>JAOPSE010000014.1:14327875-14927875 GCA_029449295.1 Zea luxurians | reverse complement strand
GAGGACCTAGGTCCATCGTGCACTCACGCTGCAAGGCGGCGATCGTGCGCTGGAGGAGGGTGTCACTAGACGCCATGAGCACTGTTGGAGAATGTAAACCCTAACCCTAATCCAGGAGTTGGGTGTATATTATATAGAGTCAGGTGGGCCAAAGCCCATTACAAAGGGGCAAACATGTAACTCCCATACAATACTCTAACACCCCCGCAGTCTCAACTCTATCCTGTACAAATGTTGAGACTGGAATGATCTCGGCGAAGACACTCGACGACAACCCCTTGATGAAGGTGTCGGCGAACTGCAGCGTGGTCAAGACGTTGAGAACCTAAACGCCAATGGCGGCGACACGCTCGCGGACGAAGTGCAGGTCGATTTCAACGTGCTTTGTGCGCTGATGCTGCAGGGATTGGTGGAGAGGTAGACCGTGCTGATGTTGTCGCAGTAGACGCGGGTGGCATGTTGGAGGGGGCTGTGGAGCTCCTGGAGAAGCTGGTGCGGCCATGAAGCCTCGGCCACGCAGTTCGCGACATGCTGTAGTCGACCTCAGCGTTAGAGCGAGAGACAACGAGAGACAACGAGTTGTCTCTTAGTAGCCTAGGAGACGAGGTTGGCTCTCTGGAACACGACATAACCGGAATTGGACCAACGCGTGTCGGGGCAGCTAGCCCAGTTAGCGTCGGTGTAGACCACGAGCTTCGACATCGGGGATGGTCTAAGGAGAAGGCCGTAGTCAATGTAGCCATGGAGGTAGCGCAGGATCCGCTTAAGAGCGTTGAGATGGGGCTCCCGCGAGGTGTGCATGTGAAGGCACGTTTGTTGGACGACGTAGGCAATGTCGGGCCTGGAGAAGGTCAGGTACTAGTGGGCGCTGGTGAGGCTCTAGTAGGACACCGCGTCGGCGATTGGGGGTATGTCATCCTGAGAGAGCTTCGCCTGAGTGTCGACATGCGTGGAGCAGGGCTTACAGTCGGACATGCCAGCCTGCTCTAGGATGTCGAGAGCGTAGTGGCGCTGATGTAGGAAGAGACCTTGAGGACGACGCTCGACAATGATGCCGAGGAAGTAGTGGAGAGGCACCATGTCCTTCATTGCGAACTCGCGCTGAAGGACGACGATCGTGCGCTATAGAAGATCAGCACTGGACGCCATGAGCACGATGTCGTCGACATAGAAGAATAGGTAGACGATGTCGTCGTCGCGCCGTTAGATGAACAGGGACGTGTGCGACTTGGCCTTGACGAAGCCGAGGGAGGCCAAGTGACTGTACTAGGCCCGCGGCGCCTACTTGACGGCAGACCATATCCGAAAAAGCGGAGTCGACGAAGCTGGTGGGCTGGCTGCAGTAGACTGTCTCGGTCAGAGTACCATGGAGGAAGGCATTCTTGACATCGAGCTTATGGACCGCCTAGTCCCAAGAGAGGGCGAGGGCGAGAACGGCTCGAACGGTGGCGAACTTGACGACGTGACTGAAGGTCTCATCGTAGTCTACTCTGGGGCGCTGGGTGAAACCATGAAGGACCCAATAGACTTTGTAGCGGTCGAGCGAGCCATTCGAGGTCAGCTTGTGGCGAAAGATCCACTTGTCGGTGACCACATTGGTGCCTGGTAGGCGCGGCACCAGGTCCCTAGGTGTTGTTGGCCAGTAGGGCCACGTACTCCATGACACGACACTAGTGGGGATCCACGAGGACGGCGCGAACGGAGGAGGGAACCGGGGAGGCGTCTGGAGGAGCATCAGCTGTCAGGACCAGCCGGTCGACGGGGCGGAGAATGCCGGCCGCACGATGAGCCACCATCGGGTGAACGTGGCTAGGGTCATGATGGATGGCGACCGGGTGGTCCACCGGTGGCTCGATGCAGGGACGGGCCGGTGGGGTGGGAGGGACCGGTATGTCGGTCTACCCGCGACAGTGGTAGACGCGGGCAGGGTCGGCGAAGCGTGCCGAATGGGACGCCTGCGAGGGGGCAGTGCATGGCACAGACGAAGGCGGTGGGTCTGCGCTCGACGATGGGGCCGCGCGTGGCGCAAGTGGAGATGGGGCCGCGCATGGCTCGGGCGGGGTCGACGTGGCCATGCGAGGCGCAGGCAGAAATGGTGGGGCCGCGCATGGCGCAGGTGGGGTCGACGAGGCTACGCGTGGCGCAAACGGGATCGACAGGGCCGCGTGTGGCGCAGGTAGGAGAGGCGGGATTGGCAGGACCGCGTGAGGCGCATGCGTGAAAGAGGGAAGCAGAAGAGAGACGTTGACGCTGTCGACATCAAGAAGAGAATCGAGGTCGGGGGGTGGGGAGGAGGGATCAGCAAGGGGAAAAACCTCCTCATCAAACACAACATGGCGAGAGATGATGATGCAGTGGGTAAGGAGGTCAAAGCATTGGTACCCCTTGTGGTCAGGGGAGTAACCGGGGAAGAGATAACGAGTGGAGTGGGTGGAGAGCTTGTGTGGGGGCAGTGACAGAGGTGTTGGGTTAGCAGGCACAACCACAGACTCGAAGGTGGGCATATGAGGGGGTAGTGAGAGCACCTAGAGGGGGGGGGGTGAATAGGTGATCCTGTAAAATTCAACACTAAATAGCCACAAGCTTGGTTATAAAGATGTTAGTGCAATAGAACCAAGTGGCTATAGAGCGAGCTCTTGCGAATCACAAATAATCAAAGAGAAGGACAACACAAGGGACACAATGGTTTATCCCGTGGTTCGGTCAAGTATAACACTTGCCTACCTCCACGTTGTGGCGTCCCAATGGACGAGGGTTGCACTCAACCCCTTTCAAGTGATCCAATGGTCAACTTGAATACCACGACTTTTCTTTGCTTATCTCTTTTTCCCGTTTGCGAGGAATCTCCACAAGTTGGAGTCTCTCGCCCTTACAACAAAAGATCACAGTGAAAGCACAAGAGTATGGGTGGGAAGCAACACACACAAATCCGCAGCAACACACACGCACACAAGCCAAGACTTGAGCTCAAAATGAAGCACAATGAGTTCACAACTAGAACGGAGCTCAAATCACTAACACAGTCGATCAAGTGCACGGAGACGGAGTGTGGAAGACTTAGAATGCTTAGAGTATGCTTGGGTGACTCCTCCATGCGCCTAGGGGTCCCTTTTATAGCCCCAAGGCAGCTAGGAGCCGTTGGAGATCAACAAGGCTAAGATTGCCTTCTGTCGGGTGGCGCATCGGACAGTCCGGTGCGCCACCGGACAGTCACTGTAGACTGTCCGGTGCGGATCTCCTTTCTATTTTGGCGCAGTCGACCGTTGCAGATTCGTGGCATGTTAGAGGGGGCTGCTTCGCGGACCAGGAGACGAGGTTGGCGCCCCGGAACATGGCGTAGCCGGAGGTGTCCTGACGCGTGTCGGGGCAACCAACTCAATCAACATCAATGTTGATTACCGGCTAAGAAGTCGGAGAGAGCCGAAGGAGGCCGTAGTTGAGGTTGCCACGAAGGTAGCGAAGAATCCGCTGGACGACGTTGAGGTGGGCTGCTTCGAGGACCAGGAGACGAGGTTGGCGCCCTGGAACATGGCGTAGCCGGAGGTGTCCTGACGCGTGTCGGGGCAACCAACTCAATCAACATCAGTGTAGATTACCGGCTCAGAAGTCGGAGAGAGCCGAAGGAGGCCATAGTTGAGGTTGCCATGAAGGTAGCGAAGAATCCGCTGGACGACGTTGAGGTGGGGCTTTCGCGGGGTGTGCCTGTGAATGCACACCTGCTGGACTGTGTAAGCGATGTCGCGCCTAGTGAAGGTGAGGTACTGGAGAGTCCTGGTGAGGATTGAGTGTCAACAGGCATGGAGCAGGACTTGTAGTCGGACATGCCAGCCTACTCCAGAATGACGATGGCGTAATGGCGCAGATGAAGGAAGTGGCCCTGGGGGCGGCGCTCCACGGCGACCTTGAGGAAGTGGTGGAGAGGACCTAGGTCCTTCATTGTGCACTCACGCTGCAAGGCGGCGATCGTGCGCTGGAGGAGGGTGTCACTAGACGCCGTGAGCACTGTTGGAGAATGTAAAACCTAACCCTAATCCAGGAGTTGGGTGTATATTATATAGAGTCAGGTGGGCCAAAGCCCATTACAAAGGGGCAAACATGTAACTCCCATACAACACTCTAACACCCCCGCAGTCTCAACTCTATCCTGTACAAATGTTGAGACTGGATCGAAACTCGGCGAAGACACTCGACGACAACCCCTTGATGAAGGTGTCGGCGAACTGCAGCGTGGTCGAGACGTTGAGAACCTAAACGCCAATGGCGGCAACACGCTCGCGGACGAAGTGCAGGTCGATTTCCACGTGCTTTGTGCGCTGATGTTGTAGGGATTGGTGGAGAGGTAGACCGTGCTGACGTTGTCGCAGTAGACGAGGGTGGCATGTTGGAGGGGGCTGTGGAGCTCCTGGAGAAGCTGGTGCGGCCATGAAGCCTCGGCCACGCCGTTGGCGACATGCTGTACTCGACCTCAGCGTCAGAGCGAGAGACAACGAGAGACAACGGGTTGTCTCTTGGTAGCCTAGGCGACGAGGTTGGCGCTCTGGAACACGACATAACCGGAAGTGGACCAACGCGTGTCGGGGCAGCTAGCCCAGTTAGCGTTGGTGTAGACCACGAGCTTCGACATCGGGGATGGTCTAAGGAGAAGGCCGTAGTCAATGTAGCCATGGAGGTAGCGCAAGATTCGCTTAAGAGCGTTGAGATGGGGCTCCCGCGAGGTGTGCATGTGAAGGCACGTTTGTTGGACGACGTAGGCAATGTCGGGCCTGGAGAAGGTCAGGTACTAGTGGGCGCTGGTGAGGCTCTAGTAGGACACCTGCGTCGGCGATTGGGGGTATGTCGTCCTGAGAGAGCTTCGCCTGAGTGTCGACATGTGTGGAGCAGGGCTTACAGTCGGACATGCCAGCCTGCTCTAGGATGTCGAGAGCGTAGTGGCGCTGATGTAGGAAGAGACCTTGAGGACGACGCTCGACAATGATACCGAGGAAGTAGTGGAGAGGCACCATGTCCTTCATTGCGAACTCGCGCTGAAGGACGACGATCGTGCGCTATAGAAGATCAGCACTGGACGCCATGAGCACGATGTCGTCGACATAGAAGAACAGGTAGACGATGTCGTCGTCGCGCCGTTAGATGAACAGGGACGTGTGCGACTTGGCCTTGACGAAGCCGAGGGAGGCCAAGTGACTGTACTAGGCCCGCGGCGCCTGCTTGATGGCAGACCAGATCCGGACAAGCGGAGTCGACGAAGCTGGTGGGCTGGCTGCAGTAGACTGTCTCGGTCAGAGTACCGTGGAGGAAGGCATTCTTGACATCGAGCTGATGGACCGCCTAGTCCCAAGAGAGGGCGAGGGCGAGAAAGGCCCGAACGGTGGCGAACTTGACGATGTGACTGAAGGTCTCATCGTAGTCTACTCTGGGGCGCTGGGTGAAACCATGAACGACCCAACGGACCTTGTAGCGGTCGAGCGAGCCATTCGACGGTCAGCTTGTGGCGAAAGATCCACTTGTCGGTGACCACATTGGTGCCTGGTAGGAGCGGCACCAGGTCCCCGGTGTTGTTGGCCAGTAGGGCCATGTACTCCATGGCACGACACCAATGGGGATCCACGAGGACGGCGCAAACGGAGGAGGGAACTGGGGAGGCGTCTGGAGGAGCGTCGGCTGTCAGGACCAGCCGGTCGACGGGGCGGAGAATGCCGGCCGCACGATGAGTCACCATTGGGTGAACGTGGCTAGGGTCATGATGGATGGCGACCGGGTGGTACACTGGTGGCTCGATGCAGGGACGGGCCGGTGGGGTGGGAGGGACCGGTATGTCGGTCTACCCGCGACAGTGGTAGACGCGGGCAGGGTCGGCGAAGTGTGCCGAATGGGGCGCATGCGAGGGGGCTGTGCATGGCACAGACGAAGGCGGTGGGGCTGCGCTCGACGATGGGGCCGCGCGTGGCGCAGGTGGAGATGGGGCCGCACATGGCTTGGGCGGGGTCGACGGGGCCGTGCGAGGCGCAGGCAGAAATGGCGGGGCCGCGCATGGCGCAGGTGGGGTCGACGAGGCCACGCGTGTCGCCAACGGGATCGACAGGGCGACGTGTGGCGCAGGCAGGAGAGGCAGGATTGGCAGGACCGCGTGAGGCGCATGCGTGAAAGAGGGAAGCGGAAGAGAGACGTGGACGTTGTCGACATCAAGAAGAGAATCGAGGTCGGCGGGTGGGGAGGAGGGATCAGCAAGGGGAAAAACCTCCTCATCAAACACAACATGGCGAGAGATGATGACACAGTGGGTAAGGAGGCCAAAGCATTGGTACCCTTGTGGTCAGGGGAGTAACCGGGGAAGAGATAACGAGTGGAGTGGGTGGAGAGCTTGTGTGGGGCAGTGACAGTGGTGTTGGGATAGCAGGCACAACCACAGACTCGAAGGTGGGCATATGAGGGGGTAGTGAGAGCACCTAGAGGGGGGGGGGGTGAATAGGTGATCCTGTAAAATTCAACACTAAATAGCCACAAGCTTGGTTATAAAGATGTTAGTGCAATAGAACCAAGTGGCTATAGAGCGAGCTCTTGCGAATCACAAATAATCAAAGAGAAGGACAACACAAGGGACACAGTGGTTTATCCCGTGGTTCGGTCAAGTATAACACTTGCCTACCTCCACGTTGTGGCGTCCCAATGGACGAGGGTTGCACTCAACCCATTTCAAGTGATCCAATGATCAACTTGAATACCACGGCTTTTCTTTGCTTATCTCTTTTTCCCGTTTGCGAGGAATCTCCACAAGTTGGAGTCTCTCGCCCTTACAACAAAGATCACAGTGAAAGAACAAGAGTAAGGGTGGGAAGCAACACACACAAATCCGCAGCAACACACACGCACACAAGCCAAGACTTGAGATCAAAATGAAGCACAACGAGTTCACAACTAGAACGGAGCTCAAATCACTAACACAGTCGATCAAGTGCACGGAGACGGAGTGTGGAAGACTTAGAATGATTAGAGTATGCTTGGGTGACTCCTCCATGCGCCTAGGGGTCCCTTTTATAGCCCCAAGGCAGCTAGGAGCCGTTTGAGATCAACAAGGAAGGCTAAGATTGCCTTCTGTCGGGTGGCGCACCAGACAGTCCAGTGCGCCATTGGACAGTCACTGTAGACAGTCCGGTGCGGATCTCCTTCCTATTTTGGCGCAGTCGACCGTTGCAGATTCGTGGCAGTTGGCGCACCGGACACTGTCTTTGGTGGCCTAGTGTTATGACGTTTTTTTATATGTGAAGTTCTTTTACCAGAATGCTTTTTGCAGTTGCAACCTACACTGCTGCTATATTACAGTAGTTTCTTTTCTACATTCATGCTGCATTTGCATGTGTGTTCAGATTAATGATGGTTATATCTTAGGTCCTTAATTAATGCAAAAAATATTTCACATTACCAGAGAAGGCTGTACGTCTTGCCAACGCAATTGGTGGTCAGGCCCTGAGATTAGAAGACCTGGAAACTTTCAGACCTGAAGGAGGGATGATCCTTGCTAATGCAACATCATTGGGGATGTACCCAAATGTTGATGGTACTCCTATTCCAAAGGTGTCCACACACCTTTCCTTCTCTTTCACACATACATAATCGGAGACTGTTTTTTTAATCTAAAAATGGTTGATCTTTGAGATCTGATGTTTTTCTTGTCCGTGTTTGTCTTACAAGAATAAATAGTAATATAGCCTTCCATTATAAATAGTAATATCCTCTGAACGCATAAATTATGAATGGTAACTGCAAACATAAAATTCTTCTTGCTAATCTTATCAAGAACTCAAGATCATTTAAATTTAGTTGGAGGAATTATTTAGAGAGAACCCGTGAGGAAAAACATTGCAAATACATCTAATGAAGCAGGTGCAGTAACCTAGTAACAAATCTGAATAACAGATTGTTTTATCTAAAGGTCTGAGTTTGTGTAACATGCAATCTATGCTTATACTGTTTTCACATAAGTTAGGACCTTGTTTATTCTTCCTCCCTTACTCCAAAATTGACATAAACATTACTACATTAGTACAACTTGATGCCGAAGTGTGTTTGATCATACAGAAAGCCTTGGGTTTCTATGATGTGGTATTTGATGCCGTATATGCCCCAAAAGTTACTCGGCTTCTTCGAGAAGCAGAAGAATGTGGAGTTAAAGTTGTTAGTGGTGTGGAAATGTTTATTAGACAAGCCATGGGTCAATTTGAGTATTTCACCGGTGGTATAGAAGGTATCGTGTTTTCCCAAGATATTGTTAATCTTTTAGGTCTTGTTCGGTTATTTCCAATACACAGATTGGATGAGATTGGAAAATATTAAGAAGTTTGACTTATTTGGGATTCAAACTCATCCAATCTCACTCAATCCACATGGATTGAGAGCTAACCGAACAAGCCCTCATGGAAATCTTTTAGTACATATCCTTGTTATTGATACTGTAAGCTAGTATTTCTACTTATCCTTTTTTTTCCCCTGCAGCTCCTGAAAGCCTGATGCGTGAGATAGCAGCAAAATACACCTAGCAGGTTCATTTATCTGTCACCATTTCATTTACAACATGCAATTATTGCGGTATAAAACTTCACATGGAAGATGTCAATGTGTGATTTTAGTAGGAACAGGGTCTATTTATCTACATTCTGTTAGTTCATTGTTCTCCTTGAAGTAAAGGTCACATTTCATGTCACAAGTACACCATGCATACATGCATACACTGAAACGTGACACTGACTCGAACTTAAATAGGTGTAATTGAAGACTCTCAAGGCTATGGACCAGTACTACTTAGAGGCTGTTTGTTTCCGCGTTTTAGCCATTGATCCTTTCACAGCGTAAATAGATAACAATGTTTCCTGTTTGGTACGGCCAGAACGCACGCTATCTACTCCCTTCGCAGGCTGCACCGCTGACCAAACAAGTTTTTGGTATCTCTTGCACTGCAACTGTTGGCGCTGTAATTGATTCCATCACCATTGCCGTTGCTAGTGCTGGACCAAACAGCACCTTTTTTTTTGCCTTTCGTTGAATGTGCTACTCCCTCTGTCCCAAAATAAAATTTATTTTAGGAAAATAGTAAGATTCATGCAATAGTTAATGTATGTGTTTTATATATGTGTCTAGGTTCATCATCATCTATTTGAATAGACATAAAAACCAAGAGCTAAAACAACTACTTCCTCTATTTTTTTATTTGTCGTCGTTTAGTTTAAAAATAAACTAGTGGATGATAAATATTCGAGAACGGAGGTAGTACTATTTTAGAATGGAGGGAGTAGATTATGTGTTGTGCCATGGCACTTCATTACGAACTCTGATCATTTCATAAATTTCTGTATCGATATTTAGTTTGCCCCAGTGAAAATAGTATGCGCAAGATCAGTGGCAGCTTCTGAAAAAAAAATATTTCTTGTGTCCTAAATTCAGTATTGGTTATGACAGTTGGATGTGACAGCGTTTTATTCTGTTTTCAGGCTAATGGCGAAAACCTATCTTTGATGAATATTTGCCCAAAGATTTTCTCGGGCTGAGTGAATAAATGTTTTGCAGTTATCGTGTTTGCTGTTATGTTACATTTAGCCGACTTGTCACCTGCACACTGTAAGATTACGTTGCCATGCTATAGTGTTCTTGTACCTGCAATAGAAGAGTTGCAAGAATAAAGAGTCAGCTTAGAACCAACGTTATGATGACCAAGGGGGAAAATATGCATCAAACAATGATTCAGTTGGCAGTTGGTTCAGTGCTGATCATGGCGGTTATATTGTCCTGCATAATTTCATTGTACGGTTCCGATGGCATATTTCTTTTTTTGGAAAAAGGAAAATTTATTGATTACTCAGAATAATATTAAGATTATACTGTTACGAATAGAGGCTCAATTGGATGATAATATTAGGGTGTAATAGAGACTATATATAGAGTACATGGGAGAAAAGGAAAACCCAATGCTAAAAGATTACACTAATACCCTTGACTGTTGTATCTTTTAACACTTCCTCTCAAATAAATACTGCAATGGCGTTGCATTTGCAGACTTGTCATTGCACTAGACTTAATAAAAGAAGAGACAAATTACATCCAAAAGTCAAATAAATACTGCAATGGCGTATGCAACTCTTGAACAATGTCGATGTAGACAATGATATCCGCCACAACAGCGTATTAGTCTTCGCAATATATACTTCAGCAAATATCTCAAGTTTTCATAGGACAGTATTTCAACTACGACCTTTCTTAGGAGACTTTCAAACTCGATGGTAATATGGAGATGTTCCCCAAACCAAGCCAAATAGAGAATAGAGGGCGGTTAAGTGTAAAATTATCCATGCTTCTGCATCCCTTGGATCAACATCATGCGGTTTAGATCATCCGACCAATGTTTATTAGTTGTCTCCCGTCAATTTGGGAACGTATCTGGTGCAAACCAATCCCTCCGTGCAACCGTGCAAACTTCTAATCTTAACCACATGATGTTGATCCAAAGGAACGTGCGGAGAAGTGGTAGGGGGATTTGAAAAAGTGTGATTAGCAGCGGGTGGTTAAGTGTAAAATTATCCACACCCCTGCGTCCCTTGGATCAACATCATGTGGTTCAGATCATCCGACCAATGTGTGTCCTCTCTTTATTAGCTATCTCCCGTCAATTTGGGAACGTATCTGGTGCAAACCAACCCCTCCGTGCAACCGTGCAAACTTCTAATATGAACCACATGATGTTGATCCAAATGGACGTGGGAAGGAGTGGGAGGGGGATTTAAAAAAGTGTGATTAACAGCGGACGGTTAAGTGTAAAATTATTCACGCCCCTGCGTCCCTTGGATCAACATCATGTGGTTCAGATCATCCGACCAATGTGTGTCCTTTATTAGCTGTCTCCCGTCGATTTGGGAACGTATATGGTGCAAACCAACCCCTCCGCGCAACCGTGCAAACTTCTAATCTGAACCACATGATATTGATCCAAAGGGACGTGCGGAGGAGCGGGAGGGGGATTTGAAAAAGTGTGATTAGCAGCGGACGGTTAAGTGTAAAATTATCCACGCCCCTGCGTCCCTTGGATCAACATCATGTGGTTCAGATCATCTGACCAATGTGTGTCCTCTCTTTGTTAGCTGTCTCCCGTCAATTTGGGAACGTATCTGGTGCAAACCAACCCCTCCGTGAAACCGTGCAAACTTCTAATCTGAACCACATGATGTTGATCCAAGGGACGGAGGGGCGTGGATAATTTTACACTTAACCGCCCGCTGCTAATCACACTTTTTCAAATCTCCCCTCCCACTCCTCTGCACGTCCCCTTGAATCAACATCATGTGATTCAGATTATAAGTTTGCACGGTTGCACGGAGAGGTTGGTTTGCACCAGATACGTTCCCTCGATATATAACTGAACTTGGATGAACATAAATGCAAATGATGTGGCAGGATTTAGAAAAGTAGACTTGACATATGAATGATAAACCCAAAATGAACTACGGCAGCACATGCAATACAACAACGTGACCAGGGTGAGAACTGTGAACAGAGGACTAGCAAGAGGACCTGTTAGTAGCAGAAGAGCACTGTCGCATGGCATGACAACTGAGCACTAAGACTATTCCTAGCTATGTCCTCTATATTTATGCTTTATAGTCTCTAAAATATTCTATTCTCTATATCTTCTTTCTCTCTAGCAACGTTATTTGTATCTCGTCCTTTATATGTAAATATATATATATTAGAGTTATAAATGTATTGTACATATTTTAGTTTTGTTAAAGTTGTTGTTTAAAGTATTAAAATAGATAGAAGAAAGGAGAGAAACTATATATAGAAAGGATCTATCAACATCCCTAAATTTAGAGGATCATTTAGAGAACGTTGCTGGACGCGTAGAGGAATGAGAATCTTCTATAAAATTTAGGGTAGAGTGTCCTTTATAGGACCTGTTGGATACAGTCTCAGGTAGCAACACGCATCGGAACGAAGCTGCACACATACCACACTTATATAGCTCGTGCTAACGCTACGATCCCAAAAAAGAGAGGGGAGGTGTCGATGGCAACAGTGACGGCAACGGCGGTGGGAGCAAGGATGAGGGGCGGCGGGGATAGAGGGAGAGGAGGTAGGGGGAGGCTAGGGGCAGCAAGGTCATGGGGAGTGAGGGGGAGGGATGACCCAAATAATATTGTCCATTGGACTTGATTGGGGAAGGGAGATGGGGTTATCCAGCGATCTGAAGTGTTGGTTTTGATGGTGTGTTCATCTAGGTGTAATTTATTTGGTAGATTTAGTGAAGGTTATGAGTGTGAGAGTGATTTGGTTGGGTGAGCTTTGCAAAGTTTGAACTAGTGGATTATATAGTGATATAAATATAGATAGGGCGGGCGAAAGAGGAGGTGCATACTGAAGAGGAGCCAAGCAGATGGTCGTCGATTCCGTGGACTAATGGGCGAAGGGGCGACGAAAGATGCCAACAATGGTACATATGCGGACGGTGTGCATCCAACCGATGTGATGAGGGTTCATGACGGCCGATATAACACCCTAGGGGCTAGTTTGGTGACCAGGGATTCAGATAGGATCCATGGGAGAGGAATTCCCTTGCTATTCAATTTTGAATAGCAAGGGGATTCCTCCCCCATGAATCCCCTCCAATTCCCTGGTCACCGAAGCAACCCTATTAAGTACTTGTTAAGCCTCGATCATTCATAATCATCAAGCATTGTGACATATATGCATTCCATGTGTCAACTGCAACATCTATATTGCATATGTGTAGTTATGTGTGTGCATGAAATGTTAACCAAAAATACCAATTAAGTTACTTGTGGGCCTATATTTTTGAAATTATTTAGACACATGAAATTATGCCTTAATAAACTTTGTAGTCGAAAGTGCGTTCTATACAGTGGTAATAATGTTGGACACTGATTGTATAACACATTCAAATTTTCGCTCAAAGATTGAATTCAATACTATTTTAGCTAATAGGTCCTCCTACTAGTCGTTTGTTCATTAGTCCTTGTTGGAGCACCCTCATAAGTGTGTCTCTCCCCCTTAATCCGCATAAGTTCTAAGTGCTCTCTAGTCTCTATAGGGTGATTTTTGCCACTTCAATATGGTGAGGCACCTACAACCATGTACACCATAAGTTGGATCACCCACAGGCTCTATAGGTGATTACTGAACTCCAAATCACCACCAAACAATTTAGATAATGTCGATCGCCAAGAGTAACAAGCACAAACTCTCACTTGACCTATCCAAGACTAAAAATATCCTATTTGTATGGCTACAACTTTTGGAGCTTTTCTAAAAAGATGTTGCAGAGCTTTTGAACATGAAAAGCTAATGATAACTTTTCGATCATGTTATTATTATTTGCTTCCTAAACTTAGGAAGCTACAGAAAGCCCACAAAACCAGGTTTTTTCAGTTTTCTATTTAAACTGAACTTTTTTGAGCTTTTGGCTTTATGGAAGCTAAACAAAAAAGCTACTTGTTTGTTTTAGATTTTGTATTTTCACGATGAGAAGCTACTTAGAAGCTGAAACAAACAAGGCCGAAGAATGGTGGATGTACACTTCTCGTAATGTGCTAATGAGACTTGTTGGTCACTTGTTCTCGAATGCTGTAGACCAAGAAGAAGGCAACACAATTGTTAATTATTATGGACCTTCGTCTTCCGAAGTACTATCTTCACATGAGAATAATGCTCATCAGACGAAGGTCAAGAAGGACTTACCTTCATCATTTAATATGTGAATGAGAATGTAAAAGGGTGAAGACAATAACTGCATTTCATTAATTCATCCATATTTGCATTTCATAAAACATGTATGAATACTAATAGTATTAATATTACATTGATACCTTTGGCTTGTTCGAATGTGAAGACGCGAGAGAGTGATTAGAATTCAGCGTGAACAGTACAATGTTACTGTTCATTTATTTATAGGCACTGGACACAGCCCGAGAAAAATTACATCCATGCCCTTGAACATTTGTTTATAACAACTTAAACTAACATGGTATATCTAGTCTTTTCATTCTTTGCTTGATCTGAGCCGAAGCTATCGGTAGCTTTGGCGTTTTGCATTGTTGCTCCTTCCCGAGGTCTTTGTCTTGAGAACCTTCGGCAAAAAGAGGCGGACTTCTTGTGGCACTTTTTCAAAGGTGTTTATGTCTTGAGGACCTTCGGCGGAGAAGACCCCCAATAGTAGCCCCTTTGCTGGTGCTAGATCGTTTTTTCATAACGAGCTCGGTCCGCGAAAAACATGACGGCTTTAGAATGCCGAAGGTTCGAAAAACACCTTCCCTGAGCTTGTTATTAAAAACCGATTAAAATATTCCGAGCGCTGGTCGCTCCACCGTTCAGCCAGTGTACACGTTCTAGCGGTTCGCCTTCTTCACCTACAACACTATATAAACTGACAGGTTGGTGAGAAGTTACCACAACATTCATTGCCATTGCACTATTGCGCTGTTGAAAATTTTAACCGAAGCCGAAGCTTTCTGCATTACGCTTTTGAACAAGTGCTTCATCGCTCGAGATCAGCTTCGTATTAAGGAGACTGAAAACTGAAATGGCCAGAGTAAGATCCACTGCTAGGGTGTCCCGTGAGGGAGACGAAACCGAACTGACTGGAACAGCACCGATATAAAAGGTGATGAGACGATCAGGTTTGGTTGTACCGGAAGAAGCAGCTGCCGAAGGTGCTACTGTCGAAACTAAACAAACTGTGGCCGAAGACGGAAGTTACAGCGAAAGTGAGGAAGACAATAGCATTATGAGCCCAACAAAGCCTAGTCATATTGAGTTCGGAAGATCCACCGTAATAGCAGGGGATTTGGTTGTGATGAAGAAGCTAGGCTATTTTGGGGAAAATGACAATGAACTAATCTGTTTTGCTAAGGAAGAAGTAGTTCTAAAGCCAAAGGAAGATGAGGTTGTTGTGTTTAAAAGCTTCTTCAGGGCAGGGCTTCGGTTCCCCCTGTACGATATGATAGGTGAGGTTTTGAAAAGGTTTGAAATATATCTCCATCAGCTTACACCGAATGCCATTGTTAGGCTCAGTATTTACATATGGGCTCTCCGAAGCCAAGGTAAAAGTGTGAATGCCGAAGTTTTCTGCCGAGTGCACGAACTGCACTATGAGACGAAGGCCAAAGCCGATTTTAATACCCGGGTTTCGGGGACACCAAAACCCGGGCGCGAACATAATCACTAGGTGTGCTGGGACCAAGTCTCACACATATGATGAATAGTGGTACAAAAACAAATGTCACATCTTTACTATATAATAGGATTTCTATACAAAATAAATATATAATTACATCATAAGGAGACAACGATCTAGCAACCCAAAGTTGACTGGGAAACGACGGCCTAGACATCTCACGAACTCGTCACAACATCCTCCATGCGCCT
The DNA here is from genome assembly GCA_029449295.1 of Zea luxurians. Classification (NCBI taxonomy): domain Eukaryota; kingdom Viridiplantae; phylum Streptophyta; class Magnoliopsida; order Poales; family Poaceae; genus Zea; species Zea luxurians. Next base: position 14,912,452 of record JAOPSE010000014.1, on the reverse strand, counting down.
CATCCTGTGGTACCTGTTCTTGACATGTGGGGGGTGTGAGACAACAAGAGTGAGCTCACATACGTTCATCGCTCAACAAGTTTTGGGGAATAATGTGCATGAACTCGCCAAAGGTAGGAGCTCACATGAAGTGTAAGGCTTACCAAAGAGGATGGTTGAAGCTGAGCATTGCTTTTAAAGTTGGTCAAATTTTTTTTAGCAATTACTAAGTGTAAGTAAATACCGACCCAATTAAGTAGTAGAACAAAAGTGATAACAACACCTGCAATGCAATGCTTATGACAAATTGAATTTAGTTCCATAAATTAATCATGTGAGTGTCTGAGCTGCTCATGACCGTGAGCACGGCTAGTATACTAGTTTTACACTCTACAGAGGTTGCACATCTTTATCCACAAGTCATGTTACCCATCTGCCAAGGGATTGCGACTTCCCATACACCTGTACCGAGGAGGCGAGGCAGGGTAACACTACGAGGCCTTTACAAAGTTCCACTAGCTTCAGAAAACCTGCTACAGTTTCTAGGAAGCTCCAATGCAGGGACCCCTCGCCTGACCGCCATCGTAGCAAAACCAAACCCAAGGGCCTCCCTACACTGACCACTCCCCTACTGCCCTTGCCCCTTTCGGGTAAGGTAGTCCTCCACTAGCTTTCCTAAATAGTCAGCCAAGGGCGTCCCATACCACCCTTGTCGTAGCACTGTTTTCCCGGGTGGTTCTCCATGTTCCAATTAACATAATTATCTTATCATGAACAGTAAATAACAACTGATAATAAAAGTATAATCATAAATAATGTGTATCTCTATACCCAAAACCACATAAAGCAATAGCAAGTACTACCCAAAAATTCAGTGGTAAACAAGATATAAAGATAGACAAACTAGGGAACCTATTGGGTCCCTTCAAAAATAACCTATGCAGATCATTATGATTAATAAGAACATGAGTGGGTAAAAAGAAGTGATCAAGGGCACAACTTGCCTGGGAATTGAGATTCCAGGTACCAGGATGATCTTTAGAATCTCGTGACCTCACTGCTAAACGTAGCAATACAGACAAACATGGTATAGGCAAAACTAACATTACACCAAACATAAGAACAAATTGTATTATAATAATCCACGCGTTGCTACGGGATCGTGGGTTCGTGAACCACTAAATTCGGAGTTACAGTTTAAAGATATGATTTTCTAAATTTTTAGGAGTCGGGCACTATGGCAGAACCTCCCAAGTTATTAGGCCCACATGCACCTGTCCTTGTCTCAAAGACCTCAGACGGCTATGCATGTGCACCAGATAACTTAACAGGATCCGTCCGATTGCCCCAAGGACATCGGATAAACCACTTACAACCAAGATCGCGAGATTAAGTAATACAAATCACACACCAATATTTTTGCAGCGGAAATCTTATTACCAAATTTTACAAGTTACAAAATTTTTACATTATCTTTATCGGAGTGATTACAAAAGTATAAGTTTGAAATATATGCTAGCTCAAGTGAGCATCCTCAATAAGAAGTATAGAAGGGTTACTTAGACTTATAAGAAGGCCAAGCCCACCGGCACTTAACACCATCGTCAGCAGCACAAAACTATAACCTGAAAAACAACAGGGAATAAAACCCTAAGTATGGAATTACTCAGCAAGACTGTCACACCCAGTTTTAGAAGGCAAACCGAATGCGAACCATGTACGTGCCATGATCAGCAATTCACGTACACAGCAGTTACATAACATGGACATCATTACACAGTGCTCGAATAGTATTAAAAAGGGAAATAATAGTCGATTACATCATATGTCTAAGACATCCACATAGTCTTCACAATAAATCAAAGTGCGAAAACGAAACGTAGATAAACGCGGCCTTCACAGGCAGCCGACTGGGGGTTGCCGCTAACCCACGCCTAGAACTCATCACAATCTTGGAACTCCTGGAAGTCTCCTTCCACGGCTTCATCTTCTCCTGAGCAGTGGTTGCAATGCGGACAACCTGGGGGGGGGGGTTGGTGTGTAGAGTAAGGGTGAGTACACATCAACATACTCAGCAAGTATCCTATTTGGCTGTAGTGGACTAGCTTTATGTGGGGGTAAGTCAAGCAGTTGCTTTTAGTTGGTCAGATTATTATTACTAGTAGAGAAAACCAAGTTTTAGATTTAACCCACGTTATTAACCCAAACGTACTCCTTTCCAAACGAAAAGAGTACCACTTACCATTACCAGAGTCAATTCCAAGAACCATCAATCTCATTGCCACCTGCAAATCCGAACATCTCTGATCAAGTACCACTAATCACTGGAGCTCCCTTGGCCGCTCATAACCATGAGCACGGCTGATATATCAGTTTTCAAACACTTTGTAGAGGTTGTGCACTTTACCCACAAGCCGTGATTCCCTTTCTGCCCGGAGAGAGCTACTCCCCATTGACCACTACCTAGGTGGTCCAGCAGGGCATCACTACGTAGCCTTTACAAAGATTTCCCGAGGCTGTAGCCACCCGTTAGGTTTCCTAAATGTACCGCACTCCTCCCCACGGGACAAATCAACCTTGGCAGAGCGAGCCGCATACATCGAGCCCCATTGACGGCATGACGGCGAAGCAAACTACACCCCGGTTCCTCTAATTACTCAGCTAAGGGCGTCCCACTCCACCCTCATGGTTGCACTATTTTCCCGGGCGGTCATCCAACGAACAGGTCCTTACGGAGAGGCACTCGAGAAACCGCTCGAGCCCCCTTGAAGGTCACAAGTATAACATCATAATAAAAGAGGGGAAAACAGCGTATCCTTGATAATTCTCATCATGTTCATTGATTAGATTTGAGCAATAGCGTAAGACTAAGCAATAATAATCCAACCCAAATAGGTAAACAAGGACATGGATAACAAAAGCTAGTCGATCCTTAGGTATAACTGTGAAATGCAGGAGGCGAATTAAAGAATGTATAGGACAGAGATAGGTCAAGGGACACTTGCCTCCACCAACCGACTGCTGCTCAGGGGCTTCACTTGCGAGTTCTTCGGGCTCTTCAACCGGATCGTTCTCTATGCAGACGCAAACATATATACATCCACACATTTAATACAAAAGAACAGTACACCATACAATAGAATGCAGTAAATAAATAGACGTTCCACGCGGGCTCGCAATTAAGGTTAAGAGAGAAAGAGAAAAAAGACAGTCGAGAAACGATCACGTTACATTATTATAAATTAAACCACTCGCTTAATAGAAGGGAATTAATTTGGACACTACGTTTTAGCATAAAGTAAAGTCAAGTTCCATATTAAATCATTATAAACAATTGAAGATGAATGAAAGGGAGTGGTCGCACGGCGAGACGTACGACACAACATTTAGATTGAATTAAGAAGTAAACGACTCGCCGCGTGACAGAGCGCGCAACAAGACACTTGCATTACTTATAAAGAGACGTTAAGCATCGCGCGACGAAACGCACGACGACATACGTCAACAGAGCTGAGTTTAAAGTGGAACGTCGCGACGTCGCACCTTAAACAACCTGAAATTAAAATAGATCGTCGCGCGACGAAGCGCGCGACATAGCACATTAATAGAATCCGAAATTAGACAAATTCGTCGCGCGACGAAGCGCGCAACGCAACACTTTAATAAATATAAATTAAAAGAATCGTCGCGCGACGAAGCGCGCGACGCAGCATGTCGACTACACAAATTAACATCGATTAAAATGGTTTAAGCGCAATGTGACTACGGTCGCACGCGCGAGAGCGCGCTACGCGTGCCGAAGGCACGCAAACTGTGCAGACGCGCGGGACGCGAGTCGCCGGGGCACGGGCGCGGGCAGGGGACACGGCCGCCGGGGCGCGCGGCAAGGGCGCAGCCGCCGGGGCATGGCTGGGATGGGGAGCGGCTCGCCGGGCGCGGGGAGGCCACCGGGGGGGGGGCGGGATGCGGCGCGGGCGCGGGGAGGGCTCACCGGGCGCGGTCGAGGGGAGGGGAGGGGGCTCGCCGGGGCACGGGGAGGCGCGACCGCGGGAGGGCGCGAGCGCGCGGGCCGAGGGGCGGCGCGGGGTGCGCGGGCCGAGGCGGCACGGGGCGCGCGCGTGCAGAGGAAGAAGAAGGGAGAGGGAGAGAGAGAGAGAAGTGAAGGGGAGGGGAAAAACTCACCTCCGGGGATCCAAATTCCGGCGATCTCAACTCCAAACCCTAGGGCACCACGGGGAGAGAGAGAGGTGGAAGAAGGGGAGGGAGGTTACTGCGCGGGAGAAATCAAATGAGGCAAACAGATCTAGGGAAGGGGGGGGGGGGCGGGCCAGACCGGGCCGGATCGGGTCGGGCTAAGCCGGGCTGGGCTGGGTCACATCGCGGATCGAAACCCACAACACGCACGACCATTAAACGGAATTAAATCACGAACCGAAATTCGAAGCGGAACGAGACGAACACACGACATCAAACAAAGAAATGCGCTTCGGCATGATGCAACACCCATGACAGTTAGGTTTTGTTTATATACGACACAGACACCTGTCACTATACGGGTTTGAAATGGGGAAAAAGGAGGCGAAACGGGAAGAGAAAAGAGAGTAACGCCCGAATTTGGTGAGAGAAAAGAAGAAAAAATTCTACTCCCAAATTCAGGGCGTCACAAACCTATCCCCCTTAAAAGAATCTCGCCCTCGAGATTCAGGGTTGGCTAGCAAAGAGCTCAGGGTATTTAGCCATCAGATCATCTTCATGCTCCCAGGTTGCTTCTTCCTCAGAGTGGTGATTCTATCGAACTTTGCACATTCGGATGGTCTTCCTTCGGGTGACTCTGTCTGCAGTCTCAAGGATCTGCACTGGTTTCTCTGTGTAGGTCAAGTCCTCCTGGACCTCCATACCTTCCACTAGCAACTGCTCTTCTGGCACACGCAGACACTTCTTCAACTGAGACACGTGAAATACATCATGCTCGACGAACAAACCCTCCGACAAACTGAGCTGATAGGCCACTTCTCCACGCCTTGCGAGAATCTGGTACGGACCAATGTAGCGGGGTGCTAGCTTGCCTTTGACTCCGAATCTTCTGACTCCTCTGATCGGTGACACTTTAAGATAGACGAAGTCTCCAACTTCGAAACTCAGCTCTCTTCTTCTTGTGTCTGCATAGCTTCGTTGCCTTGATTGCGCCATCTTCAGATTCTCTTGAACCATCTTGATGTTCTCTTCGGCTTCAAGCAGAATGTCTGGCCCAAACACTTGCTTTTCTCCAGGCTGATCCCATTGCAATGGAGTTCTACAACTCCTCCCATAAAGCGCCTGAAATGGTGACATCTTCAAGCTGGCCTGGTAACTGTTGTTATAGAAGAACTCTGCATAAGGCAATCTCTTGTCCCATCCGGACTGATCTTGCAACGCACAGGCTCTCAACATGTCTTCGAGGATTTGATTGGTTCTTTCGGTTTGACCATCTGTCTGCGGATGATAGGCTGAACTGAAATTCAGATGTGTACCCAAGGCTTCATGCAACTGCTGCCAGAAATGAGAGGTGAATTGCGTTCCTCTGTCTGACACTATCTTCTTTGGCACACCATGAAGACAAACGATCCGAGACACATACAATTCTGCTAATACTGCACTGCTGTAGATGGTCTTGACAGGTATGAAGTGGGCTGACTTGGTCAAGCGGTCCACTACTACCCAAATGGAATCGTAGCCGGCTCGAGTGCGAGGCAATCCGACTATGAAGTCTATACCGATTTCATTCCATTTCCACTGAGGAATTTGCAACGGTTGCAACAATCCAGCTGGTCTCTGGTGCTCTGCCTTGATTCTTCGACAACTATCACACATAGCCACATGCTCTGTGATTTCCCTCTTCATTCCGTACCACCAGAATTTCTTCTTCAGATCCTGATACATCTTTTGACTTCCAGGGTGAATCGAATAGGCTGTCTCATGAGCTTCCTTGAGGATCAACTCCCGAATAGATTAGACATTGGGAACACACAAGCGGTCTTTGAACCATATCACACCTTCCGCGTCTTCCCTAAAATCTTTGCCTTTGCCTTCCAGAATCAGTCGCCGGATCTCACTAATCTTCTCATCATTCTTCAGCGCTTCTTTGATTTCCCGCTCTAGGGTAGGTTCCAACTCAATTGTGACTCCTCGCGAATTATTCAGAATTCTGAGACTCAACCTATCAAACTCTTTGGCCAACTCATAAGGCATCGGACGAGCGACCATCAGATTGACTTGACTCTTCCTGCTCAAAGCATCTGCCACTATGTTCGCTTTGCCTGGATGGTAGTGAATCTCCAACTCATAGTCTTTGATCAACTCTAACCATCTTTGTTGCCTCATATTCAGCTCTGACTGAGTGAATATGTACTTCAGACTCTTGTGGTCTGTGTAAACATCACATTTCTGTCCATACAGATAGTGCCTCCATGTCTTCAGTGCGTGAACCACTGCTGCCAACTCTAGGTCATGGATTGGGTAATTCTTCTCATGAACCTTCAGTTGTCGGGACGAGTAAGCCACAACTCTTCCCTCTTGCATCAACACGCATCCCAAACCTGTGTAACAAGCATCGCAATACACCGAGAAGGGCTTGTGCACATCGGGCAAGACTAAGACAGGCGCTGTAGTCAACTTTTCTTTTAGAGTTTCGAAGGCCTCCTGACATTTCTGGGTCCACTTGAACTCAACCTTGTTGCCTAGCAGAGCTGTCATTGGTTTCGCAATCTTCGAAAACCCTTCAATGAATCGCCGATAATATCCGGCCATTCCAATGAAGCTCTTGATTCCTCGGGTATCTGTTGGCGCTTTCTAGTTCAGAATGTCTGCCACTTTCTTTGGATCCATAGCCAATCCATCTTTGTTGATTATATGACCCAGGAACAGGACTTCACTGATCCAGAACTCGCACTTGCTCAACTTTGCATACAACTGGTGCTCCCGCAATCTCTGCAATACCATCCTCAAATGACTTGCATGTTCTTCTTCGTTTTGAGAATAAATCAGAATATCATCAATAAATACCACCACAAACTTATCAAGATAGTCCATGAATACACTGTTCATCAAGTTCATAAAGAAAGCTGGTGCATTTGTTAGACCGAAAGATATCACAGTGAACTCATACAACCCATACTTAGTAATGAATGCCGTCTTTGGAATGTCTGAAGGTCGGATCCTGAGCTGATGATAACCTGACCTCAGATCTATCTTGGAGAACACGCTGGCTCCTCTCTACTGGTCGAACAGATCTTCTATTCTGGGCAAAGGGTACTTGTTCTTGATGGTGACCTCATTCAGAGCTTGATAATCGATACACATCCTTTTGGTGCCATCTTTCTTCTCTACGAATAGGACAGGGGCGACCCAAGGCGAGGTGCTTGGCCGGATGTAATCTTTCTCTGACAACTCATCAATCTGCTTCTTAAGCTCAACCAACTCAGGTCCGGATACCCTGTAAGCTCTCTTAAAGACGGGGGCGGTTCCAGGAAGAAGCTCTATGGCAAATTCAACTTTCCGCTTTGGTGGCATACCTGGTAAGTCCTTTGGAAACACATCTGGGAACTCGGACACAACTTTGATAGCCTCAATTGGGTCTGCTTCACTGCTATCGACAGCCATCAGATAACAACTTCCTTTTCGTGGCTCAGGCGGGACTAACTCGGTCACCACTTCCTCTCCTAATGGGGACACCAACTTGATCGTCCTCTTATCACAACTGATAACTGCCTGGTACTTATCTAACCAATTCATCCCTAGGATGACATCTATTCCCTGAGTACCCATTACTATGAGGTTAGCGGGAAGCGCTATCCCCCTTATTTCTACACATACATTCAAACAAATGCTATCGGCTCGAATTCTACCACCGACTGAGTCAATTTGAATGGGGGTTGACATGGTAGTTATTGGAAGATTATGTGCTTCTACCCATGATGCAGTAATGAATGAATGCATTGCTCCAGTATCAAATAACACTTCTGCAATATGGGAGTTGACTGGAAACATACCTACTATCATGCCGGGGGTCTCCTGAACTGCTTCAGCCTCCAAGTGGTTCAGTCTCCCATGATTATAGCGCGGCTGAGAGCGGTTGCCTGCTCCAGGCTGAGACACATTCTGCTTCACTGGGGCATTAGGGCCTGACTGCTGCTGGGCTGCCTTCTTCGGACATTGCATCACCCAATGGCCTTGCTCTCCACAGTGGAAACATGCTCTGTTCCCAACCTGAGCTGGTGCTGCCTGACTGTTCTGCTGGTTTGCTGGGGCAGGAAGACGAGGTGCCTGCTGATTCTGCCTCTGGAACTGACCTCCTCCTGACTGATTATTCTGGCGATTCTGATGCTGATACTGAGGATACTGCCTTTAAAACTATTGATGCTGGGGTGGACGTGGGTTCTGCCTGAACTGCTGAGGTTGATTGCTTGAGAAACGAGGACGATTGCTGCTTCTAGGCTGGGGTCCACTGATCTTGCGCTTGCGATCCTCCATCTCCTTACGCTTCTTCTCTGTCATGATTGCTCTGTCAATCAGGTGCTGAAATGTCGGGAAGGTATGATTCATCAGCTGATACTGTAGAGGGTCAACCAAGCCTCTCAGGAAACAATACTGTCTCTTGGCGTCGGTGTTGACTTCTTCAGGAGCATAGCGAGACAGTTGCAGAAACCTGTCCCGGTACTCACTGACCGACGATGACCCTTGCTTGAGCGCCAAGAACTCCTCCTTCTTCAATGTCATCAGACCTGCAGGAACATGGTACTAAGGGAAGCTACCTCTGAACTCTTCCTAGGTGATGGTGTCGGGGTTGGCATGGGTGGCGAGATAAGAATCCCACCAAGACTGAGCTGCTCCTCTCAACAGACGAGGACCATACAGGACTTTCTCTCTGTCATCATATTGAGCGGTTTGCAACTCTCGCTCCACTGTGCGCAGCCAATCTTCAGCATCCATGGGGTCAGAAGAATGAGCAAACGTTGGGGGATGACCTTTCATGAATTCAACACGCTTGTCTCTGGGTATCTGAGGCTGAGGTGGTGGCTGTTGCTGCTGCTGCTGCTGAATGGCGGCCAGAGTCTGACCAATGGCTTGAACTGCCTGAGTCTGCATCAGGAACATCTGCTCGATGGACATCGGGGGCGGGGGCGGTAGTTGCTATTGCTGGGGTGCCTCATCCTGCTGAGCTGCTTGCTCCTGCTGAACACGCTTTCCACCTCTGCGCCTGTTTTCTGACATCTGCAGAATGCTACCACACATCAGAACTGATCTTGCAAATCTTGCAGCATAAGAAAAGAGTATAGAATTCTTCAACAACACTGAACAGGTGAGCATCTTCACTGATCTCCAACACAGACCAACACAGCTTCTCAGATAAAGAGGAAAGTGGAATAAAAGGCTTCCCAACTAGATAACTAACTCTATTAACATAACAGGTAAACCAAAATGCAGGGGATACCCACACTCTGGTGACAGTCATTACAAAGATCCAACTCCAACATTGTCCATCATAACAAGCATAAAAGCACAGGATATAGCAAACTACCCTGTCTAACTAAGACTAACTAAGAGCGAGACTAACGCTAGGACTAAGACTAAGACTAAAACTTCTATATTAAGCATTTATTACAAGACCCGACACTGACGATCTATGGTTCTAAGTCTATCTTGGTCTTGCAGTCGGGATTGCCATAAGACTGGTGTCCACGCTGAGGTGAGCGGTACGGGTGCTGAGTCCTGACGGGAGCGGGGTGTTGGGGACTTGTTCTCAAATGCTAAGAGTTAAGAACAAGGCAACATAAAAAGTGTTAAATATTAAAGTCCTTCGTCCTTCAAGACATTATATCCCTTCGGATATAATGAATTCCGGACGAAGGTTATGAAGGGAAAAACCTTCGTAAGCTCGATAGTTAATAAAGAAGAATTCATATACCTAATACGAAGAATAATTTAGATATTATTATCAACTTATATTTATTTGCATTATCATATTCAAAATAATAAATTATAAATGTACCTTCGGATTGACGGAAAGTAAAGGTACAGGCGTGATGCGGAAAGCGAATGCTGAGTTAGCCTGAACAGTACGGGAATACTGTTCATCTATTTATAGGAAAGGGACGCAGCCCATGTAAAATTACATTCATGCCCTTTACATTTGCCAATAACACTATAGTAATCCTTCGAGGTCTAATTTGCCTTTTCATCTTTAAGTCGGTTCCCCTTTTCTACTATCATGCCGAAGCTTTCCTGTGTATAGCTTCGTGATCGCCTTGTCCTTCGTCATAATCACCCTTCGTCTCGCTCAGGCTTCGTCCTAACGATGCTTTGTATGCTCATGATCCGGATCCGAAGATACCTGTTCACATATTTCACTTGGAAAACATTATCAAATCATGTTTTTGAGGACCTTCGGAAGCCGAAGGCCCCCAACAGTAGCCCCTCGCAATATTAATTTGCTAGAATGATAAATTCATATTACGACATGGACGAAGGCCTTAAGCCGAAGGTCCGAAAAAAACACCTTCCCTTTGCTAGAATAGCAACAGTCATTGACAAGCGGGACCCTCCAGTTTTCAACGCACTAGGTGTATAAATAAGAGCTTACCACGAGTTTATTTGGCACGCTTTCTTGCCATCTGCTCTTGCTCACTCGACTTTTAGCCTGTGCGCAATAACACTTGCTTGGCTTTTTAAATTTTTAGGCTTCGGATTTGAGAGCACTTTCTCAGCGTTTGCGAAGATGTCTGAAGGTAAGAAAGGTGTTGCTGAATCGAAGCTGAGCCTTTCTGAGGAGATGCATCTCGGGTTTCTTCAATCAATAGCAAAGACCAATATGGAGAAGATTACTAGAGAGATTTTGGAGGGTTTATCTGAAGACACTGATGACAGTGACAGCTATGATGTAGAAAGTGGGGGTGAAGACTCCGAAGATCGACCGTGGTGACCAAGTCACACAGTCTTCGGAAAATTGAGCATTAAACAGGGTTATCTTGATAACATGAGGGGAAGATATTTTCGAGACATGTCTACTGTTAGGGCAGATGACGGGGAGAAGACTGTGCCTACTCCCGAAGAGAATGAAGTAGTAATCTTCCAAAGCTTCTTAAAGGCTGGACTGCGGTTTCCCTTAAGCAGTTTTGTCGTGGAAGTACTGAAGATATTTGAAATCTTCCTTCATCAACTTACTCCCGAAGCAATCATAAGAATGGGCATCTTCGTCTGGGCCGTGAGGAGCCAAGGTCTAGAACCAAATGCAAAAAGTTTCTGCAACATACATGAGCTATTGTATGAGACAAAACCCTGGGTTAAAGAGCAGTATCACAACAATTTTGGCTGCTACAGCTTCGGCGCCCGGTCTGGGTCAAGCTGCCCCGTGCCAACCTTTCGAAAGAGGTGGCCCGACGACTGGATGTCGGAATGGTTTTATGTAAAGAATGACTTGGAAACACGGGAAGATATTAAAGACATCATTATGCGCCCTATTTGGCAACGCTTCAGCCTTCGGAGCCCGAAGGTTGAAATGAATGAAGCAGCCGAAGAATGCCAAAGAGCCTTTAGCGTGGTTTGCTCTTTTATTGGGACAAGGGATTTGGTCCAAGAACACATTGCCTTCAGAATATGGCCACTTGTAGAAAAGTGGGAAATGCCGAAGGAGACCGTTAGAGAAACTGACGAAGGTGGATTAGTTAGGCTAAAATACAAATTCCAATATGGAGATAAATTCGTCGAGCCAGATGATGACTGGCTAAAAAGTATTGAGGCCGTAAGTGATGAATTGCTTGGATTATACTCGAAGGCCGAAGACACTGCACTATCAGCGGCCTTCGGAGGCTGCAAGAAGAAGAGACTCAACCGAGTATTTGATGCAATTGGGTTTGTCTACCCCGACTACCGTTATCTAACGCGGGGTCAAAAAAGAAAGAATTCATCTTCTGCGAAGGAAGCTGCTTCAGCCGCTCCTAGCGAGCCGGCGCCGAAGAGGAAAAGGGTAAAGGTTCTCACACACCGGCCACGTTATATTGAACCGGCCACAGTGCCTGAGTTTGCCGGTGAGACCTCTTCGGCCACCGAAGCTAAAGAACCGACTCCCCTGCCAAATATTGAAAGGCTGGCCGAAGTGCCGGCGACGGAAAAAATAGAAGAACCGAGGGCTGAAGAAACAAAGACATCAGAAGTTCTAAGTCCTTCAGCAAAAAGCCAAAAGGGTCCAGCAGTGACCCCAGAAGAAAAAGGATGGTTAATGTGCTGGATGTTTTGGAGACAATTAAGTCTTCAAGCACAACTCCGAAGAAAATTGTTGAATCTTCCGAAGTGCATATCGAAGCATTTGATGCCGAAACTTCAAAACATCAGTCTGAGACTGAAGCTGGGCCTTCAGAGCCCACCAAGGTGAAATCCTTGGAAGTCGAAGAAACAGAAACAGCAGAACAAATTTCAGTTGAAGAAACTGGTACTGCCGCCCCCGAAGCATCTTCCGAAACCTTCGATTATATTCTACGTCATGCTTCGGGGAAAAAATTGACTGAAAAAGAACAGCAAGAGGCCCAGTTTTACGCCCAAAAATTGAAATATCCAAAGGGGGCGTTGATATTCAACGACAGTGGAGAAGAAGACTGTTTGTATTGTCTCCCTGACAGCAAGGAGATTTCTGTCTGTCGGGAGATGAGCAAGAGCTTCGGATTCCCAACACTAGAAGACGGGCTCTCGGTGCTGTCGAAAAACGAGCTAGCCGATAGCCTGGCATATAATAGCTTAAAGGTGCAGAGAATAAGGTTTTCGTATTTTTTCTTGAAACCAAAATTTTTCGTTTGCTTGAATTTATTGACGCACACACATTTTTCTTTGCAGGGCCTTATACTTAGCAATGCCCTCAGGGCCCAAAAAGATGCCGAAGACGAAGGGTGTGTTATGGCCCTGAGTAACCTTCGTTCCGAAGTAATTGAACTAAGGAACGAAAGTCTCGAAAAAGATAAAATATTGCATTCATTGATAGATAGAATAAAAGAAGACGAAGCTACTTTTAAAGTTCAAGCTGAGGCTCAGAGGCGTGAAATTGAAGATCTCCGAAAACAACTAGCCAGAGCTAAAGAGGAACACACACTTGAAGAAACGAAACGAGAAATCAGTGAACAATGGGCAAACCATTTGGAAAAAAGCGTTGAAGAGCTTCGTGCATCTAAGAAAAGATGCTATGAGAAATCTATAGAATGTGTTAAAAAATTAAAAACCAGCTTCGCCAGCGTTGGCGCTTTTTCAAGTGAAGAGAATTTCATAAAGGGTGACCCCGAGGGCCCAATCGATTGGATCAATCACGAAGCTGAGGCCTTTGAAGAAATTTTGAATAGCCGTGGAGACATATGTGCCTTTTCGGGTGCCAGGGAGATTGCTACCATTTTGGAGAGGAAAGGCTGTGAGCATGTGAAATTTTTGGCACAATCCGAAGCTGCCTTATCCTCCGAAGATATAAAAGACCCCTCGGCCGAAGCAAGTCTGGTCGGTGGAAAATTTTTCACCGACATCTGGGACAATGGTGGCCGGGAAATGGCCCAAGAAATTATACGAAAAAGCGAAAAAGGCATTCATGACACTAGAAAAGTAGCAAAGGCCGCTGAGAAAAGTGCAGAGCCCGAAGGGCAAATAGGTATCGACTAGTGGTTTTTGACTCTTTGTTGTAATTTCTTGATTTCGAACTTGTTCACGGTTTGTAATAGTAATATAGCCGTATCTTCTCCTCCCTCAGAACCTGCTGAGCCATCTGCGGGCCCCCACGCGAAATGGGATGATGAAATTAGGAAAATGGCCGAAGCCATCATGGATAAAGTTGTTGATCAGCTACTAAACGAAGCTGCAGAAGTAGTTCTAAGGGAAGATTAGATGCTGCTGTAAAAACATTTAGAATATAATGTTTGTTGAGAAACATGTGTAATATTTTGTAACTTTGAATGTAATATATTAACTATTTATGGTTCTATTCTTTACGATGCATGAAACTTCATATACATACCGTTTTTGAGCCTTCGGCGAAAAAACACCTTCCCTTCTTTTCATGCTTCGTAAATAATATCCGTGTTCTCATATGATCAGTAACCAATCCTCGTAAAATCAATAACCAATAGATGTTTCCATTTGACGAAAGTATAACTCTTCAATAGCTATTTTTGTGCCTTGTCGCTATTTCTTCGAAACAATTTTCGAATGTCGATACTGGGACCCCCTTCTTTGCGTTGTTGATGCAATATGATGTATGATGTTATGCTATGCGAATGATGTAATGATGTGATGTTATGCAAAGTGATATTTGCCGAAGGTCGATTAGGAGCTTCTTCGCCTTTTACTTTCAGCGGAATCAATGTTTATTTTTCGCTGTAAGCCTCCCTTAGGAGCTTCTTCGCCTTTTACTTTCAGCGGAATCAGCGTTTATTTTTCGCTGTAAGCCTCCCTTAGGAGCTTCTTCGCCTTTTACTTTCAGCGGAATCAGCGTTTATTTTTCGCTGTAAGCCTCCCTTAGGAGCTTATTCGCCTTTTACTTTCAGCGGAATCAGCGTTTATTTTCGCTGTAAGCCTCCCTTAGGAGCTTCTTCGCCTTTTACTTTCAGCGGAATCAGCGTTTATTTTTCGTTGTAAGCTCTGCATTCCCTTCGGAACGACTTTTGAGCAAAAAACTTACACTGCGCTCCCTTAGCAACGACTTTTTGCTGCTTCGACGAAATTACGCTACGTTCCTTAGAACAAAATTTTTGACAATTCGAAGGTCCTTGCCACCATAAATTCTTATGCTTCGGCAACTTAAGCCTGTGGAGAGGATATATTTTCATTATGGTAAAAAGCGAAACTGTTACAAGAGATTAAAAACGACAAAAAAGCACTTAAGCCTCCCATAAGTGTTCCTTATTAAAAAGAAAATAATACTGAATACGAAAAACTGCTGTCGGGGTAGGATATTTGTCAGTAAATATGCTTCGACTCTGGCACAGTGCTATTGACTGTGCGAGCTTCAGACTCTTCTCTGAAGTCCCGTTGGAGGTGAGTGTGCTGACTCCCTTCTGGCTGCTGGCCGCGTTGCATTGGTGGTGGAGGTGGAGGCTGTTGCCAAGATGCTTGGGGTTGGCTTGCCGAAGCAACAGAAGCTGCAGGGTGGTTGCCTACACATTCTGGAATGTAAGGCGAATGGTACGAAGCAGTATGCATGACTTGCTTCGGCTGACTCTGTTGTGCTGCAGCTTCTGCTATCTCCTTTTGCTTCTGGATGGTAACATGGCACATCCTGGTGGTATGGCCCTTATCCTCACCACAGAATAGACAATAAATTTTCCTTGGCTGATCCTCAAATCTTCCTCCGAAGCCCCTGGCGCCTCTGCCCCTTGGAGCTAGCGGCCGGAAAGAGCTTTGCTGCTGCCCCGAAGCTTGCGAGGAGTACTGTGGCCTTTGCTGTTGACTCCCCCTATCATCACTCTGAGTAGAGTTGTGAATTGACCTTACGTGCCTCGGATGGAATCCTCCTCCGAAGCCCCTATAAGGAAAATGGACCCCGGGCCATTTGGCTAATTGAGTTTTGGTGTTTGATGATTAACACAACCTGTGGACTAATATGTTTGCTAGTGTTTATAATTATAGTTCACAGGATGCGAAGAGAATTGGACCAAGGCAATGAGGATGCAACACCTCAAAAGAAGACATAAAAAGATGCATAGGAGTCCAATACTCAAGAACTAAAGAAGCCCGAAGAAATCAGCAAAGGAATCCAAGATGCGGGCTGTCAGCCAGCGCCTGGTGGCGCACCGGACATTGATGTCCGGTGTGCACCGGACTGTCCGGTGTGGCACCAGGACAGTCTGCGCAGAGAGGCCACAGACAGGCGCTCTCTGGCTGTAGCACCGGACTGTCCGGTGTGCCACGGGCAGACGGCAACGGTCGGATCCAACGGTCGACTGCTACAGGCGCTAACGGTCGGCTGACGTGGCGTGCACCGGACACTGCACAGTAGATGTCCGGTGGTGCACCAGGACTGTCCGGTGCACCCGACTACAGAAAGCTGCTGCTTTCTGTCCAACGGCTAGTTTGGGGTGTGGAGGCTATAAATACCACCCCAACCGGCCATTCTCAAGTGTGAGAGCCCAAGCAACATACCAAGACACATAGTGCATATTTCCAAGTGCTCAAACACCCAAGTGCTTAATAGAATCACTCGATGATTAGAGTAGGTGCTTTGCGAAGTGCTTAGGTTAGTTAGACCGCTTTAGCGCTTGCTCTAGGTGAACCCTAGTTAGTTGAGTGAGTTTTGTAAAACCACACAACCCCTCGGCTCTTGTGTGAGTCGTTGTAATTGTACCGAGTGGGGCGAGAGTCTTGCGAGACCGTGACAACCGCGTTTGTGTCACGGCCGCCACCGTGTACCGGAGGGAACGAGGCCCGCGGCGTTTCGGCCGGAAGCTCGATAGTGGAGACGGCGGGGAGCGTCCGAGAGGAGCCGGAAGCGGAGCACCACTTGCGCGTGGAGAAGGCCCGTGGCTCTCTACGGAGTTACTCGACCGTGGTGCTTGGCCCTCGCGTGGGCTTCCCTTTGCGTAGGGGCACCAACGAGGATTAGTCGGGACCTTGCGTGGTTCCGGATACCTCGGTAAAAATACCGGCGTCATCCACGAGAGTTTGCTTCTCTACTTAGCTCTTTACATTCCGCATTTATATTAAGCATTTAAGTTTCAATCTTGTAGTCATACTTATTTAGTGTAGATTTAAACTTAGCCTTTGCGGTAGAGATAGCAACACTTAAACAAAACCTAGTTTGCACATTCTAGTCTTGATTATTTGCATAGGTTTTGCTCTAGGGATTTAATTGTGGCCTAGTTTAGTAAAAGTTTTAGAAGTCCTAATTCACCCCCCCTCTTAGGCGTCACTCGTTTCCTACAAGTGGTATCGGAGCCGGTTTGGCTCATTTGAAACGTTTTAGCTTCACCGCTAAAAGAGCCGACGCTTTTTAGAGGAAGGGATGGATACCCATAGGCCACCACACTTTGACGGCACTAACTTCCCATATTATAGTGCTAGAATGGCTTGTTACCTAGAGGTCCGTTGATCTAGGTGTTTGGAGAGTCACTCATGACGGGATGAAACCCATCAAGAATCCCGAGAAGCCCACCACGAGTGAGGAAAAATAAATTCATTTAAATGCTAGAGCCAAAAATTGCTTGTATGAATCTCTTAGCATGGATATTTTTCATCAAGTATTTACCTTGAAAACTGCTAATGAGGTTTGGCTAAAATTGCATGAGCTTCATGACGGCACATCCAATGTCCGTGAGCAAAAACATTGCCTAGTCTTAAATGAGTATAATTCTTTTGCTATGAAAGATGATGAGCTTGTTAGAGACATGTATTCTCGTTTGAATCTAATCATCAATGAGCTCAATTCTATTGGCATTAATAAGCTAGGTGATGCGGACATTGTGAGGAAGATTATCTCCCTGCTACCACAACAAAGATATGGGAGCATCATCACCATCCTTCACAACATGGAGGACTTGAGCAACATGACCCCGACCATTGTGATTGGGAAAATCGCGGCCTTCGAGATGTCGCGAAAAATGAGTCGGGGAGAGGAGCCAACTTCCTCAAGACCATATGCTTTTGCATGTGATGAAAGGAAGGGCAAAAAGAAGGCTTCCACTCCAAGTTCCTCAAGTGAAGAAGAGGAAGAAGAAGAAAGTGATGATGATGAAGATAATCAACCATGCACATCATCCTCCGAGGACGAAGAAACAATCCGACGCGTCGGAAAGGTAATGAGGATGATTCGCAAGATTAATCTAATGGGTGTGCCCCTGCAGGTCGAGGATCTTCTCTTTAACATTGACAGGAAAAAGCAAAGGTAGAGAGGATGCTTCAGCATGTGGGGAGAAGGGCCACTTCAGGGACAACTGTCCAAATATGGCCAAACCCAAAAAGGAGAGGAGCAAAGGCAAGGCGCTAACAAGTGTTAGAACTTGGGATGATTCTTCAAGTGAAGATGAACCTCCAAGGACGCGCAGCCACCGGTCCTCATCACGCTCATCACGGTCATCACACAAATGCCTTATGGCAAGAGGTAACAAAAGCATTCCATCCTCTAGTGATGAAAGTAGTAGTGATGATGAAGGTGAGGGAAAGCCCTCTGTAGATGAGCTTGCGAAAGCCGTAGAATTTTTCCAGGATGTCTGCACTAAGCAAAAAGCTCAACTTAAAACTTTGAAAAATAAGTTGGTTAGCTCTCAAAATGATTACAAAGGTTTGCTAAAAAAATTTGAAACTTTTGCAAACTTAAACTGTGAGCTATCAACTAAAATTGAGCTATTAGAATCTAGTGCTCCATCCACTGCTACCGATGATAGCCTTATTAAAAAGAATGAAAAACTTAAGGCTAAGTTAGCTAGCTCCCAAGAAGTTATTGAAAATTTGCTAGAGAAAATGGAAATTCTTAGCATACACAATAATGAGCTAACTACTAAGCTAGAAAACATTGGTAGCACCCCAGCAGCATCTTTAGTTGAAATACCTGAAATAATTAAGAAAGATGCTTCTACTTCCTGCTTTGATTTAATTGATGATTCTAACCCCTGCAACCAAGTCGAGAATATTGTTGTAGAGACATGTTCGGTTGAGGTTGCAAAGGAAAATGAACAATTAAAGCAAGAAGTGGCTCGCCTTGGCAAGGCTTTGTATGACAAGAAAGGCAAAGCCAAACAAATCCGACCTCCACAGGATAACACCACTGCGGGAGTGAACAAGCCTGTAGAGGGAGAGACTGTGATTTGTAGGCTATGCCACATGGAAGGCCACAAGTCTTTCCAATGCAAGGCGATGACCGGGGATAAACAAAGGCAAAAGCTCAAGCAAAAGCCATCAAGCAAAATCTCCAACACCTACATCAAAAAGGTGAACAAAAAGGATGCTACACCATATTTGATCAAGAAGAAAAAGAATGGAAAGGTGATAGCAATCAAGGCCAACAAGCAAGCCAACAAAGGAAAAGGGGTCAAACGCATCTGGGTGCCAAAGGAAATAATTTCAACCATGAAAAGCACCAAGAAGGTTTGGATCCTGAAAGGGAAGTAAGCGGACCGAAGGTCTGCGGGAAATTTGGAGACTTGTCAAATTTGGGATGTATATCATGGGATACATCTTATTGGATCAAGTTTATTGCCAAGTGGGTTAGTGAAAATTTTGGACACAAATTTCCCACCCATGTCTAAGGTAACTAGTTTTATTGTATTCTTCGTTTTTAGATATGCGTATCTATTTACCTTTTATCTAGTTTAGCTTTCTTGCCTAGTATTACATTTGTTATGTACTTTTGTTTAAAATCATGCATACTAGGTAAATCATATGGTAGGATTGCTTGTTTTTAATTCATATACTTAAGCAAACCTACATGGCTTAAAATGTTTATTTAAGCACGGCACATAGCTTTTATATCACTCCATAGTAAATGATGCAATAATTGAAAATTTTGATTTCTACAATTTGTATCATTTAACTTATATGTGCCAAAGTTAGGATTGTAGATAATTTGCCCCTCTTGATATCAAATCAAAGTGCATGTCTCCTACAAGTATTCAAAACTTGTATGCACACCTTTAGGGGGAGATTACTCTATAATCTAACACTGAGACTAACACCTTTTCAAGTCTATTTCATGTGATAGTCTCATTGTAAGGAAAATGAAGTCCCCGAAGAAAGACAACAATCTTCCACTGCAAAATCTCCAAGAACTCTCATGTCTCTCAAGCTCGCCATTGATCTTCAATTGGTATCTTTTGAGACTACATTCAGTATCATTTACATGTCTTCTCCAATATTTGATTAGACTATATTTCATATCATATACTTCCTTGTTGCTAAAAATGCATATGTACTTAACTCATATTCTGTTACTTATGCATAAGGGAAGTTAGTCTTTTCAAATCATGTCTTGCACCTCTAATTTTCACTTACTTTTTCCTAAGTAGAGGATGTCTGTCAGGGGGAGTATTTCTTCATCTCTAAAAAGGGGGAGAAACTTCTTTCTAAAGAGAACTCTTATTTAGGGGAAGTTCCTTTCAACTGGTATCATTCATATGGTTTAGTTTAATATCCTTCTAAGCGATATCATTTGATTTAATTCTTGTTGAGGGCAAGCTTTTATTTACTTCCTACATGCTTTTAATGTCTTCCTTTTCGGTGGTTGATGCCAAAGGGGGAGAAGTTTAGGGACCAAAGCAATGAAAACTATATCAAACACCAAACACCACCAATTTAAAATTTTATATATCTACAAATGGTTTTTCAAGTGGTTTTGGTTATTTGGTCCAAATATAGGAAGTAAGTGAATTATGGGGTTAGGGGGAGGCTTAAGTCCATAATTTCACATTGTGGGGACAATCATGCATCTTAGCAAGTAGATTGCATATTTTAATTCAAATACTTGCATTATTTGCTTGCTTTGGTTGTGTTGTCATCAATCACCAAAAAGGGGGAGATTGTAAGGAAAATGGACCTCGGGCCATTTGGCTAATTGAGTTTTGGTGTTTGATGATTAACACAACATGTGGACTAATATGTTTGCTAGTGTTTATAATTATAGTTCACAGGATGCGAAGAGAATTGGACCAAGGCAATGAGGATGCAACACCTCAAAAGAAGACATAAAAAGATGCATAGGAGTCCAATACTCAAGAACTGAAGAAGCCCGAAGAAATCAGCAAAGGAATCCAAGATGCGGGCTGTCAGCCAGCGCCTGGTGGCGCACCGGACATTGATGTCCGGTGTGCACCGGACTGTCCGGTGTGGCACCGGACAGTCTGCGCAGAGAGGCCACAGACAGGCGCTCTCTGGCTGTAGCACCGGACTGTCCGGTGTGCACCGGACTGTCCGGTGTGCCACGGGCAGACGGCAATGGTCGGATCCAACGGTCGACTGCTACAGGCGCCAACGGTCGGCTGACGTGGCGTGCACCGGACACTGCACAGTAGATGTCCGGTGGTGCACCGGACTGTCCGGTGCACCCGACGACACAAAGCTGCTGCTTTCTGTCCAACGGCTAGTTTGGGGTGTGGAGGCTATAAATACCACCCCAACCGGCCATTCTCAAGTGTGAGAGCCCAAGCAACATACCAAGACACATAGTGCATATTTCCAAGTGCTCAAACACCCAAGTGCTTAATAGAATCACTCGGTGATTAGCGTAGGTGCTTTGCGAAGTGCTTAGGTTAGTTAGACCGCTTTAGCGCTTGCTCTAGGTGAACCCTAGTTAGTTGAGTGAGTTTTGTAAAACCACACAACCCCTCGGCTCTTGTGTGAGTCGTTGTAATTGTACCGAGTGGGGCGAGAGTCTTGCGAGACTGTGACAACCGCGTTTGTGTCACGGCCGCCACCGTGTACCGAAGGGAACGAGGCCCGCGGCGTTTCGGCCGGAAGCTCGATAGTGGAGACGGCGGGGAGCGTCCGAGAGGAGCCGGAAGCGGAGCACCACTTGCGCGTGGAGAAGGCTCGTGGCTCTCTACGGAGTTACTCGACCGTGGTGCTTGGCCCTCGCGTGGGCTTCCCTTTGCGTAGGGGCACCAACGAGGATTAGTTGGGACCTTGCGTGGTTCCGGATACCTCGGTAAAAATACCGGCGTCATCCACGAGAGTTTGCTTCTCTACTTAGCTCTTTACATTCCACATTTATATTCAGCATTTAAGTTTCAATCTTGTAGTCATACTTATTTAGTGTAGATTGAAACTTAGCCTTTGCGGTAGAGATAGCAACACTTAGACAAAACCTAGTTTGCACATTCTAGTCTTGATTATTTGCATAGGTTTTGCTCTAGGGATTTAATTGTGACCTAGTTTAGTAAAAGTTTTAGAAGTCCTAATTCACCCCCCCTCTTAGGTGTCACTCGTTTCCTACAGCCCCTGGTCATTTCAGAGAACCTGTATGCTTCCTCTCTTCTTTGGCGGAAGTCATTGTCAGCTCTAATATACTCGTCCATCTTCTAGAGCAGCTTCTCCAAAGTTTGAGGAGGCTTCCTGGCAAAGTATTGAGCGGAAGGTCCCGGCCGAAGCCCCTTAATCATGGCCTCAATGACAATTTCATTGGGCACTGTTGGTGCCTGTGCCCTCAGACGCAGGAACCTTCGGACATACGCCTGAAGGTATTCTTCGTGGTCCTGGGTGCACTGGAATAAAGCTTGAGCAGTGACCGGCTTCGTTTGAAACCCTTGGAAGCTGGTTATCAGCATGTCCTTCAGCTTTTGCCATGAGGTGATTGTTCCTGGCCGAAGAGAGGAGTACCAGGTTTGTGCAACACTCTTGACAGCCATGACGAAAGATTTTGCCATGACTGCAGTATTGCCACCATACGAAGATATGGTTGCTTCATAACTCATCAAAAATTGCTTCGGGTCTGAATGACCATCGTACATGGGGAGCTGGGGTGGCTTGTAAGACTAGGGCCAAGGTGTAGCCTGCAGTTCTGTTGACAGAGGAGAAGTATCATCAAAAGCAAAATTTCCATGATAGAAATTTTCATACCAGTCGTCCTCGTTGTAGAAGCCCTCCTGATGAAGCTCTCTGTACGGAGGCCTTCGGTTCTGGTCATCTTGAGCAAGATGACGCACTTCTTCAGAGGCTTCGTCTATCTGCCTTTGCAGGTCAGCTAGACGAGCCATCTTTTCCTTCTTCCGTAGGACCTGTTGTTGGAGCATCTCCAAATTTTGGATTTCCTGATCCAAGTCGTCCTCCGGAGGCGTTGGACTGGTGGCCTTCCTCTTCTGGCTTCGGGCCTCCCTAAGAGAAAGGACATCCTGATTGGGATCCAGCGGCTGCAGAGTGGCAGCCCCTGTTGCTGAAGCTTTCTTTGGCGGCATGACGAAGGTGATGCTTGCCGAAGGTGTTCAAAACTCAAAAAATGGAAGTGAGTTCACCGGAGGTGGGCGCCAATGTTGGGGACTTGTTCTCAAATGCTAAGAGTTAAGAACGAGGCAACATAAAAAGTGTTAAATATTAAAGTCCTTCATCCTTCAAGACATTATATCCCTTCGGATATAATGAATTCCGGACGAAGGTTATGAAGGAAAAAACCTTCGTAAGCTCGATAGTTAATAAAGAAGAATTCATATACCTAATACAAAGAATAATTTAGATATTATTATCAACTTATATTTATTTGCATTATCATATTCAAAATAATAAATTATAAATGTACCTTCGGATTGATGGAAAGTAAAGGTACAGGCGTGATGCGGAAAGCTGAATGCTGAGTGAGCCTGAACAGTACGGGAATACTGTTCATCTATTTATAGGCAAGGGACGCAGCCCATGTAAAGTTACATTCATGCCCTTTACATTTGCCAATAACACTATAGTAATCCTTCGAGGTCTAATTTGCCTTTTCATCTTTAAGTTGGTTCCCCTTTTCTACTGTCATGCCGAAGCTTTCCTGTGTATAGCTTCGTGATCGCCTTGTCCTTCGTCATAATCACCCTTCGTCTCGCTCAGGCTTCGTCCTAACCATGCTTTGTATGCTCATGATCTGGATCTGAAGATACCTGTTCACATATTTCACTTGGAAAACATTATCAAATCATGTTTTTGAGGACCTTCGGAAGCCGAAGGCCCCCAACACGGGGGAACCATCATCCAGGTGACAACGTTCCGCACACTCAGCCCGCAGCAGGGCAATCTCAGCACGAGCCCTACTCAGCTCGTCTAATGCATGGTCCAGCTCTGTGTTTAGCACGATGGCTAGGTTGACTGTGCTGCTCAACCTAGGATTGTCCTCATCGACAGGTGAAAAATCACGCTTCCTGTACTGCCAGATGGACGACGGGGGTAATACTTCAGGTTGAGACCGTCGGCTACCCGCCGAGAACTGAGCAGTAGTGCAAAAGCACACGCCGTGCAACATCTTGCATGGCCGCCTCAGCTGAGTCCCGCTCAGAGATGGAATAGTGCTCTGAGCAGACCTTAGCACCCCAGAGACTGTTCTCCGGACGGCGCACCAAGCAAGTCGCCTCCCAGCGGTCCGGGTAGACCCCACGATTGTGCTGGAAGACCACACAGCGATACTCGATAGACCAAGTACGCCGGTCAAGTGCCCAACGTAGCAGGATGTCGAGCGCATCATGGAAGTGACACCCGCGAGCAGCGTCGCGAGTGATGGGTCGAGCAACCCATCCTTCTGGCTCCTGGTCAGCAGAAAAGTCAGTGTCGTGGCTCGAGCTGCTGTCGCCTGCTCCGCCGTCTGGGTCTCCTCCAGTAGCTACTCTAGGGGCTGGGGCGCTCAGTGGTGGTGCAGGGGGTGCCTCCAGGGGAAGCACGGGGGAGCAGCTCCTCACAGACTCTATCTCCTGCTAGAGCGAAAAAGAAGAGCCCTGCTGCTCTTGTCGTCGATGCTCTTGCTCCTCATGTAGGTGGTGGTGCAGCCTCTCCAAGTGGCTGGACTGACCGGTCACGGGACGGCGAAGCGGACGCTCCGCGAGACGGGAGGGTAAGAAGGGGATGACAAACTTCCGTGCGGTGTGTCTAAGACGAGCCATCTACAAAAGACACCACAAGCAAAAGAGTGAGAACAGAACTAGTACTGACCAGCATGTAATGAACCATAAATAAATGAAGGATTAGAATAAAACACAGTTTTCAGCAAGGTGTAATATATAGTAGAACATAGGTTTGGTCGATACGACCAACTTTTGAACGGATACCAAAGTCAAGGCAGGGACAGAGGTCTATAATCCTTAGAATGATCATTCTACTCTAGGTTAGCAGTCCTACAGTCAGCAAGGCTTTGATACCACCTATGTCACACCCGGTTTTCAAGGTAAACCGAATGCAAACCATGTACATGCCAGGATCAGCAATTCACGTACACAGCAGTTACATAACATGGACATCATCACACAATGCTCGAATAGTATTAACCCATGCCTATAAATCAAAGTGCGAAAACGAAATGTAGATAAACGCGGCCTTCACAGGCAGCCGACTGGGGGTTGCCGCTAACCCATGCCTATAACTCATCATAATCTTGGAACTCCTGGAAGTATCCTTCCACGGCTTCATCTTCTCCTGAGCAGTGGTTGCAATGCGGACAACCTGGGGGGGGGGGTTGGTGTGTAGAGCAAGGGTGAGTACACATCAACATACTCAGCAAGTATCCTGTTTGGCTATAGTGGACTAGCTTTATGTGGGGGTAAGTCAAGCAGTTGCTTTTAGTTGGTCAGATTATTATTACTAGTAGAGAAAACCAAGTTTTAGATTTAACCCACGTTATTAACCCAAACGTACTCCTTTCCAAATGGAAAGAGTACCACTTACCATTACCAGAGTCAATTCCAAGAACCATCAATCTCATTGCCACCTGCAAATCCGAACATCTCTGATCAAGTACCACTAATCACTGGAGCTCCCTTGGCCGCTCATAACCGTGAGCACGGCTGATATATCAGTTTTCAAACACTCTGCAGAGGTTGTGCACTTTACCCACAAGCCGTGATTCCCTTTCTACCTGGAGAGAGCTACTCCCCATTGACCACTACCTAGGTGGTCCAGCAGGGCATCACTACGTAGCCTTTACAAAGATTCCCCGAGGCTATAGCCGCCCGTTAGGTTTCCTAAATGTACCGCACTCCTCCCCAAAGGACAAGTCAACCTTGGCAAAGCGAGCCGCATACACCGAGCCCCATTGACGGCACGACGGCGAAGCGAACTACACCCCGGTTCCTCTAATTACTCAGCTAAGGGCGTCCCACTCCACCCTCATGGTTGCACTATTTTCCCGGGCGGTCATCCAACGAACAGGTCCTTACGGAGAGGCACTCGAGAAACCGCTCGAGCCCCCTTGAAGGTCACAAGTATAACATCATAATAAAAGAGGGGAAAACAGCGTATCATTGATAATTCTCATCATGTTCATTGATTAGAGTTGAGCAATAGCGTAAGACTAAGCAATAATAATCCAACCCAAATAGGTAAACAAGGACATGGATAACAAAAGCTAGTCGATCCTTAGGTATAACTGTGAAATGCGGGAGGTGAATTAAAGAATGTATAGGACAGAGATAGGTCAAGGGACACTTGCCTCCACCAACCGACTGCTGCTCAGGGGCTTCACCTGCGAGTTCTTCGGGCTCTTCAACCGGATCGTTCTCTATGTAGATGCAAACATATATACATCCAAACATTTAATACAAAAGAACAGTACACCATACAATAGAATGCAGTAAATAAATAGACGTTCCACGCGGGCTCGCAATTAAGGTTAAGAGAGAAAAAGAAAAAAGACAGTCGAGAAACGATCACATTACATTACTATAAATTAAAACACTCACTTAATAGAAGGGAATTAATTTGGACACTACGTTTTAGCATAAAGTAAAGTCAAGTTCCACATTTAATCATTATAAACAATTGAAGATGAATGAAAGGGAGTGGTCGCACGGCGAGACGTGCGACACAACATTTAGATTGAATTAAGAAGTAAACGACTCGCCGCGTGATAGAGCACGCAACAAGACACTTGCATTACTTATAAAGAGACGTTAAGCATCACAGCGATGAAACGCACGACGACATACGTCAACAGAGCTGAGTTTAAAGTGGAACGTCGCGCGTCTGGACGCACGACGTCGCACCTTAAATAACCTGAAATTAAAATAGATCATCGCGCGACGAAGCGCGCGACATAGCACATTAATAGAATCTGAAATTAGACAAATTCGTCGTGTGACGAAGCGCGCAACGCAACACTTTAATAAATATAAATTAAAAGAATCGTCGCGCGACGAAGCGCGCGACGCAGCACGTCGACTACACAAATTAACATCGATTAAAACGGGGTTAAGCGCAGTGCGACTACAGTCGCACGCGCGAGAGCACGCTACGCGTGCCGAAGGCACGCGAACTGTGCAGACGCACGGGACGCAAGTCGCTGGGGCACGGGCGCGGGCAGAGGACACGGACCGAGGGCGCGTGGGGCCGGGCACGGCCGCCCGGGCGCGCGGCGAGGGCGCAGCCGCCGGGGGGGCGCGGCTCGCCGGGGCACGGGCGCGGGGAGGGCAGGATGCGGCGCGGCCGCTAGGGCTCGCCGGGCGCGGCCGAGGGGAGGGGAGGGGGCTCACCGGGGAGGGGGCAGGGCGCGGCCGCGAGGGGCGACGCAGGGGGCGGGGCTCGCCGGGGCACGGGGAGGCGTGGCTGCGGGAGGGCGCGAGCGCGCGGGCCGAGGGGCGGCGCGGGGCGCGCGGGCCGAGGCAGCACGAGGCGCGCGCGAGCAGGGAGCGGGGGCGCACGCGAGCAGGGGAAGAAGAAGGGAGAGGGAGGGAGAGAGAGTGAAGGGAATGGGAGGGGCAAAACTCACCTCCAGGGATCCAAATTCCGGCGATCTCGACGCCAAACCCTAGGGCACCATGGGGAGAGAGAGAGAGGTGGAAGAAGGGGAGGGAGGTTACTGCGCTGAGAGAAATCAAATGAGGCAAACGGATCTGGGGAAGGGGGGCGCGCGCAGGGGGTGGGCAGGGGCGCCAGGGGCGTGCGGGCCGGACCGGGTCGGGCTGAGCCAGGCTAGGCTGGGTCACATCGCGGATCGAAACCCATGACACGCACTGACCATTAAACGGAATTAAATCGCGAACCGAAATCCAAAGCGGAACGAGACGAACACACGACATCAGACAAAGAAATGCGCTTCGGCATGATGCAACACCCATGACACTTAGGTTTTGTTTATACACGACACGGACACCTGTCACTATATGGGTTTGAAATGGGGAAAAAGGAGGCGAAACGGGAAGAGAAAAGAGAGTAACGCTTGAATTTGGTGAGAGAAAAGAAGAAAAAAATTCTACTCCCAAATTCAGGGCGTTACAAAGACTTACCCGACTAAAGAAAAGACTCTCAAGGGTATGCTGGCTAGAGGGAGTCAAGGTATGGCTTATCAAGAATCAAAGACTCTGTTTTGCAGAAAAGCTTACTATGAGTGGATCCTTAAAAATCCAATTTTACTTGTCAAGTTAAGTAAAGTTACCTACATCTAGAGTTCTTTCTACCCTAGTTCAAGCACTTGGCCTATACTAGCCAATTTCTTATCAATCCTTCATCTTCACTAGATTGCTACGTGTAGGGCAGTGACCAAGTCTTCATAACCGCGAAGGTACGGCGATCCGAATCGATTATACTCAGCTGAGGATCTCCAATCACACGACATATGTAGCACTTAACCCTTGCATATGTCAACTCGCCATCGGAGTTCTTAAGACCAGATCCGGTTCACGCCAACCGAGAGCACAGATACACCACCGTCCAGCCTCTTGCCATGGAGGGTACACGCTACTCTCGCCATCTCTCCACTCCCATTGCGTGTTATCTTATTCTGGTATTAGTCTGCCCGAGGCAAAGCTTACCCATGATGAGGCATGTGACTAGTTAAAGGGTCCTCGATCAGTAAGCCTACATCGGCACGGTCCTTAATCGACTCGGACGGAGACACTACACCGAGACTCCTTTCTCGTACAAGTCAACCGCCCGGTCTTAGCTTTATCATTTCAAACCCAAAGTTTGGTACCTGGCAGAGGTACATCTTTTCCAATGTTGAACCCATCAAGGCCTTTGATGGATTCACCATCAAGTTTTATTTTTGAAAACATTTCGACCCACTGAAGCATCACTTTTGTTTTAAAACAAAACATTTTTGTTTTTCTAGAGCAAGGCTAAGCATCAAAAATCTTTTTTATAAAAGGGTGACGGAAGGGAAATCAATTTTCCAAGGAAGGAAATGCATCAATGGTTTAGCACACAACTCCTATCACCTAATGCATCAAACAAGGTGATAAAGATTTTAAAACATCAAGGAGGTGGCAAATGCACCGGGGCTTGCCTGAGTAACACTAGGTTAGTGTTTGTTAGTTGATGTCCGCTTGACGAGTATCCCTCGACCGAGCACTTGCTTGATTTAACCATCTTCAGGTTGGTCCATCAGCTTCATCCTGTGGATTAGCCCGCGCTTGGGGTCGACTTGGCTCATCTTCCGCATCACGCGATTAATTAATGTACCTGAATGGAATGCATTATGCACATGAATGCATATAGACAAGAATATCACAAACCTAAATAGTGCTACGCGATAGCGAATTAAACACCTAGCGGCGATGCGTTGTACACGTTCGTACGGAAATACTATTTATCGATATACGACTACGCGCTAATAATCACGGTTCTCTAAATTAAACGAAACTAACGCAAACATCGCGAACAACACATTAAACATAATTAGCCTAAACACAACTCATCAGCTAATTAATTGAATTCTAAACTTATTCCTCGCTTTATAGATTATACTACATCGCTCACAAAGAATTAATTTAATTTGATTTCACACCTCATATATTTTAAATGTCAACAATTAATTAAACATTTCAGGTTTTACTACCAAAATATCCGACAAAATCAACGATAATAGCCTTATCGGATAATCGTTTGGATTACTAAATCAATTCTTTACGCTATTAATTTGGCATACTTTATAAGTAAACCAATTTGAACACACTCGACAGACACGCTCGCTCGATACTCCTACGTAACTAGCAATTTTAAATCTAAGTTTTACCTCGCGACACTAGTATGCCATAATCATGTCCTGACATGCGACAAGATATTTTGGCAGCCATCTAATATAACTATGACACGATTATGCTTCAATGAAGATAATCGTCGCGATTAATATATCTATTCAACCCATTAATAAAAATAATGAATTAGAGAATGGTTACCGATTTAACTAGAATTCTAGGCCAACGTTGACGATTCTTGTTCAGGCCTTCTGTCGAGCTCCTGGCAATTGTTGCACAGACCTCTCTCCCATTTTTATCCAACTCCAGGATCAGTCTCCGGGAGATAAGGTCGACGACGAGTTCTATGGAGCTGAATGACAACGTTGTTGTACCCACGACGTGGAGACGAATGACGACAACTCTACAACATCTTCACTGGCACGGCAAGGGCATAGTGCGTGACGACTATGCTTTACTAGTGAGAAACATCTTGGCGAGCTGGTTGACGGGAGCAACAAACTATGGATTTGAAACTTGGCCAAGGAAAACCATGGCCTAAACGACACGGACAAGGGACAAGTGCCGGGCTGTCAATTCGTCGCGCGACTGGGTGACGACGACGAATAGCTGAGCGCGGTAAGGAGTTGGGGAATGATAATGGGTCTAGCAGAGGAGCTCGTGCGCACAGCCCAGGACGGAGATACGGAGCTGGGCACATGACATCTTAAGTCTGGACAGGCACAGCGTACTACACGACAACCAGCTGGGTGCTGTTGCAGGACAGACCTACCTGATGCTGGGGTTGCGATAGAACATGAACTCGCGCTCGCCGTTGGCACCGTTGTCACGGAGGATAATAGCGAGCATGCGATCGAACACATCATCACCGAGCTTGCCTACGAAGGCAACCCGGTCACGACGAATAGAGAGGGACTGCCATGGCGAGTAGGGACACCGCAGGGAGTAGTAAAAGCGGCCGAGCAGAGGAGGACGGGATTCGATGGCGCCGGGGTCAAAGGGGCATACGCAGCCACCCGAACACACGCAGCAAGCAGAGGCGCCAGAGAAGGAGCGGAAGGAGGGAGCTGCGCTGGTGAACAGGAGGCCGGGAGAGGCGCTGAGCTCATGCACCGGGAGACGGCAAGGCTGAACGGCGCGCGGCGAGGTGGAGAACGGAGAAGTGGCTGGGCGCGCAGGAGACTCCACGGCACAGGGAGCAATCAAGACATGGCGCCATGGGAAACAGAGAGGGAGACGCAGGGAGATGGGAGGGGAGTTGCAGAGCCACGAGCCATGGAGAACAGGAGCTGGGCGCGGCTGCTGGTGGACTCTATGGCAGCCATCACGGAGAAGCTCGAGACGCGCAGAGAACTTGAGGGAGAGAGAAGGGAGGTGAGGTTGGGCGCCGAGAACTGCATGCGTGGAGAGCAGAGAGGGTGACCGCGACGCTGGAAATTGGACTCCATTCGAGCTAGGCGAGCAGGGAACCAAGGACGCGCGTGGGGAGCAGGAGCCTCGGCTGGGGAAGATGCTCCACGGCGAACAGAGGAAGCTCCGGTGAGCGCAGGGGCGTGGCCAAGAGAAGCGGGGAAGAGAGATCCGCGCGCCAGGGCAAATCGACGGCTGGGCAGAGAAACCTCACATGCACAGAAAAGAGATGAAGGGAGAGAAAGCCAGGGGAGAGCGCGGCTGCGCAGGAAGAAAGACACGAGAGGGAGAAGACGACCAGTCGCGGCCGGGCTAGAGCAGGGAGGCGGCAAAATTTTATTCCATGCTTGAGCGGCGTAGGGGATAAGGAAGGAGATGGCTGAGGTGAGGGCGGTTCGAGCTAGAAGCCAAACACCGGCAAGCTGCGCGGCTGTGCGGACGGCACGTGGAGGAAGAAGATCAGCGACTGAAAAAAATCTACCGGAGGGGAGACGGCGGCAGCAGGCTAAGGCAGCTGAAGATTTTTTGTCCAAGCGTTGAGCGATGCCGCCAGCCTGTGCACATGAAGAATATCTGAGGGAGAGAGAGAGGCTCACGGATAGGAAGAAGGGGATTGTTATAGATTTTTTTTATTTTCTCTTTTTTTACCGAAAACCGCAGATATTTTTGGATCGAGATTTTTAGCGATAATCAAAGGGTCGAATAATTTGGATCGATAGCAACAATTGGACAGGATTTAATTTGGTGAATTTTTCGGAATCAGATGTGTTTCTACCCGTTATTTATATCTGGAGATTCAGATCAGGACGAGAAACACACGGACCGAACCAAACTAATTTCGGCCACGATAAATTTAGACTGCGCTTAACTCGTCTAACCTGATAAATCTCATCCACTAATCAAGCACCCGATTTCTCTGCCGAAGACAACGCACTGGAAAAAAACAGGCCCAATTATTACTCTTGCGCTCGCCAAAACAGCGTGCTGAGGGATAATTTGGACCATGATCTCGCGCACGATTTCTCTCGGACACTGCACGATTCAGATTATTTTGTCCCGAACATTTTAGTTGTCAAGTTCGAACTTAATTTGTCCGGGATAAAATCATCTGAGTGAGTCAGGCTTTCGAATTCGTGTTCGCGCGAGCGATGAATTTTAAATAATCAACGGACGCACCGATTTTCAGAACAAATATGTTCCGAATGAACACGAAAATTTAGGACGAGCCCGAACAGATAGAAATAAAAATAAAAACGATGTCGCACTCGCGACAAACGAAACAGATGCAATATTAAAATCGCGATAGCGAAGATGATTAGAATTTAGCATCTGTTTTATTCACTGATATTACGCGCTTAAATCCATACTCGTTGTCGAGCGGAATAGAAACACGTGGGGTGTTACAGCCCTCCCCCTTAAAAGAATCTCGTCCCGAGATTCGGAGCGAAAGACTTCTAAGGGTAGAGAAGCATGTAACCCATATCCATATCAGCGATAATCATAAGATAATCCTGAGCAAAGGCGAGTACCTCAGGATGTGGTTTCTCTAGTGGATATAGCATGTATTGCCACAAGCTAAATCAGATATGTCTATCAGTAGAGACGATGTCTGCTAGAGAAACACATAAGGTTCCATGTGTGCAGTTTGCTTTTTCTGATGACACTGTACTATCTGAGTCTGTTGGGCAAGCGGTAAATACGTGATTTTCCCCAAATAGAACCAGATGCACCATCTTGGGTAAAACATACAGAAGGAGGTTTACCAACAAGTGGTCACGATAAGTTCATAGCACACGAGACGGGTGTGAATGTCGAATAACATCACAGTTACCTCGTGTTAGCCAGAAAATCTAAGTCCATGAAAGGCGATATAGATTCGAGGAAATCACCAGTGGAGGGATCTGCAGGTACGGACTTTGCAACCAGTCCATTTTATCCAGCACTAGTCACGGCTCGACTTGATCACACACGCTGGAAAAGCACACATGAGGCGATCGAGGCATGACTAGAGCGATGAATAGGTGGTTATCCGTCGAATTAACTTGACTTTTGTAAGTACTTTCTCAGGATGGTTTGAGCCAAAGTGAGTTTAGATAATTTGACAAATCGATCTCTTAACTTAACCTTTGATCATTAGGTAGTTATAAGTTAGTCAAAACCAACTTGTTGAACTACTTTTGACATTGAGCAAGTCCTCTCAGTACCATTGGTAAGCCAAGGGTTGAGAGTTCACATTCGCTAGCAAAAGGTCATGCATTTGGATAGAAATCCATTTGGTCATGTTGTTCATCCGTTTCTTCATGCGAGACGCATTGTCCACTTGGTTAGGGAATACATGGATTAAATAAGAAAGCGAATGAACAAACTCCTGCATTTCAGCAGCAGGGGGAATCCAATCTCCATTTTGAGAGCTAAATAGCTGTTTTCCAACACTAAAAAGCTCCAAGGCTTCACCTTTATACAAAGGATGTAAAGGGAACTTGTATGAGTAGTCACTACGAAGATCAAAAGAAATAAGACCACACATGAAAGTGGTATGCCCTTTTGATCCAACGGAGATGACAGAGGTTGCTTGGTCACTTCGACAAACAACACCGAAATCGCTTCAAGGGAAGGTCGATGGAAGATAACATATTGATATAATCTCATAATGGATTATGACTACTAACTATGATACTAGCGTGTGCCGAGTAGCGCAACCATGTGCACACACACAGAAGGCTCTCGGTTTCATCACGGCACCACTGGTTTTAGTCATAACACCATTATCAGACATAACCAATAAGAAATCTCACGCGACACAAATGAATTGGGCAAGAGTGACAATGTACAAAGAGATACTCCACCTGTAAGGATGGTTACAAGTAGAGAGCCAAATAGATCATGGCCTGATGAAATGAATAGGGCATGGCCATAACCTAAATTTGATGAAGGAGGTATGATGGGAGACTATTATTCAGCCCCAAGCATATTTCTATGTCTATCGCAAAGATTACAAGGTCAAGGATTAGTATCTGATTAGATACGGAGGAAAGACAATTATAAGGTTGAGTTGGTATGCCTTTGAGAGACATGAGGAACCCAAAGGCATCAACTTAAGAAAATGATCGGACATGTATTTCCTAGGTTGGGTTGACAAAGTGACAAGATAATCCGCAAGGAGAGGCCAAATATAATAGAGACTTTAACCTGCATCAACTGATCAAGAGAATGGTTCTAGAAGGAGACATGGCTTGAGATTCTTGTTTTAAGCTTAGGTACATTTTATGTCCAATAAGGAAATTGTCTATGCATTATTGTATGGGCTTGGTCATGGAGCGATAATGGAAAATTCAAATTTTGGGTCATGGTTCACTAAATAAGAACATAGCCTAGTTTTGGGTTTAGGCAAACAGGTCACAAACATTCTATCGGCACATCAATCACAAGAGCAAACACCATTTGCACTAATGGTCAAATTAAGAAAAGCTAGAAGCCATCTAAACACGTGTCTCTAAGACACCACATTACTTATAATCACTAGTTACTAGAATAAGGATGAGAGAAGCATTTTGGATGTATAGGTGACAAACACGATGCAACAATCAGGATGCATGCTCATCCTACACATCCTCACAAATTTTGCCAACATAATGTGGCAATAACGTTCTATATCGGTGGCATACTTACGACTCTCACGGTATATTGCTAGTCGTCAGCTACATATACGTATTCGAGGTTAGTGTACCTACAGAAAATTCCATCACAGCCCAATTTCCCATGATGCAGTTCACATAGGACAGTTTATCACAGTTTATACTCCATATATTGTTATATGGAGGCCAGCTCATCATTAAGCGCCGAGCCACGCATAGGCGCTGTTGCCACACTTTAACCATAGGGCAACTCATTATGGTAACTCACCTTCTTACCTGAGCGTAGGTGCGTCGTTACAAGTATATTACACTTCTCAGTATTCCCATGTCTGTATACCCATACACATTCATGGGGTACTGAATTCCGGAAAAGTAATTACTCCACATCGCAGCCTTCATATATACATATGTAAAACATGTATATAATCAAGCGCCACAATTAAGCACTCCCCTAGACCGACAGGTTGTTCGGTCATGCTCTCACATCTCACCTTACCTGAGCGTCGATCCATTCAATACTGAATGGCCTCAAAAATAACAATACACATGTATGCAATACCCCCGGTTGTGGGTTAGTGGTTTTCAAATAAGCCACCTGATAGTCCTTAATTTAGGGCTTAACAGAGGGTGTCGCTAGCATTATAGTTTTTCAAAACCAAACAATGTGTTTAGCTGAAATAGGTTTTTCAAAACCAAAACTTTTGTTTTGAAAATATGTATGTGACCATAGATACTTAATATTGCTCCGATACCAGCCTGTGGCAGAACCTCCCAAGTTATTGGGCCCACATGCACCTGTCCTTGTCTCAAAGACCTCAGACGACTATGCATGTGCACCAGATAACTTAACAGGATTCGTCCGATTGCCCCAAGGACATCGGATAAACCACTTACAACCAAGATCGCGATATTAAGTAATACAAATCACACACACCAATATTTTTGCAGCGGAAATCTTATTACCAAATTTTACAAGTTACAAAATTTTTACATTATCTTTATCGGAGTGATTACAAAAGTATAAGTTTGAAATATATGCTAGCTCAAGTGACCATCCTCAATAAGAAGTATAGAAGGGTTACTTAGACTTATAAGAAGGCCGAGCGCACTAGCACTTAACACCATCGTCAGCAGCACAAAACTTTAACCTGAAAAACAACAGGGAATAAAACCCTGAGTATGGAATTACTCAGCAAGACTTACCCGACTAAAGAAAAGACTCAAGGGTATGCTGGCTAGAGGGAGTCAAGGTA
The DNA here is from genome assembly GCA_029449295.1 of Zea luxurians. Lineage (NCBI taxonomy): Eukaryota > Viridiplantae > Streptophyta > Magnoliopsida > Poales > Poaceae > Zea > Zea luxurians. Next base: position 14,876,608 of record JAOPSE010000014.1, on the reverse strand, counting down.
TGGCTTATCAAGAATCAAAGACTCTGTTTTGCAGAAAAGCTTACTATGAGTGGATCCTTAAAAATCCAATTTTACTTGTCAAGTTAAGTAAAGTTACATACATCTAGAGTTCTTTCTACCCTAGTTCAAGCACTTGGCCTATACTAGCCAATTTCTTTCAACCCTTCATCTTCACTGGATTGCTACGTGTAGGGCAGTGACTAAGTCTTCATAACCGCGAAGGTACGGCGATCCGAATCGATTATACTCAGCTGAGGATCTCTAATCACACGACATATGTAGCACTTAACCCTTGCATATGTCAACTCACCACCGGAGTTCTTAAGACCAGATCCGGTTCACGCCAACCGAGAGCACAGATACACCACCGTCCAGCCTCTTGCCATGGAGGGTACACGCTACTCTCGCCATCTCTCCACTCCCATTGCGTGTAATCTTATTCTGGTATTAGTCTGCCCGAGGCAAAGCTTACCCATGACGAGGCATGTGACCAGTTAAAGGGTCCTCGATCAGCAAGCCTACATCGGCACGGTCCTTAATCGACTCAGACGGAGACACTACACCGAGACTCCTTTCTCGTGCAAGTCAACCGCTCGGTCTCAGCTTTATCATTTCAAACCCAAAGTTTGGTACCTGGCAGAGGTACATCTTTTCCGATGTTGAACCCATCAAGGCCTTTGATGGATTCACCATCAAGTTTTATTTTTGAAAACATTCCCACCCACTGAAGCAACACTTTTGTTTTAAAACAAAACATTTTTGTTTTTCTAGAGCAAGTCTAAGCATCAAAAATCTTTTTTATAAAAGGGTGTCAAGGAAGGGAAATCAATTTTCCATGGAAGGAAATGCATCAACGGTTTAGCACACAACTCCTATCACCTAATGCATCAAACAAGGTGATAAAGATTTTAAAACATTAAGGAGGTGGCGAATGCACCGCGGCTTGCCTGAATAACACTAGGTTAGTGTTTGTTAGGCGATGTCCGCTTGACGAGTATCCCTCGACCGAGCACTTGCTTGATTTAACCATCTTCAGGTTGGTCCATCAGCTTCATCCTACGGATTAGCCCGTGCTTGGGGTCGACTTGGCTCATCTTCCGCATCACGTGATTAATTAACGTACCTGAATGGAATGCATTATGCACATGAATGCATATAGACAAGAGTATCACAAACCTAAATAGTGCTACGCGATAGCGAATTAAACACCTAACGACGATGCGTTGTACATGTTCGTACGAAAATACTATTTATTGATATACGACTACGTGCAATAATCATGGTTATCTAAATTAAACGAACCTAACGCAAACATCGTGAACAACACATTAAACATAATTAGCCTAAACACAACTCATCAGCTAATTAATTAAATTCTAAACTTATTCCTCGCTTTATAAATTATACTACATCGCTCACAAAGAATTAATTTAATTTTATTTCACACCTCATATATTTTACATGTCAACAATTAATTAAACATTTCAGGTTTTACTACCAAAATATCCGACAAAATCAACGATAATAGCCTTATCGGATAATCGTTTGGATTAGTAAATCAATTCTTTACGCTATTAAGTTGGCATACTTTATAAGTAAACCAATTTGAACACACTCGACAGACACGCTCGCTCGATACTCCTACGTAACTAGCAATTTTAAATCTAAGTTTTACCTCGCGACACTAGTACGCCATAATCATGTCCTGACATGCGACAAGATATTTTGGCAGCCATCTAATATAACTATGACATGTTTATGCTTCAATCAAGATAATCGTCGCGATTAATATATCTATTCAATCCATTAATAAAAATAATGAATTAGAGAACGATTACCGATTTAACTAGAATTCTAGGCCAACATTGACGATTCTTGTTCAGGCCTTCTGTCGAGCTCCTAGCAATTGTTGCATGGACCTCTCTCCCATTTTTATCCAACTCCAGGATCAGTCTCCGAGAGATAAGGTCGACGACGAGTTCTATGGAGTGAATGACAACGTTGTTGTACCCACGACGTGGAGACGAATGACGACAACTCCACAACGTCTTCACTGGCACAGCAAGGACATAGGGTGCAACGACTATGCTTTACTGGTGAGAAACGTCTTGGTGAGCTGGTTGATGGGAGCAACAAACTATGGATTTGAAACTTGGGCAAGGAAAACCATGGCCTAAACGACACGAACAAGGGACAAGTGCCGGGCTGTCAATTCGTCGCACGACCGGGTGACGACGACGAATAGCCGAGCGCGGTAAGGAGTTGGGGAATGATAACGGGTCTAGCAGAGGAGCTCACGTGCACAGCCCAGGACGGAGATACAGGAGCTGGGCACATGACAACTTAAGTCTGGACAGGTGTAGCGTACTACACGACAACCAGCCGGGTGCTGTTGCAGGACAGACCTACACGATGCTAGGGTTGCGATAGAACATGAACTCGTGCTCGCCGTTGGCGCCGTTGTTCATGGAGTATAACAGCGAGCATGCGATCGAACACATCATCATCGAGCTTGCCGACGAAGGCGACCCAGTCATGACGAATAGAGACACTGCAGGGAGCAGTAAAAGCGGCCGAGAAGAGGAGGACGGGATTCGACGGCGCTGGGATCAGAGGGGCATACGTAGCCACCTGAACACACGCAGCAAGCAGAGGAGCCAAAGAAGGAGCAGAAGGAGGGAGCTGCGCTGGTGAACGGGAGGCCGGGAGAGGCGCTGAGCTCATGCGTAGGGAGACGACAAGGTTGAACGGCGCGCGGCGAGGAGGAGAACGGAGAAGTGGATAAGCGCGCAGGAGACTCCACGACACAGGGAGCAATCAAGACTAGGCGCCATGGGAAATAGAGAGGGAGATGCAGGGAGATGGGAGGGGAGTAGCAGAGCCACGTGCGATGGAGAACAGGAGCTGGGCGCGGACTGCTGGTGGACTCCATGGTAGCCATCATGGAGAAGCTCGAGACGCGCAGAAAACTTGAGGGAGAGAGAAAAGGGAGGTGCGGTTGGGCGCCGAGAACTGCACGCGTGGAGAGCAGAGAGGGCGACCGCAGGCGCTGGAAATTGGACTCAATCCGAGTTGGGCGAGCAGGGAACCAAGGACACGCGTGGGGAGCAGGAGCCTCGACTGGGGAAGATGCTCCACGGCGAACAGAGGAAGCTCCGGCGAGCACAGGGGCGCGGCCAGGAGAAGCGAGGGAAGAGAGATCCGCCCTCCAGGGCAAATCGACGGCTGCACAGAGAAACCTCACGTGCGCAGGAAAGAGACGAAGGGAGAGAAAGCCAGGGGAGAGCGTGGCTGCGCAGGAAGAAAGACACGAGAGGGAGAAGACGGCCAGTCGTGGATGGGCTGGAGTAGGGAGGCGGCGAAATTTTATTCCATGCTTGAGCGGCGCAGGGGATAAGGAGGAGATGGCTGAGGTGAGGGCGGTCGAGCTAGAAGCCAAACACCGGCACTGCGCGGCTATGCGCACGACACGTGGAGGAAGAAGATCAGCGACTGAAAAAAAATCTGGCGCAGGGGAGACGGCGGCAGCAGGTAAGGCGACTGAAGATTTTTTTTCAAGCGTCGAGCGATACCGCCAGCTTGTGCCCATGAAGAATATCTGAGGGAGAGAGAGGCTCACGGATAGGAAGAAGGGGATTTTTTTAGATTTTTTTTATTTTCTCTTTTTTTACCGAAAACCACAGATATTTTTGGATCGAGATTTTTAGCGGTAATCAAAGGGTCGAATAATTTGGATCGATAGCAACAATTGGACAGGATTTAATTTGGTGAATTTTTCGGAATCAGATGCGTTTCTACCCGTTATTTATATCTAGAGAATCAGATCAGGACGAGAAACACACGGACCGAACCAAACTGATTTCGGCCACGATAAATTTAGACTGCGCTTAACTCGTCTAACATGATAAATCTCATCCACTAATCAAGCACCCGATTTCTCTGCCGAAGACAACACACTGAAAAAAAACAGGCCCAATTATTACTCTTGCGCTCGCCAAAACAGCGTGCTAAGGGATAATTTGGACCATGATCTCGCGCACGATTTCTCTCAGACATTGCGCGATTCAGATTATTTTGTCCTGAACATTTTAGGTGTCGAGTTCGAATTAATTTGTTCGGGATAAAATCATCCGAGTGAGTCGGGCTTCTGAATTCATATTCGCGCGAGCGATGAATTTTAAATAATCATCGGACGCACCGATTTTCAGAACAAATATGTTCCGAACAACACAAAAATTTAGGACGAGCCCGAACAGAAAGAAATAAAAATAAAAACGATGTCGCACTCGCGATAAACGAAACAGATGCGATATTAAAATCACGATAGCGAAGATGATTAGAATTTAGCATCTGTTTTATTCACTGATATTACTCGCTTAAATCCATACTCGTTGTCGAGCGGAATAGAAACACCTGGGGTGTTACAGGCAGAAAAGAAATCAAGTGCATAATTTTAATTTATGTTTCATAGCAAAATAAAGTTACTGGGGGATAAACAATATAAATATGAATTTAATGTAACTGGAATGGATTAAAAAGGAGTTAAAATAAATTTAATATGAATTAAACAAGTTTCTAACATTAATTTATTACCAAAAACCTATTTCCTATATTGATTTATTCCCTTTTATTTGCTGACGGGACTGGGGACACTATTCTGCGGAAGATCAGGGTCTAATCTGTGAATTTTAGGACCTAGGCACGATGATCTTTTCATACACATGGACGGCGTGTTCATTTCTATTAACTTGAGGGACTTTTTAGCAATCTTGAAGTGTCGAAGGGGTATAGGGAATTACTAGCCGTCCGATCAAACTGAATGGTCACGATTAAGTCACCATTATAATTAAACGGCACACGATCACTGCCGCTCATCAATAGATTGACGGTCCGGATTTCATGCATCGATAGGGTATCGTCCGAATCAATCTGAACCGCGGCTTACCCGATCAACTGCCGAGAGGGGCCCAAGCCAAAGGGGTATTCCCAGCATGATCTCCACCATCCGGTAAAGGATCAACAGGCCAGACTCATCTTCTTCCTCTAGTACCCGGTCCATGGCGGTGAGCTCATCGACGTGATGCGCAACCGCACCAGGGTGCACTATTTGCTTCGAGGCCTACTGCTACATCATGTTGAGACCCAGGCGAACAATCGTGAGGTACCTTACCAGTGATTTGGAGCCGCGAAGGTACCTGACCACGATGAGATGCGACACTACGGCGGCTCGGTGATTCTAGCAAGTAATTCCACCCGGCCCCGCCATCAATCCATCCCTGAGCTCCACCTAACTTCGAGAACGCACGGCACGGATCGGTGAACCCCGGTCACCCAGGGTAGCATCCCAGGACACGATCGATGACGAGTCGGAGCACCCATGCAGCGAAATCAAGGACTCAGGCGATGAATTCGCTTCCTCTAGTCTCCTTTGCCCCCTGATGTGAACCCTACCACCCTCCTTGTGACACGGCAAAGCCCCCTGCCCTCACGATTTGGCCCGACTGAGCGAGGCAGCCGAAAGCACCGGCGATGCCCTGATCTCTCTCTCACCCGGAGCCTATGTGTGATGCTTTGAGCCAATGCGGTCATTCTATTATAGAGGAGGGCGAGTCCGCGCAGAGGGCAATTTGTTGGCGGAGAAGGGGTGACCTCGAGATCTCCGGCGACGGCCATGGTAGGCCAACGAGTTTGATTTGTTGCGCGATTTCAACGGAGGGGAAGAATAGTCTGGCCACATGGGCCCACATGGTCGGTGAATTAAGAGCACACGATGGTTCTGCCCGTGGGGCCACGATGTCAGCGAGATGGCTCTAGGGTGGGCCGACATGAGAGAGGAAGGAAAATGGGCCGGCTGTGGGAATAGGCGCAAGCGCAAGAGGTTTTCCCTTTTTTCTTTTCCTATTTTCTGATTTCTACTTTAAATCCAAATCAAACTCAAGTTTGGATTCCAAACTTTTTACCTTTAGATGCACCAATAAAATGCCAACATGATTGCAAACCTATATATATATTTTATATATTTGTTTTATTTTAGTTCTTTTATACATGGTTCCAATCATGAAATAGAGAATAGTTCACATCTTATTAATTTTTAGGGAAATATAATTTATATTTGTAGATTATGTATTAAGAAGTAGTTTAATCATAATTCTTCTATTTAATTTCAATCCAAGGATAATTTAGTTTATCTATGTATCTTTTTATTTTAGTAAAAAATATATTAATTTTGGGAGTAGCAACTTTGAATTATGAACATTCTTAAAGAAAGGTGTTTTGATTTAAAAATCTTTGGGGAGATTTTCCTTACTTTCACAAGATTGAACTTTAGGGTGTTACAAATTCTACTTTTCAAACTTAAACTTGTCTCAAAATTTTGAGTATAAAGGTAAAAATGCAAGAACTCCATCATGAGGTGCAGAATTATATATCTATTTATTTTGTTATTTGGCTAGCTTAATTCTATTCAATTGAACATTCAAAAGCATGAGAAATCCAAAAAGTTTTTTTAAAAAAATATCCCTAATGCACAATCTTAAATTTATTTATTTATTTTATTTCATTATTGTTGGTGACTTGTTCTCAAGTGCTTCGGCTTGACAGAAGGTAAAAGTCCAAGCGTGACGCACGAACGAATACAAGTCAGCATGAACAGTACGAGGGTACTGTTCATCTATTTATAGGCACAGGACGCAGCCTGTGAAAAATTACAGTTATGCCCTTTGCATTCACTATTGACTTATAGAAAAATCTGAGGACTAGATAGCCTTTTCCCTTTTAAGTCGGTTTCTCTTCCCGCGATTGAGCCGAAGCTTCTTTTCGCATAGCTTCGGAGCAACAGCAACCTTCGTCACGATCATGCCCTTCTCGTCGTATATGCTTTTAATCCTGAATCCGAAGGTACCTGTCTATAAACCATACTTGAAAGACATTGTTAAATAACGTTTTTGAGGACCTTCGAAGGACGAAGGCCCCCAACAGTAGCCCCTCGTAGTGTTAATTTGTTTAGGGTAACAAATTCAGACTGCGACATGGACGAAGGCCTTAAGCCGAAGGTCCGAAAAAACACCTTCCCTTTGCTAGAATAGCAACAGTCAATGACAGGTGGGACCCTCCAATCTGGGGCGTTCCGAGCGTATAAATAAGAACATGCAGCAACCGCATTTGGTACGCTACTCATGGTATTTGCTTTGTTTTCTCAAATTTATAGCTCCTGCTTATTGACGCTTGCTAGTTTTTCAAGCTTCCTCAACTTCGGTTTGAAAAACACATTTTCGCCATTTCCGAAGAAGAATGTCTCAAGACAAGAAGGTTGTTGCGGAGATGAAGCTGACTGAAGAGGAGAAGCTTTTTGAAGAGAAGAAGGCAACAAATTCTTATATAGCTGGGTTTATTGAGTTAATGGCAAAAACAAACACAGAAAAGATTACTAAGGAAATATTGGAGGGCCTGTCTGAGGATACTGGTGACAGTGATAGCTATGATGCAGAAAGTGGTGGCAAAGATTCTAAGGATCGACCCTGGAGGCCTAGCCATACAATTTTCGGAAAATCTTCCATTAAGCAAAGTCACCTCGAAAACATGAGGGGAAGATACTTTTGAGATATGTCTATTGTGAGAGTTGGTGGAGACAACAAAGTCCCTGCCCCTGAGGAAGACGAAGTAGTGATTTACCAAAGCTTCTTCAAGGCAAGGCTTCAGTTTCCATTGAGCAGGTTTGTGGTCGAAGTGCTAAAAATTTATCAAATTTACCTTCATCTGATAACCCCCGAAGCTGTTAATAGAATGGGGATTTTTGTCTGGGCGGTGAGAGGCCAGGGGTTGGAGCCCAGCGCAAAATGCTTTTGTAGTATGCATGAGCTTGTGTATGAGACGAAGGCCATGGGCAAAGAACAATATCACAACAATTTTGGCTGCTACGGATTTGCTGCCCGCCCCAATGCAAGCTACCTGGTGCCAACATACCGGAAAAGGTGGCTCGGGGCCTGGATGCAGGAATGGTTTTATGTGAAAAATGACTTGAATGCAAGAGAAGATATCAAGGAAGTTATTATGCGCCCTATTTGGTCCCGCTTCGGCCTCTGAAGGCCAAAGGTTGAAATTGACGAAGCCGCTGAAGCATGTCAAAAGGCATTTGGTACTGTCTGCTTCTTTATTGGTTCAAGAGATTTGGTTCAAGAGCACATAGCATACAGAGTATGACCGCTTATAGAGGGCTGGGAAATGCCGAAGGAAACCATCACCAAATCTAGTGAAGGTGATCTGGTCCGGCTGAAATACACATTCAGGTACGGGGATAAATTCGATGAACCGAATGATGACTGGCTAAAATGCATCGAAGTTACCAGTGATGAGCTGCTTGGATCGTATTCCAAGGCGGAAGATAATGCACTATCCACAGCCTTCGGAGGCTGAGGAAAGAAGAGGTTGAACAGAGTTTTTGACGCTATTAGCTTTGTTTACCCGGACTATTGTTATCCACTGTGAGGCCAGGGAAAAAAGAGGAAGCCTGCTGCTTCGGCCACTTTAGATGAGCCTGCACCGAAGGGCAAAAAATTGAAGGTGCTTACCCACCGGCCACGCTATATTGAGCCGGTCGTGGTGCCTGAGTTTGACGGGGAAACTTCTTTAGCTACTGAATTAGGAAAAGCTGCTTCCCCTACGCAAAGGACTGAAGAACCAACTGCAATGCTGAAGCTACCTTCAGCTGAGCTAGCTGAGACGAAGACTGATAAAGGTAAAGCTAAAGAATCAAATATTGGAGAAACAAAAGTGTTAGAAATTTTAAGCCCTTCGACAGAGGTAACAGTGCCAAAGGCACAAAAAGGTTCTGCCACAACTCCCAAGAGGAGAAGGATGGCAAACGTACTAGATGTGCTAGAAACAGTGAAGACTTTGACCTCAACACCTTCGAGGAGAATTGCTGAAGCTTCAAAAGCACAAACTGAAGTTGAAACAAAGCAGGGCGAAATTGTAATTGTAGTAACTCAAGCTGATACCGAAGCTGGGCCTTCAGAGCCCGGTGAGGAAAAGTCTACAGAAATTGAAGAAAAAGCAACAGAAGAAAAAGCCACAGAGCAAATTTCGCATGAAAAGGTTGCCACTCCTGCTCCCGAAGTTTTAAAAGAGAGCATTGATTACATTATTCGTCATGCTTCGGGAAAGAGACTTTCTAAAGAAGAAGAACAAGAAGCTCAACATTATGCCCAAAGATTAAAATACCCAAAAGGGGCATTAGTGTTTAATGGTAGTGGGGAGGAAGACTTTTTGTACTGTCTCCCGGATAGTAAGGAGATATACGTTTGTCAGGAGATGGGTAGAAGCTTCGGATTTCCGAAGCTAGAAGAAGGTCTTTCAGTGTTATCAAAGGATGAATTGGCTGACAGTTTAGCATACAATAGCATAAAGGTATAAAAGCTAATTTTGTATTTTAAAACGAAATGTTTCATTTGCTTATACTTGATCTCGTTCTGCTTTTGCAAGGCCTAATCTTTAGCAATGCCCTCAGAGCACAGAAAAACGCTGAAGATGAAGGGCATACAATGGCCTTGAACAACCTTCGTTCAGAGGTGATAGAACTAAGGAACGAAGGCCTTGAAAAAGACAAGATACTAATTTCATTGGTAAACAAAGTGAAATAAGACGAAATTCATTTCAAAGCTCAAGCCGAGGTCCAAAAGAATGAGATCGAAGACCTTCAGAAACAACTAGCAGAAGCTAAGGAAAAATGTGCTGTTGCAGAAGCTGATCGTGAGGCCAGTGAGTATTGGAAAAATTATTTTGAAAAAACAGTAAAAGAGCTTCATGCATCCAAGGAGAGATGTTTTGAAAAATCTTTAGGCTGCGTGAAGAAGATAAAGACCAGCTTTGCCAACGTGGGTGCTTATTCAAACGAAGATAACTTCATACGAGGCGACCCTGAGGGTGTAATCGAGTGGATCAGCGGAGAAGCTGAAGCTTTTGAGGAAATCTTAAGTGATCGTGGGGATGTCTGTGCGTTTTCTGGTGCGAGAGGAGTTTCAGCTATCTTGGAGAAGGTGGGTTGTAACCATGTTAAAACCTTGGCCCAGGGCGAAGCTGCCCTCTCCGTGGACGACACGAAGGACCCCTCGGCCGAAGCAAGTTTTCTTGGCGGAAAATTTTTCACTAACATCTGGAAGAATGGTGGCCGAGAAATGGCCCACGAGATAATGAAAAAGAGCTAAAAAGATATTCATGACGCTCGAGAAGCAACAAAAGAAGCCGAGAAAGCTACAGAACTCGAGAGACGGATAGGTATTGTTTAACTGGTTTAAGCTTCGTCGTTCGTTTTCGTGTCTTCGAACTCATTATTTAATTTTTTTATCGCAGCTGAACTATCTCCTCCACCAAAACTGTTCGACCCCTTGGCAGACCTGGAAATGAAGAAGCAATAGATATCATTAATGTAGTAGAATCTATTGTTGACGAAGTCGTTAACAAGTTACTTAACGAAGTTGCGGAAAAAGTTCAAAAGGAAGAGGACTAGTTGTTGTAAAAACGTTCTTAGGTGGTTAATGTAACATTTGTTGGACTATGTCTGTAATATTTGATACATATACTTTTGAATCTAATATGTAAACTATTTTGCAATTTACTTCTTTGCGATGCATGAAACTTTTTACATACATACCGTTTTTGAGCCTTCGGCGAAAAAACACCTTCCCTTCTTTTCATGCTTCATAAAGAAGAATACTTATGTTTTGTGAGAATATCCATACTTCGTGAAGAGCATCCAAGCTTTGTAAAAATATCAATGCTTCAAAAACAATAGATCCCTTCTTCCACATCAGAGCTGATGAAGCTATAATTCTCAGTTTACTTTGTGCCTTAGCACCTTTTCACCTTTGTAAACCATTCTTCGAAGATCTCGTTTCCAATTCGTGTGTTATGATGTATGATGTGATGCTATGCGATATGATGCGATGATATGATGCAAAAAATGATGCTAATGCCGAAGGCAGACACCCTTACTGAAACACACAATCTCTGCGTTCCCTTCGGAACGATCAAAATCTCTTTGCCGTTTATTTTTCGGCGGTATTTTCGTGTTGAATTTTCGCGCTTCGCCTTATACTTCGACTGTATTTTCGCGTTGACTTTTCGCGCTTCGCCTTATATTTCGGCAGTATTTTCGCGTTGACTTTTCGCGCTTCTCCTTATATTTCGACGGTATTTTCGCGTTGACTTTTCGCGCTTCGCCTTATATTTCGGTGGTATTTGGCTCTGCATTCCCTTAGGAACGACTTTTGAGCAAAAAACTTACTCTGCGCTCCCTTGAGAACGACTTTTGAAGCTTCGACAAGACTGCGCTCCATTAGGTTCGACTTTTTGAAGCTTCGGCAATTTTCGAGCTTCGTAAATCTATGAAGAAGATACATTTCATTTTAACATAAACGAAACTATTACAAAGAATTAAAACTATTGTTGCATTATTTGTCCTTTATTAAGAAACAAAATGGCATAAAGTAAAAAAGTGCTTCAGAGGGTAGGATATCTCTCAATAGATGTGCTTTGACTCCGGCACAGTACTGTTAACTGTGCGAGCTTCGGATTCCTCCCTGAAATCCCTCTGTTGCTGAGTGTGTTGGCTCCCTTCTGGCTGCTGACCCCGTGAATAGGTAGGCTGTAGAGGGGGCGAGGGTGGAAGTTGTGGCCAAGTAGCCTGTGGCTGACTAGCCGAAGCAACAGAAGCTGCAGAGTGATTACCCACATATTCTGGTATGTAGGGTGAATGGCACGAAGCAGTGTGCAAGACCTGCTTCGGCTGATTCTGCCGAGCTTTAGCTTCTGCAATATCCTTCTGCTTTTGGATGGTGATTTGGCACATTCTTGTGGTATGGCCCTTGTCCTCACCATAGAGCAAGTAGTAGATCTTTCTGGGCTGATCCCCAAATCTTCCTCCGAAGCCCCTGGCACCTCTGCCTCTTTGAGCTGGCGGCCGGAAAGAACTTTGTTGCTGCCTCGAAGATTGTGAGGTATACTGTGGCCTCTGCAGCTGACCTCCTTTGTCATCATTCTGAGTGTTGTGAATTAACCTGACGTGCCTCGGATGAATTCTTCCTCCGAAGCCCCTAGTCATTTCGGAGAATCTGTAAGCTTCCTCCCTTCTTTGGCGGAAGTCATTGTCAGCTCGGATGTACTCATCCATTTTCTGAAGCAGCTTCTCCAGAGTTTGCGAGGGCTTCCTAGCGAAGTACTGAGCCGTAGGTCCTGGCCGAAGGCCCTTAATCATGGCCTCAATGACAATCTCATTGGGCATTGTAGGTGCTTGTGCCCTCAATCGCAAGAACCTTCGTACATACGCCTGAAGGTACTCTTCATGGTCTTGTGTGCATTGGAATAGGGCCTGAGCTATGACCGGCTTCGTTTGGAAGCCTTGGAAGCTAGTGACCAACATGTCCTTAAGCTTCTGCCACGACGTGATGGTCCCTGGCCAAAGAGAAGAGTACCATGTTTGGGCTACATTTCAGACTGCCATGACGAAGGACTTAGCCATGACTGCAGTATTGCCTCCATACGAAGATATAGTTGCTTCGTAGCTCATGAGGAACTGCTTTGGATCTGAATGCCCATCATACATGGGAAGCTAGGGTGGCTTGTACGATGGGGGCCATGGAGTAGCCTGCAGTTCTGCTGCCAAGGGAGAAGCATCATCAAAGGTAAAGGTATCATGATTAAAATCATCATACCATCCATCTTCGTTGAATGGGCCTTCCTGACGAAGCTCCCTGTGCTGAGGCCTTCGGTTTTGTTCGTCTTGAACAAGATGGCACACTTCTTCAGCAGCTTCGTCGATCTGCCTTTGAAGGTCAGCCAGTCACGCCATCTTCTCCTTCTTTCTTTGTACTTGCTGATGAATGATCTCCATATCCCTGATCTCTTGGTCCAACTCTTCCTCCTGGAGTGTTGGACTGGTGGCCTTCCTTTTCTGGCTTCGGGCCTCTCGAAGAGAGAGAGTCTCCTGGTTCGGATCTAGCGGCTGCAATGCAGCAGCCCCTAGCGCTGAAGCTTTCTTCGGCGGCATGATGCAGGTCAGTACTTGCTGAAGGTGGTCGAATAGGGTTCACCGGAGGTGGGCGCCAATGTTGGTGACTTGTTCTCAAGTGCTTCGGCTTGACAGAAGGTAAAAGTCCAAGCGTGACGCACGAACGAATACAAGTCAGTGTGAATAGTACAGGGGTACTATTCATCTATTTATAGGCACAGGACACAGCCTGTGAAAAATTACAGTTATGCCCTTTGCATTCACTATTGACTTATAGAAAAATCTATGAGGACTAGATAGCCTTTTCCCTTTTAAGTCGGTTTCTCTTCCCGCGATTGAGCCGAAGCTTCTTTTCGCATAGCTTCGGAGCAATAGCAACCTTCGTCACGATCATGCCCTTCTCGTCGTATATGCTTTTAATCCTGAATCCGAAGGTACCTGTCTATAAACCATACTTGAAAGACATTGTTAAATTACGTTTTTGAGGACCTTCGGAGGATGAAGGCCCCCAACAATTATTATCATTTTTTTTCTTCTACCAATTTTGGGCTTTACAAATCCTACCCCCCTTAACAGAAATCTCGTCCTCGAGATTTGTAAGAAAAGGGATATAAAAGAATTGGTTTGTGATTTTAGCCTTTAATTTCTAATTAGTTCGAGAATGAAGGGTCTTTTCTTTCATAATCATTGGTGGGTGATTAGGAGAGCATGGGTATACGTAGGTATAACCACATTATTATGTAGGATAAAATATGGGTAGGTTAGAGCAAGAATAGCCTAGGTTAAGAAAGTTTATGGTGGGAAAGAACTCTGTGTTGGGTGGTAATGCATCTGAAGATTGAGTTTGTCTTCTCTCCTTCCTTGACGAGGTTGATCTTTTCTTTTCCGGCCTTAGTCTCATTTATTCGAGGTTAGTGTATATCATCGGGGTTGGGGAATATGATTAAGATAGACATGAATGAGATAGACTACATGATGTAGGTTAAAAGTTGGTTTGACGTTAGGTGGGGATAGATAGATTATACAATTCTTCATGACTCTATTGGTTGGATCAAATCTCATGCATGTGGCTGAGTTGGTTTAAGGCACTAGTTTAGTTTTAAGTGCATGAGGGGTATGGCCTTATCTTTTTTACCAGCATTAAGTGACTTACTCTAGATTAGATCATAATAGATTAGATAAAATCTAGATTAGGTTGGATATGACTAGATTAGACTAGTTTAGGTTAGATAGATCTACTAGGGTAGAATATATATTATTAGGATATGTTAGAATCTTTTGAGATGAGATGGATTATATGATGTAGGTAGGTCAGAATCTCTAATAGGTTAAAACAGAGGGGTTATGCAACTATCAGATAGGTAAGATAGTTGCATATGGTCGGGTTGGTCGGTCGTGCTTTATTTAGTGCAGAGTGAACTAAGATAAAACATGTTCTATAGGAGTAGAGTCTCATTTATTTTATCACTATTAACTGGTTAAGTGACTATCCTTAGGTTAGCTCAACTTAAGATTAGACTTCGTTAGGTTAGATTAACCTATTAAATTGGATTAGATCTAGAATAAATTGATATAACTATTTTAGACTAGATAAGATCTAAATAAATTTTAGATTAGCTCATGGTTGTTATTCTAGAGTGGGATAAATATGCTAATTAGGGCAAGATGAATCCATAAGGATAAGGTAGAATCTTTTGAGATTAGTTAGATCTATTAGGATAAGATAAAATCTTTTCAAGATTAGATGTATCTATTAAGATAAGAGAGAATCTTTTAAAATAAGATGGATCTATTAAGCTAGATATTTTAATGGGGGATATTCTTAGTTGGTCTAGTTATCTTATGATTTTTTTGCCTTTAGGTATATGCAGATGCAATTGTGAACATTACTCCACAACTGATCACACTTAATCAAAGAACCCAATCAAAAAGTTATCATAAGAACAAAACATTCAAGCGTATAGATACCTACAAAAAATAGTTTTGTTTTTGTTCCTAGGATTAGGTCTCCTATTCCTAAAGGTCACTTTAGGTACAGGATTTCAAAGTGTGAAATCGACTTTTGTCTTTAGAGTGAAAAGGTAAGGATAATCAGAGTAAAGCAGCAGTGGATGAGAAAAGATTAAGAAAAGTTTAGAAAAGAATCAGAGTAACAAAGGTAAGTAGACAATGGTTGTCCAGTTCTATCTAGGTTTCGTCCTACAGTCAACATCCGCTCTGATACCACTTCTGTCACACCCGGGTTTCGGGGACACCAAAACCCGGGCGCGAACATAATCACCAGGTGTGCTGGGACCAAGTCTCACACATATGATGAATAGTGGTATAGAAACAAATGTCACATCTTTACTATATAATAGGATTTCTATACAAAATAAATAAATAATTACATCATAAGGAGACAATGATCCAGCAAGCCAAAGTTGACTAGGAGATGATGGCCTAGACCTCTCACGAACTCGTCATAACATCCTCCATGTGTCTCATCCTGTGGTACCTGTTCTTGACCTATGGGGGGTGTGAGACAGCAAGAGTGAGCTCACATACGTTCATCGCTCAACAAGTTGTGGGAAATAATGTGCATGAACTCGCCAAAGCTAGGAGCTCACGTGAAGTGTAAGGCTTACCAAAGAGGATGGTTGAAGCTGAGCATTGCTTTTAAAGTTGGTCAAAATTTTATTAGCAATTACTAAGTATAAGTAAATACCAACCCAATTAAGTAGTAGAACAAAAGTGATAACAACACCTGCAATGCAATGCTTATGACAAATTGAATATAGTTCCATAAATTAATAATGTGAGTGTCCAAGCTGCTCATGACCGCGAGCACGACTAGTATATCAGTTTTACACTCTAAAGAGGTTGCACATCTTTACCCACAAGTCATGTTACCAATCTGCCAAGGGATTACGACTTCCCATACACCTCTACCGAGGAGGCAAGGCAGGGTAACACTACGAGGCCTTTACAAAGTTCCACTAGCTTCAGAAAACCCGCTACAGTTTCTAGGAAGCTCCAATGCAGGGACCCCTCGCCTGACCGCCATCGCAGCAAAATCAACCCAAGGGCCTCCCTACAGTGACCACTCCCCTACTGCCCTTGACCCTTTCGGGTAAGGTAGTCCTCCACTAGCTTTCCTAATTAGTCAGCCAAGGGCGTCCCATACCACCCTTGTGGTAGCACTGTTTTCCCGGGTGGTTCTCTATGTTCCAATTAACATAATGATCTTATCATGAACAGTAAATAACAACTGATAATAAAAGTATAATCATGAATAATGTGTATCCCTATACCCAAAACCACATAAAGCAATAAAAGGTACTACCCAAAAATTCATTGGTAAACAAGGTATATAGATAGTCAAACTAGGGTAACCTATTGGGTCCCTTCAAAATTAGCCTATGCAGATCATTATGATTAATAAGAACATGAGTGGGTAAAAAGAAGTGGTCAAGGGCACAACTTGCCTAGGAATTGAAATTCCAGGTACCAGGATGATCTTCAGATTCTCGTGACCTCACTGCTAAACGTAGCAATACAGACAAACATGGTGTAGGCAAAATTAACATTACACCAAACATAAGAACAAACTGCATTATAATAATCCACGCGTTGCTACGAGATCGTGGGTTCGCGAACCACTAAATTCGGAGTTATGGTTTAAAAGATATGATTTTCTAAATTTTTAGGAGTCGGGCACAAAATAAATCAAGTGCATAATTTTAATTTATGTTTCATAGCAAAATAAAGTTACTAAGGGATAAGCAATATAAATATGAATTTAATGTAACTGAAATGGATTAAAAAGGAGTTAAAATGAATTTAATATGAATTAAACAAGTTTCTAACATTAATTTAATACCAAAAACCTATTTCCTATATTGATTTATTCCCTTTTATTTGCTGACTGGACTGGGGACACTACTCTGTGGAAGATCAGGGTCTAACCTGTAAATTTTAGGACCTAGACGCGATGATCTTTTCATACACATGGATGACGGGTTCATTTCTATTAACTTGAGGGACTTTTTAGCAATCTTGCAGCGCCGAAGGGGTATAGGGAATTACCAGCCATCCGATCAAACTGAACGGTCACGATTAAGTCATCGTTATAATGAAACGGCATGTGATCACTACCGCTCATCAACAAGATCGATGGTCCGGATTTCATGCATCGACAGGGTATCGTCTGGATCAATTTGAACCACGGCTTACCCGATCAACGGCCGAGAGGGGCCCAAGCCGAAGGGGTATTCCTAGAATGATCCCCATCGTCCGGTAAACGATCAACAGGCCAGACTCATCTTCTTCCTCTGGTACCCGGCCACGGCAGTGCCACGGCGGTGAGCTCATCGACGCGATGCGCAACCGCACCAGGGTGCACTATTCGCTTTGAGGCCTACTGCTACATCATGTTGAGACCTAGGCGAACAATCATGAGGTACCTTACCGGTGATTTGGAGCCGCGAAGGTACCTGACCACAACGAGATGCGGCACTACAGCGGCTCAGTGATTCCGGCAAGTAATTCCACGTGGCCCCGCCATCAATCCATTCTCGAGCTCCGCCTAACTTTGAGAACGCGCGCGCGGACCGGTGAACCCCGGTCACCCAGGCCAGCATCCCAGGACACGATCGACGACGAGTCGGAGCACCCATGTTGTGGAATCAAGGACTCAGGCGACGAATTTGCTTCCTCTGGTCTCATTTGCCCCCCCAATGTGAACCCTACCACCCTCCTTGTGACACGGCGAAGCCCCCTGCCCTCAGGATTTGGCCCGACCAGCGAGGCAGCCGAAAAGCACCGGCGATGCCCCGATCTCTCTCTCACTCGGAGCCCATGCGTGAAGCTTTGGGCCAATGCGGTCATTCTTTTATAGAGGAGGGCGAGTCCGCGCGGAGGGCAATTTGTTGGCGGGGAAGGGGTGACTTCGAGATCTCCGGCGACGGCCATGGCAGGCCAACAAGTTTGATTTGTTGCGCAATTTCTATGGAGGGGAAGAAGAGTCTGGCCACCTGGGCCCACATTGTCGGTGAATTAAGAGCGCACGATGGGTTCTGCCCGTGGGGCCACGATGTCAGCGAGATGGCTCTAGGGTGGGCCAGCAGGAGAGAGGAAGGAAAATGGGTCGGCTGAGGGAATAGGCCCAAGCGCAAGAGGTTTTCTCTTTTTCTTTTCCTATTTTCTGATTTCTACTTTAAATCCAAATCAAACTCAAGTTTGAATTCCAAACTTTTTACCTTTAGATGCACCAATAAAACGCTAACATGATTGCAAACCTATATATATATTATATATTTTTATTTTAGTTCTTTTATACATGGTTCCTATCATGAAATAGAGAATAGTTCACATCTTATGAATTTTTAGGGAAATATAATTTATATTTGTAGATTATGTATTAAGAAGTAGTTTAATCATAATTCTTCTATATAATTTCAATCCAAGGATAATTTAGTTTATCTAGGTATCTTTTTATTTTAGAAAAAAATATATTAATTTTGGGAGTAGCAACTTCGAATTATGAACATTCTTAAAGAAAGGTGTTTTGATTTAAAAATCTTTGGGGAGATTTTCCTTACTTTCACAAGATTGAACTTTAGGGTGTTACAAATTCTACTTTTCAAACTTAAACTTGTCTCAAAATTTTGAGTATAAAGGTAAAAATGCAAGAACTCCATCATGAGGTGCATAATTCTATATCTATTTATTTTGTCATTTGGCTAGCTTAATTCTATTCAATTGGAGATTCAAATCATGAGAAATCCAAAAAGGTTTTTTTTTAAAAATATCCCTAAAGCGCAATCTTAAATTTATTTATTTATTTTATTTCATTATTATCATTTTTTTCTTCTACCAATTTTGGGCTTTACACCGATGGTCTACATAAGAACTTCGGGTGTTATAATTTTGCATACCGGAAGGATACCAAGGCCCCGGTGATTGGCTACCGTACTAAATGGCCAACCGGGTGGACTAGTGAATGGTTTTATGTGAAGGCTGACGAGAAGAAGAGAGAGAAGCTGATGACTATGGTAATGAGTCCTCTGAGATTAAGCTTCGGCATGACGAGGTCATTATGCAACATGCAACTCGGCTCCCCATGCCAACTGGCCGAAGTAGAATTCAGGGTGGTAGCTGGTCATATTAGCACTAGGGACTTACTGCAGGAATATCTGGCAAACAAAACTTTCCCAACCTCTAGCGGATGGGGGATGCCAAAGAAGAAGGAAGGAGGGAAAATATGAACTTGTTTGACTTCCCTACCGTTTCAAATTTCAGAAGAAATTTAAAGAACCATGTTCTGAATGGTTAGAAATGATAGAAATCATGTGCAATGAGATCCTCGGAAATTATACAAGGAAAGAAGACCAGTTAATGACTACTGCCTTCGGCACTCGGCCAAAACGAAGGTTGAATCAGGTGATGGATGCTCTGAATTTCAATATCCAGATTACGACAGACTTGACGAAGGGGTCGAGGAGGGGTGAAAAAAAAGGTTTGTTAACATTCTAAGTAGGCAAGCTATCCGGTCTGTCAAGGAAGACCAAGAAACTTTGAAGAAGATGAAAACTGTGACGGAACCTCCCAAGTTATTAGGCCCACCTACAGTTGTCCTTGTCCAACGGTCCTCGAACAACCCTGCAGGTGTTCCTGAATCACTTGACAAGTTTGGTATCTACTTTTCTTACCTTTCCCAAGAGCGTTTCACCCGTCACGCAGACATTACAAGCATCGGAGATACGAAAATGCGGAAGCGATTACATAAACTTACCTTTATTTAAAAGTAAGATAGAGTTATAATATTACAGACCAGGATATAATTAAACGAGTGCAGAGTATTATTATTATTACAGAACCAAGGGAGGAAAAAACCCCTCCCGTTAAGTTTCAAACAAAAAGTTTTTATGGAGGAACCCATCCTCCCGCTGCTTTACTCTTGGTTTTCTTCTTTTGAAACCACCTTGGAACAGAAACAACAAAAGTTTGTTGCTTCTTCACCTAAAAACAATAGGAAATAAAACCCTTAGTATGGAATTACTCAGCAAGACTTACCCGACTAAAGAAAAGACTCTCAAGGGTATGCTGGTTATAAGGAAGTCAAGGTAAGGTTTCTCAATAATCAAAGACTCTATTTGCAGAAATGCTTACTAAAAGTGGATCCTTAAAAATCCAATTTTACTTGTCAGGTTAAGTAAAGTTACCTGCACTAGAGTTCTTTCTACCCTAGTTCAATCACTTGACCTGCACTAGCCAATTTCTTAACAACCTTTCATCTTTACTGGGGTTCTACGTATAGGGCAGTGACCAAGTCTTCATAACCGCAAAGGTACGACAATCCGAATCGATTATACTCAGCTGAGGATCTCCAATCACACGACATATATAGCACTTAACCCTTGCATATGTCAACCCGCCACCGGGGTTCTTAAGACCAGATCAGGTTCACGTCAACCGAGAGCACAGTTACACCACCGTCCAGCCTCTTGCCACGGAGGGTACACGCTACTCTCGCCATCTCTCCACTCTCATTGCGTGGTATCTTATTCTGGCCTTAGTCTGCCCGAGGCAAAGCTTACCCATGATGAGGCATGTGACTAGTTAAAGGGTCCTCGGTCAGCAAGCCTACATCAAGACGGTCCTTAATCGACTCAGACGAAGACACTACACCGAGACTCTCTTCTCGTGCAAGTCACCCGCCTAGTCTCAGCTTAATCATTTCAAACCCCAAAGGTTGGTACCTGACAGAGTACATCTTTTCCGATGTTGGACCCATCATGGCCATGATGGATCCACCATCAAGTTTTATTTTCAAAAACATCCCTCCCACTTTGCCACATCATCTTTAGTAAAAACAAAACCTTTTTCTTTGCTAGAGCAAGACTAAGCATAGTAAAAACCTTTTATAAAACAGGGATTCAAAGGAAGGTAATCAAATTCAAGGAAGGTAATGTAGGAATTGTTTTAGCAATCAACTCCTATCACCTAATGCATCAAGCAAGTGAGAAAGATTTTAAAAGAGTCAAGGGGGTGGCAAATGCATCGGGGCTTGCCTTGGTTTATAGGTGAATCAGGCTCAGATCCGCAGATGTCAAAGTAAAAACAATTTCCTGCCTGATGTTCCGCAGGTGGTGGTGGCAAAGTCTTCTCTTCTTCTACCTCAACTTCTTCTTCGTTTTCTAAGGATAAACATACATAATAATGAATGCCCATGTAATGTTCATGAGAATGGAAAGATAATAAGAGTTTATTATCTAAGGTCTTGAATACAATTTTCCTTCACGGTTCTCCGAGAAACTAGGGTTTTCGGAGTCAGTAAAGGAATTCAAAGGGTAGGGGGGTAGGGTTTTGGGTTTTAGTTATCAAACAAGGTCCAAATCAAATCAAACTCTACCCAAGGCTTCTAAATAATGTTTAGATTTCATATAAAAAGTTTGGGGATTTTTGGAATTATCATCTATTTTATAAAAATCTAGGAACAATGTTTTAGGTTATTTTAAGTGCTCCAAAATTCCCCATTTTATCTAAAAATCATGATTCTATTTTTATTAAATACTATGGAAAATTAGGAATCTAAGAAAATTGGTTTGACATTTTTAGGATTTTTGTAAAATTTTCTAGAATTGCTGGAGTCCTGTCAGAAAAAGAAAAAGAAAAAGAAGGAGCAGTCCTGGGCCCATTTCAGCCCAGGCGGCCCAAACTGCACAGGGAACAGGGGCGCGCCCACGCACGCTACGGTGACTTTGCAAATTAAACCATGTAGGTTTGAATAACGCAAAGGAGTCTAGAACACTGTTTTAACAGTCACTAACATCTTGCAGAAATACCCTCACACTACTATTCCTTCTCCGAATGGCTCCCTGACCGCGGCGCGCTCGCCGTTCGTCTCTGACGCGGCCCGTACCGGCCATGGCCGGCGAAGACTGCTAAGGCTAACTATCGGGGAGGCTTCACCGACCTAGGACGATCTAGGAACATCCATTAATTTGACATGAACCCCGCTGGTCATGATCAGGGCGGAAACCAAGTTTATGAGCACGCGTTCCCGCCAAATCATGGCCGAATTGAGCAAACAGGTGCCTCGGTAAGCTTCACTAGCATGCAGAGCCATGAAAACAATACTTGAATTGGATAGCGTCTTACCAGAGCGGGCTGGCCACGGGTGAGCGGTTCTCGGTGGCGCGGCAATCGGATTTGGGGGAAAATGGCGTCGCGGCGTGCTCGGGTGGAATTGAGGACGGAGCTTGGGGCTACACGGCCGCAAGAGGTTCTAGTTTTACTGTGCACAATCAATTTGAGAGGAGAGGGCAGAGACAGCGCGAATTTGGCTTCGATTCAAGCCACGGTGTGTGTGATGGTCGTGCCTCGCCGGGAATCATAGGGCTATTTATAGCCGCGGTGGTCCGGCAATCACCTCACGGCCACGGATAGCATCGCGAGCGCATGCCGACCACGTCGGTAGGAGACACAATGAGGGAGATCATGGCATGAGTGCCACCGCGGCAAAATTTACTGGTCACGGTGGCTGCCGGTGAGGGCTCCGGTTGGACTCGAGGAATGGCACCACGTACGAGTTATCCACCCCCGGCGTTATCCACTCCATACCGCGCACGAAGCGGGACGGCGGCGGCACGAATCGTGGCAGCGATCATCGACGGCGAGCTGCGTTTTAACCTGATCTTGTTTAGGTACTGTACTATGGGAGTCACCATTCACTACGGCAGCTACAGACATTTTCGGCGGCCAGAAGCCGCCGAAAATAAGCCCATTGCCGCCGAAAATAAGTTATTTTCGGCGGCAAAGGGTTTATTTTCGGCGGTGTCTGGCCGCCAAAAAAATAGGCCGAAAATAAGGCTTTATTTTCAGTGGCCAGAGCTTGGCCGCCGAAAATAGCTTATTTTCGGCGGCTGGCTCTCTGGCCGCCGAAAATAAGCTGTTATTTTCGGCGGCCACGTAGTCAGCCGCCAGAAATTAATACTGCCGAAAATAATATACTTATTTTCGGCGGCCAGGGAGGCCGCCGAAAATTACTAATTTCAGAGCAAAAAAATTTGAAAAAATGCGAAAAATAACAGAATTTCATACAAAATTCATACAATACCAGAAATTTCATACAATAACAGAAAATTCATACTTGAGTTCACAACATAAAACTTGAGTCCATACAAATATAAAGTCCACAAATAGTCCATACAAACATAAAATCCACAAATATTTCATTACAACACAGTGCGGCACAAAGCTAACTTAATCACACATTTGGGTCGTTGGAGTTGTGTCCACTACCTCCAGAAGCCAATAACTGGTCGACGAAGTCGTGTAACGGGTTTGGATCCTAAAAAAAGATGACATTAATAACGGCATTGGTTACATGTATAACGACTATTCAAACAAATTGTTTGTCAAACTAACCTCTCCTGCATAAGCTCCCTCCCCTGCATAAGCTCCTCCTAGTGCTGGTATGACCGGTGGTGGCGTGTTGTGGCCCATGACCCCGGATCCCTACAAAATCAAGTTTAGTAAAGATTTGAAATTAGGTTGATACAAACGACAAGTCTTAACTAAATTGAATAACCTGAGGTGGAGGTGGAGGTGGCGGAGCATGTAATCCCCACTGAGGCATCGGCGGCTGAAATTGAGGGAAAACAAATGGTTGCTGCTGTGCCTGCTGTGGAAACCAAGACTGTTGCAAATATAATATATTAGTTATAGAACCAATATCGAGCGTGTTGAGAATAAATAAGACACTCACGTTCATTGCTTGTTGCGCCTATGCGTTGTAAGCAGCCATGTACTCTGATTGCTGTTGGAGAAATGCCATTTGTTGTTGCCGCATCTCTTCACGAAACTTTTCTTGCTGCTCCCTCATAGCATCCTCCATGCTAGATACAGAGCGGCGACTACGGCTGCTACTACCACAGCCCGCCTGCGACGAAGAGCCGCCACGAGAACGCAACTCCGTCGAATCGATAACACCGGTAAACATAGAATATCTTGAAGAACAAGAAAATTAGCTATTCGGTCGTAGTTCCAATATTATTGAAAACAATTCACAAGTTCATACCGTCCATGCGCCTTGCCTCCAAGTGAATGCACAACCTCAGCGTCGATGGTAGGCGCTCCTCGCCAATCGTAGTCTTCTCCATACTTCTTAACCATCTCCTGCCCGTATGTCTCCTGCAATACAATATGAAGGTTCAGCACACATGTAATTTATAGCTATATATATGGCAAGAAAACATTAATCATAACAACAACTAACCATACGCTCAACGGCCGCTTGACTACACAACTCTTCGGAGATTTCACTGTTTTTCGCTCGATGCCCTCTCCTATAAACATCGATTAGGCACAGGACAACTCCAGTTTGAGCCTCCTGCAAATATATGAGTTCAATCCTATTTCATTTCTGAGTAAAACAGAATACTACATACTCACCATTCGCTTAGCCAACCGAATGTGTCCATCAGCCCCATAGGTATGGTTGACTACGACCTCATCATCGTCCTCGTCCTGCTGATGGCGCTGCCTATGTCGATTTCTGTTTGACTTCTCAATCCACTCGGGCGAAGCCCATATCTCACACAAAGCCTTGTAAGCCTGCGGCCGGTGTTCCATCCATGGAAGAGTTACCTGCATATAAAGCAGCTCAAAATTACTTTCACATCTGAATGAGCTGTTAAATTAGATTTTTACCTCCATGTACTGGTCTACAGTCAAGTAGACATCTGAATATTGTCGAAAGTTGTTGATAGAATGACCTCGGCGCTTCATGTACGCGTTCACAACCTGTACACGGGCCGCCGAAAATGATCTACAGTGTTGTTGTGATTAGCCGACCTGACAGAGCAAGTTCAGGTCCAGATTTCTCCAAATCTTCTATGGTACCAAGCCCAAACATCTATAGCAAAGTTGTTCTACTACAAAAGATCTACAACTTTGCTATATCGACTTGGGGCAAATTCCTTGAAGTTCTTGATCTGTAGAGCTCCAAAGATGACCCAGTACCACTGTTAGTCTGAATTTCAGACTCCAATAGCTGACAGCTCAACTTTAAGTGTGTTTTTCTTCCATTTCTTCATAACAACTATGCTTACACTCTTAAGCAAAATTATTCTCCTTTGATAGGTCTACAATATTGATGTGGTGACCTAGGGCAAAAACCTTAGAATTTAAAAGTTACAAAGCTCCAAAGTTGAGCTCAAACACTGAATTTTCAGACTTAGCTTAAGAACACAAATGGGGTCCTTTTTGCAAATAGGTCCAAAATTCAGGGTTTAGCTTGCAAATTCACATATTTGTGAACCATTTGACTTAGGATACCTTATTGTCATGGTTTTTGTAATTTAGCCCAAAAGTGCACTGATTTTGCACTTAACCCCCCTAGGGTTTAGGTCTAGGGTTTTCCAGGGTTCCAATTAGGGTTTTTGGTATCTCAGGGATGTAAATGTAATGTAGCTCCATCCTTGGTAACATTTTATGATTATTTCACCTAATCTTTGGGGTTTTCTCTATTTGGCTCTTGTTTTTCCGTTCAGAATCCTATTTAGGGTTAAGTACCCTACACTAGGGTCTTATTTGCAAAAAGCCATAACAATACAACTTGCTTGAAATTTTTACCTAGTGAATGCATCTTAGGTGTGTCAAACATATGAAATGCTGATGCTTATGATGTTATGCTCAGGTTTTAGTAATAGTAACACCAGGGGTGTTACATCCTTCCCCGATAAAAGAATCTTGTCCCGAGATTAAAAGCCCTAGGGTAAGTAGTGGAAAAGGAAATGCTTCACATTTTTATTTCTTGAGTTTTGGTACAAGGCAGGGGTGGTTTGGGGCTCACTCCTTTATTACACATATTACAATTTACATGAGGCTAGAAAGCCTGGGAAGTTCTTTTCTAAAAATTCTTGAGTTTCCCACGTAGCCTCATCTTCGGAATGTTGGTTCCACTGTATCTTATAAAACTTGAGAGTATTTCTCAGGGTAACCCTGTCCTTTTGATCCAAGACTTGAATAGGGTGCTCAGAATATGTTAAGTCCGGCTCTAGGACAATATCTGTTACTTCGATGGTTCGATCTGGAACACGAAGACACTTCTTCAACTGAGACACGTGGAACACATTGTGTACAACAGACAAGGTTTCGGGTAGTTGAAGCCAGTATGCCACCGGTCCATACCTTTCAAGGATAAGAAAAGGACCAATGTCTTGAGGTGCAAGCTTCCCTTTTACCCCGAAATGTGTTACGCCCTTCATTGGGGAGACCTTCAGATAGACATAATCTCCCACTGGAAAGTATAAGGGTTTCCGTTGTGTGTCTGCGTAACTTTTCTGGCGAGCTTGAGCTTTCTTCAAATTATGAATTATCCTTTGAACTTTTTCTTCTATCTCTTTTACCATATCAGGCCTGAAGAAATTTCTTTCACCAGGTTCAGACCAGTTTAATGGAGTGCGACACCGCTACCCATATAAAGCTTCAAAGGGTGCCATCTTAATACTTTCCTGATAGCTGTTATTGTATGAGAACTCCGCTAAGGGTAAACAATCGTCCCATTTTTGGGGGAACTCCAAAGCACAAGCCCGTAACATGTCTTCAAGTATTTGGTTCACCCTCTCAGTCTACCCACTGGTTTGAGGATGATAGGCCAAACTATGGAGCAACTTAGTATCCAAGGCCTTGTGAAGCTCTTCCCAAAATTTGGACACGAATTGCGATCCACGATCTGACACTATCGTCTTCGGAACACCATGCAAACTGAGAATACGGGCAATGTATAATTCTGCATAAGTGGCCACTGTATACTTTACCCTGATAGGTAGGAAGTGGGCAATCTTTATGAGTCGATCAACGATAACCCAGACAGAATCATACCCTTTGGCAGTCCTAGGCAGTCCCACAATAAAGTCCATACTAATATCCTCCCATTTCCATGTTGGGATTGGTAATGATTGCAATGGCCCAGCTGCCTTCATGTGTATGGCCTTGACACGTTTGCAAGTGTCACACCTTGCCACATAGCATGCAATTTCGATCTTCATTTTCGTCCACCAATAATGCTGTTTCAGATCATGGTACATCTTAGTGATCCCAGGATGAATAGAATAGCGACTAAGATGTGCTTCATCCAAAATTTGTCGGCGGATTTCTTTATTCTTCGGCATAACTATGCGGTTGTTGAACCATACAACACCTTGGTCGTCTTCTCTGAAACAGTTGGCTTCTCTAGCCCTTATCTTCTCATGTACATGTTTCATACCCTCATCATTCTTTTGTGCGTCAATTATACTTTGTAGGATGACTGACTCCAGCTTCAAGTGATTTGAAGTCCCCTGCTGAATCATTCCCAGGTTTAGATTTTCCATCTCCTGGCACAATGTAATGTCAGAAGTCCTCATAGTTAAACAATGGCAGGAGGCCTTGCAACTGAGTGCATCTTCCACTACATTTGCTTTGCCTGGGTGATAATGGATCTCTAGTTCATAATCTTTAATAAGCTCGAGCCATCTCCTTTGTCTCATATTGAGCTCTGACTGGGTAAAGATGTATTTCAAACTTTTGTGGTCTGTATAAATATGACAGACATTCCCCAGCAAATAATGACGCCATATCTTCAGGGCATGGACCACTGCAAGCTAGCTCCGGATCATGAGTGGGATAATGCTCCTCATGCCGGCGCAACTGCCTTGAAGCATACGCGATTACTCGGCCCTCTTGCATTAATACGCAGCCGAGACCACTGCCTTATGCGTCACAATACACATCAAACGGCTTTTCAATATCTGGTTGAGCCAATACTGGAGCAGTGGTTAATAATACCTTAAATTTTTTAAAGGCTTCATTACAATCTGAAGACCAATTGAATTTAATATCATTCTTCAATAAACTCGTGATTGGTTTCACAAGTTTGGAAAAATCTGGTATAAATCGGCGGTAATAGCCAGCTAGTCCAAGGAAGCTTCGGACTTGATGAACAATGGTTGGGAGTTTCCACTCCAAAATATCCTTGACTTTGCTGGGATCTACCGCAATCCCCTTGGCAGATAACACATGTACCAGAAATTGAATTTCTTCTAGCCAAAACGCGCACTTACTGAACTTGGCATATAATTGATGTTCCCTTAAGCACGTTAATACGATCCGTAAGTGTTGAGCATGCTCCTCTTCATTCTTGGAATATATCAAAATATCATCTATGAAGACCACCACAAATTTGTCCAACTCGGGCATAAATACTGAGTTCATCAGATAAGTGAAGTGGGCAGGAGTATTCGTCAGTCCGAAAGACATTACCAAGTATTCAAATAAACCATACCGCGTAGTGAATGCGGTTTTGGGTATATCCTCGGGCCTAATACGGATCTGATGATAGCCTGACCTGAGATCAATTTTAGAAAATACCCTCGCTCCAGTCAGTTGATCAAACAAAATATCAATCTGAGGAAGAGGATACTTATTCTTGATAGTGACCTCATTAAGGGGTCGATAATCCACGCACATCCGCAATGTTTGATCCTTCTTCTTGACGAATATGGCTAGACAACCCCATGGTGATGAGCTTGGCCGGATGAATCCCTTCTCTAGTAGGTCTTGCAATTGGGTCTTAAGTTCTGCCAGCTCATTTGGAGGCATTCGGTACGATCTTCTAGAAATGGGAGCCGTACCGGGCTTTAACTCAATTACAAACTCTACATCTCTTTCGGGTGGTAATCCAGGCAAATCTTCTGGAAAGACATCTGGGAACTCACTTACTATCGGAATATCCTTGATCTCCGGTATGATGGCTTCATTTATTCTGCCAATTGGTCTAGATAGAATAGTTATGGGGATAGACAAAAGAATTTCTTCTT
Organism: Zea luxurians; assembly: GCA_029449295.1. Lineage (NCBI taxonomy): Eukaryota > Viridiplantae > Streptophyta > Magnoliopsida > Poales > Poaceae > Zea > Zea luxurians. Next base: position 14,847,757 of record JAOPSE010000014.1, on the reverse strand, counting down.
GGCCATAACTCAACCTGATTGTTCTCAGATCAGTGTTGAGAACTGTTTTATGTTGGGCCAACCAATTCATGCCCAGAATCACAACTATGTCTTGGCCTTTCAGAATAATCATACTAGTAGGAAAGTCCCGTCTAGCCAATGTTACGGGCACTTGATAAGCCACTTCTTTGGTAAATATTTGTCCCCCAGGCGAATGTATTTTAAACCCTTCCCTTGATTCAGTATATGGAATGCAGTGTTTCTCCACGAACTTTTTGCTTATGAAAGTATGTGATGCACCCGAATCAAAGAGAATAAGTGTAGGGTGATTGGCTACGAGGAACGTACCCATCATCACCAGTTCGCCTTCCGGTGTGGTAGCCACTTGAGTGTAATAAACTCGTCCTATTTTCTTTGTATTCCAGGCCCGTAGTATTGTTGCCTGCATTTCCCTTGGAGCTTCCAGAACTCTGTTGATTATTTGCTTGTTTTTGCCTTGGGTACAGACAGTCCTTAATGAAATGTCCAGACTTCCCGCAGTTGAAGCAGCCGGTAGATGAGCTTGGAAGAGCAGGAAAACGAGTGCCAGGGGCACCCGGCTGATTTGTAGTAGTGGAGGCAGGGGTAGGACGGATAAACATTGGTTGCTTGAATGGGAAGGAGGGTGGGCGTGATGAAAAATGACCCTGATTAAAAGGCCGGATAACTAACCGTTGCCTTTTCTCGGGGCCCTGATTAGGCATGTTGCCTCCATTCCCCTTGGACTTTCCGGAACTTGTATATTTAGCTTCAACTGCCAGGGCTGTGCTGACAGCCCTTCTGTATGTAAGGTCGATGCAGGTAGCCACTACAAGAAACTGGTTAAAGAACGTGGGTGAAAAACCATCGAAATGTAATAGGCCGTCGAACTTACCATAAGAACGTGGGTTTACCGACGAATATAGCCGACGACGATTTTTGGACGAACTTAAAGAAGTAAGTTCGACGGCCCCCACGTTCTTAAGGTTAAAAACGTGGGTACCGTCGAACTTAACATTAAGAACATGGGTACCGTCGAACTTAAGGTTAAGAACGTGGGTTTTTAAGTTCGACGGGGGCCGTCGAATTCTTTTCCATAAGTTCGACGGCACCCACGTTCTTACAGTTAAGTTCGACGGGGCCACGTGGCCGTCGAACTTATAGGTCTTGCATGGGTCGGCGAGGGCTGCTATTAAGTTCGACGGTACCCACGTTCTTAACCTTAAGAACGTGGGTACCCACGTTCTTAACTCTTTTCCAGAAAAAAATAAAAAATACAGAAATGAAAAATTAGACACACATAATATCACATGCAACACAGAACATCACATACAATACAGATTTCAAACACATGGATATATGTTCATGTCACAAATTCACACAAGTCCAAATACATAAGTTCACAAATTCACATAATTAAGTCCAAATACATAAGTTCACATCCATAGTTCACATTTGTAGTTCACAAGTTCAAATACACAAGTTCAAACATTAGCTCCATCGCTCTCGATCAGGACATCGGATTGTTGTTTGTAGCTCCACCACTAGAATTGAGACATCTGTCCGCAAAGTTATCGTGAGGGGGAGGAGTCACTTGATGAGTTGTGGAATCCTACAAAATAAACAAAAATTCTCATTAATATACAACTGGCATTAAGAACTAGCTCAATATGACAAAGGCACCAGTCAACAGATTGAAAGCACAACGACATAAGTCTTTGGCCATACTAGCTGTCTTATCCTGGATTTTGTCAGTGTCAAATTAACTTAAACCTAACCGAGTTTATGGAAAATGGTACCATCGTTTGTGGAAAAATGGTATCAACGTTTAAGACCCCAACTAAGTATATTCGAAAAATCAACTAGCATTGAAATCAACTAGCATTAAATTCTGGAACGTACCGCTGGTGACGGAAGTGGCTGTGTTGGCCATGGGGGCATCCCCAAGGCCCCATTGGATGTGTAGGATATCCCCATGGTGGTGGCGGCCAATATCCCATACCTGGTTGTGGAGGAGGAAGAATCTGTCCTCTAGGGGGCATCGACCAATGTATGTCCATCTTTGGGTTTCCTTGTCCGGTCTCAGAACTCTATTATCAAATAAAACGATGCATGATTATAATTGTAAATGAAAGTAAATATACTACAAAACTATACCTATGTTTCATTGGTGTTTGGTGTCTAGTCCAGATTGTGACGGACGGGTGAACTGGGGTCCCATTTGAGATCCCATCTGAGCACTATACATCTGCAAATACAATAAGCTTGAGTTTTATTTTAAACTAATGTATATATAGAGTTTATACTAAACAACTGAATTCTGAATCCGATGGAAAACATAAAGTGCATTGGAATGTGTAGGATTAGAGTGGCTGATAGATACAGAAGAAAGATAGAGCTAAAAAGCACTCGCGCCACCATAATCTATGTGCATGCTTTTTTTATTTCTACAACCAGACTATTTTAAAAAAACTTGGATGTAAAAATGCTGTAAACAATGGGATGCTAGCTGATGTCGAAGTTGGTTTACCAACTGAAGTCACAAGCAAGTTACCAACTGAACCATGAGTTAGGCTTTACCAACTGAAGTCACAATTCAATGATGCAGTCAGCAACTAGCAGATGACAGAAATTGCGATTACACATAACACAAAAATCAGCTAATCAAGAAAGCAAACAGGAATAGCCTAGATTACACATAACACAAAAATCAGCTAATCAACAAGTGTGTAGTGGAACATGGTGTCTACAGAAAAGGGGCTGGAAATTCTCTCCTGGTGGTGGAGGTCTATGTGGATGATCTAATAATATGCAGGGCGCGCTGCCATGTATACAGCCTAAACCTATAATATGCCCATCCCAACTCGCAGCTTAAAGTACACTACAGATCTATCAAGTATCCCAGAAAGCAATGGCAGGAACAAACAAAGGAAAAAGAAGGGGCGATGAAGAATTTTCAAGGGTCCGATATAGTCATTGACTAGTACACTCTGTTGCTTTTCCAGTTGGACCAGGGGTACACGTTAAGACCCAACTAACATTGTTTTTAATACTAATGGTTACCTAGTGAAAGCATCTATAGAGTTTTTGAGTCCATCATTGGGGATCAGTAAATTTCATAAGAAGACCAATCCTTTTTCAGCTGACATTTGTAGTTCATTTGCAAATAATCAATTACTGATTAGCTACCTGCCTGCTGTATGTGATATTTAATGGCATTATTTATAAAACAAGCTAAGTGAGGGGAAGTACAGAAAAAACAGTTTGGTCAACTGTAACCTTCCAGCTATAGAGAACAGTGTTTGGACAATTCTGAATGATGATTATTTGCTGGAATTTTGAATTTGCTCGATCAAAGGAGACCACCGGATAGAATGCAGGTCTTTGGTGGGCAACCTGTACGATCACAATACTAATTTTAGTTGACTACTATTTACTAGACACCAAATCTTGGTATGCCAACTTACGAAGAAAAGTCAGCTATCTTCCATGTTTTTTTCAAATGGAAAAGCGTCCTAACTAGCAAAGGTCATCCTGACTACTTGCCCCCAAAGATTCCAGCAAGCCAACTTCTTTGACATTTCTGGGGAGCACAGTTCAATGTTCAAGGCAACGACATACAACCACCAGTAGCCAATTTCTCTTCTAGCTGTGCTATTTGTACCAAACATTTTCAGCCTGCCTAGCACCAGTCCTCGAGCTGACTGTTGTGCAGCATATGAGCCATCAAGCAAGATCGGAACATCACATGTTACTTGCGTTAAAGACTATGTCATGCCATTGTTTCATAAGTGCCACAATACTGTTCTTATCCATTTTCAATTTTTTCATTCAGAAAAAGGTGATCCTTGTCTCAATACCCTAATTCACTGCAAACTCCTAGGCTCGCTCGACCAGCTGGACACCTAAATTATACTTCAGCGCCTAGTATACAGCCTGAAGTCTATTATACTTCAGCGCCTAGTTAAGGGTATGTTCATATCACAGGCTGTGACAACCTCCTAATAAATGCAGAAATCACTAAACAATTGACCAGACCGATTTTGGGCTGTCTAAGGCTCAGAGCGAGTTAGATAAAAAATATGGGCAAATTCTGAGATTGGGCAGATTTTGAGCGTATTAATAAAATTATTACCTGCATCAGCATTCCCTGCATCATCTGAACTTGTTGAGATAGTTGTTGAACTTGTTGTTGTTGTCTTAGTTGCTCATCAAGCTCTGATTCCCTCGAAGTTGAAGTTCGAGATCTACTCCCCACCGAGGAAACTGACCGACGACCAAAGCTATTGCGACTCACAACCCCATCACCGATCCCCAACCTAGAAACATCACAAGTTATGAACCAATAGTTTTTATATATCACAACTTTGATCTTATCATACCTCCCATGTGGTAGCCCACCACCAGCAACATATGCTGCATCCGGATCGAAAGGTGCCTCCCTCCAATCTAGATCATCGTCTCCTGCTTTCCTCCTAACCTCCTCGGCATAACGAGTCTACAAAACAATTTATGTTAATTATAAATGAGTCACAAGTTAATTAAGAATAGAGAGTTATTATTTACACCTACCAGCTTTTCTGTCGCGCTGTCGTCACATAAAACTTCTGGATGCTCTGGATCTGGACCTCGGTGTCCCTCCATGTAAACGTCAATGAATCGGGGTTCAACACCATCACAAGCCTCCTGCAGTAAGAGACATAATAAAATATACAAATTTGTCTGAGGGAAAAAGACTAAATGTTACTTAGCTCGTCATACCATTCGTTGTGATTTCCCAATAAATCCATCTGCTCCAAATCGATGGAGGCCCGGTTTGCTCTTCCGGTTCAAACGATTTCTATCTGAAATCACTTTGTACTCATCTGAGGCCCAGTACTCGCAGAGCTTGACCCAAGCTTCAGGATGAGCAGTGAGCCAGTCCACTTCACTTTGTTTGTACTCCTCAGCTGTCAAGTGGATTTCACAAGCCTGCTTGTTGGTCATTCTTTGACCCTTCACTTTCTTGAAGTACACGGTAACAGCTTTGACCGTTGCATCTGACATTGAACCATTTATAACTTTTCTAGCAGCATTGTGGAATACACGTTTTGCATGTTCTTCGTTTGCTGTTTCGTCCAATCTAAATTGTTCCTGCAAAATGAAGAAGAAATTAAATTCATTTATAGAAGCCCACGGTAAGTAAATTTAAAAGACATAATAAACTCACCCAAAACGATGACCACACCGCGTCTTGGTGAGTACGGTCGGGTCCATATGGTTTGAGGCCCCAGTGAGCCCAGTGATACGCCCCTATCTCTGCCCCGTTGAGTTGTACCACCCCTGGATAGTGAAAATGAGCTATAGATCCCAACACTGTGTTAACCGGTGTCCGGTGACCTTTGCCACTCCATGCCACCTCCACCCAGCTCCTCTCTCATGTAGGGTTTATGACCCTACGTTGGTCCAAGGGTTGTGTCGGTGGAACTCTAAGGGACCGCCGAAACCTACAAAATTGTAAATTGTGCACTGGTAATAATATCAATCCAACAAAAAAAAGAACTCCTCGTCAAAATAAAATTACCTGAAGTTCGTTGCCTGTGTCGTCGTAACAACCTCGTCATCGGCCTCTCCATTGGCCTCTCCGTCGTAGTCCTCCCCATAGTCATCATCATCACGCATCGGTGAACCTTGGCGTGCCAGCTCGTCCTCTAGCCTAGGTGCATTGTGCTCTGCCGCCTCGCGCGCTTGCTCAAATGCATTGTGGTCCTGCTCTAGCATAGGTCCACTTGAGCCTATTGCCTCACGCTCTGGCTCAAGTGCATTTTTGTGGCCTGCCACATCGCGCTCTTGCCCAGGTGCACTATGGCCTGCCACCTCGTGCTCTTGCCTAGGTGCACTATGGCTTGCCACTTCGCGCCCCTGCTCCTCCATGCAACCAAGGAGCTGCTCTAGCCGTTGCCTTGACGCTGTAGAGCCCTACAAACATAATCAACAATGAGATATATCAAGTACTCAAAGTATACGTAGAAGAAAAGAAAATAAAACAAATTAAATACCTGGAACAACATAGAGGATGTATCCCCACCACCTGAACCCCTAGTCGACCGTGACCTCGAGGAGTCACCACGGTCTCCGCGCTTCTTCCCTTTGAGCTTGTCCATGATCCTCATCATCTGCACAAATTTCATTACAAGAATTTAAATATATATACTTTTAGTATTGAAATAAGAATGCATATACAAGAATTTAAACATATATACTTTTCAAAAATCATCGGCATCAGAATCTGCTTCAGCAACGCGTTGCTCAATTATTTCAAGTCTTTGTTGTTTTTCAAGAATTCTCTATGACTTACGAGTCCTTGCCCTAGAAGGACCTGGTTCTTCTGCCATCAAATCTATGGCGAGACTAGCTACTTCATTGAGCCCTAAATCCTCAGATATAGTAAATTCTCTATTTTCTGACTGATCGCCTTCTTCTTGATAAATATTAACAGAATCATCATCTTCGTTATTTGTGTTGTAATAATCATATCGTAACGGATGGACTTCAGGATTAATTTTGTATACAACCCAACAAGACTTCAAGTTTTCATGAGGATATGTTAGATAGTACACCTGTTGTGCTTGATGTGCAAGCACAACATTGCTATAATCGCTGCCTTTAAACCGTGATTCATGCTTTACCTCCACAATTCCAAATTCATCCTCTCGCGTTTGTTGAGGATCAAACCATTCACAATCAAATAACACAAACATGAACTCTTTGGCCCCACCAAGAGTGTACTCCGTTATATCTTGAAGAACACCATAATAGTCATGAGTGCCTCTGTCTGCATTTGTGGCAGTTGCTACTACTCCACTGTTTGTCGTGGCTGCTTGCGGGCGGATTTTTTCTAATTTTGATGTTCGAAAACGGTAACCATTAATATCATAGCGGCTATATTTTCTTGCTTTCAACTGACCATGTGATATCTGTTGCAAATCATCCGAGACTAGAGAGTCAAGTTTCTTACACTACATAGAGCGGAAAAAAAAGATATTGGCAAATAGCAAGTCATATGAGCAAACTAAGTACAGAAAGGAAAATTATAAAGAGATAATTACATGCTCGTGGAACCATTCAACGAAACATGGACCTCCATTCATCCCTTTCATACGTAGATTATCCAGTTCCTTTGGTGTAGGTTTGTGGCCAGCTAAATATATGGAATCAAACATTTCAAAGTATGGATCAAGTTCCTCCATGTTGGTGTACAAGTAGAGCATGGTGAAATTACGCTCTCTTATGTCAACATAATGTGCAGTAGAAGCCCCGACCCCTTTCCCCTTCCAGAGAAAAACACTAAGGTCGGTCGAAGGACCTTCTTCTTTAGTGTGATACCGTGTTGACTGAGCATTCACGTTGTTAGTGTGTGATAAATACTGACTTGAGAAGATTGTGATCTCTTTAGCTGCAAAGGCCTCTGCGATACACCCCTCAACCCTTGCTTTGTTCCGCACAGTAGCTCTAAGTTTTTTCAATTCTCTTTCTTGACTATACATCCATCGGAACTGCACTGGTCCTCCTACCAATGCTTCATAAGGTAAGTGCACTAGCAAATGTTGCATCACATTCATAAATCCAGGCGGAAATACTTTTTCCATCTTGCATACAAGCACCGCGATTTGTTTCTCAAATTGAATCATCAATTTCTTTGAGATATGCTTAGCACATATATGTCTATATATGTAACTAAGTTCAGCAATCATCTTCCACAGAGGAGGCTTCAAATAGCCACGGAACATTACTGGCATAAGTCTTTCCATCAAAATATGGTAATCGTGAGCCTTCAAACCATTTAATTTATTAGTGTTGAGGTTAACAGTACGTTTTATGTTAGCTGCATAGCGGTCTGGAAACTTCAACATTTTCAACCATTGAAATACTTCTTTTCGCTCTTCCGGCTTTAGACAGTATGGAGCTCGTGGTGTCCTCTCCTTTCCATTAGGATTTAATTTGACCTCAAGGCTAGGGCGATCACAAAGATTAGCTAAATCTTTCCTGGCATTGATGTTGTCTTTTGTTTTACCCTTAATGTTTAGACACATGCTTATGATGCTTTCAGCAACATTGCGCTCTTGGTGCATCAAATCTATGTTGTGTGGTAAAATCAATACCTTCGCATACTGAAGTTCCCAGAGAAAAGAAATATGAGTCCAGTTGTGATCTTGACCATAGCCTTCAAACTCATGACCTTCTGCAGCCCTTTGAAGGGCACGATGTTGTATTAGGATATCTTCACCCATTAAACGTTTTGGTGGACCATCTTTAACTTTTATGCCTCTTCTAAATGACTTCGTATCATTTCGAAAACGGGTGGTTGGATGGAAGAAACCGTCGATGACAATCAAAGAATGAGACCTTTTTACCATGCTCCAATCGATATGCTTGTGTGTCCCCCATGCATATGGGACAACATAGTCGACCGTGGACACACCAGCCAGACCAAATACCATATGCAGGCAAATCATGAATTGACCACAAATATACAGCACGTAAGGTAAATTCACGTTTTAGATGACTGTTGAAACTTGCACACGGGCGCAAGTTGATCCAACAGGGGGGAGTGATACCACAAACAGGGTTTTAGCACGTGATGGCAAAAGCACTGTTCAACTAGCCTCTCAAGGGCACTGCACGGGGGTATTTATAGGTGTCCGGGTACCCAGCGTCCCGTGTTAAGGACGCATGTGCCCTCAGACACCTAGGTTATCCCCTGGAATATTCCCATAAAGCAGGGTTACAGACTGTAATTACAGGGACTGCCTTTATAAATTAGGCCCATAACACGCAGCGGCCACGCAGGGCCTGTTACAATGGGTCGGATCACACGTGGGCCTCCGCGCTGGACGAGGCCGCACGGTGGGATGACCTCGCTACGGGTCTTCATCCGATGTCGTATGGGGCGAAGGGTGTCCCTGACCATTGTCTTGTCTCCGTCGGGTCGGCGTTTCCGGCCAAGGCCCCGAGCGAAGGGTGGCGTCTTTGCCTTCGCCCCAACATTTGCCCTCCGAGGGACCAGTTCGACTAAGTCATCTGGTGCCGAAGACGTCGCTAGATGGCGGAGACGCTGCCCTCGCTCGAAGTGGTTCCGCAGGGGTTTTTGACATGACCGTTGATTGGCGCCGTACTGTGGGACTGCGGGTTTCCCGAAGCGCCGCGCCCTGTGTATAAAAGGGGGCGGGGGGCGGCGCGTTTTGAAATTTATTCTTCCGCGCTCCATGAAAACCCTAGCCGCTTTCTCCACCGTCTCTGCCGCTCGTCTGCCCTCCTTGCTCTTGTTCGCCGGAGATCTGGCTCGAGTGAAGCAGACCGCCCGCCGCCGCTGACGGTACGTAGCGATGCCGACCTCTTCTTCTTCTGCTGCCGCTTCGCCGCCGGCCGACGCGTTCGTCTGAGGAAACGCTGAGTACTGTGGCGGCGGAGGAGTTGCACGCCGGCGATACTGTGGATTTTGGTGTGTCGCGGATGTCGTCGGCCCGCGTGCAGGATATGCAGCGGCTTGGTTACTTTGGCGGCAGGGTCGCTCGTGTCTCGGGGATGGAGGAAGTCCCCGAGCCGGAAGGCGAGTTGGTTGTGTTCGAGGCGTTCTTTGCCGCTGGTCTCCGCCTGCCTGCGCACCGATTTGTTGGAGAAGTCCTGCGCAGATTTAATGTTCAGATCCATCAGCTGACTCCGAATGCCGTGGTGGCTCTGTCGAAGTATGTCTGGGCGACGACTTCGTACGGCGGGCAGCCATCAGTCGAAGTCTTCGCGAAGTATTATTGCCTGCACTGGCAGAAGAGGATGATTGGAGGTGAAGTTGCCCAGTTTGGGTCCTGTACATTTATGCCGAAGACCGGCAAGACCACGATGCAGGTAGTTGAGTTGGTTCCTTGCGCCCGCAACAAATGGGGCAATTGGCAGGATTTTTGGTTCTACGTCGCGGAGGGTACAAGCCGAAGACCATCCAGGGGCTCCCCGTGTCCGAGATGTGCTCGCATTTTTACTCAGCATACCCGCCTTTCGAAGTGGCGGATGAGGATGCGGACGAAGGGGCCCTTCGGTGCGCCGCCGGCCTGAGCAGCGGGCGCGATTTGGTTGAGGAGCTTGTGGCGTTCGGGGTATGGCCTTTGGCTCATGGCTGGGCGCTGGGCGAAGTGTGCCCTCAGCCAGATGCCTTCCCACGGTGGGAAGCTGGTGCGAAGTCCTGCCTTCGCGCTGGATCTGCAGAGTCGCGATCCGGCCGCCTTTGTGCGCGAGGCGGAGGATGGGGCGGTGCGGATCGTGGGTCGGTATGTGCCTAGGACAGAGGGCCAGCGTAGCTGGGACATTCGCGGGTCAAATGACCGTTTGAACAGAGTTTTTGAGTTGAATCGACTGCCGTATGGCGGTTATCCCGGCCAAGACGATGTGGATCGTCGCGGGAAGAAACCGGTGGTGGAGTCTGGAGATGACCCCGCGCCGGCGGCTGCCCCGTCCTCTAAGAAGAGGAAATTAGGTACTGCTGTGGGAGGACTTGGGGTTTCTGATGGTTTTGCTAGAGAATTGATGAGGACATGTGCGGCCCCGGGGGGAAGGATGTCTTCGCCCGAGCTCCGGGAGTCTTCGGCACGGATGCTGAGGGTTACCGGGGGTTGGTGGCCTAAGAATATTCCTATCCCCCGCGTGGCCGGCGAAGACTTTTTTACATCTCGCATGGTTCGTGCTTGGAAAGTGTTTCCTTACGGGCGGAATATTGCTGCTGTTGTGTCGGCAGTGATGGACAAGGATCGCCAGGGAGCAGCACAGAAGCGCCAGGCGGTCGTCAGGCTTCATGAAGCCAGGCCGAAGAGGCAGCGGGGGGCTGCGAAGGCTACTGCCCCCGGCGGAGGCCAGCCGCCGCTGGCGGCTAAGTCGGTCATCCCTGCATCCAGTAGGGCGCCGGACGCTGCGAAGGCGGCTGCCACCGGTGGTCCCAAGTCAGCGAAGGCTGCCCCTTCGTCCAGCGGGGTGCCGGAGGCTGCGAAGGCGGCTCGAGGGTTGCCTCCCCCTGGCAAGCGCATTGCTGACTTCGCCACCGACATTAGTGTGGAGGATTATCTTGTTGGTAAGTCGTTGGCTCGAGTTTTTTTTTGTTTGTTTTTTTTAATTTGTTGATGCGTCGCAGGGTCGGACGAAGACCAGCTTCTTGTTGTTCCGCCTGCCGCGGCGGCCACGGCGGCTGTCGTGGTGCCAAGGGCGAAGGGTAGTGCACTTTGTGCCGGTGGCGAGATGCCGGCGCTCACGGCCGTCCGGGACGAGGCGGGTGCCGTGTCCCGCCGGCTGGAGGAGATGAAGGAGGCGCTAAGTCAGGTCCGTTGAGCTATGCCTCGGTTTTTTTTTGATGGCAAACGGCTTCGCCGGGGCTAGTGGTCTTATGCGTGTTTTGTAGGCGGCTGACTTCGCAAACCGCGCGGTGACGGGGGCCCTGACGGCAGTTGTGTCTGCCGAAGTCGAGAGACTTCGGACGCAACATGCTGACGCCGTCCGGGAAAAGTCGGCCGCCGACAGTAAATGCTGCAAGCTGGCGGACAAGGTGGCTGTGCTGGAGGGTGAGAATGGTGACCTCCGGCGCCAACTGGCGGCAGAGAGGGAGGAGGCTACTGAGGCCCTCGCTAAAGCGCAGGCTGCGCAGGCGGAGGCCAATTTGGCGCGGGCGGAGGGCAGCCTCGCCAGGCAGCGCGCCTGAGCAGCTGGAGGAGCGGCTCAACGCGCTGCAGAGCCGTGTGGAGAGGGCCGAGGCCTCGGCGCACACGGAGGCTGAGCGGACGCGCAAGCAGCTCATGGATTCATACCGTGAGCTGGGCGCGCGGACCGGTGAGTTTGAAGTGCCGGACCGAGAGCCCGAACTTCGCTGCCTTGAGTGGGTGCAGGAGGAGCTGCAGGCGCTCCCCACCATCGTGGAGGGGTTTATGTCTTATGCTTCTCTGGTCACCTGCGAGGGGGCGATGAACGCGCTCTCTCGCGAAGGGTGCCGGCACTATGAGGTCTTCGACCAAGCTGATGAGGATCTGTAGCGTGATATCTACAAGGTTGAGGACCCTGTAGTGAAGGAATCCGCCAGAGCCCTCTACGACCGGATGTGGGGCCCCCACGGTCGAGAGGTGGTCAGGGAGCGGGCTGAGACGGCGAGGAGTCAGGTAGTGTTTGGATTTTGTTTGGTGTTTGTTTAATGTGGGTTAAATGTGGGTTTGCTGAGTCTATGTGCTGTGTCTCAGGCGGCGCGCGGCGAGAGGGTGGATGATTTCGGGGCTTTGAACAGCGCGCTGCCTGACCCAGAGCCGAACCCGACGGCAGCTGTGCCCGAGGCCGCTCCGGAGCCGCCCCCGGAGACCGCCGAAGGCGTTCCCGATGCCCCTGCAGCCACTGCGGCCGGCGGAGACCCATTGTCAACTGCTGCGCCGAGGGCTGAGGATCCTGCGGTGGAGGCTGCGGAGGCGACGGCGGAGGCTCCCGCGACGGCTGGGTCTTCGCAGGTGGCCTAGTGGGTGTGGGTAGTTAGGAAATTTTGGATATTGTTGCTGGACCTTGGTTGCTGCGCAGGTTCAAGATTTTGGGCCTGCGCACGCAACCGCTACTGCTAATTTTTTGGCGGCTTCGACCGTGGATGATGGGAATAAATCGGATGAGTCTGCGTCTAAATTTTCCGAGTTCGGTGACTCTAGGAGCTCTGTTGAGTGGACCGAAGAGTCGTCGTATGAGGACTTGGACTACTTTGAGGCCTTGGATGTGGCAGTGGCGGAGGCTTCGTCGCAAGCTGCGGATGCTGATGTTGTGTCTGGTCCGAGCACTGGGCGTAGGTGGCGAAGGGCGGTTGCGAAGCGTAGAGTGAGCGGAGCGGACGCCGGTCGGCTTCGTGTGAGCGAGGCTGGCAGGCAGGAACTGTTGTCCTTGCCGGCCGCTGTGAGTGCAGGTGAGGGGAGTTGCGAAGCCTTTTTGCGGGTGAGTAGCTTAGGATAATGTTATTTAACTATAGGGAGATGGGAATTATTCCGAAGGTCGAACCGATGTAGAGTGCGATGCCCTCGCTTGTACATGAGTAATGGCTTGTATGATGAGGTTGTGTGCCTTCGCACACCCGGCTATGTTTGCGAAGGCGTTAAGTGCTTGGTCTGGCGTGTTTGTTATGTTGGTCTGGTGCGCATGTAGTCGGCCTTTGAGCGGATAGTTTGGTGTAGCCATTTTTGCACTTGTTAGGCTTCGTGCGGCTGTACCATTGTAATTGGTTCGTTGGTCTTGACGCGCTGTCCCTGCTGCACCCTGAGGCGACTTCTGCAGGGATAGTGTTCGCGGCAAATTAGAATTTTTCACACTTATTGCGCTAGTCCGGCTGCACCCTTAGGCGACTTGTGCGCGGATAGTCTTCGTGGAAGACTTCGATTTTTCGCACTTGTTGTGCTGATCCGGCTGCACCCTTTAGGCGACTTCTGCGCGGATAGTCTTCGTCGAAGACTTCGTTTTGTCGCACTTGTTGTGCTAATCCGGCTGCACCCTTAGGCGACTTCTGCGCGGATAGTCTTCGCGGAAGACTTCGATTTTTCGCACTTGTTGTGCTAATCCGGCTGCACCCTTAGGCGACTTCTGCGCGGATAGTCTTCGCGGAAGACTTCGATTTTTCGCACTTGTTGTGCTAATCTGGCTGCACCCTTAGGCGACTTCTGCGCGGATAGTCTTCGCGGAAGACTTCGATTTTTCGCACTTGTTGTGCTAATCCGGCTGCACCCTTATGCGACTTCTGCGCGGATAGTCTTCGCGGAAGACTTCGATTTTTCGCACTTGTTGTGCTAGTCCGGCTGCACCCTTGGGCGACGTCTGCGCGGATTTGTCGCACGCGAGGGCGGCTGCTGCCGGGCCTCGCGGTGACTTTGTATTAGTCGAATGTCGAAGACCGTTGATGCGGTCTTTTTTCGACGTGGATTTTGCGGGGGATTTTTCTCTTGTATATTACATGACTCCGCCTCATTAAAAACCTCACCCCCCGGGAGGAAAAGAGTGTGGGCCAGAACAAAATTGTTTTTATAAATTACAAGGGCGAGCTGGCCCTGATGAGTCAAACAAAAAATTTGCACAGATTATCAATGTTCCAGGAATGCTCTAAGTCTTCGCCGTTTGGCGTTGCAAGCCTGTATGCGCTGGGGGAGGCCTTCGACTTGACAATGTAAGGGCCCTCCCACATGGGCTCCAGCTTGCCTCTGGACTCCGTTCGAGCTGTCCGGATGAGGACGAGGTCCCCTTCGCTGAATTCCCTTGGGATGACTGACTGGTCGCGCCATGCTTTTGTCTGGGCTTGGTATTTGTCCAGGGCCTGCAGGGCGAAGACGCGGTCTCCGTCGATGAGATCCTTCGAAGATGGCTCATCTACGTCTAGGGACGGCCGACGCGGCTGTCCGAGGCGACCCATGCTTTATTTCTTGCGGGCTCATGGACTCCGACCCGTATAATAGGCGAAAGGGGGTAAACCCAGTCGCCCTGCACTCGGTTGTATTCAGTGCCCAAACCACTTCGGGTAACAGGTCGGGCCACTTGCCTTTTTTATCGTCAAGGAGCATTTTCTTGACAGCTGTGAAAATTTTGCCGTTGGCGCGCTCCACGACTCCGTTGGACTGGGGGTGGTACACGGAGGCGAAGGCAAGCTTGGTGCCGATGGAGAAGCAGAAGTCTTTGAAATCTTGATTGTCGAACTGCTTGCCGTTGTCGACCGTGAGTTCGGATGGTACTCCGAAGCGGCAAACAATATTTTGCCAGAAGAATTTCTGGGCCGTCTTCGATGTGATGGTGGATACTGCCCTCGCTTCAATCCATTTAGTGAAGTATTCAACGGCTACGAAGGTGAACTTAAGGTTCCCTTGAGCCGTGGGCAGGGGCTCGACGATGTCTAGGCCCCAGCGCTGAAGGGGCCACATGTGGGCGATCAGCTTCGTGAACTGCGAGGGGCGCCCCGAGCGTGGGGAAAATTTCTGACAGGCTTCGCAGGATCTGACAACTCGATTCGCGGCGCAGATAATGGCGGGCCAGTAGAAGCCTTGTCGTATCACCTTTGCCGCCAGGGCCCTAGGGCCTGCGTGGGAGCCGCAGGTCCCCCTGTGGACTTCGCGCAGGATTTGAACGCCCTCGGTCTCGGTGACGCACTTAAGCATCGGCTGGCTGACCCCCTTTTTGTACAGTTGGCCCTCGATCAGCGCGAAGTCCCGGCTTCTGTGGTGGAGGCGCTTGGCCTCGTTGCTGTTGACTGTGTGATAGAACCCTTGCAGGTACAGGGTTATTAGCACCCGCCACTCTTCGGTCATGATAAGGTTGATCATGCGCTGGCCCTCGCTGTCGTTGGTTATTTGGAGCCCTTCGGGGCTGCGGACGGCTGGTGTGCCGATGACGTGATAGAACACGTCGGAGGGGAGGGCTTCACCCCTGGCGGCCGCCTTGGCCAGTGCGTCGGCTTCTTCATTCTTGGCCCGGTCCACATGCTGCACAGTGAATCCCTTGAATTGTTTCTCGAGGCTTCGGATGGCCGCGAGGTACTGCATAAGTGCGGGGTCCTTTGCTGCATAGTCCTTTTCGACTTGGCTGGCGACTACCCTGGAGTCTGTTCGGACTATGCAGGTGGTGACGCCGAGGGCTCTTAACTTACGGAGGCCGAGGATGACAGCTTCAGTATTCTGCGATGTTGTTTGTGCATCTGTCAGACTCCAGGGCGAAGCTTAAGCGTGCCGCGTATCTGTGCTTGACCCCGGCGGGTGAGGTGATGACTGCAGCAGCGCCTGCCCCCGCATGGCACCAAGCGCCGTCGCAGTGTATTGTCCAAACCTTCTCTGCGGACGGCTCTGGCTGTGTTATTGGCCCGGTCCAGTCGACAACGAAGTCTGCTAAAACTTATGACTTGATCGCAGTCCTGGGCTCAAAAGTGATGTGGTAGCCGGAGAGTTCGGCCGCCCATTTGGCAATTCGTACCGATGCCTCCGGGTTTCTGAATAATTCGCTGAGTCCCCTATCTGAGGTGACGCGGACCTTGAATGCTTCAAAGTAGTGGCGCAATTTGCGCGAAGACATAACGACTGCATATGCAACCTTTCCGAGCTCCGTCATGTTACACTTTGATGGTGTGAGCACCTCGGAGACATAATATACTGGGCACTGCCTGATTACGCCCTCTACTGTCTGCTCCTGAACCAGTGCCGCACTGACCGCGTGCGGCGAAGCCGCGACGTAGAGCAACAGTGGTAGCGAAGAGTCAGGGGCTCGTAAGGACGGCCAACTCCATCATGTACTACTTTAGTGAGGCGAAGGCCGCCGCCTGCTCTGGTCCCCAAGCGAAGTCTTTTGCGCCGTGGAGTGTTTTGAGGAAGGGAAGACTTTGCTCAGCAGACTTGGAAATGAATCTGTTGAGGGCGGCCAATCTGCCCGTCAGACGCTGGACCTCTCTGGCTGACTGCGGGGGCGCCATGTTGATGATGGCCTGGATTTTGGTTGGGTTGGCCTCGATGCCACGGTGCGATACCAGATAACCCAATATTTTCCCCTAGCGGACCCCAAAGACGCATTTATCGGGGTTGAGGCGAAGCCGTGCATCCCGCATGTTCGCGAATGTCTCGGCGAGGTCTGCGAGATGGTCCTCTTTATTCCTGCTGGCGACGATGATGTCGTCCACGTATGTGAATACGTTTCTGCCGACTTGCCCTTCGAGCACTGTTTTGGTGAGCCGGGAGAAGGTGGACCCGACGTTCTTGAGTCCCTCCGGCATTCTGATAAAGCAATATGTGCCGAAGGGTGTTATGAAGCTGGTGCTTGGCCTTGTCCTCCTCTTTCATGTATATTTGATGATAACCAGAGAAGCAGTCGAGGAGTGACATGACCTCGCACCCGGCCGCGCTATCAACTATTTTGTCGATCCGGGGCAAAGGGAAGTTGTCCTTTGGGCAGGCCTTATTGAGGCTGGTGAAGTCTATGCACATTCGCCACTTGCCGCTCTTTTTCTGCACCATTACCACATTGGAGAGCCACGTGGGGTAAGCCACTGGCTCGATAAATTTGGCTTCCACGAGGCGGTGTACCTCTGCCTTGGCGGCTTCTGTCTTCTCGTCGGACATTTTGCGAAGACGTTGTTTTTTCGGTCTTACCGAGGGGTCGATTCCCAGGCTGTGCTCAATTATGGACCGGCTGACCCCGACCAGGTCGAGGGCTGACCAAGCGAAGACATCCTTGTTCTTGGACAAGCAGCACAGGAGCTTTTCCTCGTCATGCGACGTGAGGTCTTCGCTGATCGTGACTGTTTGCTTGGGTGTGGCCAGGTCTAGGGGGACAGTCTTGGTCCCGTCGTTGCTTTGCAGCTGCGCCTTGTGGTGTTTTTCAGTTGAGCTGGCGGGCGCTGGGACTTCGCGCTGGGCAGTGAGGCAGTGGACATTTCTTTGCCCGGGGACGAAGTCCCGCTCTATGTTGCGCGCGGTCTGCTGATTGTCGTAGACCGAGATGGCGCCCAACGGACCTGGTATCTTCTTGCACAGGTACAATCCTGTGAATGGCTGCCTCAAACTTGTTGATGGAGCCCCGGCCCATGATAGCGTTGTACGGATACACCATGTCGACGATGTCGAAGGTTATTTGCTCACTTCGGGCATTGGGCGCTACACCGAAGGAGAGAGGCAACTCTATTTTGCCGATAGGAAAAGTGCCCTTGCCAGCCGAAGCCGTATAATGGATTGTCCGAAGGCTTGAGCAAGCTGTGGCTTATGCCCATGCGGTCGAAGGCATGGAGGAATATGATGTCTGCCTGGCTGCCATTATCGACGAGGACTTTGTGCAGGTCCTAGCCTGCCACGCTACAGTTGATGACCATGGCGTCGATGTGGGGGGTGCTGTGCAGGTCGACGTCTTGGGCGTCGAAAGTTAGCGGTACATGGGACCACTTCGTCTGCACGACTGGACCGGTGATGGCGACGTGGTTGATGCTGCGGTAGTGGTCCCGCTTTTGTCGCTTGGTGTCGAAGTCGACACTGGACCCACCAGTGATCATATGAATGACTCCGCGATATGGCTGATCAGCGAAGTCTTCTTGCTTGGGGGCGTGGGGGTGGGGGATGTTTTGTTGTTGCTGGTGTGGAGGCGGGGGTGGGGGAGGTACGATTTGTACTTCCTGATGGTGTTGGTAAGCGTGGTGCGGTGGATGCGGAGCGGGGGCGTGGATATATGGTGGAGGGTGTTGCTGATAAGTGTGTGCGACGACCCTTGGGTTGTCGGCTGGTTGCGCCCGTGCCATCCTGTCTCTGGTGGCCTTCGTTTCTGGGCAATCTTTTGTTTGGTGGGCACAGTCTTCGCCATGGAAGAGACAGTAGAATCGGCAGCGGCGGCTGCGCGCGTCCCCGGCCCCTACCGCGAGTTCCACCTCCGCGGCCCTGGGGGGGATAATCCTGGCGGCGAGGGGCATCACCAGCGGGGTGCTGGTTGGCGATGTTGTGCACCTGCTGCTGGTTACGGCCGTCTCGGCCGGAGTCTGGCTGCGGAGTCCTCGTCCACGTGCGGCTGGACTGTGGAGCATCTTTGGGCTTTCTCTGGGACTCAACCTTGCGCTGGTGGAGCTCTTCAGATTTGGCGTATTTTTCAAATAGTTGATATAACTCCTGAAGGTTCTTGGGTGGGTCCCTGATGCAATGACTATAAAGGACGCCGGCGCGAAGGCTACTGATGGCGTAGTGAATGGCGATTTGGTCATCAACTGAGGGCAGCTATGACTTGAGTGTTAGAAACTTGCGGTAATATTCCCGCAGAGTCTCTTTTTCCAGCTGCTTGCAGAGTGAGAGTTCGGCCAAGGCGTCGGTGTCTGGGCGGTACCCTTGGAAGTTGAGCAGGAATTTGTCCCTTAGGCTTCTCCAGGAGTCAATGGACAGCGGGGGCAACCTGGTGAACCAGGTGAGAGCTGGGCCTTCGAGGGCGATGATGAAAGACTTGGCCATTGTGGCGTCGTCCCCTCCGGAAGATGCAACGGCGACCTGATAGCTCATGATGTACTGTGCAGGGTCCGTGCTGCCGTTGTACTTGGGATAGGTCCCTGCCCGGAAGTTGGCAGGCAGGGTGTCACTTGCAGATGCGGCGCCAGGGGACTTCGCTCGTCGAGGTAGTTCACCCCTTGAAATGGTGCGGCGGCTGGGAAGGTGTAGTCGCGCTGGGGGAAGTGCGGGTCTTCCGCCTGCGCGCGCTGCTGCAGGGGTGCCCCATGGTGCAGGCCGCGGTGGCCTTCGCGTGTGTCTTCCATTTGTGCGTGGTGCTGCAGGGGTGGCCCATGATGCAGGCCGAGGTGGCCTTCGCGCTGCATCAGCGTGATCTCCCGCTCGAGGTCCTGGGCCTTCTGCTCTTCGTCACGTATCATTTGCCGCACCTTGGCTAGTGCAGACAAGCGCTGGCGCTTGGCCTCCAGTATCTCTTTTTGCCTCTGGAGATTGCGGTTCTTGAGGCGCAGTGCGCGCAGCTGTAGCTGTTCTTCCGCTGAAACGCCAAGGACTTCACCGTCCTCAGTGAGGTCCGCGCCCTCCGGTGGAGCGAAGCCGAGGATCCTCACCGTCCTCGGTGAGGTCCGCGCCTTCCGATGGAGCGAAGCCTGGGGGAGGCTGCGGTTGTCCTTCAGGGCCGTAGGTGCGGAGGGCATCGTCTTCAGCAGCCTCTTGGTGAGTGGAGTGGGTGAGTGCGAGGGCCTTGCCCTTCCTTGCGGCCAGCAGTGCTGCCTTCGCAGCCTCGTCAGCCTTCGAGCTAGCTTTCTTGGGTGCCATCGCGGGTGGTTTCTTCGAAGCACGAACGGTGGGCGCCAAATGTTGAAACTTGCACACGGGCGCAAGTTGATCCAATAGGGGGGGAGTGATAGCACAAACAGGGTTTTAGCACGTGATGGCAAAAGCACTGTTCAACTAGCCTCTCAAAGGCACTGCGCGGGGGTATTTATAGGTGTCCGGGTACCCAGCGTCCCGTGTTAAGGACGCATGTGCCCTCAGACACCTAGGTTATCCCCGGAATATTCCCATAAAGCAGGGTTACAGACTGTAATTACAGGGACACCTTTATAAATTAGGCCCGTAACACGTAGCGGCCACGCAGGGCCTGTTACAATGGGCCAGATCACACGTGGGCCTCCGCGCTGGACGAGGCCGCACGGTGGGATGACCTCGCTACGGGTCTTCGTCCGATGTCGTATGGGGCGAAGGGTGTCCCTGACCGTTGTCTTGTCTCCGTCGGGCCGGCGTTTCCGGTGAAGGCCCCGAGCGAAGGGTGGCGTCTTTGCCTTCGCCCCAACAATGACCATCATAAGCCTTTACCCCTACCCATAGCTCTTTGAACTCTTCAATCAACGGTTGCATGAATACATTGATCTTCTTTCCAGGATGTTTAGGCCCTGGAATAATAAGGGCAAGAAATATGAACCCTTCTTTCATGCATTTGTTGGGAGGGGGGTTGTAGGGCATGATGAAAACCGGCCAACAAGAGTATGAAGTTGAACTGTTGTCGTAAGGAGTGAAACCATCAGTGGACAAGCCTAGACGAACACTCCTAGCGTCTCTTGCAAATTCTGGGTCAAAACGATCCAGAGCCTTCCAAGCATCGCCATCTGATGGATGCATCATAATGTCTGGATCTTGGCTCTCACGGTCTCCTTCCTTATGCCACAACATTAGCTTCGCAGTTTCTGGGGTTAAAAACAGACGTTTAAGCCTTGGGGTGATGGGCATATATCGAAGCTGTTTAACTGCCACTTTTGTAGCAAAAGTAGCTCCATCCTCTTTTAGTACCTCCGCATATCTTGATTTACCGCATATCTGACAATGGGTGGCCGCTTCATATTCCTTCCAGAACAACATGCAATTATCTTCGCACACATCAATCTTCTTATACTTCATCCCAAGACCGGACACGATCTTTTTGGACTGGTATAAGTCTTTTGGCATCTTATGGTTCGAAGGGATGAGATCAATAATCAGATTGATTATATCGTTATAGCAGTTATTCGAGAAGTTATACTTTGCCTTCATTGCCATAAGACGTGTAACCACCTGCAACACGGTCACAGTGGTGTCGTCATGCACTTTTTCCTCTGACTCATGAAGAAGCTTATAAAACTCCTGCACTTCGTCTGGTGTACCCTATTCCGAGGCCAATGTTGGATACTCTCTACTAATATCAGCCAACAAGTCATCCATCCGATCCTCCTCCTCATCATCAATTCTTTCTGACTCTCTGATATTCTGCTCTACTTCTCCATGTGAGCGCCACACAAGATAGTTAGGCATAAACCCATTCTTGCAAAGGTGATGCTCCAGTTCTTCGATCTTTCTCACATACTTAAAATTCCGACACTTGGTACATGGACACTTCACCACACGAGGTCCAACAGAAAATGCGAGATCCACGAATTGTTTTGCAACCCTAACCCATTCCTTTGAGTGACCTAGAGTCACGCTATTGAATCCATCATACATCGCCCTTCTTCTATTGTCATCCATTTCCAAAACTAAATAACTCAATGTATAAAAAATATGTAAGTAAACCTCATTAAGCATACAAACATAAATAAAAAATGTGTAAATAAACATCATTATGCATACAAACATAAATAAAAAATGTGTAAATAAACATCATTAAGCCCTTCTTCTATTAGGAAGGATCACTAGACATAAAAAAATTAACCAAACATTGAACCTAACATCGAATAATTTACAATGAACAAGAAATTATGCATCAATTGTAACAACTACCAAAAAATCATGCATCAAATTTTAACTAACAAACTAATTCTAATAATATGCATCAAAGAAAGAAGAAAAATGCCTTCATGGAGATCGTCAAGGTGGTGATGATCGAGGAGACGCAGGCCGGCCTGTAGTTAGAGTGGAGAGAGAGACCGGAGACTAGAGTCAAATTGGCCTACAATTAGATGGAAACACGGCTTTAGGTTTCATAAAAAATGCAACAGTCAATACAAGGAGGTGGGGTGTTGCTTGCTGCTTGTGTACAGTGCTACTGCTATCTATACCATCGTCGACAACCACAAGCAGCTGCAAGGACTCCTTGGGGGATCTGTGGACAACAAGGGGCAGTCCAAGAATATGCTTGATAACAAGTAAATCAGTTTAAAAAGACCTTAAAAATGACTGCATCATCTGCATAAAAGAAAATACGATGTTTGGCATGATGGACAGCAAGGGGCTGAAGCAGATGGTTATTTGTAGCATAATTAACCAAAGAATTCAGAATATATATGATTAAGATGAAGAGCATGGGAGAGAGAGGATCACCATGGCGAAGGCCTCGATGATAAATTAGCAACCCAGGCTCCCCATTCACAAGAATGTGGGTGGAAGAGGTGGAATAGGCTTGTGACATTATTCTGCAGTGTACTTCGTTGCCCGAACCATGTTACTCTGTTGTAGTTTTGTTGTTTTACTCACTCTTGGTTCATATTCTTTTTACTATAGTAGGTAACTCTCATTCCTGATTTGCAAAATGTTTGAGAACTACTTGTTACCTAAGAATCAGAAGAAGTAAAAAGAAAAAAACAGAAAATACTGTCAAATAACATATATATATTGAACTAAAATGACCCTTGTGGTCATCATGGGCCAACTCCAACAGGATGAGACCACGAAGATAAGGCTGGATTCAATATAGTTGGGCTCATGCTGTTTGAATCCAACAGAGCTGGTGAGCTCTTTAAGTTTTACCATGCCATATAATTAAATACTAGTATTTAAAAAAAATCCGCCGCGCGTGGTACATGGCTGTGATGAGGACAAACTGCATTTATGACATTTGTTGAATTTTCAGGCTATCCATATCTTATATGATTTATGACATTGGTTGATCTAGCTAGAGTAGATCGATCTCTTCTGGATGGGATGGAAAATGGTTGGATTTGCATATAGAATGGCTCAAGAAGCACTGCAGTTTAATAATACTCTCTTCTTTTCAAATTGTATAAATTGAACAACAAAATGTCTCTAAATCATAAATGTATTAATTCTAAATATAGCTCAACTAGGCGCTAAAGTCTATTATGCTTGAAAATTGTGTAAGAGACAGGTTCTTTGCGAACATACGGTCTTCTGATTTTTTTCGCTTACCTTGCTGGATACTGCTCAAGATACATGTATTTAATGGTGTTGTAAATGCCCTAACAATCTTCATTATTGTAGCACTTGGAGAAATGTTCCATTTGATATATATAAGTAAATGTGATACAACACAATAACACTTATTGGGGATGTACTTACACGGAGGCGAGCCGAGCTTGGGCAGCCTTGCGGCGGAGGACGACCGGCGACCGCGGAGGACCGCGAAGGACGATGGCGGAGAACGAGCTTGGGTGGCCTTGCGGTGGCGAGGTGCTGGCGGTGGCGCGGTTGGCAGTTGGCTACGGGGCGGCGGCACGGTGAGGTTTGCCTGCGGGGCGGCGAGCCGAGGATGGGATTTGGCGGGCTAGCGGCGGTGACCGACCTTGGGCGGTGTAGCGGTCGGCGGGGCGGCGCGCGGTCTGTGTTTAGGTGGCGGCACGCTGGGCAGGAAAGCGATGGTGAGAGAGAGGCTCGGGGCGCGCGGCACGGGGTAGGGATTTAGGTGTCTTGGGTTAAGTTCGACGGTGTCCAGCTGGCCCACGAACTTAACTTAAGAACGTGGGTACCCACGTTCCTAATGAGTTAAATTCGACGATTTTCGCTGGGCCCACGAACTTAATTTAAGAACGTGGGTACCCACGTTTTTAACTAAACCCATGATCTTAACTCATGTAAGAACGTCGGTACCCACGTTTTTAATTTTACCCACGAACATTTATCAGTTTCTTGTAGTGAGCCATTTTTCTTTGCATCCGATCTTTTAAACCCCTCATGAAACAGTTCTTCTTCTTTATGTCGGTGTTGACTTGGTCAATTGCATACTGAGATAAGTGATTAAATTTATTGAGATACTGGGTGACAGTATCTCCGCCTTGCTTCAATTTCATGAATTCCTCCTATTTCATGTGGAGGACTCCTTCAGGTATGTAATGTTCACGGAAAGGCCAACTTGAATTCATCCCATGTAATCTGATGATTGGCCGGTTGAACGGCCACAAAGTTTCCCCACCACATGCTGGCAGGGCCACGCAATTGCTGAGATGCAAACAGGGGCTTCTGAGTTTCGGAACACCGAAGATGTCCAAATTTTTGTTCAATGACGCGGATCCATTCATCTGCCTCTAGAGGGTCTTCTGCCTTGACGAACAACGGAGGGCGCGTCTCGGAGAAGTCTAGATAAGATGTCTCACGAGGGCCTTGCGGATAGGCCCGCCCGCCTTGTTGTTGAAGTTGTTGACCTGCCATCTCCCGCAGGAAGCGGGTATTGTCTGCTGTAGTGTTTACCAAGGCAGCGATGGCCTCGGCAAGTGTCGGGGGTACTGGAGGTGGATGCGGGGTCGCTTCCCTCCCACGAGAGGTACCAGCCCCTATCCTGAGCACGAGTCCTGGAAGGCATCTGAGGCAAAGAACATTTGGAGCAATATGATATGCCATACAAACCATTCATTTCACATTACTCAAAAGGTAATGTTACAGACTCGTACTTTACAATAGGATTACACCCCCTATTACACAAGAGTACTACTTCTACACTATACTATTCCTGCTTCCTGTCACTCTTGGTAGCCTCACTGTCGGGCGTAGGAGACCACTCATCGACCAACTTCATAGAGGGAGGGGGCCTGAAAAGGTCCAATTCACTACCAAAAGCTTCTCCCGCTACTTGAGAAGGTCCGGCTTCTGTCCCGACAGGATCCGCATGTACACTGGGGTGTAGTTGTGGGTACAATACATGAACTTCTTCATGTAGAGTATTACAATAAGCCTGCAAGTTATCAATAGCTGAGCTAAGCTCTTCTACTCGGGCTCGAGCTTTCGCCTCCTTAGCCCAAGCAAGCGAACGAGAGTGAACTGCCTAGTCGAGCGCTAGATCTCGATCCGCGAGCTGATCTTGCAGGCGGCCGGATGTCGCTTCTCAATTCATTGATCCTCTCACCATCCACGACCCATATGTTATTCCTGCGACGGAGTTCTGTTTGAAGCTGATTAACTTGTGCTTCCAGATCTCCAATCGGATCGTTGCTCCCACTACTGCTGTCGTCATGTCTCGGGGCAAGTTGGTGACGAGGTACACCGATCGGCCCGGTCGACTTGCGTGCAGTCTTCCTTGTACGTGGCGACATCTTTCTAAAGGGGGAATCTTATTAGCATAATTCTTAGCATGATGCATAGTGTAATTACGGAATCAACCTTAGTTGACTCAACCTTCTATACATTGCACTCCTCCTATCTGGTCTTTCACATAAACTCTTCAGAGATACTTAGGTAAGGAAGAAATTTTCTAGATGAGTCTTAGAAAATTCTTTTGAAGATGACTCATAATATCTGTAGAGATGGGCTTCGCTCCGATACCAGCTGTGACGGAACCTCCCAAGTTATTAGGCCCTACCTACAGTTGTCCTTGTCCAACGGTCCTCGGACAACCCTGTAGGTGTTCCTGAATCACTTGACAAGTTCGGTATCTGCTTTTCTTACCTTTCCCAAGAGCATTTCACCCGTCACGCAGACATTACATGCATCGGAGATACGAAAATGCGGAAGCGATTATATAAACTTACCTTTATTTAAAAGTAAGATAGAGTTATAATATTACAGACCAGGATATAATTAAACGAGTGCAGAGTATTATTATTATTACAGAACCAAGGGAGGCAAAAACCCCTCCCGATAAGTTTCAAACAAAAAGTTTTTATGGAGGAACCCATCCTCCCGCTTCTTTACTCTTGGTTTTCTTCTTTTGAAACCACATTGGAACAGAAACAACAAAAGTTTGTCGCTTCTTCACCTAAAAACAATAGGGAATAAAACCTTCAGTATGGAATTACTCAGCAAGACACCCGCAACAACCAAACATCCATCACCCCCACGCACCAAAACAAGAAGACTTCGCTGATCAGCCGTATCGCGGAGTCATTCACATGATCACTGGGGGATCCAGCGCCAACTTTGACACAAAGCGGCAGAAGAGGGACCACTACTATAACACCCGGTTTTAAGGAACAAAGCCGGGTGCATCTCATACATGCGCCAAAGAAGACAAAATATATAATAACAGAGTGTATAGAGATAAATGTCACAAAACATCATAGTATTTATTACATACCGGAAGACTTATTACAAAATAAAATAATAAATATAAAACGAACTAAGGATCGTTGGCGCCAATGTCAACTGAGAAACGCCACCTAGATCAGATCAAACTCCTCAGTGTTAGGCGGCTCCTCTTCGACCACCTGTTCTTCTCCTGTGGGGGGGTGTGAGACAGCAAGAGTGAGCTCACATACGTTCATAGCTCAACAAGTCGTGGGGAATAATGTGGCATGAACTCACCAAAGGTGGGAATTCATGAAGTGTAAGGCTGATTAATGAAATAAAGGCTGAAGCTGAGCATTGCTTTTAGGAGTTGGTCAAAATTTTATTAGCAGTTACTAAGTGTAAGTAAATACCAAACCATAGTAATAATAAGTAAAAGTAATAATAAAATAATCCCAAATGCAATGAAATGACATGTTAAGTTTAAGTTCCATAATTTAATCATGTGAGTGTCCGAGCCGCTCATGACCGTGAGCACGGCTAGTATACCAGTTTTACACTCTGCAGAGGTTGCGCATCTTTACCCACAAGTCGTGTTACCCATTTGCCATGTAGTTGATCAGACTCCATACACCTCTACCAATGAAGCGAGGCAGGGTACCACTACGAGGCCTTTACAAAGTTCCACTAGCTTCAGACTACCCGCTACAGTTTATAGGAAGCTCCAGTGCAGGGTTCTTGTCTGACCGCCATCGCAGCAAAATCAACCCAAGGACCTCCCTACACTGACCACTCCCCTACTGCCCTTGGCCCCTTTCGGGTAAGGTAGCCCTCCACTAGCTTTCCTAGTTAATCAGCCAAGGGCGTCCCATTAAACCCTTGTGGTAGCACTGTTTTCCCGGGTGGTTCTCCATGTTCCCATTAACATAATGATCTTATCATGAACATAAAATAATGAACAGATAATAACAAGTGTAATCATGAGTAGTAAATATCTTTATACCCAAATCCACATAAAGCAATAGCATGTACTACCCAAAACTTTAGTAGTAAAACCAGTGGTGAAACAAGGTATAAAGATAGTCAAAATCTAGGGTATCCTATTGGGTCCCATCAAAATTAACCTATGCAGATCATTATGAATAATAAGAACATGAATGGGTAAAAGAAGTGATCAAGGGCACAACTTGCCTTCCACGAGCTCCTGCTCAGCAGTCTCTACTTGTTGAACCTCAGATTCCACAGTGGCCTGCTCGTCTACTCGCATCAACACAATACATACATAACATAGCATAAATTAACATCACATCAAACATGCAAATAGAATATACAGTAATAAACTAGACATTAAAATAAGATCATAGGAACTGGAACCATTAAATTTGGAATTATCGATTTTAAGTTATGGATTTTCTAAGGTTTTATGCATTTAATACAAGATTAAGTGCTAGATAAATTTTAATGAGTCTTTTATGCCAAAACAGAGGCACTAATAGGTAGACAATATTATTACAAAAATTTAGGAACTGGAATGGATCGATTTGGAGTTCATATGCATTTTCTATGAATTATACAAATTATATGAATTATTTTTATATTAAAAACTCATTTTCTAATTCATTTCCCTGATTTTATAATTCTCTGGACGGAGCCTCATTTTCTGGAAAGCGCAGGGGTCTCGGTGTAAGTGTTTCCAAGACACAGTCTACAGTCCCTATGGGACGGCGGGTTGATTTTCACTTTAACCAGGGTCTCTTTAGCAATTCGCACCCGCGAAGGGGTATACAACAATCCTGGCCGTCCGATCAGAATTCTAGGGTTCAGATCAGATCTCAAGTACCCTGAACCTGCACGCAACGCTAGCCCTACGATCTGCGATCAACGGACCGCGATCAACATAACCAAGGTCAACGCGCCGCCCTCGGATCATGGATCGACGGTTGCACGCGCTCGGTCGAATCGGTATGCTCTGCTTCTAATCTAAACAGTAGGGAACCGATCCAACGGACCCACGTTACCTCTCCTACCTCCAGCATCGAACCACCGCTGCGCCGCCCCGGGCGGTCAGAATTCGCCGGTGAACCTCACTGACCAGCGATCCCAAGCACTATTCCCTGGTTCGACCCGTGCAAAATAATAAAGATGGCTGCGCAAGCACGGAGGGTACAGACTCACCGGCGCTTGTGGCGTTGAATCCCCTGACGACGGTGAGGCGCGGCACCGTGGTGGATGAATGGCTCCGGCGAGCAATTCGTCAGCGCTGAGTCACCCAAGTCGCGCAAGAAAGCTCCAGAGCTAAGCGGAATACGCAGGCGAAGGTCCCCGATTGCAACCCGAGGCCGATACGGCGACAGGATCACAATTCCGCGGTGGCGGCGATGGAAGTCTCTCACTGCTATGGCAATGGTGTTCGGGTTACAGGACGGGCGCGGCAAAGCGATGGATATACCGCCGCAACCGAAGCTTTATACGCACTGAGGGAACGGGACGGTCTTCAACGGCCCGACGATTCCGGCGGGGTTAGGTGCACCGGCCCCCGTGGAATCCGCGGTCGCCAGCCCGCCGTCCAGTGGAGAACGGAGCGCCTGACAGGGCTGTCCCACGAATCAGTGGATGGGGTAAGGTGCGGGCCGCGAGGGAGAGGGGCTGACCAGTGGGTCCGCGGCGCCAGAGAAGGCCAGACCAGAGCGCACATAAGCGAATGACTAGGGATGGCCCACCTGTCGGCGCGCATCCGCGGGAGCAAGACGGGTCGCGCGGCGGTAAAGGGAAGATGGGCCGAAAGGGGAATCCGATGCCCAGCCAGGGTTTTTATTTTTTTCTATTTTATTTTCTATTTTCTTTTCTCCCTTTTCCAATTCAAACTCCAATTTGAATTCAAATTTAATTCAAATCTCTGTTGTGAATTTGCACTTTAGATTTAATATTCAAACCAAAGACTCCAATATGAAATGGCACTTTTATTAACATATTTTCTTCATATTGTATACAGTATTTCCCTTATTGTTTATGTCATTTTCAATTTCTAAAGGTAAGTTTGGGTCTTAAATTCCCCATTAGGGCACTAATTTCTTTTTATTAATATTATTATTATTATTATTTATAGATGCGCAATCACATAAACTCCAACATGATGCATAGATTATTTAGGTGTTCTTGGTTCTAATTGCCCACTTAACTAGTGTTGATCACATGCAATGAATAGTAGAGGCCACAACAAATGAGTTTATCTCTATCCACCTTTATTACACTTTTGAGTATTACAACTACTGCAGCGTCAACCACGTCGCCGTCACTGGCCTAGTCGTGCAGACGAAGTGGTCCCATGTTTCGTTGACCTTCGACGCTAGAGACGTCGACCTACGCAGCGCACCCCACATTGATGCCATGGTAATCAACTGCAGCGTGGCAGGCTGGGACCTGCCCAAAGTCTTAGTGGACAACGGTAGCCAGGCGGATATCATTTCCTCCACGCCTTCGACCGCATGGGCATCAGCCACAGCTTGCTCAAGCCTTCGAACAATCCGCTGTATGGCTTCGGCGGCAAGGGCACCTTTCCTGTCGGCAAAATAGAACTACCCCTCTCCTTCGGTGTAGCACCCAATGCCCGAAGTGAGCAAGTTACTTTCGACATTGCCGACATGGTGTACTCGTACAACGCCATCATGGGTCGGGGCTCCATCAACAAGTTTGAAGCAGCCATTCACGGAATTTATCTGTGCATGAAGATCCCGGGTCCATGTGGCGGAACTGCCCGAATTATTCTGACTTAAGTGCTTAAGTCCCGCCTTAGAGGCTAGACTACACTTGAATGGGAATATCTCGTCAATCCCTCGGATCTGGTCCGACGAGGCCACTGACAGGATCAAGTACCACAATCTCACTCGATGGTGAGTCACAGAGCAAATACAACAAAGCATAAAACCATGCGGGTAAGAGTGTTAAAATTATTACATCACCATCATCGGAGTTTTGCAAAAGTGACCATCATTGTTCGAAGTGCAGCGGAAATAAACTAACGGTAAATAAACAGAGAGATGGGGAAGCCTGTCCCATCACTCCTCATGCTCCTCCTCAGCCGAGGCGGGGTCCCACTCGACAGTCCAACCCGGTGGTAAGGTGGACGGCCAAGTCACTCTAGCAACCATGTCCTCAAGAGAACCTGTAAAAATTATGCCACAAGCAAGGCTGAGTATACTAATACTCAGCTAGACTTACCCGGTGTGAGGAGTCTACTCCTCTACCTCTAGACATGCAGCTGTTTGGCTGTGGGGTTTGGTTTGCCAAAAGCACTAGCTGAGTTTCTAAATCCAGTTTTAACTTTGTCAAATTTAAGTGTGACTCTCTTAAGGCTAAATATGTACTATCTACTCATACATAGTAGCAAACATTTAAGCAATCAACATCTTGTATCATCTCATCATATTTTCACTTGTTACACAATGTAGCAGCATGGATCAAGCAGTCTCATTAGCTGCGAGAAGCAGACGATTCGAATCGAGTTTTATCCTTGCAAGGTAAACCTAAACATACGACATGGCGAGGCACTCCATCCCCACACATATCAACCGTCCCCATCGATTCCCCATCAGCAGATCAGGGCTCACCGCCTTGGCGTACAATGCCTCACTGACCCCGACTGGCCGTCGTGCAGTGACCGCACTTGTACCCACCATAACCGGAATGGGAGACCTCGTCTTAGGTCGCGTGAGGGGATATGTCCACTGCCAGGTTCACTCAGGTACTAGGCTTACCGATTTACCATATTTCTCGGCATATGTTTAGTACGTTCAAACGCTTGACTCACGGTACCACACCTTAATCCTTATTCCAATTCTCACCTCGTAGACCACCAATCCCCATGGATTGTCGTCCATAGACCAACATCAATATGATATAAAAATGGATACAACCGATTCCTGACCTCGCGCGAGTGCTAGAAAAATCACTCGACTTCTACCGAGATCCTACTTAATAAAGCAGCTACTCGACTTAGCATACTAGTATTCATCACAACGGGGTTCCTGAGATCATGCAACTAAGGTTTCAAACAACTCCTACACTTAAGTGCACACACAATCCTACAATCATTAAGTGTAGTAAAATAGTATAAATAACAGGTTATGCATAAAACCAGGGCTTGCCTTACAAGGTTGTGGCAGGCAGATCCTCTGTTGCAGACTCGGGTGCTGGGTCTGGGGCTACCTCCTGAGCAGCTCCTTGCTCCGGCATGAGGACGTACTCTCCGTCAGCAAGGTTACAGTCTATCGAATGCAATGAACATGTATGTCATGATTATGCAAGA
Source organism: Zea luxurians (assembly GCA_029449295.1). Lineage (NCBI taxonomy): Eukaryota > Viridiplantae > Streptophyta > Magnoliopsida > Poales > Poaceae > Zea > Zea luxurians. The sequence continues at coordinate 14,816,317 of JAOPSE010000014.1, read as the reverse complement.
TTTAACAACATTATGCTAAGCGAAGAAAAACTAAGTTGATGAGTAACTTAGGGTTTTCGGGTCATATGCGGCTTTTAATGGTTTATGCTTATCATTTCTAGGTCTAGGTTTTGCTAGGGATAGGCATAGGTAATTGGTATTGCCTCTATATATCTCAGTGGACAAGTTGTAAAGAGTTTTAGGATGACACTAAGTTTTCCCATTGTTGATATTTCCCTTTCTTTATTCTTATTTCATGGCTTCTAGGGTAGGTTTGAACTACTGACAGTGGTTTAACATTTTCCAAAAATTCTGTAAAAATTACAGTGGATTGCCATTGGTCACTATAGCCCATTCTAGGAAATTGAGGTTCAAAATAAAAAGGCTAAGCTTTAGACAAAAATAACAAAGGTGGTGTAAAATGGGCCACTTTACACTATACCTCTCCCTTAGAGTTGAGTTCCTTCCTAAGGGTTATTTTTGTTGGGATCTAACAGTAATACCAAACCTCTGTGCCAAAATTCATAGAAAGTTAATTGGTCATTATTTAGTTGTGATCTTCTAAAGTTTTAGGTCCAAAAGGTGCTTGTAACTAACTTGTTACTTGAAAAATATCAAACAACAGATTTTGTATTTTTACTCTGTTCATAATAACCAAACATTAGTTATCCCAAGGTTTGGGGTGTCTTTGCCTTAGGGTTATTTTTGTAGGGTTTTTCTAAGTTTTCCTTGTTTTCTAAAAATAAAAGGGATCCTACTTATTTTATACTAAACCAGGGTATGATAGATTTTTCCAGTGAACTTCATTGAATAAGTACCCTAACAAAAATAGAGGTGCCCTCTGTTTCATTATTTAAATTATATTTTCTATTTTTCTTGACCTTAAGTATATTGTAAAATAAGTGGTAAAAACTAACTTAATGGAGTGGACAGAGAGGTTTAACATTTTAAACAAATCAGTAGGTAGATACAAACTTCTCCAATTTTTCCTAACCCTAGTCAAATAATATAACTATTTTTCTTTCTTTTATTGAGCTTTTGGCCAAAACTATAATTAAATCAGAGCTTTAAAGTTTTCTATAGTACATAGGGGGTTTTATATTTTTCTTAAGTAGGCTACATTATTTAGGGTCTGACAAAATTGGTTTGACCAAATTTGGATGAATTAAACAGAAGTTATGAATTTTTAAAGTCTCTGTTTAAATTAAAAACAGATTTAAATAAGAGTTTTCTGGAAAAGCAATTTACACCGAGGTCCCTGGGTTTAAACTAAATCAACCCACTCAATTCTACCCCTGAGCCACTATTCCCCTGAGTCACTAACAGTTCAAAACGCCCCCTGACTTTCTCTTCCTCTCACCTGCAGTCCTTCCCCTAATGTAAACAGTACCCGCGGGAAAGAAAAGGGTGGCGCGGCTTACCGGCGGCGAGATAGGTCCGGCGAAGGGCAGGGTTGGCTCGGGGAGGCTCTGGCGGTCACAGCGAGGTGCGGCTCGATGGCGGGGATGGCCGGAATCGCTCGGTCCATGTGCGCAGGCGGGTGTTCTCGTCGGCGGCGAGTGTACCGGCCAAACCACGGCGAGCTGGTTCAATCCAAGGGCACAGGTGAGCTTCCTGGGGTGACGTATAGGCTATCAGTGCAGTGAATCAAGAAATGGCTCAGTGATTTACCCGGTCCACGTACTCAGGCGAGGTTGTGAGCTCCGGCGACCGTGGACTGGCCTCTCCGGCGAAGTAGGCTTCGATTCCTCGCTCGGGGAGCTTCATGGGGGTGTACTTAGTCGTCTCCGAGGGTTGGACGGGGCTGGGAAAGCTGGGCTGGCCGGTCTACGGCGGCAGTGGGTCGGGTGGCCGTGAACACGTCGCTGCACGGGCAAACAGCGGCGAGCTATGCTCCGGTGAGGCTTGAGGGTGCGCGGAGGAGTGTGCTCGATGCCTCGGTGGGTTTCATAGGCGCGGGCGCACACAGGGGACACGGGCGCGGCTCGGCGCGGCGCGGGGTCGGGCGCGGGCGTGCTCTGGCGCGGCAGAGCGCGTCGAACACGTGGAGCTTTTCTTCTGCCCTTGTTCCACAAGCTCACCCAAGTCGCAAACGTGCGAATCTTGGCAAAAATCCGGACGTGGGTCTACTCCTGGCACCTAGGGCTATCACTTACCTGTGAGACGCCATGGCAGATATGGCCTAGGAAGGGAGATCTCCGGTTGCCAAATCGGGTGTGTCACACTACCCACCTCGCGACAAAAACCATGCCAAGGCATGTCAAACGTCCAAGTCTCGGGCTCAGCTTTTTCCAGTGGGTGCCCTAGGTGGTATGCCACATTTTTGGTATAGAACATAGGTGGATTTGGTGCCTAGCTTCGAGGTGAACACGACTGATCTTTGGTGTAGGTGTAGTTTTTAACTTAGAGAGAAATAGAGAGCTCTAGCTCTCTCTCCACTTGGAGATTGGATTTGGGGTTTCTCCAGGGGTCTTTTTGCAATATTTCCCTCCCCTAATTGCTGGTTATAAGATTACTTAAGGTTTGGTTAAAAACTACCCATGTTTTGCACATTTGCTCACTCTCTTTCCCCTTTTAACCATGGTTTTGGAAGATAGGGTTTAAGAGAGGTCTAGGGTTCTTCCCCCCTCTCCCTTCCAAGGTAGTAAGGGTACAAAGATTTGAGTAATGCTTCTTAGGTCATTAACAAACTTTGATAATCACATGATCTCCAAGTTCTTATGTGATTCCCTAAGCCTCTTCCACATGTGATCACAGTCCTCAGTGTCAAGGTGTGCTGTAACCATAGTAACACCTGAGGTGTTACAGCCCTCCCCCCTTAAGGGAATCTCGTCCCGAGATTTTAGGTAGAGTCCTTAGGAGGGGTGCCTGAAGGTGTGCTGGTGCTACTCTTTCTTTACCCAAGTTTCTCTTATTAACTGCTCTTCGAATGTCATTCTCTTTGCAACTTCAGAAGGAAGTCCTTTTTAAGTTAAATCCACAACTTAGACTATCCTTGCTATCTAAGTTTTTCTTAAAATTATTTTCAAAGGGCAGGTGGGGGTGGGGTTTTGGGGTTACGTACCGACTCCTTTGGGCAGAAAGTCGGGGAAGCGGGAGCGTAGAAAATCCTCAGTCTCCCACGTAGCTTCCTCTGCTGAATGGTGACTCCACTGAACTTTATACATTCTAATTGATCTTTCCCGTGTTGACCTTTCTTTCTGATCCAGTACCTTGACGGGGTACTCTTGATAGGACAAGTCTGGTTCTATCTCAATGTCTGGTTCTGGTAGCACTTCAGTGGGTAGACGGACACATTTTCGGAGCTGAGATACATGGAATACATCATGAATAGCTGACATGCTGGGTGGCAACTTCAATTGATATGCTATAGGTCCACAAGTCTCCTTGATCTCGTAGGGTCCAATGTAACGAGGAGCTAACTTGCCCTTGATCCCGAATCTCTGGACATGCTTCGTGGGTGACACCTTTAGATAAACATGGTCTCCCACTGCAAACTGGAGAGGTTTCCGCCTCTTGTCATGATAGCTCTTTTGCCTGGCCTGAGCAGCTTCTAAGTTCTTTTTGATGACTCTGACCTTTTCTTCTGCATCAAGTACCAAATCTGGCCCAAATATTTCCCTTTCTCCTGCTTGAGACCAATTCAGCGGGGTCTTACACCTTCTCCCATATAAGGCATCAAAAGGTGCCATCTTCAAACTGGACTGGTAGCTGTTATTATATGAAAACTCTGCCAAAGAAAGACATTTGTCCCAATCCTTTCCGTAGTGTAGTGTACATGCCCTCAACATGTCTTCCAAAATCTGATTCACCCTTTCTGTCTGACCATCGGTTTGGGGATGGTATGCTGAGGTCCGTATCACATGGGTCCCAAGTGATTCCTGCAATTGCTCCAAAAATCGTGCCACAAACGGTGCTCCTCGGTCTAAGATTATAGTCCTTGGTATCCCATGCAAACGAACTATCTGGTCGATGTAAATTTCCGCATACTTCTCCGTCCTGTGGGTAGTATGTACTGGCAAGAAATGAGCGGTCTTGGTCAACCTGTCCACCATAACCCAAATTGAATCATGGTGCCTGGAGGTGTTTGGCAACCCCACGATAAAGTCCATGCAAATGTCCTCCCATTTCCAAGATGGTATGGGAAGGGGTTGTAGAGGACCTGCTGCCTTCAAATGACTGGCCTTGATCCTTTGGCAGGTGTCACACTCGGATATATACTTGGCAATTTCCCTCTTCATCCTAGGTCCACCAGTATAAAGATCTGAGATCATGGTACATCTTGTTGCTACCAGGGTGCGTGGAGAACTTGGAAAGGTGAGCTTCATCCAGTATCTTCTTTCTGAGCTCAGGGTCCTTGGGAACAACCAATCGATCTCCAAACCATAAAATTCCCTTGCTGTCCTGACGGAAACACTTGTATTTTTCTGCCTTTTGCTTGATCATTTCCTTGATAACCTGAACACCCTTATCCTCAATCTGTGCCTGGATTATTTGTTCTTGCAATGTGGGCTCCACCGAGATATAACTCAATTCACCGGAAGGAACAACTTCCAGGTTCAACTTACACAACTCATCACACAGGGTGGTGACTCTTGCATCCATGCTCATACAGTTACACTGGGCCTTTCTGCTCAAAGCATCTGCCACAACATTGGCCTTGCCAGGGTGGTAATGCACCTCCAAATCATAGTCCTTGATTAGCTCTAACCATCTCCTCTGCCTCATGTTAAGGTCTGCCTGAGTGAAAATGTATTTGAGACTCTTGTGATCAGTGTAGATGTTACAGTGAGCTCCCATCAAGTAGTGTCTCCATATCTTAAGAGCATGAACCACAGCTGCCAACTCCAAATCATGTGTTGGGTAGTTCTGCTCATGGGGTCTAAGTGCTCGGGAAGCATAAGCAATCACTCTGTTCTCTTGCATCAAAATACATCCCAATCCCATACCAGAAGCATCACAATAAACTTCAAAGGGCTTGGTGCTATCGGGTTGAGCCAGCACTGGGGCTGTTGTCAAATGTTGCCTCAGTGTATGAAAAGCATCTTCGCACTTTTGGCTCCAAGTAAACTTGGCTCCCTTCTTCAATAACTCAGTCATTGGCTTGGCAATTCTGGAGAAATCCGGAATAAATCGTCGGTAATGCCCTGCCAATCCCAGAAAACTCCTAATCTGCCTCACTGTAGTTGGAGGTTTCCAGTCCATCACTTCTTGTACTTTCTCAGGGTCAACGGATATCCCATCCTGAGAAATTGTGTGACCCAAGAATTTGATCTCCTTCAGCCAGAATTCGCATTTAGACAACTTAGCATAAAGACGATGATCGCGCAGTCGCTAGAGCATGATGTGCAGATGCTCAGCATGCTTGTCTTCATTCTTGGAATAGACCAGAATATCATCAATGAAAACGACCACAAACTTGTCCAATTCTGGCATGAATACTGAGTTCATCAAGTACATGAAATAAGCCGGGGCATTGGTCAGCCCAAAAGACATCACCAAAAACTCATACATCCCATATCTGGTGGAGAAAGCCGTCTTGGGAATATCACTAGCACGGATCTTGATCTGATGGTAACCTGAGCGAAGGTCTATCTTGGAGAATACCTTGGCTCCCACTAACTGATCAAACAGAACATCAATACGGGGTAACGGGTATTTGTTCTTGATAGTCATCCGCATTGAGAGGGCGGTAATCAACACACATCCTCAAACTCTCATCCTTTTTCTTCACGAATAATGCAGGACATCCCCAAGGTGAAGTACTTGGGCGAATAAACCCCTTGTCCAACAATTCTTGCAGTTGCTTCTTTAGTTCTGCCAGTTCCGCGGGAGGCATCCTATAGGGTCTCTTAGAGATAGGAGGAGTCCCGGGTTGCAACTCGATTGCGAACTCGATGTCTTGGTCAGGTGGCATTCCTGGCAATTCATCCAGAAAAACATCTGGGTAGTCACAGACTACGGGGATCTTTTCCACTGGGGATTCTATCATAACAAAGGCACAAGAACGGGTGCAACCCTGATCGGGCAAGTATAATGTGGTTTCACCACAGGTTGGTGAGTGCACTTCAATGGCCCTAGCTGCAATGTCAATCACTGCCTAATGCTTGGTCAACCAGTCAGTTCCCAATATGATATCCACACTATCCTAATCCCAAAATAAGAAGGTTGGTTTAGTTATCAGACTACCAAACTTTATAGGCACATTCTTGCTGATTTGATTGGTGGCAATCCTGCCTCCTGGGGTTGAAATTGTGATACCCCCGTTGGTGTGGTGAAAAGGCAACTGGCACTTGGCACTAAACTTGGCACTAATAAAGCTATGTGATGCACCAGAATCAAAAAGAATAACAGTAGGATAATTCAAAACTGTAAAGATACCAGTCATGACGGGTGCTCCCTCTGGAATATCAGACATGGTGGTAAAGTTCAGCTTGCCCTGCCTCACTTGCACCTTCTGCCTCTTGCCCTGGTTTTGATTGACATTCTGCCCCTACCTCTGCTGGTTCCTGGGGCAATTCTTGGCATAATGTCCGGTGCTGCCACACGTGAAACACATGTTGTCATTTGCCTGGCGGTACTGCTGCTACAGATTGTTCCTCTATGCTGGAAACTGGGTGCGGTTGGGTGCCTGCTGCTGCTGCTGCTGCGGTGGTCGGATCACCCATCTCCCTTGCTGCGGCTGCTGTGGTCCCCTGTTCTGAGTGTCGGACACAATCCTGAAGCGCTGTGGCTGAGCTGAGGGTCCTGCCACAGGGGTCTTCCTCTTCTTCTCTGCCTGACGAGCTGTGATACAGTCTTCCTAGGAAATGGCCATGTTGACCAACTCGTTATAACTGTTGGCCCTGACAGTGTTGAGACAATCACGGAGCTTAGTGCTGAGCCCCCGTCTGAACCTGTCCCTCTTCTTCTCATCCGTGTCTGCATGGTATCCAGCATACTGGCACAAGTCATTAAAAGCCTGGGCGTACTGCAATACTGTCATGTTGCCCTGAGTGAGTGCCAGAAACTCGTTGAGCTTTCGGTCCATGATGCCTGCGGGTATGTGATGTCCCCTGAAAGCTGCCTTAAACTCCCTCCATTCCACCTCTCGATCCTCTGGCTGCATGGCAAGAAAATGGTCCCACCAAGTCCGTGCGGGTCCGTGAAGCTGCTGGTTGGCGAATCTGACTTTAGTGACCTCTGAGCAAGCTCCATGGAGTAGCGGGAATTTGGATTCCACTACTCGCAACCACACATCTGCATCAAGTGGATCCTCTGTCCTTGTAAACAATGGGGGTTGGGTACTGAGGAACTCTTGGTAGGTAGCTGCCGCGGGGTGACGCTAATGGTCTCCACCACCATAGTGCTGAGGTGGTGGCTGACGCTGAGCTAGCTGCCTCAAAATATCGTTCTGCTGGGCCATCAGCTCCTGCAGAGTGGGGGGTGGTGGTGGCGGTGGAGGAACGCGCTCATTTTGGCCACGACGCTGCCTCCCGGCCATCTGAAAAACCACATAATTACTTAACACCATATCTCCAAGTTCAAGATTTAATCGCGAAACAATGAGTCACAGCAAAGCGATAGACTCCAATTTCACAAAAGATTTATAAAGGCATAACTTTTTCCTTCTAAATTTAAAATTGATAACAGCATCCATCCAACATGCTTCCAAAAGAGTTTATCACTATTACATCATTGTCCCAAAAGACTCAACTCTATCCAGCCTAGTACCCCAAGGGTGCAAAAGCTAAGCTAGCTGCGAGGAGTCCTACATTACCGATCTCTGTTCCTACTCTGGCAACTAATGAGCGAAAGAGGCGACACTCGACTCGGGGGAAGGTGGCCTCCCTGAGCCAGCAGTGTCTACGCTGGAAGCAGGCTCCTCCCCTCCCTCAATGTCGACGTCCTCGTCAGCCTCCCCATCATGGATCTCCTGATGATGCATATCTAGGTGCTCATTAGCCTCTGCGAGCTGCTGCTGGGTGTTGAGGAGCTGATCTTCGAGAACCTCGATGGTGTTCTCCCTCGTTCCCACCAATTCCTCCAGCTCATGGATCTCATCAGACAGCTGCTCCACTTGTAAATCTTTTCTACCAGCTCCTGGGACAAGTCAACCATGAGCTCCTCCCTGTTATCCAGGGTGATCTTGGTTGCCTCCAATAAGGCCATCAGATGAGACATTGCCTCTCCACGCATCACTTGCAGACGATACAGGGCGTTCATGCACCGCACCGACAAGTGAGCCGTGTGGCCTGGGTAGAGAGCCCAGATGTCCTTGGCATGCTCCACCCGATCCTTCCACATCGGGTCGTCCTCCTTTTCCGCGGGGAACAAGCCAATGGGGTGGGTGGAGAGCTCCAAGGGATGAAATCCGCAGAAAGTAGTCAACCCGTGCAGAGCGATCGCCTCGATCGTGTCCTCCGCCCGGTATCCGAAAGACTCGGAGTCCAGGGAACGCCAGCCTGGCTGCAGGGGATGAGGCTCCAAGGTCATCCTCACCCTACAACGGGGCACCCGGTTCTTCTCGAACTGCTGCACCGTGTACTGAGGGGGTGTCAAATACCCGGCTCCCTGAAGTACCTCCCACAAAATATGGGGAAGCCCTCTCGTGCAAGTCCGTCAGTGTGGGTTAGTGCATTTCCGTCCTCTGAGGATCCGTGGGAAGTCATCTGTGTATGGTTAAGCGTAAGTAAAAGAAAAAGAATTATAAAAAGAATAAGAGAAATAAAACTCAACCTTTCTTTAGTTAGATAAAAAGGTACTGGAGACTTAGTTGGTTATCACCTTGTTTTTAAGTCTTTACTCAATTGTTTAATTTAGCAATGCATGCTCGTCCTGAACGACCTCACCAACATAAGGGGATAGGGAAGAACTCCCATCCCTTAAAGCGACCTGTAGGGCCTAATTATTTAGCCACCTAGTTACCCTTCTATCATCCTAAGGCTTCACGTTCTAGGTCTATCCTGCTCGTCCTACGATCTATCCAACATTGTTTCTATCATGTTTTATTTTGAAAAGGGATGGTATTCATATTTTATTGATTCCTCTGTGGTGGTACAAGCTCCGATACCAGCTGTGGCGGAACTGCCCGAATTATTCCGACTTAAGTGCTTAAGTCCCGCCTTAGAGGCTAGACTACACTTAAATGGGAATATCTCGTCAATCCCTCGGATCTGGTCCGACGAGGCCACTGACAGGATCAAGTACCACAATCTCACTCGATGGTGAGTCACAGAGCAAATACAATAAAGCATAAAACCATGCGGGTAAGAGTGTTAAAATTATTACATCACCATCATCGGAGTTTTGCAAAAGTGACCATCATTGTTCGAAGTGCAGCGGAAATAAACTAACGGTAAATAAACAGAGAGATGGGGAAGCCTGTCCCATCACTCCTCATGCTCCTCCTCAGCCGAGGCGGGGTCCCACTCGACAGTCCAACCCGGTGGTAAGGTGGACGGCCAAGTCACTCCAGCAACCATGTCCTCCAGAGAACCTGTAAAAATTATGCCACAAGCAAGGCTGAGTATACTAATACTCAGCTAGACTTACCCGGTGTGAGGAGTCTACTCCTCTACCTCTAGACATGCAGCTGTTTGGCTGTGGGGTTTGGTTTGCCAAAAGCACTAGCTGAGTTTCTAAATCCAGTTTTAACTTTGTCAAATTTAAGTGTGACTCTCTTAAGGCTAAATATGTACTATCTACTCATACATAGTAGCAAACATTTAAGCAATCAACATCTTGTATCATCTCATCATATTTTCACTTGTTACTCAATGTAGCAGCATGGATCAAGCAGTCTCATTAGCTGCGAGAAGTAGACGATTCGAATTGAGTTTTATCCTTGCAAGGTAAACCTAAACATACGACATGGCGAGGCACTCCGTCCCCACAGATATCAACCGTCCCCATCGATTCCCCGTCAGCAGATCAGGGCTCACCGCCTTGGCGTACAATGCCTCACTGACCCCGACTGGCCGTCGTGCAGTGACCGCACTTGTACCCACCATAACCGAAATGGGAAACCTCGTCTCAGGTTGCGTGAGGGGATATGTCCACTGCCGGGTTCACTCAGGTACTAGGCTTACCGATTTACCATATTTCTCGGCATATGTTTAGTATGTTCAAACGCTTGACTCACGGTACCACACCTTAATCCTTATTCCAATTCTCACCTCGTAGACCACCAATCCCCATGGATTGTCGTCCACAGACCAACATCAATATGATATAAAAATGGATACAACCAATTCCTGACCTCGAGCGAGTGCTAGAAAAATCACTCGACTTCTACCGAGATCCTACTTAATAAAGCAGCTACTCGACTTAGCATACTAGTATTCATCACAACGGGGTTCCTGAGATCATGCAACTAAGGTTTCAAACAACTCCTACACTTAAGTGCACACACAATCCTACAATCATTAAGTGTAGTAAAATAGTATAAATAACAGGTTATGCGTAAAACCAGGGCTTGCCTTCCAAGGTTGTGGCAGGCAGATCCTCTGGTGCAGACTCGGGTGCTGGGTCTGGGGCTACCTCCTGAGCAGCTCCTTGCTCCGGCATGAGGACGTACTCTCCGTCAGCAAGGTTACAGTCTATCGAATGCAATGAACATGTATGTCATGATTATGCAAGATTTAACAACATTATGCTAAGCGAAGAAAAACTAAGTTGATGAGTAACTTAGGGTTTTCGGGTCATATGCGGTTTTTAATGGTTTATGCTTATCATTTCTTGGTCTAGGTTTTGCTAGGGATAGGCATAGGTAATTGGTATTGCCTCTATATATCTCAGTGGACAAGTTGTAAAGAGTTTTAGGATGACACTAAGTTTTCCCATTGTTCATATTTCCCTTTATTCTTATTTCATGGCTTCTAGGGTAGGTTTGAACTACGACAGTGATTTAACATTTTCCAAAAATTCTGTAAAAATTACAGTGGATTGCCATTGGTCACTATAGCCCATTCTAGGAAATTGAGGTTCAAAATAAAAAGGCTAAGCTTTAGACAAAAATAACAAAGGTGGTGTAAAATGGGCCACTTTACACTATACCTCTCCCTTAGAGTTGAGTTCCTTCCTAAGGGTTATTTTTGTTGGGATCTAACAGTAATACCAAACCTCTGTGCCAAAATTCATAGAAAGTTAATTGGTGATTATTTAGTTGTGATCTTCTAAAGTTTTAGGTCCAAAAGGTGCTTGTAACTAACTTGTTATTTGAAAAATATCAAACAACAGATTTTGTATTTTTCCTCTGTTCATAATAACCAAACATTAGTTATCCCAAGGTTTGGGGTGTCTTTGCCTTAGGGTTATTTTTGTAGGGTTTTTCTAAGTTTTCCTTGTTTTCTAAAAATAAAAGGGATCCTACTTATTTTATACTAAACCAGGGTATGATAGATTTTTCCAGTGAACTTCATTGAATAAGTACCCTAACAAAAATAGAGGTGCCCTCTGTTTCATTATTTAAATTATATTTTCTATTTTTCTTGACCTTAAGTATATTGTAAAATAAGTGGTAAAAACTAACTTAATGGAGTGGACAGAGAGGTTTAACATTTTTAAACAGGTCAGTAGGTAGATACAAACTTCTTCAATTTTTCCTAACCCTAGTCAAATAATATAACTATTTTTCTTTCTTTTATTGAGCTTTTGGCCAAAACTATAATTAAATCAGAGCTTTAAAGTTTTCTATAGTACATAGGGGGTTTTATATTTTTCTTAAGTAGGCTACATTATTTAGGGTCTGACAAAATTGGTTTGACCAAATTTGGATGAATTAAACAGAAGTTATGAATTTTTAAAGTCTCTGTTTAAATTAAAAACAGATTTAAATAAGAGTTTTCTGGAAAAGCAATTTACACCGAGGTCCCTGGGTTTAAACTAAATCAACCCACTCAATTCTACCCCTGAGCCACTATTCCCCTGAGTCACTGACAGTTCAAAAAGCCCCCTGACTTTCTCTTCCTCTCACCCGCAGTCCTTCCCCTAATGTAAACAGTACCCGCGGGAAAAAAAAGGGTGGCGCGGCTTACCGGCGGCGAGATAGGTCCGGCGAAGGGCAGGGTTGGCTCGGGGAGGCTCTGGCGGTCACAGCGAGGTGCGGCTCGACAGCGGGGATGGCCGGAATCGCTCGGTCCACGTGCGCAGACGGGTGTTCTCGTCGGCGGCGAGTGTACCGGCCAAACCACAGCGAGCTGGTTCAATCCAAGGGCACGGTGAGCTTCCTGAGGTGACGTATAGGCTATCAGTGCAGTGAATCGAGAAATGGCTCAGTGATTTACCCGGTCCACGTACTCCGGCGAGGTTGTGAGCTCCGGCGACCGTGGACTGGCCTCTCCGGTGAAGTAGGCTTCGATTCCTCGCTCGGGGAGCTTCACGAGGGTGTACTTAGTCGTCTCCGAGGGTTGGACGGGGCTGGGAAAAGCTGGGCTGGCCGGTCTACGGCGGCAGTGGGTCGGGTGGCCGTGAACACGTCGCGCACGGGTAAACGGCGGCGAGCTATGCTCCGGTGAGGCTTGAGGGTGCGCGGAGGAGTGTGCTCGATGCCTCGGTGGGTTTTATAGGCGCGGGCGCACAAAGGGGACACGGGCGCGGCTCGGCGCGGCGCGGGGTCGGGCGCGGGCGTGCTCTGGCGCAGCAGAGCTTGTCGAACACGTGGTGCTTTTCTTCTGCCCTTTTTCCACAGCTCACCCAAGTCGCAAACGTGCGAATCTTGGCAAAAATCCTGCATGGGTCTACTCCTGGCACCTAGGGCTATCACTTACCTGTGAGACGCCATGGCAGATATGGCCTAGGAAGGGAGATCTCCGGTCGCGAAATCGGGTGTGTCACACTGCCCACCTCGTGACAAAAACCATGCCAAGGCATGTCAAACGTCCAAGTCTCGGGCTCAGCTTTTTCCAGTGGGTGCCCTAGGTGGTATGCCACATTTTTGGTATAGAACACACGTGGATTTGGTGCCAGCTTCGAGGTGAACACGACTGATCTTTGGTGTAGGTGTAGTTTTTAACTTAGAGAGAAATAGAGAGCTCTAGCTCTCTCTCCACTTGGAGATTGGATTTGGGGTTTCTCCAGGGTTCTTTTTGCAATATTTCCCTCCCCTAATTGCTGGTTATAAGATTACTTAAGGTTTGGTTAAAAACTACCCATGTTTTGCACATTTGCTCACTCTCTTTCCCCTTTTAACCATGGTTTTGGAAGATAGGGTTTAAGAGAGGTCTAGGGTTCTTCCCCCCTCTCCCTTCCAAGGTAGTAAGGGTACAAAGATTTGAGTAATGCTTCTTAGGTCATTAACAAACTTTGATTATCACATGATCTCCAAGTTCTTAAGTGATTCCCTAAGCCTCTACCACATGTGATCACAGTCCTTAGTGTCAAGGTGTGCTCTAGCCATAGTAACACCTGAGGTGTTACAGCCCTCCCCCCTTAAGGGAATCTCGTCCCAAGATTTTAGGTAGAGTCCTTAGGAGGGGTGCCTGAAGGTGTGCTGGTGCTACTCTTTCTTTACCCAAGTTTCTCTTATTAACTGCTCTTCGAATGTCATTCTCTTTGCAACTTCAGAAGGAAGTCCTTTTTAAGTTAAATCCACAACTTAGACTATCCTTGCTATCTAAGTTTTTCTTAAAATTATTTTCAAAGAGCAGGTGGGGGTGGGGTTTTGGGGTTACGTACCGACTCCTTTGGGCAGAAAGTCGGGGAAGCGGGAGCGTAGAAAATCCTCAGTCTCCCACATAGCTTCCTCTCCTGTTTGTCCAAAAATAAGGACGTCTTCGCCTGGTCCGCCCTCAACCTGGTCAGAGTCAGTCGCTCTATCATCGAGCACAGCTTGGGAATTGACCCTTCGGTGAGGCCGAAGAAGCAACGGCTGCGCAAGATGTCTGATAAGAAGACAGATGCCGCCAAGGCCGAGGTACACCGCCTGCTTGAGGCCAAGTTCATCGAGCCAGCCGCCTACACTATGTGGCTCGCCAACGTAGTCATGGTGCAAAAGAAGAGCGGCAAATGGTGGATGTGCATCGATTTCACCAGCCTCAACAAAGCCTGCCCCAAGGATAATTTCCCACTGCTTCGGATCGACAAGATCGTCGATAGTGCGGCCGGCTGCGAAGTCATGTCACTCCTCGACTGCTTCTCCGGCTACCACCAAATTTATATGAAGGAGGAAGATAAGGCCAGCACCAGCTTCATAACACCCTTCGGCACATACTGCTTCATCAGAATGCCGAAGGGACTCAAGAACGCTGGGTCCACATTCTCTCGCCTCACCAAAACGGTGCTCGAGAGCCAAGTCGGCAGAAATATATTCACGTATGTGGACGACATCGTCGTTGCCAGCAAAAGCAAAGAAGACCATCTGGCTGACCTCGCAGAAACATTCGCGAACATGCAAGACGCACGACTCCGCTTAAACCCCGAAAAGTGTGTCTTTGGCGTTCGCCAGGGGAAGATGCTGGGATACCTGGTGTCCCACCAGCGTAATCGAAGCCAACTCGACCAAAATACAGGCCATCATCAATATGACGCCCCCGCAGTCAGCCAGAGACGTCCAACGACTGACCGGCAGATTGGCCGCCCTCAATAGATTCATCTCCAAATCCGCAGAGCGAAGCCTACCTTTCCTCAAAACGCTACGCGGTGCAAAGGACTTCGCATGGGGACCAGAGCAAGCGGCGGCCTTCGCTTCACTAAAGCAGCATCTGTCAGAGCTGGCGATTCTTTCAAGCACCAACCCCTCACTGCCCCTGTTGGTCTACGTCGCGGCTTCGCCGCACGTGGTCAGCGCAGCGCTGGTTCAGGACCAGGACAGGGAGGGCACGACCAGGCAATGTCCAGTTTATTACGTCTCCGAAGTACTCACAGCATCCAAATGCAATATGACAGAACTGGAAAAAATCGCCTACGCAGTAGTCATGGCTTCGTGCAAATTGCGCCATTATTTTGAAGCGTTCAAGGTGCGGGTCACCTCGGACAGGGGACTCGGCGAATTATTCAGAAATCCAGAGGCATCAGTCTGGATCGCCAAATGGGCAGCCGAGCTTTCCGGCTACCATATCACCTTCGAGCCCCGGACAGCCATCAAGTCACAAGTCCTAGCAGACTTCATCGTCGACTGGACCGGGCCAATAACACAGCTGGACACGTCTGCAGAGACGGTGTGGACCATCCATTGTGACGGCGCATGGTGCCATGCAGGGGCAGGCGATGCTGCAGTCACCACCTCACCCGCAGGGGTCAAGCACAAATATGCTGCACGCCTCAGCTTTGCTTTGGAGTCTGACAGGTGCACCAACAATATAGCAGAGTACGAAGTTGTCATCCTAGGCCTTCGCAAGCTAAGGGCACTTGGCGTTGCCACCTGCATAATCAGAACAGACTCCAAGGTAGTTGCCGGCCAAATTGAGAAAGATTACGCAGCGAAGGACCCCGCACTTATGCAGTACCTCGCAGCTATCCGCAGTCTCGAGAGACAATTCAAAGGCTTCACCTTGCAGCATGTGGACCACGCCAAGAATGAGGAGGCTAACGCGTTGGCCAAAGCAGCCGCCACGGGCGAGGCCCTACCCTCGGACGTATTCTACCATGTCATCGGCACACCAGCCGTCCGCAGCCCAGAGGGCCTACAAATAACCAACGACACCGAGGGCCACCGCATAGTCAACCTCATTATGACCGAAAACTGGCGGGCACCAATAACCCTGTTCCTGCAAGGATACTACCATCCAGCCGATGTCGACGAGGCCAAGCGCCTCAAACACCGAAGCTGGGACTTCGCTCTCATCGAAGGCCAGCTTTACAAGAAGGGGGTCAGCCAACCCATGCTCAAATGCGTCACCGAGGCCGAAGGCGTCCAAATCCTGCGCGAAGTCCACAGCGGGACTTGCGGCTCTCACGCAGGGCCTAGGGCCCTAGCCGCCAAGGTGATCCGTCAAGGTTTCTACTGGCCCGCCATGATCTGCGCCGCAAATCGGGTCACAAGGTCATGCGAAGCCTGCCAGAAGTTTTCTCCACGCTCGAGAAGCCCTTCGCAATTCACAAAGCTAATCGCACACACGTGGCCCCTTCAGCGCTGGGGCCTGGACATTGTCGGGCCACTACCCATGGCCTAAGGGAACCTCAAGTTCACCTTCGTCGCTGTCGAGTATTTTACCAAGTGGATCCAGGCGAGGGCGGCATCCACAATAACATCGAAGACTGCCAAGAAATTCTTCTGGCAAAAGATTGTTTGCCGATTCGGAGTCCCGTCTGAGCTCACATTTGACAATGGCAAGCAATTTGACAGCCAAGACTTCAGGGATTTCTGCTTCTCCATTGGCACCAAGCTCGCCTTCGCTTCAGTCTACCACCCACAATCCAATGGCGTCGTGGAGCGCGCCAACGACAAGATTTTCACGGCGATCAAGAAAATGCTCCTCGACGACAAGAAGGGCAAATGGGCCAACCTACTACCTGAAGCAGTCTGGGCACTGAACACGACCGAGTGTCGAGCGACCGGATTCACTCCTTTTCGCCTGCTATACGGATCGGAGGCCATGACCCCGCAGGAAATCAAACATGGGTCCCCGCGGACAACCGCTTCAGCAGTACCCGACGTCGACGAGCCAACTTCCAAAGACCTCATCGACGGAGACCGTGTCTTTGCCCTGCAGGCCCTCAACAAATATCAAGCCCAAACGAAGGCCTGGCGCGACCACGCAGTCGTCCCAAGAGAATTCAACGAAGGGGACCTCATACTCATCCGTACAACCCGGACAGAGTCACGGGGTAAGCTGGAACCAAAGTGGGAAGGACCATTTATTGTCAAGACGAAGTCATCTCCCAGCGTGTACAGATTAACAACACAATCTAGCAAAGACCTGGAACATTCCTGGAATATAGATAATCTTCGCAAATTTTTTGTTTGAACCCTCAGGGCCGTCACGCCCTTGTAATTCGCCAAACATTATTATTCCGGCCCGCACTCTTTTCCTCCCAGGGGGGTGAGGTTTTTAATGAGGCGGAGCCATGTAATATACAAGCAAAAATCCCCCGCAAAAAAACTAAGCCAATGTCGAAAAAGATCGCATCAACGGTCTTCGGCATTCGACTACACCAAAGTCACCACGAGGGACAGCGCTGGCTACCCTCGCGTGCGACACTCCGCGCAAAAGTCGCCTACGGGTGCAGCCGGACTACCACAATAAGTGCGCAAAATCGAAGTCCTCTCCAAAGGACTCTCCGTGCAAAAGTCGCCTACGGGTGCAGCTGGACTAGCACAATAAGTGCGCAAAATCGAAGTCCTCTCCAAAGGACTCTCCGTGCAAAAGTCGCCTAAGGGTGCAGCAGGATTCTCCGTGCAAAAGTCGCCTACGGGTGCAGCCGGACCAGCACAATAAGTGCGCAAAATCGAAGTCCTCTCCAAAGGACTCTCCGCGCAAAAGTCACCTAAGGGTGCAGCCGGATTCTCCGTGCAAAAGTCGCCTACGAGTGCAGCCGGACCAGCACAATAAGTGCGCAAAATCGAAGTCCTCTCCAAAAGACTCTCCACGCAAAAGTCGCCTAAGGGTGCAGCCGGACTCTTCGCGCAAAAGTCGCCTTTAGGTGCAGCTGGACTCTCCGTGCAAAAGGCGCCCACGGGTGCAGCCGGACTAGCACAGTAAGCGCGCAAAATCGAAAGTATTTCCCAAAAGGTTCCCCGCGCACAAGTCGTCTACGGGCATGACCGGATCAACGAAGGCACACAGCCTCATACAAATCACGGGTACATTCATACAGCGAGGGCATCACACGTTACATTGGCTCAACCTTAGGGATGACGCCCATCTCCCTGTAGTTGAACAACATTATCCTCAGCTCCTCACCCTCAAAATGATTCTGCAACTCCCCCTCACCTACACTCGTCCTAGCCGGCGAGGACAACAATTCTCGTTTGCCAGCCCCGTCCACATGAAGACGACTTCCCTCCACCTCACTAACCCTCCGCTTCACGACCGCCCTTCGCCGCCTATGCCCAGCACTCGCACTAGGAATAACTTCAGCACCTACCACACACGGAGAAGCTTCCACCGCAGCCACATCCAGTGCCGCAAAATAATCCAAGTCCTCATCCGAAGACTCCTCCGTCCACACAACCGAACCCCCAGAATCATCAGACTCAAAAAACATAGACACAGAATCATCCGAAACATCTTCAACAACCACAGTCGAAGCCGTCACAAAATTAGCGTTGTCAGTACCGGTTGCGTGCGCAGGCCCAAAACCCTAAACCTGCACAGCAACCGAGGTTCAGTAACACGTAGACAAAACTTACATACTTCCCTGCACCTATTTAGCTACTTAGCCACCTGCGAGGGCCCTGACCGCGGCCGTGGAGTCTTCGACTGGCGGCTCGTCCGCCACCTTCAGGGCACCTTCGATCGTCGGCACAGGGGCCGACACAGGGTCTTCACCGTCGGCCATAGCAGGAACGGCCACGGCCGAGGGGCCTTCGCCGGCGTCCAAGGGCAGCACCGGATCGACCTCCGCAGCCTCGAGCGGCGCGCCGACCAGACATCCAAAGTCCTCAACGTCCTCGGCGCGCTCCATCTGCAGCAATAGCACATTCACTCAGCAAAAACTATACATACCCACACGCAACCAACCACACAAAAATAATAACCTTCACCTGCTCTCTCGCCCGGTCGGATCGCTCCCTGACAGCCTCCCAACCATGTGCCCCCCACATCCTATCAAAAAGGGCCCCCGCTGACTGCTTCACAATGGGGTCTTCGGCCTTGAAGATCTCGCGCTCAAAGCTCTCGTCTGCTTGGTCGAAGACCTCGTAGTGTCTACAGCCCTCGCGGGACAACGCATTCATGGCCCCCTCGCAGGTGACGAGGGAGGCAAAGGACATGAAACCCTCCACGATGGTTGGGAGTACCAGCAACTCCTCCTACAACCATTCAAGGAAGCGAAGGCCCGCCTCTCGGTCGGGCACTTCGAAGTCAGCAGTACGCGCGCCTAGCTTGCGATACGAGCTCACGAACTATGCGAGCGTCTGCTCAACCTTAGAGCGTGTAGAGGCCTCGGCCTTATCCACGCGGCCGCGCAGGGCGTTGAACCTCGCCTCCCACTCCTCGGCGCGTTGGCTGGCGAGACTTCCCTCCGCCCGCGCCACCTTGGCCTCCTCCTGCACAGCCTGTGCCTCAGCGATGGCATGGTTCGCCTCCCTCCTCTCTTCTGCCAGCTGGCGCCGAAGGTCCGACTTCTTGGCCTCCAAGGTGGCCACCTTCTCCGCCAGCCGGCGGCTTTTGCTCTCTGCGACCGACTTCTCCCGGACGACATCCGCATGATGTGCCCATAGTCTCTCGACTTCGGCAGCCACGTTCGCAGTCAGGACACCAGACGCAACGCGGTCGGCGAAGTCAGCCGCCTGACAAAAACACATGAGACCCAAATCTTCATGGAAACAACAAACATCGAAGTCCAACTCAACTTACTTGACTTAGCTGCTGCGACAGCCGCTGCGATGCCTCCCTCAACCGCTGGGACATGGTGCCCACCACGTCCTTAGCAGCAGCGGCTGTCAGAATCTCGCCGCTCGTGCAGAAGGCGGCCCATGGGTCCTGCGCGGTCCCCCTCGCCCTTACCTCCGTCGATGGCAAAGCGATTGACACCAAAGGCGGGACAACAACCATCTGTCCCTCGCCGGACCCTGCAATGCAGCATATCATCGGTCAGAAGACCTAAAAAAACTTACCAACAAAATAGTCCTCCACGCTGATGTTCGTGCTGAAGTCGGCAACACGTTTCCCCGGCGAGGGCAGCTCCTGTCCCTTCGCAGCTTCGACCGGGGGAGACTTGGTCCCGCCAGCGGTAGCTGTCTTCGCGCCCGCCGACGACTTGCTGGACCCAGGCGCGGCCGGTTTCGCAGCCGGCACCGGCTGGCTACTACCGGAGGCAGCAGCCTTCGCGCTCCCCCGTGCTCTCTTCGCCTCATGCCTCGGATCCGCCATCCTGATAACCGCCCGGCGCTTCTGTGCAGCGTCTTGACGGTCCTTGGTCATCACTGCCGACACAACAGCAGCAATATTTCGTCTGTAAGGGAAAATCCTCAAGCCATGAGCTATATGAGACGTAGACATGTCTTCTTATTTCGCCCAGGGGATTGGAAGATTCTTTGGCCATCGACCCCTGGTAACCCCCAGCATTCGCGCCGAAGACTCCCGGAGCTCGGGCGAAGACATCCTTCCCCCAGGGGCCGCGCATGTCCCCATCGACTCCACAGCAAAATTATCAGACACCCCCATTCCTCCCACTATAGTACCTAATTTCCTCTTCTTAGTGGCCGGGGCAGCCTCCTGCGAAGGCTCTTCCTCGGTTCCACCCATCGGTTTCTTCCCGCGGCGGTCGGCGTCGTCAACACCAGGATAACCACCGTACGGCAAGCGGTTCAGGTCAAAGACTCGGTTCAATCTATCGTTGGACCCACAGATATCCCAGCTCCGCAGACCCTCTGTCTTCGGCACGTAGCGCCCCATGATCCTTGCCGCCCCGTCTTCTGCTTCACGCATGAATGCGGCAGGATCTCGGCCACGCAAATCCAGCACGACGGCAGGACTTCGCACCAGCTGTCCGCCACGAGAGGGCATCTCGCGAGGGCATACTTCGCCCAACGCCCAGCCATGCGCCAAGGGCCATACCCCATACCCGACAAATTACTCAACTAAATCGCGCCCGCTACTCATGCGGGCAGCACAACGAAGGGCTCCTTCGTCTTCGTCATCCTCCGCTACCTCAAATTGCGGATATGCTACATAATGATGGGAGCACATGACGGCCACGGGGAGCCCTGGGTGGTCTTCGACTGCGCCTTCTGAAACGTAAAACCAGAAATCCCACCAGTTGCCCCACTTATTGTGGGCGCAGGGAACCAACTCCACAACCTCCATCGAAGTCTTCCCGGACTTTGGCATGAATGTGCATGATCCAAACTGTGCAATCTCATCTCCAATTTTCCTCTTTTGCCAATGCAGACAGTAATGTTTTGCGAAGACTTCCACTGAGACCTGGCCGCCATACGAAGTCGTCGCCCACACGTACTTCACCAGGGCCACCACGGCATTCGGCGTCAGCTGGTGGACCTGGACCTCGAACTTCCGCAGGACCTCCGTCACGAATCGATGTGCGGGCAGACGAAGGCTAGCAGTGAAAAAGCCTCAAAAACGACCAACTCGCCTTCTGGCTTGGGGACCTCCTCCGCCCCTGGGACATGCCCCACTCCGCTGCCAAAATATCCAAGTTGCTGCATGTCCTGAACACGGACCGAGGAAATCCGCGACACGCCAAACTCCACTGTATCACCAGGATGCAACTCCTCCGCCGCCACGTTGCTCAAAGTGTCCTCGGACGATGCGCCGGTCGGCGGTGTATCGGCAGCAGATGAAGAAGAGGACGGCATAGCTATGTACTGGCAGCGGCGGCGGGCGGTCTGCTTCACGCGGGCCAGATCTCTGACGAGCAGGAGCAAGGAGGGCAAGCGAGCAGACGAACGGTTTCAAAAGGAGGCTAGGGTTTCACGGCTCGCAGAAAGAGTACCTGACCCGCGCCACGCCGCCCCCCTTTTTATACACAGGACGCGACGCTTCGGGAAATTCGCAGTCCAACAGTACCACGTCCATCAACGGTCACATCAAAAACCCCCGTGGAACCACTTCGAGCGAGGGCAGCGTCTCCACCATCTAGCGACGTCTTTGGCACCAGATGACTCAGTCGAACAGGTCCCTCGGAGGGCAAATGTTGGGGCGAAGGCGAAGACACTACCCCTCGCTCGATGCCTTTGCCAATCTCGCTGCATCAACGGAGGCAAAACGACCGGCAGCTCCCACCCTTCGTCCAACACGTTGCAAGACGAAGGCCCACGACGAGGTTGCCCCGCCCCGCGTCCTCATCGAACACGAAGGCCCACGTGGAATTCGACCCATTGTAACAGGCCCCGCACGGCCGGTTGTATTACGGGCCCGATTTGCAAATGTTTTTATGTAATGACGGTCTGTAACCCTGCTTTATGGGAATATTCCGGGGATGACCTAGGCGCTTGAGGGCACATGCGTCCTTAATCCGAGACACTGGGCGCTCAGGCACCTATAAATACCCCCGCACAGTGCCCTTGAGGGGCTAGATTAACAGAGCAATTGCTGCCTCCAATTAAACCGTGTTCCCATCTTGCTCATCCCCGTGTTGGAATCAACCTGCCCGGGAACGCAAGTTCCAACAGTCAACAAGCCTACGTTTGCTATTTCTCCAGCCGACTTTACTAATATTCCAGCTGAAGCCAGAAGTATAGGCAATATGTTTATTACTCAAATCTGGTCTAAGGGCGGCCGAGAGGCTGCCGGAGATGAAGCTCGAGCTTTGCTTGGCGAGGTACGATAGTTCTCTTTACTTTCATGTTTTTATTTCAGATTTTTCCTTGTTACATTTCTCAATACCTTTGCCTTTGTCATTTTTATGGTGATGTTGGTAGAGGTTGATGAACCAAAGCTGACTCTGAAGTTATGAAGGAAGCTTCAGAAGTTTTTCTTTCTTTTGTTAATGTCTGCAAAAACACTTTCGAAGATTATTTGTACAAGAAAATGTACTATTTTAGCAAGAAATTGTAATTGAATGTAAAACATTTTTGTAAATATCTGTGAATACCTCGTAATGTTGCTTTACCTTTTATCCCACTATTGTTTGCTTTGCTGTGGATGAAACTAATGCTCTCAGATTTTTTGAGCCAAAGGCAAAAAACACCTTCCCTTCTTTTCGTTCACATCGAAGCACCTTCGGATCGATATCAATGACAAAAAAATCTCTATTTTCCTGTTGCATGTTTCTGTTTGTAATGAAACATCTTCGTGCTAAAGGCCAAAACCTTGTCTTCTTCTTTATTAATACCCTGTGGAATATGTCATGATGCGATGAAGCTACATATGTCTAATGTATGCTCGTATGGATGCAAAAG
This sequence comes from Zea luxurians, assembly GCA_029449295.1. Taxonomy (NCBI): domain Eukaryota; kingdom Viridiplantae; phylum Streptophyta; class Magnoliopsida; order Poales; family Poaceae; genus Zea; species Zea luxurians. The sequence continues at coordinate 14,793,393 of JAOPSE010000014.1, read as the reverse complement.
TTGATGTGATGATGTATGCAATTGTATGCCGGAGATGAAAAACTCACACGAATACATACTTAGACTCTGCATCCCCTTAGAAACGACTTTGGAGTCTCTTCACCTTTTACTTAGGTGGTTTTTCAGCTCTGCATTCCCTTAGGAACGACTTTGGAGCTAAGCTCTGCATCCCCTTAGGAACGACTTTGGAGCTTCTTCACCTCTGAATTAGGTGGCATTTTGCTCTGCATCCCCTTAGGAACGACTTTGGAGTTTCTTCACCTTTTACTTAGGTGGTATTTTAGCTCTGTATCACCCAAGGGACGACTTTGGAGCTTTTTCATTCTTTTTTACACTCGATGGTGTAATCTTAGATTTTTACATTTTACATGTGGGAGAAGCTGGCCCTTGTATTGCATAAGGCTTCACAAGAAAAAATGAAAATTACAACATGTGGCCCCATTAAAAACCTTTCTCCCCTCTTAAAAGGAAAAGGGTGCCATAGGAGAAAAAGGAAAATTTCATAGTTTACACGTAATATCGTCGAAGCTCATCTGCATTCCAAGATCTTGGGATGTCATTCCCATCCATGTCCTTCAACCTGTATGATCCGGGTCTTGACGAAGACTCTACGAAGAAGGGACCTTCCCACTTAAGTTGTAGCTTGCCCACCGTGTCTGGATTGGCTATTCTACGGAGCACTAAATGTCCTGGCTTGATATTCTTAAGTTTTACTTTTCTATCTTGCCACTTGACCATCTCAGCTTAGTATTTATTGATGTGGTCTATTGCCTGAAGTCTGACCCCATTCTATAGTGTCTTTTGTTATTTTGCAAGCCTCTTCGTCCTCTGCCGAAGCTAGAGTCCTTATTGATCCTGTTCCCCGAATAAGAGCTTGAATGGAGTAAACCCTATTGATCTTGAGACAACAGTGTTATGACTCCATACCACTTTCACTAATTCCTCTGGCCACTTTCCTTTTGGCAAATTGAAGATTGATTTCATTATTCATGTGATGATGATGTCGTTAGCTCGCTCTACTAATCCATTAGATTTTGGATGTCTCACAGATGCAAAGTGTATCTTTGTGCCAATTTGGTCACAAAAAGTTTTAAATGTTTCAGCATCAAATTGAGTTCCATTATCAACCGTGATAGCCTTTGGCACACCAAACCGAGAAACGATGCTCTGCCAGAAGAACTTCTGGACTGTGGCCGATGTGATCGTAGCTAGAGGTTTAGCTTCCATCCACTTTGAAAAGTACTCCACTACTACCACAATATACCTCAAGTTCCCTTGCGCTGGTGGAAGTGGGCCTAGTAAGTCTAGGCCCCACCTTTGTAGTGGCCAAGTGGGATGAATCAGCTGAGTTAGAGATGAAGGTTGTTTTTGATCTCTAGCGCACTTATGGCATTTTTCACACTTTTGAACTAAATCCGTTGTGTCCGAAGCTGCCTTCTGCTAGTAAAATCCATGTCTAAAAACCTTTCCAAGGAGAGGTCTGGAGCCGATATGAGCTCCGCATATCCCTGCGTGTAGCTCTTTCATTAGCTCCTGATCTTCAGCTCTAGATAGACATTTTAATAATGGAGAACAAACTCCTTGTTTGAAAAATTCCCCTTCTATGATCATATATGGTCTTGTTCTGACTTTCATCCTTTTTATGTAAGCTTCATCATCTGAAGGATAATTGCCTTGGAGGAAAGATACAATCTCAGTTCTACAATCTTTGTTGTGCACAGGTGAAATGGTAAGCACTGCTCGCTCCATGAGCTTGACTGAAGGTGCTTTGAGAGTTTCGAACAACACTTCTGAAGGGAGTGGAAGCCTCTGTGCCACTGATTTAGCTAGTAAATACGCCTGCTCGTTTTCTCCTCTTAGAATGTTTTTCACTAAAAAATATTCGAAGGAAGCTTCCATTTTTCGGACTATGTCGAGATACTTTTCAAGCTTCGGATCTCTTGCTTTGCTGCTTTTATCAACATGCCCTATGATGACTTGTGAGTCAGATTTGAGAACTGCCCTTCTTATTCCCATTGCCTTAAGCTTTCGAAGCCCTAAAAGAAGAGCTTCGTACTTTGCAATGTTATTTGTGCAGTTGAACTCCAATCTAGCCGCATAGCAAGTTTTGATTTTGGATAGTGAGATTAGAATGGCAGCTACACCTGCACCAGAGGTGCCCCACAACCCATCACAGAACATTGTCCAGTCTTCAGTGTCTGTTGTGCATCCTTCTTCATGAGCAATGAAATCTGCTAATGCTTGGGATTGGATCGAGGATCTATGGACAAAATCGATAGTGAATTCATTCAATTCTGCAGCCAATTTTCTAACTCTTCCTGTAGCTTCTCTATTTCTTATGATATCCTTGAGAGTTTGAGATGAAGTTACTATAATGTGGTGTGACTGGAAATAATGCCGAAGCTTCCTGGACGCCATCAGTACAACATATAGTACCTTCTCTAGCTCTGTGTAATTTCTTTTTGATGGACTTAGCACTTCAGAGATGAAGTATACTGGACTTGTGTAACACCCTGAATTTGGGGGTATAAAATTTCTTTCTAATGATCACCCAAATTCATGTGTCACTCTTCTCTCTCTCACCCTAGGTTTTATCCCTCTCTAGATTCTCTCTCCCTTTTCCCTTTTAGGTAGAATTAGCTAAAAAGTTAGGGGGATTTAATTATTTATTTTTGCCAAAACATTTTGGGTCATGACATGTTGCATCATGCTAAGCTTAAAATATTCTTTGAAGTGTTGCACATGTTTGAATTTATTTGAATTTGAAACCTAATTTGAATTTGGAATTGAAAACCCTATAGAAAAGAAATAGAAAAGGAATTAGAAAATCTAGAGAAAAAGAAAAAGGAAAAGCAGCCCAGCAGCCTAGCTCGGCCCAGCCAGGCCACGCGCCCGCGCCGCCTGACAGGCGGACCCCGCCTGTCAGCGGCTGCTTTCTCTCCCGCGCGCTATCTCTCTCTCGCCCTCTGCCCGCTGGGGCCGACCTATCGGCGCCAGTTGCTTCGCCCGCACGTGTCCCTCTTCTATCTGTCTCGCGGGCCCGCGCTGTCAGGCGCTGAGCCGTTGCCCGCGTGCCCTCTTTTCCTCTCACTCTGCGCCATGGACCCTCCCTGTCAGTTCCGCCCTCCCCGCGCTCGCCATGGACCAGCGCGTGTGCACTCGCGCACGTCACCGGATTTCTCGGCCACGACGCTCGCCCACGCGCCCAGCTCCCTTCTTATAGCCCCGCCAGTGCCTGCACTCGCTCCCCCGCCTCATTTCGCACAGCATCACCCTCTCTCGTGCTCTGCCCTCGCCGCCAGATGCCGCCGGAGACCCGCGACCGCGTTCTCAATCATCCAGCTCGCCGGAGACCGCGCCAAGCCACCCCAAGCTCCGCCCCGAGGTGAGACACCTTTGCTCGTGCTTAATTTCACTAGTTTCGCTCTATGCTCGGCCAATTTTGGATCGCCGGTGCTCGGCCGTGGTGGTCCGCTGTGCTCGCACGGTGGCCGGCCAATTTAACCAGTCTGGTTCCCCAGTGTAGGTTCCTGTGTCACCCTGCCTCTGCTGAAGCCTTCCCAAGCCTTAGCACGCTTCAAGCCCCCTCCCCGTGGCTGGAATGCCTCGCCAGAGTTCCTCCGGTCCGCCTGAGGCCTTCTCCTTGCTGTTCTCCCCTCTCTGCCCTCAGATTCGTGGCCTTTTCCCTACCATTGAGTTCGCTGTGGCATTCTCTCCCTCTCTGCCCAATTCCGGTGACCCTGGAGCAACCCTAGCACGCGCCTGCCTCAACTCCGGCGACTTCACCGCCGCGGAGAGGAGCGGCGCCGCCCGCAGCTGTTCACTCCCCCCAATCTAATCCCCTCCATCCGATCTTAATCGCATGGCCTAGATCACGGATACCGCTTCACGCACTCGTGCCTTGTGCCCCTAGCCCACCTATCAGTGCCCATGTTCCCTGGCGCTGGGCCCGCTCGGTTAGTGCGCCCTCCCCCTCTGTCGCTGACACCCCCTGGCCTGCCTGTTAGCGCCCATGTTCCCTAGCGTTGGGCCCGCTCGGTCAGTGCGCCCTCCCCCTCTGTTGCTGACACCCCCTGGCCCGCCTGTCAGCACTCGCCCGCGCGTGCGCGCCCTCGGCCGTAGATCTAATCTCGGCCGTCGGTTTCTGATCTAACGATTAGAACCACCCGGTACCCCTTCACGCGGCAGTTTTATTAAAGAGACCCTCGGTTTGTTTAGAATCAACCCGCCGTCCCTGGTTTTCGCACGCAGGCCCCTGTATTCTTACGGATTGAACCCTGGCTTTTAAATATTCACAGAATTAGCCCTAATTTCATATTTTGAATTCCCAAACTTGTTTATTTCATATCTTTTGCATATGAACTCCAAATTTAGTGATTCAAATTGCAAAATGTTCATAGTATTATTCTCTCTTCAAATAAATTAGTTCCATTTACACCCTGTGCCTCCTAATTTTATGGATAACTATTAACTAGTTTATGTATAGATTTGGTGTATTTAATAAAATAAAAAGGGAAAACCCTAGAGATTAAAACATGCTTAATCTTGTGAGATTAATAATGTGTATTACATGAATCCATCTCTGTTCTAATTTTTAGGTCACAATACAATAAATTGAACTATGTTATGTATTTGTGAGTAACACTTAGAGAAATAATAATCTATTTCCAAATGAAGTTAGTTTATGTTATAGTTTATGTTATACTTTGAACTCATTATCCCTTATGTAGTATTGTGTCTTTTTAAGATGTATTCCTATGTTTGTACATGTTTGGTGTGCTATTCATTTGTACTTTCCAAATGTATTGAGTGCATGTTCGCTTTATTTAGACAACGAGCCGTCCGAGGTTCCTGAGTGTGTTGTTGGAGACCTTCCTGAGCAACAACCTAATGAAGGCAAGTGTCCTCTAACCTATTATGTCCTACATACTTTATGATACACTGTCTCGCATTACATTCCTTAAACCTAAGGATTGACTAGTTTGTATGTACCTTATCCTTGTTTACCTTTTGGGTTATCATGGTTAGCATTTTGCTATTGCCTTAACTTTAATCAACGAACATGATGTGAACATTTATGATACGATACTGTTATCCTGATTATGTTAATGATCTTGTGATACTCTAGGGGGTTCAGGCCTTTTTCCTGAGTACCTCTCCATAAGGACCTGTTCATGGAGTGACCACCCGAGATAACAGTGCAACCATGAGGGTGGAATGGGACGCCCTTAGCTGATTAATTAGATGAACCTGGGGGTGTAGTTGGCTTTGCCGGATGGCCGTCAATGGGGGCCTGGGCGTAGTGCTCGCTCTGCTAAGGTTGGGGTGCAGAGGTTCATTAGATTTGGTTTTGTTAGTCACCCACCTTAGGGAGGTGTACTGCGTTTGTACGACTGGCGAAAGCTAACGAGCAGCTACGCACCAAGGGGTCTTTGTAAAGGCTACATAGTGTATTCCTGGCCATTCACCTTGGTAGTGAAGATCGGGTCTGTACAACCAAGGCTGGAAAGGGATCACGACTCGTGGGTAAAGTGTGCAACCTCTGCAGAGTGTTAGACACTGGTATATCAGTCGAGCTCACGGTTAAGAGCATCCTTGGGATCCTCTTTGATTAGAAGAACTTTGGATACTTTTATGATGATGGTTAACAATGATGTTATAAGTCTAATCTCTAGCATTTCCTCTTTTGAGGGAGTACTTTTGGGTAATAACTGGGTTTATTACTAAAACTTGGCTCTACTAATAATAATAAATACTTGACCAACTAAAAGCAACTGCTTAACCTCAACGCCATATATAGCTAGTCCACTTTAGCCAAACGGGACATATGCTGAGTACGTTGATGTGTACTCACCCTTGCTTTACAAACCACCCCACCCCAGGTTGTCCCCACTGTACTCAGTGCTCAGGAGGTGATGCTGGCAACATGGAGGACTTCGAGGAGTTTCAGGATTACGACAAGTTTTAGTTTATCTTAGTGGAAAACCCCTAGTCAGCTGCCTGTGTAGGCTTATCATCTACATTTCGTTTTTCCGCACTTTGATGTTTATGTTAAAGACAATTGTTATGTATTAGACTCTGTGGATGTCTTGGACATCTTGATGTAATTAAAGTACCTTTTCACTATTTATTTTGAGCATTGTGTGATGATGTCCAATTATGTAATCGTTGTGTACGTGAGTTTCTGATCCTGGCACATACATGGTTTGCATTCGGTTTGCCTTCTAAAACCAGGTGTGACAACTTGCTTCTTTACTTGATTATTTTGTCTCTCCTGTACCAGCGCTACACTGACCGCGACGTGGGAAGCAGCCACATACAATAGTAATGGAGCTCCTGACGAAGGTGGAGTTAATGTTGTTAGCTGTATCAAATATTGTTTCAGATCTTCAAAGGACTTTTGCTGAACTGGTCCCCATTGGAAGACTTCGGCTGATTTTAGCTCTTCATAGAATGGTAAATTCCTTTCTGCTGATCTTGAGATGAATCTGTTCAAAGATGCCAGCCTTCCTATTAGCCTCTTAGCACATTTTCTTATTCTTGGTGACTCCATTCGAAGTATAGCTTCTATTTTGCTTGGGTTTGCTTTAATCCCTTTTGTTGATACTAAGCACCTAAGAAATTTCCCCTTCTTCACCCCGAAGACACATTTCTTCGGATTTAGTTTGAGGCCAGCCTTTCTAAAGTTAGCAAATGTTTCTTGCAGATCAGCAATATGATTTTCTTGCTTTGTGCTTTTGACTATAATGTCATCTACATATGTCAGAACATTCCTACCAATTTGAGAGCTAAGGACTTTGGAAGTCATTTTGCTGAAGCTTCCTCCAGCATTCTTGAGCCCCTTGGGCATCTGAAGGTAGCAGTAAGTTCCATTGAGAGTTATGAAGCTTGTTTTAGCTCGTCCTCCTTCATCCAGATTTGATGATAACCTGAATAGCAGTCCAGTAAACTCATGAACTTTGAAGTGGCTTCTGCATCTACAAGGGAATCTATTCTTGGCAAGGGGAATTCATCCTTCGGACACGCCTTGTTGAGATCTGTAAAATCAATACACATTCTTTACTTTCCTTTGGCCTTTTTTACCATAACAGTGTTGGCTAGCTATTCTGGTTATGTTACTTCTCTAATCACTCCGGCGCTGAGAAGCCTTTTTACTTCATTTCTGTAAAGCCCAAAATTGGTAGAAGGGAAAAATAATAAAATAAATAAATATATTTAAGTTAGTGATTTAGGGATTTTTAAAACCTTTGGATATTATTTGGTTTCTTTTACTTTTGAATGTTCAATTAAATGGAATTAAGCTAGCCAAATAACAAAATAAATGAATACAAAAATATGCACCTCTTGATGAAGTTCTTGCATTTTTGTATTTGTATTCAAATTGTCAGACAAGTTTAAATTAGGAAATTAGAATTTGAAAATGGAAATAGAAAATAAATGGGAAGGGAAGCAAAGAAAAATATACACTATAGAAAGAAAAATAATATTAATGCAAATACTGGATCTTATATCCTCATTAGGGTTGAGTTTTATATTTGGAAATTGGAAGTTCTAAACATGAATTTGAATTTGGTTTGGATATTTCAAATTGGAAAAAAATAAAATTAAAAAGGGAATAGAAAAGAAAAAGGAAAAAGAAAGGGGGAAAGGGAAAACCGCGTTTGGGACTAATTCCGTAACCGGCCCAAATACTATTTTGTTTCTCACTTCCGCACTGGCCTGTCTTGGGGCGCCTCCCGCGCCACTACACCAAAATAAGCAACATCCGAGAGGCCAATAACTTCCTACGGGTTTTTTTCAAAACCGTAGGACATTAATAATTTCCGAGAGGCGACTAGGGCCTCTCGGAAGTTACCTTAACTTCCGACGGCTGGCCCAGGGCCTCTCGGAAGTTACCTTAACTTCTGACGGCCTCTCAGAAGTTAACTTAACTTCCAACGGCTGGCCTGGGGCTGCTCGAAAGTTACATATTCAGGCGTTGACCGGTCGGGGTAGGCCTTAACTTCTGACGGTTTTGCATAGGGCCTATCGGAAGTTAACATTTTTAGGCTAACGGCGCGCGCCCGTCTCTGTCCGTCTCCCATTTTCCAGCGTCCGCCGTCTCTCCATTGTCGTCCGCGCTCCACCGGCAGGGCCTCTCGCGGGAACGCGCCGCCGCTCGCTGGAGCAGCAGACGGCTCGCCGCCGCGCTCCACCGCCTGCTGCGCTCACCCTGCGCGCCCGCCTGCTCGGCCGCCGGTGCGCCCGTCTGCTCGGCCACGCGCCTGTCTGCTCGGCCGCCTCCCCGCCACCAGCTGCTCAGCCGCCCCACTGCACATCCCGTCGTCTCCTACTCGCCTGCCCGGCTCCGCCAGCTGCCGCGGCACGCGTGGCAGCCGTCGCCGGTCCGCCTTGCCCGCTACTCGCCCGGCCCGGCTCTGCCAGTCACCGCCATCGCGTCACTTTCGTCGCTTCAGGTAACTACTTCCGAGTGTTTGTATTATATTTTTTATATTAAATATGCTAACTTCTGAGAGTTAACTATTTTTAAACCGTAGAAAGTTATGTTAATAGGGTTAATTAACTTAATATGCTAGGTGGTGCATATAATTTAATTATGTTAGTCTCTTGTTTGTTGCGTGTTAGTAATATTTTTGCAAAATTGTCGTAGTGTTGTGAAACCTATGTGTCGCCCATTCCGGATCGGCACGAGTCACATGATACACATATGACTCGTATTGGTCTGGAATTGTCCATTTTTGGACAGCCTGTTAGTGGATGATAGAGCTATGGATTTATGACGATGACGGGTCCGAATGAGATTTCGGTGACATAACCCTGTTGTTCTCTATTGCACCATTTATGGGCATGCAAATGGAGAACAACAGGATTATGCTGCTGAAATTTCGTGCGGACTCGTTGCTTGTCATAAATCGTTGCTCTATCGGTCACTCATGGGTGGCTTTAGGAACTATCTTTTCCTATAGATGTAGTGACACGATCGATATGCGTTTAGTACTGGAAAAAATTTATGAATCATGTGTTCTACTATTTTAGAATCAAATATGGTGGGTGAGGACCGTTGATGGATGTATGAAGGTTGGCGTATGAATGATCCCTCAGCAGATTGGATAAGAAAGACAGAGGATTTTATTGATTGTGCTTTTGCTATATCAAGAACCGGCACGGATGTGCATTGTCCATGTATTATGTGTCAGATTTGTAGATGTCAAGACAAGAGAACTCTGTCGGGGCACCTTTGCAAATATGGCTACATGCCTGACTATGAAGTCTGGGTGTATCACAGCGAGGACTTTCTCCGTGAAAATTCGTAGGAAGCCAACAAGACTGATGACGTGGAGTACGATAGAATGGACAAGATGCTTGAAGATTTAAGGGAGGATCCTGATTTGGTGTTTCCACCAAATCATGAGGAGCCGCCTCCTCCAGAGGTTAAAAAGTTCTTCGACCTCCTTAAGGCTGCAGAAGAGCCTTTGCACGAAAACACAACAGTTTCCGTCCTCGCTTTCGTGACTCGACTTATGGCTATCAAGTCCAAGTTTGTGTTCTCGAACAATTGTTACAACGAGCTCTTGAACTTAATCAGCAAAGTGTTTCCACCAAATCACAAGATGCCGAACGACATGTATCAGTGCAGGAAACTGCTCTCTGGTCTAGGTATGGACTATCAGAAAATCGATGTCTGTCCAGATAATTGTATGCTGTTCTGGAAGGATCATGAGAATGATAGTAAGTGTCTAAAGTGTGGCAAGTCGAGATATGTAGAGGTTAAAAACGATGATGGTGAAATGGTCACATCAATGGTAGCCCAAAAGCAACTTCGTTACATGCCTCTTGCGCCTCGTGTTAAGTGTTTGTTTCTTTCGAGGAACACAGCTAGGCACATGAGATGGCATAAAGAACGTGAACGAGGGGACACTCATGTGATGACGCACCCGTCTGACAGTGATGCGTGGAAGGCTCTAGATGACTTTGATCCAGAATTTGCTAGTGAAGCGAGAAATATTCGATTTGGGTTGGCGACAGATGGTTTCACACCTTTCAATACGAACGCGGCATCATATTCTTCTTGGCCTGTATTTGTTATTCCATACAACCTTCCACCTCATCTGTGCATGAAATATGATTACATGTTTCTTTCCCTAATTATTCCTTGTCCAGACCATCCTGGGAAAGGGCTGAATGTGATGGTGCAACCCTTGATCGATGATCTCAAAAAGTTATGGAAAGGAGTCGAAGCATACGATTGCTACAAAAACGAGATATTCACACTTCGAGTTGCGTATTTGTGGTCCATTCATGATTTCATGGCATACAAGTTATTTGCTGGATTGAGCTGCCATGGAACTCTGACATGTCCAATATGTGGGAAGGATACAGATTGTTTCCGCCTTGAGTTTGGAGGGAAGATCTGTTACTTTGACTGCCACAGATGCTTCTTGCCCCAAAAACACCCGTATAGGTTCGAGGTTAACACCTTTAAGAAGGGCACTATCGTGACAAAGGGACCGCCCAGGCGTCTTAGTGGAATAGAGATTGAGGCTATGCTTAATAATTTGAAAGAGAATGAAAGTGGTGATGGATACATAGGTTTTGGAACCGAGCATAACTGCACACATAAATGTGGTTTATGGGAATTACCTTATGTTAAGGCATTGATTCTGATGCATAACATTGACGTCATGCATCAGGAACGTAATGTTGGTGAAAGCATTCTAAGTACTTGCATGAATCTAGGTGACAAAACAAAATACAATATAAAGGCCAGAAAGGACTTAGCAAAACTTTGTAACCGACCAACCCAGGAACTCGACGAAAATGGAAAAAAGCCATGTGCTCAATTTTGTCTAAAACCTAAACAGAAGAAAGAAGTAATGGAATAGTTGAAAATTTTGAAATTCCCAGATGGTTATGCGGCCGGGTTTAGGAGAGCTGTGAACTTAAAGACAAATAAAATAATTGGACTGAAGAGCCATGATTATCATATAATGATGGAAAGGCTCCTCCCTATAATGTTCCGTGGGTGCTTGAAAGTCAGTATCTGGCAGGCGTTAGCTGAGTTAAGCTACTTTTATAGGCAACTTTGTTCTAAAGAAATAAATAAAGATGTGATGGAGAAGTTGGAGACAGAAATTCCTGTCCTTATATGCAAGTTGGAAAAAATATTCCCCCAGGATTCTTCAATCCAATGCAACATCTACTTGTCCACCTTCCATATGAAGCTAAGGTTGGTGGTCCTGTGCAATACAAGTGGATGTACCATATTGAAAGGGCATTAAAGAAGCTTAGTTCAATGGTTGGTAATAAAGGAAGAGTTGAAGGGTGTATAGCTAAAGAATTCAAATATAAAGAGGTAGCAGCCTTCACGAGTGTATACTTTGCAGACGAGCACAATATCAATGCCCCTACATTGAGGTATGATGATGACAAAGTAGGGACCCACAGCAATCTCCAAATTTTTGAGATTGAGGGCAAGACTGTCGGAGCATCCACAGAATATCATCCTGAGCGCGAAGAAAAGTTGGACGCTTTGCTCTATATGTATGAAAATATGGATGAAATGACTCAATATTTTAAGTAAGATGACTCCATATTTCAATTTGTTTACTTGTAGTAATCGTGTTCCACACCTCATTTGTTTACTTGTTGTAACAGAGAATTCCAATCGCAACTTAATGAGAAATTGTCCTCGAGGCAGTATGAAAACGCGCTTTGAGGAAGACATGGGAAGCCCAATTTCATTAATTGGTTTCGAAATTATGTAAATAACCTAACACTCTTGTTCTACTTTATATATTTTGCTTTAGAAATCTAATTTCACCATCTGATTGGCAGTGTGACAAAATTCCAAATTTAGACGAGGACTTGCTTCAGATGTCTTACGCAATCGTAAAAGTCAGAAGCTACGGTCATTACGACATTAAGGGGTTTCGTTTTTGTTCGACCAAATTTGAATGTACTCGTCCATTTACGGTGACAAAAAATACTAGAGTTGTATGCAGGGCAGTCGATGATCGTGGAAGAGAGATGAATTATTATGGAGTTATTAATGACATACTCGAGTACAACTTCGTCGGGAGCAAAAAGCTTAAGGTGGTGTTTTTCAAATGTGATTGGTTTGATCCCAATCAAGGGACTATAGAAAACAAATTTGGCATGGTAGAAGTCAAACATGAGCTCAAAACAAGTGCATGTAGCAAATTTGTTCTTGCTCACCAAGTTGACCAGGTGTACTACATACTGTATCCATCTATAAAGCTGGAAGCCACATGGGTAGTGTACAAAGTTAATCCTCGTGAAAAGTTACACACCAAGGGTGAATGGTTCGAGGCGGAAGTTGAAGAAATTTACCAAGAAGATGAACTTCCGACCAATTTTAATATAGATACTGAGGTTTTGCCAGAATCATTAGTGGGAGATCCTGAAGATGTAGTAAGTCCCAAAAAACAGAAACGGAAGTCAAAGAAGAAAACATCGAATCGAAGAAAACAATTTGATCCTGATTTTGAATACGACTAAAAAGTAATTATATATTTATTATTCATTTCAATACATTATGTTCATTTACATTATGCTTTTTTTACTAATTTGATTTTGTTTTTATAACAGGATGTCTAAAAAGGTCAAGCAGCTCGCTAAGGGACTAGCGAGGAGAGCCTCCATTTTTGGGAGAAAGGAGGACTTAGTGTTCTAGGGCACTAGTTTAAGCTCGAGCAGGCGTAGAGCTTTGTTGGAGCATGTTCCAGAGTTGCAGGGTCAGGTAGTCGGCGTACAGAGGAATGAGGTATCCAATATATTTGTTTTGTAATGTAATATTTGTATGAGTTCGAATAACTAAATTATTAATTTTGATCTGTAGGATGAGCCTGAAGATGAGGAAGAGACAGAGGAGTGGAGACAAGTGGAAGATGAGGAAGATGTTGAGGATGTCTAGGGTAGGGAGGTGGAGACAGGGTGGGGTGAATGGCCCAATGATGGATGGTCGGGAGTTGGGGGAGCTAGTGGGTCAAGGGAAGGGGAAGCTGGTGTTTCAGGAGGAGGTTCTGGAAGCGGGGGAGTTGGAGGGTCTTCACGGGTCCGGAAACCGCGGAAGACTAGTTGGGTCCCCCCTCCTAAAGAACCAGTTAACAAGGTTGAGATAATCCCAAGTGGAGATGGGTAAGAGCATCTTTGCTTTGTTCTTATGTCTTACACATTGAGGGTAAACAATTATTTTTTGAATTTGACAATTGTGCTTGTGTTGTTAGGGCTTGGTTGGATAGTAGTTTCACCGGCAAAGATCGTGTATGGCAAGTAAATAAAGTGTTGGGCAATATCTATCGTATGAGATGGCCTGGATTGGTGATTGAGGATGGTATTGAGGTCCCTGTCACAAGATGGGATCAACACGGCCTTGCGGTTAACGCGCAACATGGGAATGCGCAAGGTGCAGTTTGGCATGACTTCTGGGTATGTTTATCTATCTTCTTGCGAAGTTATCAGCTCAATGATTGATTCATATTATGGATTCTTGACTATGTTTCTTTTTCAGAAATATTATAAGTTGCCTGATGGAGATACTCATACCGAGCATGCACACTTCGTGTTCCATAGGAATGTGGCAGATGTTGTTGCGGATATGATGTACTATGTTCGAATCCAGGTGATTAATCAAGCTATGTTGAGTAGTGAAGGACGACGTGCAACCAGTAAGAGCGAGGCGTCACAATATGGACTTTCTATGACTGAGCAAGATTTTCTTCAGGTAATTGATGTTTTGCTTAGGTTGGAAAAAATTGATGTTTTTGCATATGATGTACTATGTTCCTTGTATATGTTACAGTTACTTATAAATGAATTGTGTTTCCGTAGCATTCGATTCCATGGATAGCCGCCAATGATGCTACTTGGCATGCCTTATGCCGTTATTGGGCTTCGGATAATTTCAAGGCAAAGTCTATACGACAAAGTTCCAATCGTGGAACCGAGTCGTATCACAAGTATGGAGGTGATGATCACTTTCGTTTGGCAAAACGAATGGTAAGTACAGGAAGCTAGCAGTGGTGTAGTTTTGTTGATTGTATATGACTTGATGTCATTTCTGATTATAATGTTTGTCAAATATACGTACAGGAAGCTAGCAGTGGTGTAGTGCCCAGTGATGTTCAAATATACCTGAGGGGGCACAAAGGACCAAATCCTGCAAATCCAGATGTGTTGTGTAGCCAAAAGGCAACAGATCGTCTGGTGAGTGTTTTGAAATGCTTGGTAGATTTTGTTCATATGAATTTATGTATGTGCCCAGTGATGTAAGATTGCATTGTTCTTTTGTATGGAGGTTGCATATGTTGAGGCGATGTCTAGTCAGCACGGATCGAATTATGACTAGAGGACCGCACCTATTGATCCTCAGGCTGTGTATGCAAGTGGTGGAAAACCCCATGGAAGGTGTGGACTCTACATACCTTATCTTGTTTTATCGGTTTAAGTACAATAAATTATTTTTGAAGGTACTCGATTTTCGATAACGTCATCAACTCGAGCCAGGTGACGGTTCTGAGGGGAGGTTCGTCGAGGTCTACTGCTCGTAGCTCTCGTCGCTCTACTCAGGATACTGCAGAAGTTGAGCGACTACGAGAAGAGATTAGGCTACATCAGGAGCGGCAAAGGGTTCAGGAGGAATACTTGAGGCAACATGCTACTCAACAAGAATACTATGCTACTCAGTTTCAACAACAGCAAGCACTGATACAAGTAAGTTCAAAAAGATCATTCATTTTAAGTTATGTATTGATTTAAAACACTGACATTAATGTGTTCAGAAATTTGGTAGCAACTAGCACAAGCCCAAGGGATACAAGTTCCGATGGCCCCCCACCTCCACCTCCCATACATTTTCATTGGTCTTCACCACCACCTCCACCTACCGAACATCAGGTATGCAAATTTATCATAATTTACTTGTTACATTATGGTGTAACTCCATGAATGTCATTTGTATAGGTATATGAGACTCCTCCAGCTACCTTGCCGGCGCAGCAACAAGATGACGGGTTAGACTTTGTCAATGTGCTCTTCACCAGTGGAGGTAGCGAGCATCACTCTTCGACAGTAGTGGGCTTCCATTCGATGTGTTTTGTGAGACTTCAAACTTGTGTCTTGTGAGACTTGTGAATTCTTATGTCGAGGTGGATTTGACTTGTGAGACTTGTGTCTTGTGAGACTTGTGAATTCTTATGTTGTTATTATGTATGTGAGATGTTATATGTGATATGTTGTGTATTGTGGCTGTTAAATATATTTGTTATGTATGCAATGTGTTGAATTACCAAAAATAAATTGTATTTTTAGTGCTGGTCAATTTAACTTCCGGGAGGAATTGCAAACTCTCGGAAGTTAATGGTTAAATTCCGAGAGGTCGTCGGAAGTTATTCCTGGACGGTGTTAGCCCTGTGCTGGACGGCATCAGCCCTTAACTTCCGAGAGGGAAGCGCCCTCTCGGAAGTTAACCATTAACTTCCGAGAGGCGAACAGCCCTCTCGAAAGTTTCCTTAACTTCCGAGAGGCCGTCAGAAGTTACCCTAACTTCCGACCAAATTGTTCTGACGGTTTCTGCTAACTTCCGACGGTTTGTATAACTTTCGAGAGTTTTGCTCTAACTTTCTACGGTTTAGGCTCTAGGAAGTTAAGCATTTTGGTGTAGTGCGCGCCTGGTAGCCTCTGGCAGGTGGACCTCGCGGGTCGAACTTGTTCCCCTCGCGCTGGGACGCTTACCTATGGGACCCTCGTGTCAGGCGCCCTCCTCCCCTATCCCCGAGCTGAGCTTTCAATAGACCGCGCGGATCGCGCATCCGCCAATAAACTCCATCTGGAGATTACGGAGATCGTTTTCCCACAGGCCATAAAAAACCATGCGCCATGGCCTTCTATCCCCTTTCTTCGTCGTTCCTCAGCCACCGATTTCTAGAGAGAGAAAGGACATCGTTGTGCTAGGAACTCGGCAGTTCCGCTTGGGGCTCACGGCTACGTGCCGCTCGGTGAATTTGAAGGGGCTAGGGTGTGTCGCTGGGGTTCGTTGGCCATGAGCGTGGTCTTGCGGTTGTTGGAGAAGCCCGAGGTTACCGGGGATTTCTCGCTAGAGATCATCTTTGTCGTGACGTCGAGGATAGCCTTGCACCACCGTCTCCTTTGGTAAAATTTCCCCACCCATATTGTTCACCTCGACCTCCTACTTGCGTAGCATCATAAATCCTCAAAGTTGCAGGCTAGAATCGGCGTTGGCCGCGCGCCGACCATGGCACCATCGCAGGTATGCGCGCGCCACCGCCGCTGTCAGCCGTGGTGAGGAGAGTGAATCAAGATCGTCAATCTCTGATGAACGCACGAGAATTGATCTAGGTATTTTAAATCCTGGACATTCAATCAGCTAACGGCAGCTAGGATTACAAGACATATACCCCCTTCACACGATAAATCAGTGTCGTTCGATTTGGATCGGGCGCCTAGGATTAGATCTGTGTTTCGTTGATCTTCGATCCTACGAACTAGAGCACATAACGGTTAGAACCTAATCTTTGTCGCCGGTTTCTGATTAGGCAGCCCATAAGTAACGATACCCCTTCGACGGGGACATTATGCTAAAGAGACCCCATGTTTTATTAGTATCAACCCGCAGTACGGGTGTGTGTAAAGAATAGAGCTATTAGGTCCACAATATTATAAAACCAACCCTGATCTTATTTAGAATACCAAGCGTCGTCCAACTGGAATAAAATAAATGGTAAATTGAATATAGAGATCAATTCTAGTATGAAAATAATTATTATAACTTGTTTATTTTGTATCTTTTGCATTTTAACTCCTTTTTGATCCATTCGAGTTGCATTAGATCCTTAATAAAATTGTTTATCCCTTGGTAACTTTATTTTTTTATGAAACCTAAATTAAAATTATGCACATAATTCCTTTTGTACCCCATTCCTAAATCTTTAGAAAATCATAATTTTATAACCGTAGCTCCGAATTTAGTGGTTCTCGAACTTGCGATCTCGTAGCAACGCGTAGAATATTATTATGCAGTATGTTCTTATGTTTGGTGTAATGTTAATTTTTGCTTGTACCATGTTTGTTTGTATTGCTACGAATAGCAGTGAGGTCACGAGAATCTGAAGATCATCCTAGTACCTGGAATCTCAAGTCTAAGGCAAGTTGTGCCCTTGATCACATTTCTTTACCCAATAATGTTTCTGTTAATCACTGTGACATGCTCAGATTAAATCTGATGGGACCTAATAGGTTTCCCTAGTCTTGTTTATCCCACATTTTGTTCACCACTAAACTTTTGGGTAGTTTTACTATTGCTCTACCTGGTTTTGGGATTAATATTACATTATGATCATGTTCCAGTTGTACTATTGTTTTATTTATTGTTCATGACAAGATCATTGTGTTAATTAGAACATGGAGCTTAACTTGAGATATCCGTGCTACCATAAGGGTGGAATGGGACGCCCTTGGCTGACTAATTAGGAAAGCTAGTGGAGGACTACCTTACTCGAAAGGGGCAAGGGCAGTAGGGGAGTTGTCAGTATAGGGAGGTTCTCGGGTCGATCATGTTGCGATGGCTTTTCGGATGAGGGATTCCTATATTGCGCTTCCTAGAAACTGTAGCGGGTTTTCTGAAGCTAGTGGAACTTTATAAAGGCCTCGTTGTGGATCCCTATCCATTCACCTCAGAAGTGTCTAAGGGTGTAGCTAACCCTGGCTAGGCAGGATACACGACTTGTGGGAAGGGCGCAACCTCTACAGAGTGTAAAACTTGTATATCAGTCGTGCTCGCGGTCATGAGCAACTCAGGACTCTCGCATGACTAATTTATGGAACTAAACTTAATTTGCCATATGCATTGCATTGTGGGTGTTGTTATTAATTTGATCTCTTACTTATTTGGGTTGGTATCTACATATACTTAGTAACTACTAATAAAATTTTGACCAACTCTAAAAGCAATGCTCAGCTTTAACCATCTCCTTTGGTAAGCCTTACACTTCACATGAGCTCCCACCTTTGGTGAGTTCATGCATATTATTCCCCACAACTTGTTGAGCGATGAATGTATGTGAGCTCACCCTTGTTGTACTCAAATCCCCTAGTTCAAGAATAGGTACCACTAGATGAGGTGCATGAAGGATGTTGTGATGAGTATGTGAGTGGTCTAGGCCGTCGTCTCCTAGTCAACTTTATATTGCTGGATTGTTGTCTTTGCATGATTTAATTATTTAACTATTTTGTACAGAACTCCGTTATTTATAAATGATGTGACATTTGTTTCTGTACCATGAGTCATCATATGTGTGGGACTTGATCCTAGCACAATAGGTGATTATTTCACGCCCGGGTTTTGGACCCCTGAAACCCGGGTGTGACAATTTCTTGCCCCTTCGGATTTATCATTGGACATCTTCCGAAGCTTCCGCTTCCTTGGTCTGATAGTTGGGTCTACATTGAGTGAGTGCTCAATAACATCTCTGTTAACACCACAAATATCATTGGCTGACCAAGCAAAAACATCCTTGTTATTGAACAAAAATTTTAGCAGAGCTTTTTCTTATTCATCAGACAATTGAGACCCAAACAACACCTTCTGCTCAGCTATGCCTTCACATGAAAGCATGGACTTTGGCTGATCCGCGGAAGCAACTTTGTCTCTTATATACTTATGTTGCTGATGAGCTTCGACTTCATCTGTTATGGATGGCCCTTGAATTTGTCTAGTTCCCTTTTGCCTTCTAGCAGCCTCTTGACTTCCATGTATAGCAATGGGACCTTGGTCTGATGGTATCTTCATGCACAGATATGGTGGATGGAGTATTGCTTTGAAGGCGTTCAGTGTCCCTCGTCCAATGATTGCATTGTAAGGGTAGTCCATGTCGACAATGTCAAATACAATTTGTTCTGTTCTTGTGTTGTGAACATATCCTAAGGTGATTGGCATTGTTATTTTCCCAAGTGCCACTATCTGTCTTCCTCCGAAGCCACACAAGGGGTGTGCTACATCATGTATTTGATCATCCTGCTCTTGCATCTTCCTGAAGGCTTTTGCGAAGATGATGTCTGTTGCACTCCCCATGTCTACATGGACATTGTGAACCAGAAATCCTTTGATAACACATGATATAACCATGGCATCATTATGGGGGTAATCATTGAGCTGAAGGTCTTCCTGAGAGAATGTGATTGGCACATGAGACCATTTGGATTTGATGAAGGATCCCTACACTCCAACATGCTATACCCTTCTCTATGCTTCCTTCTTCTGCTTCTTGTTGGCTGGTTCAGAACTTGAGTCGCCTGTGATTGGGAGCACCATCTTCATAGTCGAAGGTGTTTCAACTGGATCACCTTGCGAAGTCATTGTCGTGGTTGTGGAAGTGAGTTCTTCGAAGGTGGGCGCCAATGTTGGTAACTTGTTCTAAAATGCTGTGAATCAAGAACAAGGCAACACAATTGTTAAGGAATAAGGACCTTTGTCCTTCGGAACATTATTTCCTTTCAGATATAATGATCTTCAGACGAAGGTCATGAAGGACATACCTTCATCATTTACCATAATAATTACAATTCATAGAAGTGACATGTTATATAATTCATTCACTTATTCATGTATCTAATTTATAACAAGTATAATAATGAATATTACAAGATTTATATTACATTAATACCTTCGGCTTGATCGAAGGAGCTGATGCAAGAGCAAGTACAATTCAGCATGAACAGTGCGGGGGTACTATTCACCTATTTATAGGCACAGGACACAGCCTGAGTAAAAATATATTTATGACCTTGACATGTACACATAATCATAACATAAATCATCAAGGATTAACTAGTCTTTTCTTCTTCGACTCGGCATCATGCTTGACCTTCGTCGCCACCTTAAGCCGAAGCTGTCATCCTTCGACCGTAGCTTCGACATTTTTCATTATCGCTCTCAGATAATATCTTCGTCTCGAGGACCTTCGGTAGGGAAGAAGACCCCCAACATAAATATAACAAGTTCATAATACAATAAAGAACACAAAGATAACACATCAATATCACAAGTTCATAATACAATAAATATCGCAAAGGTCATAAGTCCACAATTCACAATATAATAAATTCACAAAGATCACAAGTTTTTAATATAACATGTTCTAAAGATCATAATTTACCATATATAAATATCTATATATACAATATATACAATGACAGCTAGATCTTATAAACCAATACAATATATATACAAGTTTCTGTATAAATAAACATGTATATATATAAACACGCACACACGACGACCCTTGCTCATGCGGTCCTGCCAGGCTCCCACACTAATTTTAAATGTTGTATGGATGTGCGCCAGCGGCCCACAGCATCCAAATAGGCCCAACAGCAGTAGGCGAGCGCAGGTAGGCAGCATGATACAGCCAGCAGCACATGTGTTTAGTACCACCTCATCCAGCCAAAACAACACAAGGCATGCCAATCTAGACGGGGTGAGAGGTGTGGGCCTTGGGCCAACTAATTTGTTTTTTATTTTTGGAAAATTCCGAGACTTAAATTTGGTAAACTTCGATTAAAGTCGGTAACTGAAATAAATGGTCGGTAACGGTAAGACGTTAAATCGATTTCAAAATACAATACCAATCACCAATTCTGTTTTCGGAAACTACCGTTACCATTGAATCGGATAAAAAAAGTTCAAAAACGGTTTCCGAAAATCCAAAAAATTTTGAAACTGTTTTCATCCCTAGGTTAGACGGATGAGCCCGATGGGCTGATTAGTTGACCAACACTAGAAGATAACAACGTGGAGTCCGAAAAACATGGGTGTGGCCATTTTGTAACCATTTCCTATGCATAGAAGGAAGATAAACCAACAGAGGCACATAGCTCATGACAGATGATTTAGGGACAGTTCCATAGGTGTAGGCTTGAAGATAGTAGCTAGCTCAACTGTGTAACCCTAATCCTATCTGGTATATAAGGCAGGATTAGGACCCCTACAAAACGATTGGATCCTCTATTAGGCATAGCTAGAATGCTGAACTCATCTCCTTTGTAAACTCAAATCCAAGAGTTAACACTCGGGCTTTAAGGGGCAAAGCCGGGTGCACCTCATACATGCGCCAAAGAAGACAACACATATAATAACAGAGTGTATAGAGATAAATGTCATAATATAATCAGAGTACTTATTGCATAGCGGAAGTCTTACAAAATAAAAGATAAATATAAAAGGATCTAAAATCCATCCTTGGCGCCAGAAAGTCAACTAGGAGACGCCACCTAGATCGAATCGAACTCCTCGATGTGTGGCTCCACTTGAACCACCTGTTCTTCTCCTGTGGGGGGTGTGAGACAGTGAGAGCACCTAGAGGGGGGAATGAATAGGTGATCCTATAAAATCAAACACTAAATAGCCACAAACTTGATTATTATAGTGTCAGTGCGACTAAGTAGCTTTGAGGCGAGTTCTTGTGAACAAAAACAATCACAGAAAAGCAACACAAGAGACACACGATTTTTATCCCGTGGTTCGGCCAAGTAACACTTGCCTACTTCCACGTTGTGGCGTCCCAATGGATGAGGGTTGCACTCAACCCCTTTCAAGTGATCCAATGATCAACTTGAATACCACGGTCTTTTCTTTTCAGAGTATTCTTCCCGTTTGCGAGGAATCTCCACAAGTTGGAGCCTCTCGCCCTTACAAAAGAGATCACAAAGATAGCACAAGAGTAAGGATGGGAGAGCAACACACGCAAGACTCAAATCCACAGTACAACAACGCACACAAGCCAAGACTTGAGCTCGAAACACGGCACAGGGAGTTCGCAACTCAAACGAAGCTCAAATCACTAACACAGCGAATCAAATGCGTGGAGTTGGAGTCTGGGAGTCTTAGAATGTTTCTTGAAAGCTTGGTTGTCTCTCCATGTGCCTGGGGGTCCCTTTTATAGCCCCAAAGCAGCTAGGAGCCGTTGGAGATCAATTTGGTAGGCAATTCTTGCCTTGTGTCGAGTGGTGCACCAGACAGTCCCGTGCACGACCGGACAGCCACTGTAGCAGTCCGGTGCTCAATTTCCTTCCATCAGGGGAGCAGCCGACCGTTGGTCCTTGGGATCGGTTGGCGCACTGGACACTGTCCGGTGCACACCGGACAATCCGATGTGCCCAACCGACCGTTGGCGCATCCACGTGTCGCGTGCTGATCGTGCGGCCGACCATTGGCCGCTGGCGCAGTTGACTCACCGGACAGTCCGGTGATTTATAGCCACGTCGCCTTCTGTTTTCCCGAGAGCGCCTAGTTGACGCCGAGCCAGCCTGGGGCACCGGACACTGTCTGGTGCACCACCGGACAGTCCGGTGTACCAGGGCAGAGCAGGTGTTGGCTGTACTTTGCCAACTCTTCTCCACTTCAAATCTTCTTTTCTTGGCTCTTTTTCTAGCACTTAGATAACCATGTTAGTACATACAACAATTCACTAAGTCTAGAACCATACTTTTTTCTTCGATTTCTACTTCTCACTCATTAAGCACATAAGAACTTAATCAATATGTGTTGGACATTTAATCACCAAAACATTATAGAAATGGCCCAAGGGCACATTTCCCTTTCAATCTCCCCCTTTTTGGTGATTTATGCCAACACATTAAAAAGCAACAAGAGAAGTGCAACATCAATGCAAATGAAGACCAAATTCTCTTTACTTAGGATTTGGCATTTTTGGATCATTCTTTGCCACCACTTGGTTTGTTTTTGCAAATCAATTTTTTTCCTATCTCTAAGACAAACACATTTGTTTGGGCAAATCGAGAGATATTCCAAGAGTAAAATTGATCAAGTGCCAAAAACTCCCCCTTTTTCCCATAAACAATAATTCTCCCCCATAAGAGACCAAATTTTGCAATAAGAGTATTTTGACAAAAATTAAATTCTAACTCCTCTATTTTCAAAATTCACAAGTGGTTGGCTAATCCATTTTGCTTTGGCCTTATTCTCCCCCTTTGGCATTAAGCACCAAAACGGGATCATTCTTGGCCCTTGAACCCCATTGCCTCACCAAAATGTTAATTACGAGCAAAAAGGCAATGAGAACACAAGTATGAACTTGGAATTAAATACACTAATACCCGAGTGTAGTGGAAGTCTTCTAGCCGTCCAAGTTCGCTTTCCCTTTCAATGTACCTTTGAGACTACATTAAGTGTACTCAACCAAACACGTTAGTCTCAAAAGGGTCAAGTTGTAGCACATGTCCCCCTAAATATGTGCATCATTTGCATATGGACTTATGAGGTCCGGGATGACTTGTACAACTTGAGCACCATAAATTTACAACAAATGATGTAAGTGCGCAAAGTAATATGATCAAAGGCATAGACTACATGTATGCTATAGATCAATCCAAGTTACGCGAATCTAAGACATTTAGCTCACTACGCAACCTGCAAAATGTTTTCTCATCTAACGGCTTGGTGAAGATATCAGCTAGCTGGTTCTCGGTGCTAATATGATAAATATCGATATCTCCCTTTTGCTGGTGGTCTCTCAAGAAGCGATGCCGGATGTCTATGTGCTTAGTGCGGCTGTGTTCAACAGGATTATTTGCCAAGCGGATTGCACTATCATTGTCACATAGGAGTGGGACTTTGCTCAGATTATAGCCAAAGTCCCAGAGGGTTTGCCTCATCCGAAGCAGTTGCGCGCAACACTGTTGTTGGGGCGAAGGTGAATACGCTGCCCTTCGCTAATGCCTTCATCGTCCCACCGCAATGACGCAGACCATATCCACAACGTGCCATGGAGCAAGCCAGAGGCGCCGATCGGATGAGGACCGGCGCGGTCCCCCGTCGTCCTCTCCATGGCAAGGCGAAGGATCTGTCGAAGTCTACTAGTCCCGTGCCCTCACCACGGCCGAGAGGCCCAGGTGGGATTCGGCCCACTGTGACGGGCCCCACGTGGACAAGTGTATTATGGGTCGCGTCTGTAATAGCCTTTTCCGTAATGACAGTCTGTAACCTCCACTTGTGGGAATATTCTGGGGATAAACCGCGTGCTCGAGGGCAGGATTGTCTTTGGCAAGGGACAGTTGGCTGCTCGAGCACCTATACATACCCCCGTACAGTGCCCGTGAGAGGGCAGATTAACAGAGCTATTGGCATTCCCTGTTGAACTTTGCAAACACTCTCTCCATTTCCCCGTTGGATCTACTTGCCCAGAAAAGCAAGTGCCAATATTTGGCGGCCACCGTTTGTGCTACGAACAAGCAACCCGCGATGGCCCCCAAGCGAGCTAGTTCGAAGGCAGCCCTGTCCATCGACGAAGCCATGAAGGCAGCACTGCTGGCTGAGAAAAAAGGCAAGGCCCTCACGGACAACACCCCCCAAGAAGCCTCCAAAGACGAAGCTGTCAGCAAAAGACAACGCCAAGAGCACCCCACCCTCGAAGGCACCCTACGCACCTACAGCTCTAGAGGACTACCGCAAGGACCACCAGGATTCGCTCCACCAGTGGACGACGACACAGTAGAGGACGGCGAAGTCATCGGCATCTCAGCCGAGGAACATCTACAGCTGCGGGCCCTGCGCCTCAAGAACCACAACCTCCAAAAGCAAAAAGACATCCTTGAGGCCAAGTGCCAACGTGTCACCGCTCAGGCCAAGGTGCGCTAGATGATACGAGACAAGGAACAGAGAGCTCGGGAGCTTGAGCAGGAAATCACGCTCATGCAGAGCGAAAGCCAGCACGATCTGCAGCACGGACCACCCCTCCAACGACGTGTCCTAGCTGAAGACCCATTCATACCTCAGCGCGGGCCCTTCATTCCGCATGTCACAGCTTTCCAAGGGATCAACTACCTTGATGAGCGTAGCCCCATGGCTCTGCACCTCCAAGCATCACCTTGGCCCATCAACTTCAGGGCAGGCACAGAGATATGGAGCCAGGAAATCTTGTGTGGGGGTCATAGGATTTTGCCTACTGGTCGCAGAGATATGGAGCCAGGAAATCTGGTCTGTCTCCCTGCGCAAATCTGAGGCAAATCCCGGGTTTAGTCGTGTCTAGGGCTCGCGTCCCAATGCCATCTTCTGGCACACGACAGAGGGGTTAGTTAGACACATTTTTGTCAATGGGGCCATTAGGATTCGAGTTAGGGATCAAGGTGAACATCCCTGATCTTTGGCTCAAGGTCTGAATTTCAGAAATCTGAAATTCAGAATTCTCATTAAGTCCACACATGGAAAGCTTGATTTGGGGTTTTATTTGAGCTAATTTGGCTAAGCTTTCTCAACCTTTCTTGTTGCCCAATAAATATACTTCAATTTTTATAATTGGCTCAACTCAAAATTTTAAACTTTTCACTCCCTTTTTCTTATTTTTTTGAATTTTGCTCATGGGGCTCCTTTAGGGTTTTTAAACTAGGGTTGCATAATCTTATCTTTTAAAGGTCTCAATTGCTTTGATCATGACACTTTTAAGTATATACTTGGTGACTTCATCATTACTTAAGTTATTTTGATGCTCATGCTTACTTTGGTTCACATAAAATGATGGCTCTTGGTTTGGCTTTTGAGAAAAACCCTGAGTGACACTGGGGTGTCACAGCCTTCCCCCCTTAAAGGAATCTCGTCCCGAGATTCGGGCCAGAGTCCTCCCGGGGTAAAGCGAAGGGTGAGGCTGATAGGAAAAAGGGTGATGATTGCCATTATTAGGATAAACTGCTCTTCGAATGTCATTCTCTTTGCAACTTCAGAAGGAAGTCCTTTTAATTTTTTCTTTATAGTTACTTCATTCTGAATTAAGATCATATTTTTGGAAATTAGATTCGAAAGGCAGGAGGAGGGGGGGGTTGGGGGTGATTATGTACCAGCTTCCTTAGGTAGGCAATCGGAAAAGTTGGATCTCAGGAATTCCTCGGTTTCCCAAGTAGCTTCTTCCTCTGAGTGATTACTCCACTGGACCTTGTACATCTTGATCGATTTAGCCCGAGTTGATCTTTCTTTGCAATCCAGAATCTTGGAGGGGTACTCTTGGTACGATAGATCTGGCTCTATCTCCAATTCTGGCTCTGCTAAGATCTCAGTCGGTAATCGAACACACTTCTTCAGCTGAGATACATGGAAAACATTGTGAATGGCAGACATCTTTGAAGGTAACTTCAGCTTGTATGCCACGGGTCCACATGCTTCTATGATCTCATAAGGTCCAATGTAACGAGGAGCTAGTTTGCCTTTGATCCCAAACCTCTGCATTCCCTTGGTGGGTGATACCTTGAGGTATACAAAACTTCCCACCTCGAACTGGAGAGGTTTCCTTCTTCTATCATGATAACTCTTCTGTCTGGCCTGAGCAGCTTCTAGATTCCTCCTGATTAGCTTGACCTTCCTTTCGGCTTCAGTCACTAAATCAGGTCCAAAAACTTCTCTTTCACCAGGCTGAGACCAATTGAGTGGTGTCCTGCACCTTCTTCCATAGAGAGCTTCAAAAGGTGCCATCTTTAGGCTGGATTGATAACTATTGTTATAAGCAAACTCTGCCAAGGAGAGGTGCTTATCCCAGTTCTTGCCACAATCGATCGCACAAGCTCTCAGCATATCTTCCAGGATTTGGTTTACCCTTTCCGTCTGACCATCAGTCTGTGGGTGGTAAGCTGAACTCCTGATTAGCTTGGTTCCCAAAGACTTTTGCAATTGTTCCCAAAATCTGGCAACAAATTGGGCTCCTCGGTCAGAAATAATGGTCTGAGGCAGTCCGTGCAAACACACGATCCGGTCAATATACAATTCTGCATATCTCTGAGCCTTATCAGTGGTGTGCACAGGAAGAAAATGTGCCACTTTCGTCAATCGGTCCACAATAACCCAAATTGAATCATGATGACGAGAGGTGTTGGGCAGACCCACAATGAAATCCATGCTGATGTCGTCCCACTTCCACGAAGGTACGGGTAGTGGTTGCAAAGCTCCAGCTGACTTCAAGTGGCTTGCTTTTACCCTCTGACAGGTGTCACACTCTGATACATACTGGGCTATCTCCCTCTTCATTCTGGTCCACCAGTACAAAGGCTTCAAATCATGGTACATCTTGGTGCTTCCCGGATGCATAGAGAATTTGGAGAGATGAGCTTCATCCAAAATTTTCCTCTTGAGATCCTGGTCTTTAGGAATTACCAATCTGCTTTTGAACCATAACACACCCTTCTCATCCTGGCGGAAACAATTATACTTCTCAACCTTCTGATGGAGATTCTTCTTGATAATCTGCACTCCCTTGTCACTGAGCTGGGCCATGATGATCTGGTCTTGCAAAGCTGGCTCAACAGAAACGTGAGACAAAGAACCAGAAGGAATTACTTCAATTCGCATCTTGCTCAACTCATCACACAAGGTGTTAATGCGAGAATCCATCAGAACACAGTTGCACTGCAACTTCCGACTCAAGGCATCAGCTACCACATTAGCTTTTCCTGGGTGATAATGTACCTCCAGGTCATAATCCTTAATCAGCTCTAGCCATCTTCTCTGCCTCATGTTAAGATCAGCCTGAGTAAAAATGTACTTAAGGCTCTTATGATCAGTGAAGATGTTGCAGTGGGTTCCCATTAGATAGTGCCTCCACATCTTCAATGCATGAACCACTGCTGCTAACTCAAGGTCATGAGTGGGATAATTTTGCTCATGAGGCCTGAGTGCTCTTGAAGCATAAGCAATGACTCGGTTGTCTTGCATCAAGACACAACCTAGCCCGGTGCCCGAGGCATCACAATATACATCAAAAGGTTTGCTGCTGTCGGGTTGCGCCAATACCGGTGCTGTGGTCAGATGCTGCCTTAATGCATGGAAGGCATCTTCGCACTTCTGACTCCACACAAATTTGACTTCTTTCTTCAGCAACTCAGTAATAGGCTTCGCAATTCGAGAGAAGTCCGGAATAAATCTTCGGTAATAACCGGCTAATCCCAGAAAACTCCGAATCTGGTGAACAGTTGTTGGTGGCCTCCAATTCATCACCTCTTGCACTTTATCCGGATCAACAGCTATTCCAGCCTGAGAGATAGTGTGACCCAAGAATTTGATTTCCTTTAGCCAAAAATCACACTTGGATAACTTGGCATAAAGGTGGTGCTCTCGCAGACGTTGAAGCACTACATGCAAATGCCCGGCATGTTCTTCTTCGTTCTTTGAGTACACCAGAATATCATCGATGAAAACCACCACGAACTTATCCAATTCCGGCATAAAAACAGAATTCATCAGATACATGAAATATGCTGGTGCATTTGTCAGCCCAAATGACATCACCAAGAACTCATATAGCCCATATCTGGTTGAGAATGCCGTCTTTGGAATATCACTTGCTCGTATTTTGATCTGATGGTAGCCAGAGCGAAGGTCTATTTTGGAAAACACCTTGGCTCCGACCAACTGGTCAAAGAGAACATCAATACGAGGCAAAGGATACTTGTTCTTGATAGTTACCGCATTAAGAGGGCGGTAATCTATACACAGCCTCAAGCTTTCATCCTTCTTCTTCACAAACAGTGCTGGACATCCCCAAGGCGAAGTGCTTGGGCGAATAAAACCCTTATCCAGCAACTCTTGCAATTGCTTCTTCAACTCTGCCAACTCAGCGGGTGGCATTCGGTAGGGCCTCTTGGAAATTGGGGTCGTTCCCGGTTGCAACTCGATGGCGAATTCAATATCTCGGTCCGGTGGCATTCCTGGCAATTCATCAGGAAAGACATCTGCATACTCACAGACCACTGGGATCTTCTTCAGGGGTAACTCCGTCATAGAGAAAGCACATGACTGAGAAGAACCCTGACTAGGCAAAATCAAAGTGAAATTCCCGCAGAAAGGGGAATTAACTTCCACGGTACGACTGGCTACATCAAGCACAACTTGGTGCAAGGTCATCCAATTTGCCCCTAGAATAATATCCACATTCTCCAATCCCAACACAAGAAGAGTGGTTTTGATAATGTGGCTTCCCAGTTGAATAGGCACACTTTGGTTTAATTGATTAGTTGCAATTTTACCCCCAGGTGTGACTATCATGAATGACCCTTTTGAGTGAGAGAATGGCAAGTTTGCAATTAGCACTGAACCTTTGGCTAATGAAACTATGAGATGCACCAGAATCAAACAGAATTAAAGCAGGTTGATTATAAACTGAAAAGGTACCGGTCATGATAGGAGCTCCTTCTGGCACTTCCTCAAGAGCAGTGAAGTTGAGCTTCCCTTGCCTGACTTGCACCTTCTGCTTTCTTCCCTTGTCTTGATTTGGTGCTGGCATATGTTTCTGCTGGTTCCTGGGACAATTCTTGGCATAGTGGCCCACATTGCCACAAGTGAAACACTTGTTCCCATTGCCCTGGCGGAACTGCTGTTGCTGCGGAGGCTGATTGTTCCTTGGGGCGGGAGCTGGGTAGCGGTTGGGTGCCGGCTGCTGCTGCTGCTGAGGTGGCCTGATCACCCATCTGCCTGCCTGCTGCTGAAAACCCCTGCTCTGATTGTGGGAAACAATCCGAAACCTCTGAGCCTGAGCAGATGGTGCTGCCATTGGTGCCTTTCTCTTCTTCTCTGCCCGGTGAGCAACAATGCAATCCTCCTGGGAGATGGCCATATTAACCAACTCATTGAAGCTATCAGCCCGGACAGCGTTGAGTCGTTCCCGCAGCTTGGTATTGAGACCCCTGCGGAAGCGATCCCTCTTCTTCTCATCAGAATCAGCATGATACCCTACATACTGGCATAAGTCATTGAAGGCTTGCGCATACTGCAGTACCGTGCGGGTTCCTTGATTGAGGGCCAGAAATTCATTCAACTTCCGATCAAGAATGCCAGCTAGAATGTGGTGTCCTCTGAAGGCAGTCTTGAATTCCTCCCAAGATACCTCACGATCAGCGGGGAGCATAGCACGGAAGTGATCCCACCAAGTCCGAGCAGATCCGCGAAGCTGCTGCGCGGCGAAGCGGGTCTTGGTAGCATCAGGGCAGTCTCCCGTGAGGAGAGGAAACTTGGACTCGACGACGCGAAGCCACACGTCGGCGTCCAATGGATCCTCTGCCTTGGCGAACAAGGGCGGCTGCGTGCTCAGAAACTCCTGGTATGTTGCCATAGCCGGAGGTCGCTGAGGCTGGCCTCCACCATGCTGCTGGGGGTGGGGCTGGCACTGCAAGAGCTGTCGCAGAATCTCATTCTGCTGGGCCATCAGCTCCTGCACTGTGGGAGCTGGAGGAGGTGGCGGGGGAACTTGCTCGTTCTGCCCGCGACGCTGCCTAGCTGCCATCTGAAAACAGAGATTGTCGCCATTGTTATTCCAACTCACAGTTTCGAACGGAAAGATATCATTTCATATGGAAAAAAAATGCCATAGTCATAATATTAGGTTCGAAATGAAGATAACATGGTGACAAAGATCCCACAGATTCCAAAAGTTCACAGGGTTACATTAATCAGGGGAAAGTACCCACAAGCCTAGTCCAAAATTTGATACTACTAAGCTCGCATAGGTTTCTATCCGCCTAAAAACGTCGAAGCGACTGCTTAACCCTGAGCGGTGGAAGCGACACTGGATACGGGTGAAGGAGGCATCACGGAGGTAGGCCCATTGGCACCAGGGGCTGGTCCTAGCTCCTCGGGAGCCTCTTCTCCCTCGCTTCCTGCTTCATTGGCTTCCATCTCCAGGTGGTGCATGTCCAAGTGGTCATTTGCTTCCTCGAGTTCCCTCTGCACATCGTGAAGCTGGTTCTCCAAGACATCAATAGTGTTGTCTCGGATCTCCACTTGCTGCTCCAAGGTAGCGATACGCTGGCGCAGCCTCTCCACCTGCAGATCCTTCTCCACCAACTCTGTGGATAGGTCGACCACAAAATCTTCCCGACTGTCGAGAGTGAGCTTGGCAGTCCGAGCGGTGTTAGCAAGAAGTGTCATAGCATCGCTCTGAAGGGCCTGAAGGCGGTACAGCGCTCTCATGCACTGAACAGTGACCCTCCCAACCAAGTCAGGATACATGGCCCACACATCCTTCACGTGGCTCACGCGGTTACACCACATGGGATCATCCTTCTTCTCAGCAGGGAAGAGTCCCAAGGGGTGCATCACCATCTCCAGGGGATGGTAGCCGCAGAAAGTCGTCAGAGTCTTCATGGCTGCTGCCTCAACGGTGTCGTCCGTCCTAAGTCCAATCGTCTCAGAGTCAAGAGAACGCCAACCCGGCTGAAGGGGATGAGCCTCCAAAGTCAGCCAGACCCGACAACGAGGTACCCGATGCTCCTCATACAACTTCACCGTGTACAAAGGGGGCGTAGGGTAACCGGCGGAGTTAAGCACTTCCCACAAGATGGAAGGAAAGCCATCGCGAGAAAGGAAGTCAGAACTGAAACGAGAGTCTCCTCCACTGGCGGGGGTGGGTGAATTCATCTGCGGAAGGGAATCAAAGATAAAGATTATGGTGGAAGGAAAAAGAAAAAGAGAGCCCGGATGGTTTTAAAGAAAGAGGGGTTAGCTCAAATTTTAATTCCTCTTCATGTTTTATAATGCATGCATGCTGGAAGAAACGTTGCCTCTCAAAAAGAAAATTGGGTGCCTTTTGAGGGCATCCTAAAATATAAGTATTGGCCCACGGGGCCTAATCAATTAGCCACCTATTTCCCTCTATGCCTAAGGCCTTTCGTCCTAGGTCTAGCGGTCTAGTCCTGACGATCTATAGCAGTTTCTAAGCAAGTTTTAGATTTTGAAAATTGGTATTCATGGTTTTATTGTCCTTCTCTGTGGTGGAATTTGCTCCGATACCAGCTGTGGCAGAACCACCCGAATTATTCCAGCTTAAGTGCCTAAGTCATGCCTCAAGGGCCGTGACACACTTAAATCGGAATAACCCGTCAGTCCTTCAGATCTAGTCTGATAGAGCCACTTAACCAGGATCAAATTCCATAATCTCACTCGAAGGTGAGTCACAGAAGAAATACAATAAAACAGGAAACCTCAATTTAAGTACTGAATTATTACATAAATCGGAGTTCTGGAGTAGCAAATAAAGTTCATAAAGTAAAGTGCAGCGGATAATCGATGTCGTCGGTAATGAGGAAATGGGCAAGGCCTAGCCCACTACTCCTCATGCTCCTCTCCTGCCGGAGCAACATCCCACTCGACCGTCCAACCCGGTGGCAGGGTGGTAGGCCAAGTCACACCATCAATCAAATCCTGCATGGTACCTGCAAAAATGGTGCCACAAGCAAGGCTGAGTATGCTAATACTCAGCTAGACTTACCCGGTGTGAGGAGTCTACTCCTCTACCTCTAGACTATGCAGCTGTTTGGCTGAGGGGTTTGGTTTGCCAAAAGCACTAGCTGTTACTAAAAGCAATTTTTAGCTTTTCCAAATTTTACCATCATTAACTTAGCTAGGTTTGCTCCTTCTAAGCATACATGGTAACAATCAATTAGTTCAATCAACAAGTTATCTCATGTAACCACATTTCACTTCTTACTCGATGCAGTACAAGGAATCAAGCAGTCTCATTAGCTGTGAGAAGCAGACGATTCGAATCGAGTTTTAACCTTGCAAGGTAAACCTAAACACACGGCATGTCAGGGTACTTCGACCCTGCACATGACAACCGTCCCCATCGATTCCCCGTTCACGTCCAGGCCTCACCGCCTTGCCATACAATGCTCCACTGACCCCGGTTGCCGCCGTGCAGTGACCGCACTTGTATCCACCATAGCTAGCATGGGAGACCCAGTTTCAGGTCGCATGAGGGATAAAGTCCGCGCCCGGCTTCACTCAGGTACTAGGTTTACCGGTCACCATATTTCCCGGCATGTGCTTAGTACGTTCAAAAGCTTGACTCAGGTATCCACACATTAATCCTTAATTCATTTTCCCGTCTCATGGACAAGGCATCCTCCCTGGATCCAAGTCCATAGACCAACATATATCCCATTATCAAGATGAATACAATCAATTCCTGACCTCGCGCGAGTGCTAGAAAAATCACTCGACTTCTACCGAG
Source organism: Zea luxurians (assembly GCA_029449295.1). NCBI lineage: Eukaryota > Viridiplantae > Streptophyta > Magnoliopsida > Poales > Poaceae > Zea > Zea luxurians. The sequence continues at coordinate 14,760,358 of JAOPSE010000014.1, read as the reverse complement.
ATCCTGATTAGCAAGCAGCTACTCGACCTAACATGCTAGTATTCATCTCAAAAAGGAATCCTAAGTTCATGCAACTAGAGGTTTCAAGCAACTCCTACACTTAAGTGCACATTACAATCCTACAAGCATTAAGTGTAGTAAAATAGCATAATTAATAGGTTATGCATAAAATCGGGGCTTGCCTTCAATTGCTGGGGCTGCGGGGAGATCCTCGATAGCAGCCTCTGAAGCCTGCTCCTGGTCCTCCTCTTGGACAGGTCCTTGCTCGGGGATGAGCACGTACTCTCCGTCGGCAAGATTACAATCTAATGAATGCAATGCGTAAGATATATGCATGATACGATATGTGCTTTTAGAAATCATAACTTAAAAGGTGTATGATCTTTCTTGAGTTAAACAAAGTTAACTTTACTTATGCAAGACCCTTGGGTGGTATACTTGGTAAACTGGTTCAAATTTAGCTAAGGTAAAAGGTAGGCTTAATTTTGGGGGTTCCACTGAATTCTTTTTAAGTCTTAGAGATAAATGATAAGTACTCAAGTTAGACTTATTGAGGTGGGGTTTATTTCTCCTTTCCTTTTCTTTTATTCTCTTTAATGTCTTGGAGTAGGTTTGAATTACAAGTTGCTTTTATAAAATTCTAAAAATTCTGTAAAAATTACAGTGGCTTGCTACTGGTGTGTGTTTCTCTGTCTTAAAATTTGGGGATCAGAAAGTGAATGGTTTTCTCTGGACAAAATTATTAAATTCTAGGGTAGGAGAGGTGCTTTGAACTACAACTATTATTTAACAGTGGGTAATTCTCTAAAACTTATTTTTGCTGGCTTTTAGGTGTTGTAACATGACTTGACACAAATTTCTAGGTACTAATACCTTTTAATTATTTTTATATGGTTTTCCCAAGTTTCTAGCCAAATGGGTGCTTTCTACTACCACTATATTTGAAAAATATCAAACAACAGAGTTCTCATTTTTCTTAGTTATTGTTTTGTGCAAGAGCAATCATTCTGAAGTTTGGCATCTTTTTGCTTAAGGGAAGGGGTGGTATGCATTATTTGAATTAAGTGGCCTTTCTCTTAAGTCATTAGCAATAGGTATGAGTTTGCTTCTTTTTCATGGGTTTGCATTTTTCTCTGGTAGTTCATCTCATTATGGACTTAGCAAAATTTTGGTTGCCCATTATTGCATCATTAGGGGTTATTCAAGAATTATTGGAAAGATGCCTTATTATCACCTTGTATTTATTTCCCTTACTTAAAAAGTTGGACTGAGGTGCTCTGTATTTTTGTAGTGGGGCTCTGGTGGTTATAAGTTCACTGGATTTCTGTTAAGCATTTTGGTTATAGTTTTGCCTCTTTAATAATTAATTTTAGTCTTATTTAGGCTAAACAATTCATTTTAATTTAAAACTGGTCCAAATTAATGGTCTCTGTATTTTTCCTAAGTTCTCTGTTACATAAGTAAACTAGGAAAAATAATATTAATCACTGTTCATTAATTTCTATTATCTTTCTGATTTTCTCTAAGTTTTGGACAAAACATCTTTAAATGAGAAACTACATCATAATTTCTAATGCTGGGGTTCCTACTATTTTTAAACAGTGTCTAAAAGAGGTTTGAATACCCACAAATTTTCTTAAGTCTAGCACAGAAGAAAAACTAATTTTCCTTGATTAAATAAGGGTTAGTGGGTTTCTGTTTTTAATTTTAAACTCTAAAATTTTGAACAGAAAGCATAAGGTCTACTATTTTTAAATGATAGATTATAATATACAGAGGCTAGCAAAATTGGTTTGACACTTTTTGATTAAGAATTCATCAAGTTATGAATTTTACAAGTTCTCTGGTTATTTAAAAAGAATATCATAATCGATTTAATTGAAAGTCTACTTTGCACTGGGGTCCCTGGCGGTGTTCTAAGTTTTCTTCGCGAATCAGTCCTCAGGCTACTATTCACCTGAGTCTCTGACATTATAGAAAACCCCTCGGGTTCTACAAAAACCTAACCCGAGGTCCTTCTTCTACCTCAAACAGTAACCGCGGCGGGGAAAAGGCCGGAGGGGCTTACCGACGGCGAGACTGTTCCGGTGAAGAGGTCGAGGATGAAGGGGAGGTCTCGGGGATCACAACGGTGTGCGGAACGCCGTCGGAGATGGCCGGAGTCGGTCGGTCCACGCGCGCAGGCGGGGATGCTCGTCGGCGGCGAGGAGACCGGCCTGGTCACGGCGAGGTAGGTCAATCAAATGGGTCAGAGAGGTTCACGGGATGCCAGAGAAGACATGAGCGCAAGGAATTGGGCGGAGACTCACTGGATAGCTCGGTCCACGCGCGGCGGCGGAAGACCGAAGTCCGGTGAGGTCGATCTCGGGCCTCCGGTGAAGTCCGGCCGGGTCCGAGGGCTTGGCAAGCTTCACGGGCTGCTGGTGGAGCTGGCCGAAGCACTGGCTTGACTTGAGGGTGGCTGGAGGGAGCTGGCCACGGTGGCCGAAGCTCGGGCGGCAATGGCGGGCGGAAATTAAGCTCGCCGGAGCTAAGGAAAGGTGGCTGGCCGAAGAGGGTGAGTGCGGGGCGAAGTGAGGCGCGCCCAGGGAGGCTTTATAGGCGCGGGCGGGCACGGCCGAGGGCGTGAGCGTGCGGCGGACTTGACTGGACGCCGGGGAGCGCGCGCGCGCGGGTTGGGCGAGCTCTGGCGTGCCGACCAGGGTCGAACACGTGTGCCCGTGCGTTCTGCCCAAGTTCTGGCGCGTGTAGTCGCTCATCCGAGCCTGCTCTCGCCTTGGTCAGTGCACAAAACCTCTTCTCCTCCCTACAAGCTACCATTCTTGTGTGGGGGTCATAGGATTTTGCCTACTGCTCGCAGAGATATGGAGCCAGGAAATCTGGTCTGTCTCCCTGCGCAAATCCGAGGCAAATCCTGGGTTTAGTCGTGTCTAGGTCTCGCGTCCCAATGCCATCTTCTGGCACACGATAGAGGGGTTAGTTAGACACATTTTTGTCAATGGGGCCATTAGGATTCGAGTTAGGGATCAAGGTGAACATCCCTGATCTTTGGCTCAAGGTCTGAATTTCAGAAATCTGAAATTCAGAATTCTCATTAAGTCCACACATGGAAAGCTTGATTTGGGGTTTTATTTGAGCTAATTTGGCTAAGCTTTCTCAACCTTTCTTGTTGCCCAATAAATATACTTCAATTTTTATAATTGGCTCAACTCAAAATTTTAAACTTTTCACTCCCTTTTTCTTATTTTTTTGAATTTTGCTCATGGGGCTCCTTTAGGGTTTTTAAACTAGGGTTGCATAATCTTATCTTTTAAAGGTCTCAATTGCTTTGATCATGACACTTTTAAGTATATACTTGGTGACTTCATCATTACTTAAGTTATTTTGATGCTCATGCTTACTTTGGTTCACATAAAATGATGGCTCTTGGTTTGGCTTTTGAGAAAAACCCTGAGTGACACTGGGGTGTCACAGCGGAGTCATCCATATGATCACCGAAGGGTCCAGCGTGGACATCGAAACAAAATGGCAGAAGAGGGACCACTACCGAAGTGTTAACCACGTCGCCCTCACCAGCCCAGTCATACTGACAAGGTGGTCTCATGTGCCGCTCACCTTCGACGCCAGGGACGTTGATCTGCGCAGTGCCCCTCACGTTGACGCCATGGTGATCAACTGTAGCGTAGCAGGCTGGGACCTACACAAGGTCCTGGTCGACAACAGCAGCCAAGCAGACATCATTTTCCTGCATGCCTTCGACCGCATGGGCATCAGCCACAGTCTACTCAAGCCTTCAAACAACCCCCTTTATGGCTCAGGCGGGAAAGGCCCCTTTCCCATTGGCAAGATTGAGCTACCCCTGTCCTTCGGTGTAGCACCCAATGCCTGAAGTGAGCAGGTCACCTTCGACATCGTCGACATGGTATACCCATACAACACCATAATGGGCCGGGGCTCCATCAACAAGTTTGAAGCGGCTATCCATGGACTTTACCTATGCATGAAAATCCTAGGTCCACAAGGCGTGATCACAATCTACGGCAACCAGCAGACCGCACGCAACATTGAAAGAGACTTCGTCCCAGGGCAACGGAACATGCACTGCCTCACAGCACAACGCGAGGCTTCGAAGAGACCCGCCCAGTCACCGACAAAAAATAAAGGCTCACCTACAAAGCAATGACGGAACGAAGGTAGTACCCCTCGACCCGGCCACCCCTAAGGAAACGGTCGTAATAAGCGAAGACCTTACCTCGCGAGACGAGGGCAAACTCATCTCCTGCCTCTCCCAAAATAAGGACGTCTTTGCTTGGTCCGCCCACGACCTAGTTGGAGTCAGCCGCACTATCATAGAGCATGGCCTGGGCGTCGACCCTTCAGTGTGCCCAAGGAAGCAGCGACTGCGCAAGATGTCCGATGAGAAGACCGAAGCCGCCAAAGCCGAGGTGCACTGCCTGTTGGAAGCCAACTTCATCGAGCCAATCGCTTACCCTACATGGCTCGCCAACGTGGTTATGGTGCAAAAGAAAAGCAGCAAGTGGCGCATGTGCATCCACTTCACCAGTCTCAACAAGGCCTGCCCCAAGGACAACTTCCCCCTACCACGGATCGACAAAATAGTCGATAGCGCAGCAGGATGCGAAGTCATGTCCCTCCTCAACTGCTTCTCCGGTTACCACCAGATCTACATGAAGGAGGAAGACAAGGCCAGCACAAGCTTCATCACACCCTTCGACACATACTGCTTCATTAGAATGCCGGAAGGACTCAAAAACGCTGGGTCAACCTTCTCCTGCCTCACAAAAAGGGTCCTCGAAAGTCAAGTAGGCCGCAACATTTTCACCTATGTGGACAACATTGTCGTCGCAAGAAAGAACAAAGAGGATCACCTGGCCGACCTCGCCGAAACATTCGCTAATATGCGGGATGCACGACTTCGGCTCAACCCCGAAAAATGTGTTTTTGGGGTCCGCTAGGGGAAAATACTCGGCTACCTAGTGTCGCACAGAGGGATCGAGGCCAACCCAGCAAAAATCCAAGCAATCATCAACATGACACCCCCGCAGTCCGCTAGAGACGTCCAGCGACTGACAGGTAGATTGGCTACCTTGAACAAGTTCATTTCAAAATCCGCAGAGCGCAGTCTACCTTTCCACAAGACACTGTGTGGTGCAAAAGACTTCGCCTGGGGACCAGAACAAGCGGCAACATTCAAGTCACTCAAGCAATATTTGTCCGATTCGGCAACCCTCACTAGTCCCGACCCTTCATTGCCCTTGCTATTATACATAGCGGCCTCACCATGTGCAGTCAGCACAGCATTGGTCCAAGAGCAGGATAGATAGGGCACAACTCGGCAATGCCCAGTCTACTACGTCTTAGAAGTCCTCACGGCTTCCAAGTGCAACATGACTGACCTAGAAAAAATTTCATACGCAGTTGTCATGGCATCGCGCAAGCTGCGCCACTACTTCCAAGCATTCAAAGTGCGGGTCATGTGACGGAACCTCCAAAGTCATTAGGCCCACCTATAGTTGTCCCTGTCCAATAGACCTCAGACAACCCTGTAGGTGTTCCTGAATCACTTGACAAGTTCGATATCTGCTTTCCAGACTTTTCCCAAGAGCGTTTTACCCGTCACATAGACATTACAAAGCATCGGAGATACAAAAATGCGGAAGCGGTTACATAAACTTACCTTTATTTAAAAGTAGAACAGAGTTATATTATTACAGACCAGGATATAACATACGAGTGCAGAGTAGTATTATTATTACAAGCCAAGGGAGACAAAACCCCCTCCCAATAAGTATCAAACAAAAAGTTTTTATGGAGGAACCCTTCCTCCTTGTAACACCCGGTTTTAAGGAACAAAGCCGGGTGCATCTCATACATGCGCCAAGAAGACAACATATATAATAACAGAGTGTATAGAGATAAATGTCATAAAACATCAGAGTAATTATTACATAGCGGAAGACTTATTACAAAATAAAGGAATAAATGTAAAACGAACTAAGGATCGTCGGCGCCAATGTCGACTGAGAAACGCCACCTATATCAAGTCGAATGCCTCAGTGTTAGGCGGCTCCTCTTCGACCACCTGTTCTTCTCCTGTGGGGGGTGTGAGACAGCAAGGGTGAGCTCACATACGTTCATAGCTCAACAAGTCGTGGGGAATAATGTGGCATGAACTCACCAAAGGTGGGAGTTCATGAAGTGTAAGGCTAATCAATGAAATAGAGGCTGAGGCTGAGCATTGCTTTTATAAGTTGGTCAAAATTTTATTAGCAATTACTAAGTGTAAGTAAATACCAAACCTTAATAATAATAAAGAATAGTAATAGTAAAATAATCCCAAATGCGATGCAAATGTCAAATTAAATTTAAGTTTCATAATTAATCATGTGAGGGTCCGAGCCGCTCATGACCGTGAGCACGGCTAGTATACCAGTTTTACACTCTGCAGAGGTTGCGCATCTTTACCCACAAGTCATGTTACCCATCTGCCAAGAGACGGCCAATCCCATACACCTCTACCGAGGAGGCGAGGCAGGGTAACACTACGAGGCCTTTACAAAGTTCCACTAGCTTCAGAAATCCCGCTACAGTTTATAGGAAGCTCCAGTGCAGGGTTCTTGCCTGACCGCCATCGCAGCAAAATCAACCAAGGACCTCCCTACACTGACCACTCCCCTACTGCCCTTGCCCCTTTCGGGTAAGGAAGACCTCCACTAGCTTTCCTAGTTAATCAGCCAAGGGCGTCCCATTAAACCCTTGTGGTAGCACTGTTTTCCCGGGTGGTCGCTCCATGTTCCCATTAATTTAATGATCTTAACATGAACAGTAATAATAACAAAATAATAACAGAATAATCATGAGTAGTGTATCTCCATACCCAATCCACATAAAGCAATAGCAAGTACTACCCAAAAATATTCCAGGGGTGAACAAGGTACAGAGGTAATCAAAACTGGGGTACATAAAGGATCCCATCAAAATTAACCTATGCAGATCATTAAAATTAATAAGAACATGGCTGGGAAAAGTAAGTGATCAAGGGCACAACTTGCCTTCAATGAGCTCCTGCTCAGCTATCTCTACTTGTTGAACCTCAGAATCCACAGTGGCTTGCTCGTCTACTCGCATCAACACAATACATACATAGTATAGCATAAATTAACATCACATCAAACATGCAAATAAAATACACAGTAAAAATCTACACATTAAAATGAGATCATTGGAACTGGAACCATTAAATTTGGAGTTATACATTTCAAGTTATGAATTTCCTAAGATTTAATGTGCTTGAAATAGGATTAAATGATAAATTAATTTTCTTACTACTTTCGTGTCAAAACAGAGACACTAAATGATAGAGAATCTTATTACACAATTTTAGAAATTGGAATGGCTCAGTTTGGATTTAAAATGAATTAGATATGAATTTTCCAAGTTCTAGCAATTGTTTCTGTATTAAAATTTCATTTACTAATTCATTTACTTATTTTAAATATGCTCTGGACTGGGCCTCATTTTCTAGGAATGTTAGGGGCTCGGGCGCAAAATAATCCAGACACAGGAACAGTCGCGCGAGGACTGCGGGTTCATTTCACCTAAACATAGGGGTTCAAGTGCAAAGTGAACCCGCGAAGGGGTATCGGGGTTTACTGGCCACACGATCAAACTTCGGTGGCCAGGATTAGGTTCTGGCAACCACGAATCAGTATCAAAAAGGGCCCTGAGATAGAATATAGACGGCTCAGATTTTATGGAGGCCAAAACAATGCGGATCGCCCGATCTATCACTAACGGTCAGGATCAACATCCCCGAACCGGTGACCCTAGGTTTAGATCTAGGCCGTCCAAATAGAATCGAGTGGCCACCGTTCGTCTTCCTCCTGGATCGAGCCACGGCGGTGCTAACAGCCCGCACGACGGCGCTCGCCGATGAACTACGCGCATGACGCCGCAGAGGCCTAACCGCATCACTTAACGGCTCCACACGACATGGGAAGCGGGGCGAGCACGATGGGTAAGAACTCACCAACGCAAAAGTTACGTCGAGGTCGGTCCACGGTGCCCAGCGGAGTCGCGGCGGCGGTGAAGTTCGGCGATGAATTCCGGTTGCACGGATCGATCCCCAGGCATGATTCTTCACGCACACGCTCCCCGTACGTGGCCCAACACCCAAAACCCAATACCAGCCACCAATCTTCGGTGCAGGAGCGGGGCTTCGGGGGCGGATGACTGCCCTTCCGCGAATGCAGTAATGGCGGCGTGGGCTCAGCGGTCTTTCTGTTGCGCGCAGCAGAGAAGGCGCTGGCCGGTCTTATCCCACGACGCGACGGACTCGGCCAGCCGGTGGAAACTTCTCACAACCCACGCCCCACCCAATTCGGCGGCAGCTGCGCAGGGGAGATGACCAGGTCACACCCGAGGCTTCACGGCGTGGAGTTCGGCTCGTAGGTTGTTGCGATTCTCTGCGTGCGCGACCGAGTCCAAGGCATGCGAATCGACCGGCGAGTTCCACGGCGGAAAAGCTGCGCGCGAGGTCGAGCTGGGCTCCCCATGAATCGCGGTGGAGTTTGTTGCGGCAACAGGGTTGGTGGTCTCCGTCCGATTCGAGCAGGGCGATGGAGCTGGCAACGATGGCCCGCAGGTAAGCGACACTAGATTGCAGGTGTTGGTGGCTTGCGTGTCTGTGGAACGGGCCCCACACGACAGAGGGTAAGGGTCGGGCACGCGCTTGGATGGCCGACAAGAGGGTCCACGCGCCAGCCGATGCCTGTGCTGGGCGCGCGCGCACGATGTGAAGCCAGACCAAAGGAGAAATAGGGTGGGCCGAATTTGGGGTAGAGTCAGCCCAGTTAGGTTTCTTTCACCCTTTTCTTATTCTTTTTTTTTCTTATTTCTCTTTTCTTCTAATTCAATAATTCAAATTAGATTTGAATTGCTGGTTTAAATCTCAAATTCTCAAATATTAATAGCACTCTAAGATTAATACTATCAATGTTTTGCCATAATCTCACTGGTATTATTAATATTATTATTATTATTATTATTTTATTATTTCTATTCATTCTTCAATTCCTTTGCTCCCATAATTAAAATCTCAAACTGGGTTTTGAAGTTATACTTGTTTTACTTATTTGTTTGAATTTTAAATGCACATACAAAGGAAGTCCAGCATGATGCACGTATTATCTATGTGTTCTTTGTGTTAATTATCCACTTATCACTAGGGTTGATCACATGTGATGATAAGTAGAGGACACAAATTACTAAGATTATCTCTATTCTTATTATTGCACTTTTGAGTATTACAAATCCTACCCCCCTTAAAAATAATCTCGTCCTCGAGATTTAGGAAGAACTAGGGAAAAGATGGGGAAAATCTATCTGAAGCTCTTCTTCTCTTTCCCAAGTAGCTTCATCCTCACTATGGTGGCTCCATTGCACTTTGCACATCTTTATAACCTTATTCCTTGTAACCCGAGTCAACGTATCCAAAATCTTGATGGGGTACTCAGCATAAGTTAGATCCTCTTGAACACTAAGGTCCTCCATTGGTAATTGTTCTTCAGGCACCCTGAGACATTTCTTCAGCTGAGATACATGAAATACATCATGAACATCCGCAAGATGATCCGGTAACTCCAATTGGTATGCAACCTCTCCCACTCGCTTTAAGATTAAGAAGGGTCCAATAAAGCGAGGGGACAACTTTCCCTTGACTTTGAATCTCCTCATTCCACGAAGGGGTGACATATTGAGGTACACATAATCACCTTCCTCAAATTTCCAGTGGTCTCCTTCTATTATCAGCGTAGCTCTTTTGCCTGGTCTGAGCTACCCTGAAGTTCTCCCTGATTGTACAGACTTGTTCTTCTGCCTCTTGAATAAGTTCAGGTCCAAAGAATTGTCTTCCCCTAGTCTGATCCAATATAGAGGAGTCCTGCATTTCCTGCCATATAGGGTCTCAACGGTAACATTTTCAGATTGGCCTGGTAATTATTATTATATGAGAACTCAACATAAGGTAGACTCTTGTCCCAACTACTACCATGCTGAAGGGCACAAGCTCTCAACATGTCTTCCAATACTTGATTAGTCCTTTTAGTTTGTCCATCAGTTTGAGGATGGTAGGCCAAACTAAAATTCAACTTTGTATCCATGTTCTCATGAAAACTTTTCCAAAATCTGGAGGTAAACTGTGATCCTCTTATCCAAAACGATCTTCTTTGGTACTCCATGTGGAGACACAATTCGAGCCATATATAACTCTGCTAGCTAAGATCCTTTATAAGTAGTCTTGACCGGAATAAAATGAGCCACTTTAGTCAATCTATCCACAATCACCCATATATCATCATATCCTTTCTGGGTGCGAGGCAATCCAGTAATGAAATCCATATCAATCTCTTCTTACTTCCACTTGGACATCTTTGGTGGGTGTAATAGTCCAGCTAGTCTTTGGTGATCGGTCTTAACTCTTTGGCACACATCGCACATAACCACATGTGCAGCCATATCTCTCTCCAGTCCATATCACCAGCACTTCTGCTTTAAATCCTGATACATCTTGGTACTACCAGGATGAATAGAATAATCCAAGTCATGGGCTTCCTTCAATATAGTCTCACGAAGGCTTTCAATCTCCGGAACACATATCCGATTCGTGAACCATACGGTGCCTTGCTCATCTTCCGTGAATTCTAGACCTCGACCTTCAGTAATAAGATCCTTAATCTCTTGTATTTTAGCATCTCCAATTTGTCCTTTGCGGATTTCTTGCTCCAAGGTAGGTTCCGCATCAATAATAACTCCTTCAGTATGATCAACTATCCCCAGGTTAAGTCTCCTAAAATCCTAATCAATCTCATCGGGTAGCTGGGCAACAACAGCTGAATGAACGTGCTCCTTTCGACTCAAGGCATCTACAACCAAATTCGCCTTGCCCGGGTGATAGTGAATTTCCAAATCGTAATCTTTAATAAGCTCCAACCAACGTCGTTGCCTAAGGTTGATATCCTTCTGAGTGAATATATACTTCAAACTCTTATGATCCATGTATACTTGGCACTTAGTTCCCATAATATAGTGTCTCCAAATCTTAAGTGCATGCACAACGGCAGCCAGTTCCAAGTCATGAGTGGGGTAGTTCAGTTCATGCTTCCGCAACTGACGGGATGCATAGGCGATCACATGTCCTTCTTGCATAAGCACACATCCAAGTCCTTGGCCACATGCATCACAATAAATGTCAAATCCCTTCTGTAGATCTGGCATAACCAATACTGGTGGCGACATTAGTCTCTCCTTCAATTGATCAAAGCTTTCTTGGCATTTCTCATCCCACTTAAATTCTTTTCCTTTCCCCAGAAGCGAGGTCATAGGCTTAGCAATTTTAGAGAACCCTTCAATAAATCTCCGATAATATCCTGCGAGTCCCAAGAAGCTTCGAATCTCAGTAACTGTAGTGGGCACTCTCCACTCCATTATCTCCTTCACTTTAGCAGGATCCACTGCTATTCCTCCATTAGAAATAATATGACCAAGGAATGGCACCTTGTCAATCCAAAACTCGCACTTGCTGAACTTGGCATATAGCAGGTTATCTCGTAGCTTCTGTAGCACCAATCTTAGATGTTCTTCATGATCACTTTCATTCTTAGAATAGATAAGAATATCGTCGATGAACACCACGACGAATCTGTCCAAATACTCCATAAACACTTTGTTCATCAAATTCATGAAATAAGCCGGTGCATTGGTTAATCCAAATGACATAACAGTAAACTCATATAATCCATATCGGGTCGATAAAATCATCTTGGGAATATCTGATGGTCTAATCCTCATCTGATGGTAACCCGATCGGAGATCAATCTTCGAGAATACTCTAGCACCTCTCATCTGATCAAATAAATCCTCAATACGGGGTAATGGATACTTGTTCTTCACCGTGACATCATTGAGTGATCTATAGTCCACACACATCCGTTGCGATCCATCCTTCTTCTGCACAAATAACACCGGTGCTCCCCAAGGTGTAACACCCGGATTTTAGGGATCCAAAACCCGGGGTTAACATAAACACCAGGTATGCTGGGACCAAGTCTCACACATATGATGTATAGTGGCACAGGATCGAATGTCACAACTTTATATATAACAGGAGTTCTATACAAAATAAATAATTACATTTTAAGGAGACAACGGTCCAGCAACCCAAAGTTGACTGGGAGACGACGACCTAGACCTCTCACGAACTCATCCCAGCATCCCCCATGAGCATCGTCCTGCAGTACCTGGTCTTGACCTGTGGTGTATGTGAGACAGCAAGAGTGAGCTCACATACGTTCATCGCTCAACAAGTTGTGGGGAATAATGTGTATGAACTTGCCAAAGATGGAAGCTCATATGAAGTGTAAGGCTTACCAAAGAGGATGGTTGAAGCTGAGCATTGCTTTTAAAGTTGGTCAAAATTTTATTAGCAGTTACTAAGTATAAGTAAATACCAAACCCAATTAAGTAATAGAACAAAAGTAACAACTTCACCTGCGATGCAATGCATATGACAAATTGAGTTTAAGTTCCATAATTTAATCATGTGAGTGTCCGAGCTGCTCATGACCGTGAGCACGGCTAGTATACCAGTTTTACACTCTGCAGAGGTTGCGCATCTTTACCCACAAGTCGTGTATCCCATGTCGCCAGGGTTTGCAAGGCCCTTAGACACTTCCGAGGTGAATGGCTAGGGATCCACTACGAGGCCTTTACAAAGTTCCACTAGCTTCCGAAAACCCGCTACAGTTTATAGGAAGATCCAGTGCAGGAATCCCTTGCAGGACCGCCATCGCAGCAAAATCCTCCCGAGGGCCTCCCTACACTGACCTCTCCCCTACTGCCCTTGCCCCTTTCGGGTAAGGTAGTCTTCCACTAGCTTTCCTAATTAATCGGCCAAGGGCGTCCCATACCACCCTTGTGGTAGCACTGTTTTCCCGGGTGGTTCTCCATGTTCCAATTAACATAATGATCTTAACATGAACCATAAATAACAACTGATAACAAAAGTATAACCATGAATAGTGTATTCTTCATACCCAAAACCACATATAGCACTAGCAAGTACTACCCAGAAAGTTCAGTGGTAAACAAGGTATAAAGATAGACAAACTAGGGTAACCTATTGGGTCCCATCAAAATTAACCTATGCAGATCATTATGATTAATTAGAACATGAGTAGGTGAAAAGAAGTGATCAAGGGCACAACTTGCCTGGGCCTTGAGATTCCAGGTACCAGGATGATCTTTCAGATCCTCGTGACCTCACTGCTAGTCGTAGCAATACAAACATACATGGTATAGGCAAAATTAACATTACACCAAACATATATGCAAAATACATATTAATAATCTACATATTAAAATAAGATCACAGGAAAAAGAATTATTAATTTTGGAGTTGTAGAATTCAAGTTATGATTTTCCCAAGGTTTAATGTGATTAAAATATGATTAAATGATAAATAAGTTTTCTGACAGAGTTCATGTCAAAACAAAGACACTAAATGATGAAGAATATTATTACAAAATTTTAGAAACTGGAATGGTTCAATTTGGAGCTAAAATGGATTTTCTATGAATTATCTAAGTTCTAGCAATTATTTTTGTATTAAAAATCTAATTTCTAATTCATTTAATCATTTTAATACTGCACTGGACTGGGCCTCATTTTCAGAAAACCGCAGGGGGCTCGGTGTAAGTCGCCACAGACTCATACTACAGTCCAAATGGACGGCGGGTTGATTTTACATAACCCCGAGGGCTCTTTTACAAAATAGGCTCGACGAAGGGGTACGGGCCGATCTCGGCCGTCCGATCTAGAATCCGTGGATCAGATTAGATCCAACACCTAACCGAACCGGTACGCATTCTCAACCGTTGGATCCATCATCCACGGTCGGGATTTTATTTGACCGAGATCAACACGGACCCGTCCGATCAGATTCGAAGGGCTGAGATTGACTCCCTAATACATCGAACTGGTACGCTACATGGATCTTTAGATTTAGATCCAACGGCCCAGAGATGCCCAATCCCAGATCTAATCCTAACCCTTGATCAGAGATGGACGGCTAGGAGGGCTTCTCCCATCTCGCAACAGCCACCGAGCGGCGGCGCCCTTTGCCACACGGCGGAGCACGACGGCGAGATTCCCCCAATCCGGTGCCAACACGAATCAATGCGTCAATGGACGGTGCTAATCAAAATTGAAGGTGCGGCGGACACAAGGAAGGATTCTACACCGGTAATGGTGAGGCAGAGGGGTCCGACCACGGGGAACCGCGGTCCGCGGCAGGCTCAGTGTTTCCAGTGAGAAATTACCGACCCATGGGTCCGCAATTCGTTGTCGCTCGAGGTGCTACGCAATATACAGAGGATAAACAAGGACTCGGTGACGATCTTCACCTTGATTGGCGCGGCCAGAAGCTTCGTCCACGGAGCGAGGTGATGCGTGGCGACGCGGCTAGGAGTTCGCACGGCGTCGGGACTCAATATGCGAAATTGGTGTTGGCCGGAGCTCGCCCGAGCTCCGACGAGGCCCCTGCTGGTCGATGAGAAGCAGTGGGCTGGGATAGAGGCGGCCGATTCGTGTTTGGGCGAGATCACTCGGTCTTCTGCGCGCGCGAGTTTAGACAAGCTAGAGAACGGCGACGGTGGTCTAAGGGAAGCCGTGGAGTAGAGAGGGCAAGGGATCATGGGTCGAGTCGGCGCGGGGCCCGCGTTACTTATACTAAGGTGCTCGCACCGGCTAGCGGCGAAAACGACGGCGGTCGTTGAGCTCCGACTCCGCTTCTCCCGCGAGGAAGAAGAACGCGCCGCGCGAGACACCGACGAGTGGGTCCCGGCCATCAATGGAACGCGGCGCGCAGGCACTGGCGTCACGGTCCCACATGTCGGCGCACGGTGAGAGGGGGAAGATTGGGCCGCGCGCGTGTGGAGATGAAAAACAGCAATGGGCCGAATTCCAGGTAGCCGGCCCAGGTAGGTCTTTTATTCTTTTTCCTTTTTAATTTCTGTTTTCTTTTCTTTCTTTTCTTGTTTTCTATTTCAATTCAAATCCAGGTTTGAATTTCAAAATTTTGTTTAAGTTAGATGCACAAACAAACTCCAACATGTATATAACTTGTTTACTTTACTTATTATACTTATTTAATTAAATGCTTTCAAATATAAAATTCATACATACTAACCAAGAGAATGGGTATTTTAAGAAATATATTCTCTAACATAAAATTTCTTTAGAGAATAATTATAAATATTCATTTTCACCAAGGGGTAACAAATTCATATAGAGATTCTTTTATTAGGAACGTGTTTGTTTTAAGTGATGTTGTTTTAAATGTAACAAAATTTTATTGGAAGGCATTCTAATATCAAAATCTTTGGAGAACTTTTACTAAACTTTCAAAGTAAGATTTTGGGTGTTACAAATCCTACCCCCCTTAAAAAGAATCTCGTCCTCGAGATTTGTAAGAAAGAGGATATAGGAAGAGTGATTAGCTTTTAGTTTCTAATTAGTTCAAAATCAAGAGTTTCTCTTCTTTTTTTTTATTAGTAAGTGATAGGAGAGCATGGGTAATATATGTATGTCTACTTTATTATGTAGGATAGAAGATGTCTTTAGGGCATATATAGGTTTGGTTAAGAAAGTGTAGGGTAAGAAAAGATTCCAACCTAGATTGTGGCTTTTGACTCATCTGGTGATCTTGCTTGATCCTTGAAGACTTGAGTTGGTGTTTATTCCTTTCTTAATGAGGTTGATCATCTTCGGTCTCCAATCTTGGTGTCTTTATCTGAGCTAGGGAGATATAGTTAAGATAGTTGGGTCTATGAGTAGGACATTTTTTTTTAATCAATAGGTTCACATAAATGGATTGTGCATCTTATTGGGAGTGTATGGTTGAGTTGATTTATGACACTAACTTAGGCTGAAGTGACTTAAGAGTATGGCTTAATCCTTGTTTTACGTCCAGATTGGGGTAACCAGTTGTATAAGGTGAATATCCAAGGGTAAGATGGAATCTGTCAAGATGAGAGATATATATGGGTGAGATAGACTACAAGATGTAGGTTAAAAGTTTGTTTGTTATTAGGTGGGAATAGAAAGGTTATACCATTCATCATGGTTCTATGGGTTGGGTTAGCTCATGGTTGAATTGATCCAATGTGCTAAGATAAGTTAATACATGGCTAGTGGGGTCTAGTCTCTTCTACTAGTGTCATTAATCTGTTTAAGTGAACCTCATTAAGTTAGATAACATTAGACCACACTGGATCAGGTCACATTAGGTAAGATAAGATCTAGATTAAATTGGATATGACTAGATTAGACTAGTTTAGGTTAGATAGGTCCAACAGGGTAGAATATGTTAGGATGTTTTGAGATTAGTTAGATATGTTATGATAAGATAGAGTCTCTTGTTAGTTTATAATTGAGAGGTTATGCAACTATCAGATGGTGAAGGTAGTTGCATATGGCCAAGTCGATCTGTCATTCTTAATTTAGTGCAGGGTGAACTAAGTTAAGACCTGTTTTATAGGGGTAGAGTCTAAACTACTTCATCAGTATTATCTAACATGTTTGATAAGTCACTTTAGATTAGATCAGATCTAGGTTAGATTGGTGTGACTAGCTTGACTAGATAAGATCTAATTAATTTGCATTAGATCATGGTTGTTAAACTAGGGTGGATAAGTATGTTTATTAGGATAAGATGGATCCATAAAGATAAGATGGAATCTTTTTAGATCTATTAGGATAACAAAATCTTTTCAAGATAAAATGGATCTATTAAACTTGATATATGTTTAATGGGGGATAATCTATGTTGTCTATTTTATAAATCTTCTCCCTTATGTCTAGGTGTAAATATAGATGCAATTATGGACATTACTCCACGACCCATCGCACTCAATCAAAGATCCAAATCAACAAGTATCATAAGAACAAACATTCAAATACATAGACACTTATAAAAATAGTTTTGTTTTTGTTCCTAGGATTAGGTCTCCTATTCCTAAAGGTCACTTTAGGCACAGGATTTCAAAGTGTGAAATCCACATTTGTCTTTAGAAAAGAAAAGATAAGAATAATCAGAGTAAAGCGGAAGTAGATGAGAAAAGATTAAGAAAAGTTTAGAAAAGAATCAGAGTAGCAAAGGTAAGTAGAGAATGGTTGTCCAGTTCTATCTAGGTTTCGTCCTACAGTCAACATTCCTCTGATACCACTTCTGTAACACCCGGATTTTAGGGATCCAAAACCCGGGGTTAACATAAACACCAGGTATGCTGGGACCAAGTCTCACACATATGATGTATAGTGGCACAGGATCGAATGTCACAACTTTATATATAACAGGAGTTCTATACAAAATAAATAATTACATTTTAAGGAGACAACGGTCCAGCAACCCAAAGTTGACTGGGAGACGACGACCTAGACCTCTCACGAACTCATCCCAGCATCCCCCATGAGCATCGTCCTGCAGTACCTGGTCTTGACCTGTGGTGTATGTGAGACAGCAAGAGTGAGCTCACATACGTTCATCGCTCAACAAGTTGTGGGGAATAATGTGTATGAACTTGCCAAAGATGGAAGCTCATATGAAGTGTAAGGCTTACCAAAGAGGATGGTTGAAGCTGAGCATTGCTTTTAAAGTTGGTCAAAATTTTATTAGCAGTTACTAAGTATAAGTAAATACCAAACCCAATTAAGTAATAGAACAAAAGTAACAACTTCACCTGCGATGCAATGCATATGACAAATTGAGTTTAAGTTCCATAATTTAATCATGTGAGTGTCCGAGCTGCTCATGACCGTGAGCACGGCTAGTATACCAGTTTTACACTCTGCAGAGGTTGCGCATCTTTACCCACAAGTCGTGTATCCCATGTCGCCAGGGTTTGCAAGGCCCTTAGACACTTCCGAGGTGAATGGCTAGGGATCCACTACGAGGCCTTTACAAAGTTCCACTAGCTTCCGAAAACCCGCTACAGTTTATAGGAAGATCCAGTGCAGGAATCCCTTGCAGGACCGCCATCGCAGCAAAATCCTCCCGAGGGCCTCCCTACACTGACCTCTCCCCTACTGCCCTTGCCCCTTTCGGGTAAGGTAGTCTTCCACTAGCTTTCCTAATTAATCGGCCAAGGGCGTCCCATACCACCCTTGTGGTAGCACTGTTTTCCCGGGTGGTTCTCCATGTTCCAATTAACATAATGATCTTAACATGAACCATAAATAACAACTGATAACAAAAGTATAACCATGAATAGTGTATTCTTCATACCCAAAACCACATATAGCACTAGCAAGTACTACCCAGAAAGTTCAGTGGTAAACAAGGTATAAAGATAGACAAACTAGGGTAACCTATTGGGTCCCATCAAAATTAACCTATGCAGATCATTATGATTAATTAGAACATGAGTAGGTGAAAAGAAGTGATCAAGGGCACAACTTGCCTGGGCCTTGAGATTCCAGGTACCAGGATGATCTTTCAGATCCTCGTGACCTCACTGCTAGTCGTAGCAATACAAACATACATGGTATAGGCAAAATTAACATTACACCAAACATATATGCAAAATACATATTAATAATCTACATATTAAAATAAGATCACAGGAAAAAGAATTATTAATTTTGGAGTTGTAGAATTCAAGTTATGATTTTCCCAAGGTTTAATGTGATTAAAATATGATTAAATGATAAATAAGTTTTCTGACAGAGTTCATGTCAAAACAAAGACACTAAATGATGAAGAATATTATTACAAAATTTTAGAAACTGGAATGGTTCAATTTGGAGCTAAAATGGATTTTCTATGAATTATCTAAGTTCTAGCAATTATTTTTGTATTAAAAATCTAATTTCTAATTCATTTAATCATTTTA
Source organism: Zea luxurians (assembly GCA_029449295.1). NCBI lineage: Eukaryota > Viridiplantae > Streptophyta > Magnoliopsida > Poales > Poaceae > Zea > Zea luxurians. The sequence goes on along the minus strand of JAOPSE010000014.1, from coordinate 14,741,390 downwards.
ATACTGCACTGGACTGGGCCTCATTTTCAGAAAACCGCAGGGGGCTCGGTGTAAGTCGCCACAGACTCATACTACAGTCCAAATGGACGGCGGGTTGATTTTACATAACCCCGAGGGCTCTTTTACAAAATAGGCTCGACGAAGGGGTACGGGCCGATCTCGGCCGTCCGATCTAGAATCCGTGGATCAGATTAGATCCAACACCTAACCGAACCGGTACGCATTCTCAACCGTTGGATCCATCATCCACGGTCGGGATTTTATTTGACCGAGATCAACACGGACCCGTCCGATCAGATTCGAAGGGCTGAGATTGACTCCCTAATACATCGAACTGGTACGCTACATGGATCTTTAGATTTAGATCCAACGGCCCAGAGATGCCCAATCCCAGATCTAATCCTAACCCTTGATCAGAGATGGACGGCTAGGAGGGCTTCTCCCATCTCGCAACAGCCACCGAGCGGCGGCGCCCTTTGCCACACGGCGGAGCACGACGGCGAGATTCCCCCAATCCGGTGCCAACACGAATCAATGCGTCAATGGACGGTGCTAATCAAAATTGAAGGTGCGGCGGACACAAGGAAGGATTCTACACCGGTAATGGTGAGGCAGAGGGGTCCGACCACGGGGAACCGCGGTCCGCGGTAGGCTCAGTGTTTCCAGTGAGAAATTACCGACCCATGGGTCCGCAATTCGTTGTCGCTCGAGGTGCTACGCAATATACAGAGGATAAACAAGGACTCGGTGACGATCTTCACCTTGATTGGCGCGGCCAGAAGCTTCGTCTACGGAGCGAGGTGATGCGTGGCGACGCGGCTAGGAGTTCGCACGGCGTCGGGACTCAATATGCGAAATTGGTGTTGGCCGGAGCTCGCCCGAGCTCCGACGAGGCCCCCGCTGGTTGATGAGAAGCAGTGGGCTGGGATAGAGGCGGCCGATTCGTGTTTGGGCGAGATCACTCGGTCTTCTGCGCGCGCGAGTTTAGACAAGCTAGAGAACGGCGACGGTGGTCTAAGGGAAGCCGTGGAGTAGAGAGGGCAAGGGATCATGGGTCGAGTCGGCGCGGGGCCCGCGTTACTTATACTAAGGTGCTCGCACCGGCTAGCGGCGAAAACGACGGCGGTCGTTGAGCTCCGACTCCGCTTCTCCCGCGAGGAAGAAGAACGCGCCGCGCGAGACACCGACGAGTGGGTCCCGGCCATCAATGGAACGCGGCGCGCAGGCACTGGCGTCACGGTCCCACATGTCGGCGCACGGTGAGAGGGGGAAGATTGGGCCGCGCGCGTGTGGAGATGAAAAACAGCAATGGGCCGAATTCCAGGTAGCCGGCCCAGGTAGGTCTTTTATTCTTTTTCCTTTTTAATTTCTGTTTTCTTTTCTTTCTTTTCTTGTTTTCTATTTCAATTCAAATCCAGGTTTGAATTTCAAAATTTTGTTTAAGTTAGATGCACAAACAAACTCCAACATGTATATAACTTGTTTACTTTACTTATTATACTTATTTAATTAAATGCTTTCAAATATAAAATTCATACATACTAACCAAGAGAATGGGTATTTTAAGAAATATATTCTCTAACATAAAATTTCTTTAGAGAATAATTATAAATATTCATTTTCACCAAGGGGTAACAAATTCATATAGAGATTCTTTTATTAGGAACGTGTTTGTTTTAAGTGATGTTGTTTTAAATGTAACAAAATTTTATTGGAAGGCATTCTAATATCAAAATCTTTGGAGAACTTTTACTAAACTTTCAAAGTAAGATTTTGGGTGTTACACAAGGTGAGGAACTCGGATGAATGTACCCCGCTTCTGGTAACTCAGTTAACTGTTTCTTAAGTTCCTTCAACTCCTCTACGGACATCCTATATGGCCGTTTAGAAATAGGGGCAGTTCCAGGTAAGAGATCAATAACAGACTCAACTTCTCCATCAGGTGGCATCCCTGGTAACTCCTCTGGAAAGACATCCGGAAAATCTCTAACCACCCGGATGTTGTCTCCAACAAACTCCTCAGGTATAAAAAACATTGCACGCATGGATGAGGAGGTTACTGCAATATTAACTTGAAATCTTTCTCCTTTAGTGGTAGTGAGTTCTACGGTACCTCTACCACATGCTATAACGGCCTTTGCCTTTCTTAGCCATGACATACCAAGGATCAGATCTATACTGCTTGACTCTAATAGTATAGGGATAGTCCATCTGGGTTAGAAACATAGGGTAAGAAAGAAAGGATTGTAGACACGGCGAGTAATTACGAGGAATGTTACTGTGGCGGATTTATGAGCTAAGTAGATAGTGTGTTATCCACTAAAGCTAATACATTACTTTATGGTGGTACATGCTAAGATGCCCAACTATAATGTTTCAATCAATCAAAGAAGCAAATCAAGCATTTATCATCAGAACAATCAACCAACATTTTTTTATAGAGAAAATAGTTTTAATTTTTTTTGTCTTAGGTCTCCTATCTCTTAAAAAGTTCATAAATGTAGGATTCCAAGGTGTGAAATCCATCTTGTCTCAGAGTAGAAAAGATAAGAATGATCAGAGTAGAACAATAGAAGGTGAGGCAGGATCAAGATAAGTATAGAAAGAATCAGAGTGAGGTAAGTATAGAATGAATCAAAATAAGATAAGTAGGTAAGGGTTTGTCCATTTCTATCTAGGTTTCGTCCTACAGTCAACATTTCCTCTGATACCACTTCTGTAACACCCGGTTTTAAGGAACAAAGCCGGGTGCATCTCATACATGCGCCAAGAAGACAACATATATAATAACAGAGTGTATAGAGATAAATGTCATAAAACATCAGAGTAATTATTACATAGCGGAAGACTTATTACAAAATAAAGGAATAAATGTAAAACGAACTAAGGATCGTCGGCGCCAATGTCGACTGAGAAACGCCACCTAGATCAAGTCGAATGCCTCAGTGTTAGGCAGCTCCTCTTCGACCACCTGTTCTTCTCCTGTGGGGGGTGTGAGACAGCAAGGGTGAGCTCACATACGTTCATAGCTCAACAAGTCGTGGGGAATAATGTGGCATGAACTCACCAAAGGTGGGAGTTCATGAAGTGTAAGGCTAATCAATGAAATAGAGGCTGAGGCTGAGCATTGCTTTTATAAGTTGGTCAAAATTTTATTAGCAATTACTAAGTGTAAGTAAATACCAAACCTTAATAATAATAAAGAATAGTAATAGTAAAATAATCCCAAATGCGATGCAAATGTCAAATTAAATTTAAGTTTCATAATTAATCATGTGAGGGTCCGAGCCGCTCATGACCGTGAGCACGGCTAGTATACCAGTTTTACACTCTGCAGAGGTTGCGCATCTTTACCCACAAGTCATGTTACCCATCTGCCAAGAGACGGCCAATCCCATACACCTCTACCGAGGAGGCGAGGCAGGGTAACACTACGAGGCCTTTACAAAGTTCCACTAGCTTCAGAAATCCCGCTACAGTTTATAGGAAGCTCCAGTGCAGGGTTCTTGCCTGACCGCCATCGCAGCAAAATCAACCAAGGACCTCCCTACACTGACCACTCCCCTACTGCCCTTGCCCCTTTCGGGTAAGGAAGACCTCCACTAGCTTTCCTAGTTAATCAGCCAAGGGCGTCCCATTAAACCCTTGTGGTAGCACTGTTTTCCCGGGTGGTCGCTCCATGTTCCCATTAATTTAATGATCTTAACCTGAACAGTAATAATAACAAAATAATAACAGAATAATCATGAGTAGTGTATCTCCATACCCAATCCACATAAAGCAATAGCAAGTACAACCCAAAAATATTCCAGGGGTGAACAAGGTATAGAGGTAATCAAAACTGGGGTACATAAAGGATCCCATCAAAATTAACCTATGCAGATCATTAAAATTAATAAGAACATGGCTGGGAAAAGTAAGTGATCAAGGGCACAACTTGCCTTCAATGAGCTCCTGCTCAGCTATCTCTACTTGTTGAACCTCAGAATCCACAGTGGCTTGCTCGTCTACTCGCATCAACACAATACATACATAGTATAGCATAAATTAACATCACATCAAACATGCAAATAAAATACACAGTAAAAATCTACACATTAAAATGAGATCATTGGAACTGGAACCATTAAATTTGGAGTTATACATTTCAAGTTATGAATTTCCTAAGATTTAATGTGCTTGAAATAGGATTAAATGATAAATTAATTTTCTTACTACTTTCATGTCAAAACAGAGACACTAAATGATAGAGAATCTTATTACAAAATTTTAGAAATTGGAATGGCTCAGTTTGGATTTAAAATGAATTAGATATGAATTTTCCAAGTTCTAGCAATTGTTTCTGTATTAAAATTTCATTTACTTATTTTAAATATGCTCTGGACTGGGCCTCATTTTCTAGGAATGTTAGGGGCTCGGGCGCAAAATAATCCAGACATAGGAACAGTCGCGCGAGGACTGCGGGTTCATTTCACCTAAACATAGGGGTTCAAGTGCAAAGTGAACCCGCGAAGGGGTATCGGGGTTTACTGGCCACACGATCAAACTTCGGTGGCCAGGATTAGGTTCTAGCAACCACGAATCAGTATCAAAAAGGGCCCTGAGATAGAATATAGACGGCTCAGATTTTATGGAGGCCAAAACAATGCGGATCGCCCGATCTATCACTAACGGTCAGGATCAACATCCCCGAACCGGTGACCCTAGGTTTAGATCTAGGCCGTCCAAATAGAATCGAGTGGCCACCGTTCGTCTTCCTCCTGGATCGAGCCACGGCGGTGCTAACAGCCCGCACGACGGCGCTCGCCGATGAACTACGCGCATGACGCCGCAGAGGCCTAACCGCATCACTTAACGGCTCCACACGACATGGGAAGCGGGGCGAGCACGATGGGTAAGAACTCACCAACGCAAAAGTTACGTCGAGGTCGGTCCACGGTGCCCAGCGGAGTCGAGGCGGCGGTGAAGTTCGGCGATGAATTCCGGTTGCACGGATCGATCCCCAGGCATGATTCTTCACGCACACGCTCCCCGTACGTGGCCCAACACCCAAAACCCAATACCAGCCACCAATCTTCGGTGCAGGAGCGGGGCTTCGGGGGCGGATGACTGCCCTTCCGCGAATGCTGTAACGGCGGCGTGGGCTCAGCGGTCTTTCTGTTGCTCGCAGTAGAGAAGGCGCTGGCGGGTCTTATCCCACGACGCGACGGACTCGGCCAGCCGGTGGAAACTTCTCACAACCCACGCCCCACCCAATTCGGCGGCAGCTGCGCAGGGGAGATGACCAGGTCACACCCGAGGCTTCACGGCGTGGAGTTCGGCTCGTAGGTTGTTGTGATTCTCTGCGTGCGCGACCGAGTCCAAGGCACGCGAATCGACCGGCGAGTTCCACGGCGGAAAAGCTGCGCGCGAGGTCGAGCTGGGCTCCCCATGAATCGCGGTGGAGTTTGTTGCGGCAACAGGGTTGGTGGTCTCCGTCCGATTCGAGCAGGGCGATGGAGCTGGCAACGATGGCCCGCAGGTAAGCGACACTAGATTGCAGGTGTTGGTGGCTTGCGTGTCTGTGGAACGGGCCCCACACGACAGAGGGTAAGGGTCGGGCACGCGCTTGGATGGCCGACAAGAGGGTCCACGCGCCAGCCGATGCCTGTGCTGGGCGCGCGCGCACGATGTGAAGCCAGACCAAGGGAGAAATAGGGTGGGCCGAATTTGGGGTAGAGTCAGCCCAGTTAGGTTTCTTTCACCCTTTTCTTATTCTTTTTTTTTCTTATTTCTCTTTTCTTCTAATTCAATAATTCAAATTAGATTTGAATTGCTGGTTTAAATCTCAAATTCTCAAATATTAATAGCACTCTAAGATTAATACTATCAATGTTTTGCCATAATCTCACTGGTATTATTAATATTATTATTATTATTATTATTATTATTATTTTATTATTTCTATTCATTCTTCAATTCCTTTGCTCCCATAATTAAAATCTCAAACTGGGTTTTGAAGTTATACTTGTTTTACTTATTTGTTTGAATTTTAAATGCACATACAAAGGAAGTCCAGCATGATGCACGTATTATCTATGTGTTCTTTGTGTTAATTATCCACTTATCACTAGGGTTGATCACATGTGATGATAAGTAGAGGACACAAATTACTGAGATTATCTCTATTCTTATTATTGCACTTTTGTGTATTACACTCCTACAGCTTTACTCTTGGTTTTCTTCTTTTGAGACCACCTTGGAACAGAAACAATAAAAGTTTGTCGCTTCTTCACCTAAAAACAATAGGAAATAAAACCCTGAGTATGGGATTACTTAGCAAGACTTACCCGACTAAAGAAAAGACTCTCAATGGTATGCTGGTTATAAGGGAGTCAAGGTAAGGTTTCTCAATAAGTAAAGACTCTGTTTGCATAAATGCTTACTAAAATGGATCCTTAAAAATCCAGTTTTATTTGGCAAGTTAAGTGACATTACCTGTAACTAGAGTTCTTTCTACCCTAGTTCATTCACTTGACCTGCACTAGCCAATTTCTTACCAAACCTTAATCTTTACAGGAGTTCTACATATAGGTTAGTGACCAAGTCTTCATAACCACGAAGGTACGGTGATCCGATCCGAATCGATTGTACTCAGCTGAGGATCTCTAATCACACGACATATGTAGCACTTAACCCTTGCATATGTCAACTTGCCACCGGGGTTCCTAAGACCAGATCAGGTTCACGCCAACCGAGAGCACAAATACACCACCGTCCAGCCTCTTGCCACGAAGGGTACATGCTACTCTCACCATCTCTCCACTCCCATTGTGTGGTATCTTATTCTGGTATTAGTCTGCCCGAGGCAAAGCTTACCCATGACAAGGCATGTGACCAGTTAAAGGGTCCTCGGTCAGCAGGCCTACATCGACACGGTCCTTAATCGACTTAGACGGAGACACTACACCGAGACTCTGTTCTCGTGCAAGTCACCCACCCGGTCTCAGCTTAATCATTTCAACCCAAGTCTGGTACCTGGCAGAGGAACATCTTTTCCGATGTTGAACCCATCATGGCCATGATGGATCCACCATCAAGTTTTATTTTCAAAAAATCCCTCCCACTTTGCCACATCATCTTTTATAAAAACAAAACCTTTTTCTTGGCTAGAGCAAGACTAAGCATAGTAAAAACCTTTTATAAAAAAAGGATTCAAAGGAAGGAAATCAAATTCAAGGAAGGTAATGCAGGAATAGTTTTAGCAATCAACTCCTATCACCTAATGCATCAAGTAAGTGAGAAAGATTTTAAAAGAGTCAAGGAGGTGGCAAATACACGGGGCTTGCCTTCATTTATAGGTGAATCAGGCTCGGTCCCGTAGATGTTAAAGTAAAAACAGCTGCCTGCCTGATGTTCCGCAGGTGGCGGTGGTGAAGTCTTCTCTCCTTCTACTTCAACTTCTTCTTCGTTTTCTAAAGATAACCATACATATAAGAATGAATGCCCATGTAATGCTCATGAGAGTGCAAATATAATAAGAGTTTATTATCTAAGGTCTTGAATACAATTTTCCTTCACGGTTCTCCGAGAAACTAGGGTTTTCGGAGTTAGTAAAGGAATTCAAAGGGCAGGGGTAGGGTTTTGGGTTCTAAGTATCAAACAAGGTTCAAATTATACCAAACTTAACCCAAGGTTCCTAAATAATGTATAAACGTCATCTAAAAAGTTTGGGAATTTTTGGAATTATTAATGATTTTCTAAAAATCTAGAAACGATGTTTTAGACTCCAAAATTCCCTATTTGACCTAAAAATCCTAAAACTATTTTTATTAAATACTATAGGAAATTAGGGATCTAACAAAATTGGTCTTACATTTTTAGGATTTTTCTATAATTTTCTAGAATTTATTTAGCTCTAAAAGAAAAAGTAAAAGAAAAACTTGTGAATAGTACTAGGCTGAATCTGGCCCAAGCGGCCCAACCATGGGCGAAAGCGCGCCCACGCCCATGCCAACTTTGCACAGAGGTCCTAGTCTTTTTGAATAACCAGAAGCGGGACCGAAGCACTATTTAAACGAGTCACTGACGTATTACAAAGAAACCCCTCACGTTCTAATCCTTCGCAGACCAAGGTCCACGACGGGGAACAGCCCTTGCCGAACTCCGGCAAGCCTATTGTTGGGGCGAAGGCGAAGACACTACCCCTCGCTCGAAGCCTTCGCCAGTCTCGCTACATCAACCCCTCGCTCAAAGCCTTCGCCAGTCTCGCTGCCTCAACGGAGGCAAAACGACTGGCTGCTCCCACCCTTCGTCGAACATGTTGCAAGGCGAAGGCCCACGACGAGGTCGCCCCGCCCCGCGTCCTCGTCGAACACGAAGGCCCACGTGGAATTCGGCCCATTGTAGCAGGCCCCGCGCGGCCGGTTGTATTACGGGCCCGATTTGTAAATGCTTTTATGTAATGACGGTCTGTAACCCCGCTTTATGGGAATATTCCGGGAATGACCTAGGCGCTTGAGGGCACATGCGTCCTTAAACCGAGACGCTGGGCGCTCAAGCGCCTATAAATACGCCCGTACAATGCCCTTGAGGGGCTAGATTAAAAGAGCAATTGTTGCCTCCAATCAAACCGTGTTCCCACCTCACTCAACCCCCTGTTGGAAACAACCTATCTGGGAACGCGAGTTCCAACATTGGCGCCCACCGTTCGTGCTACGAAAAATCACCCGCGATGGCACCCAAAAGAGCTAACTCGAAGGCAGCCCCATCCATCGACGAAGCTCCTGGGCCCTTCATCCCCGCACTGACCCGGCATAGTATATCATGAGCTATCAAGTCGCCGTTGCATCAGCCGGAGGGGACGACGCCACGATGGCCAAGTCATTCATCATCGCCCTCGAAGCCCGGCTCTCACTTGGTACACTAGATTGCCCCTGCTGTCCATCGACTCCTGGAGAAGTCTTCGGGACAAATTTCTGCTCAACTTCCAAGGGTACCGTCCAGACACCGACGCGTTGGCCGAACTGTCACTCTGCAAGCAGCTGGAAAGAGAGACTCTGCGGGAGTACTACCGCAAGTTCCTGACCCTCAAGTCACAACTGCCTTCGGTCGATGACCAAATAGCCATTCACTATGCCATCAGTGGCCTTCGGGCTGGCTTCCTTTATAGCCACTGCATCAGAGATCCACCCAAGAACCTCCAAGAGCTGTATCAGCTGTTCGAGAAGTACGCTTGATCCGAAGAGCTCCACCAGCGCAAGGTCGAGTCCCAGAGGAAACCCAAAGACCCTCCGCAGTCCAGCCGCACGTGGATAAGGCCTTCGCAGACGGAACCCGGTCGGGACGGCCGCAGCCAGCAGCAGGTACACAACATTACCAACCAGCACCCCGCTAGTGAGGCCCCTCGCCGCCAAGATTATCCCCCCTAGGGCCTCGGCGGAGGGACCCGCGGCCGAGGCCGAGGACGGGTGCAGCAACCACGCAGATTTTACTGCTTGTTCCACGGCGAAGATTGCGCGCACCCAACAAGGGACTGCCAAGAGAAGAAGGCCACCAGAGACAGGATGTCTCGGGCGCAACCAGCCGACAACCCAAGAGTTGTCGCGCACACATATCAACAACTCCCACCACCATACAACCATGGCCCCGCTCAACACCCACCCAACCATGCATACCAACATCAGGAGGTACAAATCGTGCCTCCCCCACCCCCACCTCCGCACCCGCAACAGCCAAACATCCATCACCCCCACGCACCAAAACAAGAAGACTTCGCTGATCAGCCGTATCACGGAGTCATTCACATGATCACTGGGGGATCCAGCGTCGACTTCGACACAAAGCGGCAGAAGAGGGACCACTACCGCAGCATCAACCATGTCGCCGTCACCAGCCCCGTTGTGCAGACGAAGTGGTCCCATGTGTCGTTGACCTTTGACGCCAGAGACGTCGACCTGTGCAGCGCACCCCACATCGACGCCAAGGTAATCAACTGCAGCGTGGCAGGCTGGGACCTGCACAAAGTCTTAGTGGACAACGGCAGCCAGGCGGATATAATTTTCCTCCACGCCTTCGACTGCATGGGCATCAGCCACAGCTTGCTCAAACCTTCGGACAACCCACTGTATGGCTTCGGCGGCAAGGGCACCTTTCCTGTCGGCAAAATAGAACTACCCCTCTCCTTCGGCGTAGCACCCAATGCCCAAAGTGAGCAAATTACTTTCAACATTGTCGACATGGTGTACCTATACAACGCCATCATAGGTCGTGGCTCCATCAACAAGTTTGAAGCAGGCATTCACGGACTCTATCTGTGCATGAAGATCCCGGGTCCACAAGGAGCAATCACAGTTTACGGCAACCAGCAGGCCGCGCGCAACATAGAAAGAGACTTCGTTCCAGGGCAAAGGAACGTACACTGCCTCACGGTGCAGCGCGAAGCCCCCAAGTCAAACAGACTGATCACCAAAGAACATGAAAAGGCACAGCTGCAGAGCAACGATGGGACCAAGACTGTCCCCCTTGACCGGTCAACGCCCAAGCAAACGGTCATCATAAGCGAAGACCTCACCTCGCACGACGAGGAGAGACTCCTCTACTGTTTGTCCAAAAATAAGGAGTCTTCGCCTGGTCCGCCCTCGACCTGGTTGGGGTCACTCGCTCTATCATCGAGCATAGCTTGGGAATTGACCCTTCGGTGAGACCGAAGAAGCAACGGCTGTGCAAGATGTCTAATGAGAAGACGGAAGCCGCCAAGGCCGAGGTACATCGCCTACTTGAGGCCAACTTCATCGAGCCAGTCTCCCACCCTACGTGGCTCACCAATGTAGTCAAGGTGCAAAAAAAGAACGGCAAATGGCGAATGTGTATCGATTTCACCAGCCTCAACAAAGCCTGCCCCAAGGATAATTTCCCGCTACCTCGGATCGACAAGATCTTCGATAGCGCGGCAGGCTGCGAAGTCATGTCACTCCTCGACTGCTTCTCCGGTTACCACCAAATTTATATGAAGGAGGAAGACAAGGCTAGCACCAGCTTCATAACACCCTTCGACACGTACTGCTTCATTAGAATGCCGGATGGTCTCAAGAACGTTGGGTCCACATTCTCTCGTCTCACCAGAACGGTGCTCGAGAGCCAAGTCGGCAGAAACATATTTACGTATGTGGACGACATTGTCATTGCCAGCAAAAGCAAAGAAGACCATCTGGCTGACCTCGCAGAAACATTCACGAACATGCGAGATGCACGACTTCGCCTAAACCCTGAAAATTGCGTCTTCGGCGTTCGCCAGGGGAAGATATTGGGGGTACCTGGTGTCGCACCGTGGAATCGAAGCCAACCTGACCAAAATACAAGCCATCATCAACATGACGCCCCCACAGTCAGCCAGAGATGTCCAACGACTGACCGGCAGATTGGTCGCCCTCAACAGATTCATCTCCAAATCCGCAGAGCGAAGCCTATCTTTCCTCAAAACACTACGGAGTGCAAAAGACTTCGCATGGGGACCAGAGCAAGCGACGGCCTTTGCTTCACTAAAGCAGCATCTGTCAGAACTGGCAATTCTTTCAAGCCCCAACCCCTCGCTGCCCCTATTGCTCTACATCACGGCTTCGCCGCACGCGGTCAGCGCAGCGCTGGTTCAGGAGCAGGACAGAGAAGGCACGACCAGGCAATGTCCAGTTTACTACGTCTCCAAAGTACTCACAACATCCAAATGCAATATGACAGAACTGGAAAAAAATTGCCTACGCAGTAGTCATGGCTTCGCGCAAATTACGCCATTATTTTGAAGCATTCAAGGTGCGGGTCACCTCGGTCATGGGACTTGGCGAATTATTCAGAAATCCAGAGGCGTCTGTCCGGATCGCCAAATGGGCAGCTGAGCTCTCCGGCTACCATATCACCTTCGAGCCCCGGACAGCCATCAAGTCACAAGTCCTGGTAGACTTCATCGTCGACTGGACCGGGCCAATAACGCAGCCAGACACGTATGCGGAAACGGTGTGGACCATCCATTGCGACGGCGCATGGTGCCATGTGGGGGCAGGCATCGCTGCAGTCATCACCTCACCCGCAGGGATCAAGCACAAATATGCCGCACGCCTCAGCTTTGCTTTGGAGTCTGACAGGTGCACCAAGAATATAGCAGAGTACGAAGCTATCATCCTCGGCCTTCGCAAGCTAAGGGCACTTGGCATCACTACCTGTATAGTCAGAACAGACTCCAAGATAGTTGTCGGCCAAATCGAGAAAGATTACGCAGCGAAGGACCTCGCACTTGTGCAGTACCTCGCAGCCATCCGCAGTCTCGAGAGACAATTAAAAGGCTTCACCTTGCAGCATGTAGACCGCGCCAAGAATGAGGAGGCCGACGCGTTGGCCAAAGCAGCCGCCAGGGGCGAGGCCCTACCATCGGACGTATTCTACCATTTCATCGGCACACCAGCCATCCACAACCCAGAGGACCTACAAATAACCAACGACAGCGAATGCCACCGCATAGTCAACCTCATTATGACCGAAGACTAGCAAGCACCAATAACCCTGTTCCTGCAAGGATACTACCATCCAGCCGATGTCAACGAGGGCAAGCGCCTCAAACACTGAAGCCGAGACTTCGCTCTCATCGAAGGCCAGCTTTACAAGAAGGGTTCAGCCAACCCATGCTCAAATGTGTCACCGAAACCGAAGGCGTCCAAATCCTGCGCGAAGTCCACAGCGGGACCTGCGGCTCTCACGCAGGGCCCAGGGCCCTAGCTGCCAAGGTGATCCGTCAAGCATTCTACTGGCCCGCCATGATCTGCGCTGCAAACCAGGTCACAAGGTCATGCGAAGCCTGCCAGAAGTTTTCTCCACGCTCGGGAAGCCCTTTGCAATTCACAAAGCTAATCGCACACACGTGGCCCCTTCAGCGCTGGGGCCTGGACATTGTCAGGCCACTACCCACGGCCCAAGGGAATCTCAAGTTCACCTTCGTCGCCATCGAGTATTTTACCAAGTGGATCGAGGCGAGGGTGGTATCCACAATAACATCGAAGACTGCCCAGAAATTCTTCTGGCAAAACATTGTTTGCCGATACGGAGTCCCATCCGAGCTCACAGTTGACAATGGCAAGCAATTTGACAGCAAAGACTTCAGGGATTTCTGCTTCTCCATTGAAACCAAGCTCGCCTTCGCCTCAGTCTACCACCCACAATCCAACGGCGTCGTGGAGCGCGCCAACGGCAAGATTTTCACGGCGATCAAGAAAATGCTCCTCGACGACAAGAAGGGCAAATGGGCCGACCTATTACCTGAAGCAGTCTGGGCACTGAACACGACCAAGTGTCGGGCGACCAGATTCACTCCTTTTCGCCTCCTATATGGATCGGAGGCCATGACCCTGCAGGAAATCAAACATGGGTCCCCGCGGACAACCGCTTCAGCAGTACCCGACGTCGTCGAGCCAACTTTCAAAGACCTCATTGATGGAGACCGCGTCTTCGCCCTGCAGGCCCTCAACAAATATCAAGCCCAAACGAAGGCCTGGCGCGACCACGTGGTCGTCCCAAGAGAATTCAACGAAGGGGACCTCGTACTCGTCTGGACAACCCGGACAGAGTCACGGGGTAAGCTGGAACCAAAGTGGGAAGGACCATTTATCATCAAGACGAAGTCGTCTCCCTGTGTGTACAGATTAACAACTCAATCTGGCGAAGACCTGGAACATTCCTAGAATATAGACAGTCTTCGCAAATTTTTTTGTTTGAACCCTCATGGCCATCACGCCCTTGTAATTCGCCAAACATTATTATTCTGGCCCACACTCTTTTCCTCCTACGGGGGTGAGGTTTTTAATGAGGCAGAGCCATGTAATATACAAGCAAAAATCCCCCGCAAAAACTATGCCAATGTCGAAAAAGACCGCTTCAACGGTCTTCGGCATTCGACTACACCAAAGTCACCGCGAGGGACAGCGCTGGCTACCCTCGCGTGCGACACTCCGTGCAAAAGTCACCTACGTGTGCAGCCGGACTAAGCACAATAAGTGCGCAAAATCGAAGTCCTCTCCAAAGGACTCTCCGCGCAAAAGTCGCCTATGGGTGCAGCCGGACTAAGCACAATAAGTGTGCAAAATCGAAGTCCTCTCCAAAGGACTCTCCACGCAAAAGTCGCCTACGGGTGCAGCCGAATTAAGCACAATAAGTGCGCAAAATCGAAGTCCTCTCCAAAGGACTCTCCGTGCAAAAGTCGCCCAAGGGTGCAGCCGGATCCTCCGTGCAAAAGTCACCTACGGGTGCAGCCGGACCAGCACAGTAAGTGCCCAAAATCGAAGTCCTCTCCAAAGAACTCTCTGCGCAAAAGGCACACACGCGTGCAGCCGGACAAGCACAGCAAGCGCGCAAAACCGAAAGCATTTCCCAAAAGGTTCCCCGCGCACAAGTCGTCTATGGGCACGACCGGGTCAACAAAGACACACAACCTCATACAAATCACGGGTACATACATACAGCGAGGGCATCACACATTACATTGGCTCAACCTTAGGGATAATGCCCATCTCCCTGTAGTTGAATAGTATTATCCTCAGCTCCTCACCCTCAAAAAGATTCTGCAACTCCCCCTCAGCTACACTCGTCCCAGTCGGCGAGGACAACAATTCTCGTTTGCCAGCCCCGTCCACACGAAGACGACTTCGCTCCACTTCACTAACCCTTCGCTTCGCGACCGCCCTTCGCCGCCTACGCCCACCACCGCACTAGGAATAACTTCAGCACCTACCACGCGCGGAGAAGCTTCCTCCGCAGCCACATCCAGCGCCGCAAAATAATCCAAGTCCTCATCCGAAGACTCCTCCGTCCACACAACCGAATCCCAAAAATCACCAGACCCAAAAAACATAGACACAGAATCATCTAAAACATCTTCACCAACCACAGTCGAAGCCGCCACAAAATTACCACTGTCAGTAGCGGTTGCGTGCGCAGGCCCAAAACCTTGAACCTGCGCAGCAACCGAGGTTCAGTAAGACGCAGACAAAACTTACACACTCCCCCGCACCTATTTAGCTACTTAGCCACCTGTGAGGGCCCGGCCGCGGTCGTGGGGTCTTCGGCTGGCGGCTCATCCGCCACCTCTAGGGCACCTTCGATTGTCGGCGCAGGGGCTGACAGAGGGTCTTCTCCGCCGGTCATGGCAGGAACGACCACGGTCGAGGGGCCTTCGCCGGCGTCCAAGGGCAGCACCGGTTTGGCCTCTGCAACCTTGGGCGATGCGCCGACCAGACTTCCAAAGTCCTCAACGTCCTCGGCACGCTCCATCTGCTGCAAGAGCACATTCACTCAGCAAAAACTACACATACCCACACGCAGCCAACCACACAAAAATAATAACCTTTACCTGCTCTCTCGCCCGGTCGGATCGCTCCCTGACAGCCTCCCGACCATGTGCCCCCCACATCCTATCAAAAAGGGCCCCCGCTGACTGCTTCACAATGGGGTCTTCGGCCTTGAAGATCTCACGCTCAAAGCTCTCGTCTACCTGGTCGAAAACCTCATAGTGTCTGCACCCCTCACGGGACAACGCATTCATGGCCCCCTCGCAGGTGACGAGGGAGGCAAAGGACATGAAACCTTCCACGATGGTTGGGAGTACCAGCAACTCCTCCTGCAACCATTCGAGGAAGCGAAGGCCCGCCTCCCGGTCGGGCACTTCGAAGTTAGCAGTACGCGCGCCCAGCTCGTGATACGAACTCACGAACTGTGCGAGCGTCCGCTCAACCTCAGAGTGCATGGAGGCCTCGGCCTTATCCACGCGGCCGCGCAGGGCGTTGAACCTCGCCTCCCACTCCTCGGCGCGTTGGCTGGCGAGACTTCCCTCCGCCCGTGCCACCTTGGCCTTAGCGACGTCCTAGTTCGCCTCCCTCCTCTCTTCTGCCAGCTGGCGCCGAAGGTCTGTCTTCTCGGCCTCCAAGGCGGCCACCTTCTCCGCCAGCCGGCGGCTTTTGCTCTCCGCGGCTGACTTCTCCCGGATGGCATCTGCGTGCTGTGCCCGAAGTCTCTCGACTTCGGTAGCCACGTCCGCAGTCAGGACGCCAGACGCAACACGGTCGGCGAAGTCAGCCGCCTGACAAAAACACATGAGACCCAAATCTTCATGGAAACAACAAACACCGAAGTCCAACTCAACTTACTTGACTTAGCTGCTGCGACAGCTGCTGCGACAGCCGCTGCGATGCCTCCCTCAGCCGCTGGGACATGGTGCCCGCCATGTCCTTAGCGGCAGCGGCTGTCAGAATCTCGCCGCTCGCGCAGAAGGCGGCCCACGGGTCCTGCGCGGTCCCCCTCGCCCTTACCTTCGCCGATGGCAAAGCGGTTGCCACCGAAGGCGGGACAACAACCATCTGTCCCTCGCTGGACCCTGTAACGCAACATATCACCGGTCAAAAGGCCCCCCCTCCAAAAAAAACTTACCGACAAAATAGTCCTCCACGCTGATGGTCGTACCGAAGTCAGTAACACGCTTCCCCAGTGAGGGCAGCTCCCGTCCCTTTGCAGCTTCGACCGGGGGAGACTTGGTCACGCCAGCGGTAGCTGTCTTCACGCCCGCCGACGGCTTGCTGGACCCAGGCGCGGCCGGCTTCGCAGCCGGCACCGGCTGGCTACTTCCGGAGGCAGCAGCCTTCGCGCTCCCCCGCGCTCTCTTCGCCTCACGCCTCGGGTCCACCATCCTGATGACCGCCCGGTGCTTCTACGCAGCGTCCTGACGGTCCTTGGTAATCACTGCCGACACAACAGCAGCAATATTCCTCAACCAAATCGTGCCCGCTACTCATGCAGGCAGCGCAACGAAGGGCCCCTTCGTCTTCATCATCCTCCGCTACCTCAAATTGCGGGTATGCTACATAGTGATGGGAGCACATGACGGCCACGGGGAGCCCTGGGTGGTCTTCGACTGCGCCTTCTGAAACGTAAAACCAGAAATCCCACTAGTTACCCCACTTATTGCGGGCGCGGGGAACCAACTCCACAACCTCCATCGAAGTCTTCTCGGACTTCGGCGTGAATGTGCACGATCCAAACTGTGCAATCTCATCTCCAATTTTTCTCTTTTGCGAATGCAGACAGTAATGTTTTGCGAAGACTTCCACTGAGGGCTGGCCATCATACGAAGTCGTCACCCAGACGTACTTCGCCAGAGCCACCACGGCATTCGGCGTCAGCTGGTGGACTTGGACCTCGAACTTCCGCAGGACCTCTGACACGAATCGATGTGCGGGCAAACGAAGGCCAGCAGTGAAAAAAGCCACAAAAACGACCAACTCGCCTTCTGGCTCAGGGATCTCCTCCACCCCCAGGACACGCCTCACTCCGCCGCCAAAATATCCAAGCTGCTGCATGTCCTGAACACGGACCGAGGAAATCCGCGACACACCAAACTCCACTGTATCACCAGGATGCAACTCCTCCGCCGCCACATTGCTCAAAGTATCTTCAGACGATGCGCTGGTCGGCGGTGTATCGGTAGCAGATGAAGAAGAGGACGGTATAGCTATGTACCGACGGCGGCGATGGGCGGTCTGCTTCACGCGGGCCAGTTCTTCGACGAGCAGGAGCAAGGAGGGCAAGCGAGCAGACGAACGGTTTCAAAAAGGAGGCTAGGGTTTCGCGGCGCGCAGAAAGAGTACCTAAACCGCGCCGTCCCGCCCCCCTTTTTATATACACAGGACGCGACACTTCAGGAAACCCGCAGTCCAACAGTACCGCGTCCATCAACGGTCACATCAAAAACCCCCGTGGAACCACTTTGAGCGAGGGCAGCGTCTCCACCATCTAGCGACGTCTTCGGCACTAGATGACTTAGTCGAACTGGTCCCTCGAAGGGCAAATGTTGGGGCGAAGAAGAAGACACTACCCCTCGCTCGAAGCCTTCGCCAGTCTCACTACATCAACCCCTCGCTCGACAGTCTCGCTGCCTCAACGGAGGCAAAATGACTGGCTGCTCCCACCCTTCGTCGAACACGTTGCAAGGCGAAGGCCCACGACGAGGTCGCCCTGCCCCGTGTCCTCATCGAACACGAAGGCCCATGTGGAATTCGGCCCATTGTAGCAGGCCCCGCGTGGCCGGTTGTATTACGGGCCCGATTTTTAAACGCTTTTATGTAATGACGGTCTGTAACCCCGCTTTATGAGAATATTCCGGGAATGACCTAGGCGCTTGAGGGCACATGTGTCCTTAAACTGAGACGCTGGGTGCTCAGGCGCCTATAAATACCCCCGTACAATGCCCTTGAGGGGCTAGATTAACAAAGCAATTGTTGCCTCCAATCAAACCGTGTTCCCACCTCACTCAACCCCCTGTTGGAACAACCTGTCCGGGAACGCGAGTTCCAACACCTATTCCGGCCAGATGCCGCCACGACTGGAGCTCTCGTGCGACAGAGACCCAATTAGACCCCCACCGTACACTTCCCCTCAATCAATTTCATCATCGGGACTACGAATCAACCAGTCCACGATGACAGGGCGGATGATCAGAGGGGTGAATACGTTCCGACCAATTGACGACGTGGATGACCAAATTGAAGCTTGGGGAAGCTTCACGAGTTTACCAGAGATGACGCACACACCAGGATTTGGACTGGGCATGAATAGAAATGTGGGGCGTCGGAGAGGGTGTCACAGCGGCGTTCTACAGAGCAAATGCATGTTCCGATGAAAAGCTTTGGCCGAACTTTAATTGGCCGGTACTGAGAGCAATAAGGGGTTACAAACGAGCTAGAACAGGGAGCAATTGGGAAATTACTAACCCGAAGAGCGCTGATCACGGTAGAGTTCCTCGCGGCGGAGTTAAGAACAGGGAGAAAGGGGATTTGTGGACTGCGTGAGTTCTCTGGTGAAATTGAATCAAGTGCTTAGTCGCTGAGGTGAGGGATGTGGTGAAGAAGCGGAGTCCAGGCTTAATTTATAGGCTGTCGACCGGAATCGGAGGAGGAGCGCGGATTCCCGATTGCGCTGGCGAGCTCACCGCGCGGCAGAATCCAGTGATGGCACGGTGGCCGCCGATTAACCGGGGCTTGCCACCTCAGTGATTCTCCGCCACGTCACCGAGGATCTTTTACCGCGGCCGCTGACCCATCCCGATCGCCGTGGCATTCTTATCGCCGGCGAGGTCCTGATCCTTATCCTCCTGGTACTGTACCATTGCAAACCCGATTCAGTGTGCCAGACAGCCAAAGTTTAGGGTTAATTTCCCTTAATTTTCTGTGGCAACATACCTAGAGTTCTGCAGCAAAGTTGTAGATCAAAGATTCAGCTATAATTTTGTCATAGCAGCTATGGCCAAATTCCTACTAAATCAAGCTTGAATTCGTGCCCAAAGTCTCTGTAATTACACTGTCAGTCTAAAATTCAAACTTCAACAGCCTGACAGCCCATCTTTGGGTTTGATTATCTCCAAATTCTTCATAACAACTATGCTTACACTCTTAAGCAAAGTTGTTCTCCTTTGATAGATCTACAAAGTTGATGTGGTGACCTAGAGCAAAAACCTCTTTGTTTGAAATTTACAGAGCTCCAAAGTTGAGTCAATATCACTGAATTTTTTAGACTTAGCCCTAGAACACCCTTGGGGTCTTTTTGCAAATAGGTCCAAAATTCATGGTTTAGCTTGCAAATCTTCATGATTGTGAACCAAATGACTTTATATGCCTTAACATCATAGTTTTTACACTTTAGTCCAAAAGTGCACTAATTTTGCACTTAACCCCGTAGGGTTTAGGTTTAGGGTTTTCCAGGGTCCTTATTAGGGTTTTTGGTACTTCAAGGGTGTGAATGTAATTCAAGTCCATTCTTAGTAACATTTTATGATTATTTCACTTACACTTTAGGGTTTTCTCTATTTGGATTTTGTTTTACCCTTCTGAACCTCATTTAGGGTTAAGTGCCCTACACTAGGGTCTTATTTGCAAAATGTCATATCAATACAACTTGTTTGAAATTTTCACCTAGTGAATGCACTCTAGGTGTGACAAACATAAGAGATGCCCATGCTTATGATGTTATGCTCAAATTTTAGTGACAGTAACACCAAGGGTGTTACAGGTCACTTCAGACAAGGGTCCCCCATAAAAGAATCTCGTCCCGAGATTAAAAGTCCTAGGGTAAATAGTGGAAAAGGAAATGCTTCACATTTTTATTTCCTGATTTTTGGTACAAGGCAGGGGTGGTTTGGGGCTCACTCCTTTATTACAACAATTATATACGTATCACAATTTACATGAGGCTAGAAAGCCTGGGAAATTCTTCTCTAAAAAGTCTTTAGTCTCCCATGTAGCCTCATCTTCAGAATGTTGGTTCCACAGTATCTTGTAAAACTTGAGAGTTTTTCTCCAGGTAACCCTGTCCTTTTGATCCAAGACTCGAATAGGGTGTTCTGAATATGTCAAGTCTGGCTCTAAGACAACATCTGTTACTTCTATGGTTCGATCTGGAACCCGAAGACACTTCTTCAACTGAGACACGTGGAACACATTATGTATAGCAGATAAGGTTTCGGGTAATTGAAGTCAGTATGCCACTGGTCCACATTGTTCAAGTATAGGGAAAGGACCAATGTACCGAGGTGCAAGCTTTCCTTTAACCCCGAAACGTGATACGCCCTTCATTGGTGAAACTTTCAGGTAGACATAATCTCCCACATGAAAGTACAAAGGCTGGCGTAGCTTGTCTGTGTAACTCTTTTGACGAGCTTGAGCTTTCTTCAAATGATGAATTATTCGTCGAACTTTTTCTTCGGTTTCTTTTACCAAATCTGGCCTGAAGAAACTCTTTTCACCTGGTTCAGACCAGTTTAACGGAGTACGACATCGTCGTCCATACAAAGCTTTGAAGGGTGCCATCTTAATGCTTTCTTGATAGCTATTATTGTATGAGAACTCCACTAACGGCAAACAATCATCCCATTTCTGTGGGAACTCCAGAACACATGCTCGTAACATATCTTCAAGTATCTGATTGACTCTCTCAGTCTGCCCACTGGTCTGAGGATGATAGGCCGAACTATGGAGCAACTTAGTACCCAAGGATTTGTGAAGTGCTTCCCAAAACTTGGCGACAAATTGAGGTCCACGATCCGAAACTATAGTCTTTGGGACTCCATGCAGACTAAGAATACGAGCAATGTACAATTGGGCATAGACAGTAGCCGGGTGATCTGTCTTGACTGGCAGAAAATGAGCAATTTTCATAAGCCGATCAATTATAACCCAAATAGAATCATACCCCTTTGTAGTCCTGGGAAATCCCACAATGAAGTCCATGCTTATATCTTCATATTTCCATGTTGGGATAGGTAAAGATTGTAATGGACCAGCAGCCTTCATGTGTATGGCCTTGACACGTTTACAAGTGTCACATCTAGCCACATAGCGTGCGATTTCAATCTTCATCTTCGTCCACCAATAATGTTGTTTTAGATCTTGATACATCTTGGTGCTTCCGGGATGAATAGAATAGCGACTAAGATGTGCTTCATCTAAAATTTGTTGGTCGACCCCTTCATTCTTCGGCACAACTATGCGGTTGTTGAACCATACAACACCTTGATCGTCTTCTTTGAAGCAGTTGGCTTTTCCAGCCTTTATCTTCTCATGGATATGTTTCATACCCTCATCATTCTTTTGTGCGTCAAATATCCTTTGCAAGATGACTGACTCCAGCTTCAAGTGATTTGAAGTTCCATGCTGAATCATTCCCAGGTTCAGATTCTCTATCTCCTGGCATAATGTAATGTCAGAAGTCCTCATTGTTAGACAATGGCAGGAAGCCTTGCGACTGAGTGCATCTGCCACTACATTAGCTTTGCCTGGGTGATAATGGATTTCCAGTTCATAATCCTTAATAAGCTCGAGTCATCTCCTTTGCCTCATATTGAGTTTGGACTGGGTAAAGATATACTTCAAACTTTTGTGGTCTGTATAAATGTGACAGACATTCCCCAGCAGATAATGATGCCATATCTTTAGGGTGTGAACCACGGCAGCTAGCTTCAGATCATGAGTTGGATAATGCTCCTCATGCCGACACAACTGCCTTGAAGCATAAGCTATTACTCGGCCTTCTTGCATTAATACACAGCCAAGACCACTGCCTGATGCGTCACAATACACATCAAAGGGCTTATTAATATCTGGTTGAGCTAATACCGGAGAAGTGGTTAATAATACCTTTAATTTTTCAAAGGCTTCATTACACTTTGAAGACCAATTAAATTTAGTATCATTCTTCAATAAACTCGTGATTGGTTTCACAAGTTTGGAAAAATCTGGTATAAATCGGCGGTAATAGCCAGCTAGTCCAAGGAAACTTCGGACTTGATGAACAGTGGTTGGGGTTTCCACTCTAAAATATCCTGGACCTTGCTAGGATCCACCGCAATCCCCTTGGCAGATAACACATGTCCTAGAAATTGGATTTCTTCCAACCAGAACACGCATTTACTGAACTTGGCGTATAATTGATGTTCCCTTAAGCGCGTTAATACAATCCATAAATGTTGAGCATGCTCCTCTTCATTCTTGGAATATATCAAGATATCATCTATGAAGACCACCACAAATTTGTCCAACTCGGGCATGAATACCGAGTTCATCAGATAAGTGAAGTGGACAGGAGCATTCGTCAGTCCAAAAGACATTACCAGGTATTGAAATAATCCATACCGCATAGTGAATGCGGTCTTTGGTTTATCCTCGGGCCTGATATGGATCTGATGGTAGCCCGATCTGAGGTCAATCTTGGAGAACACCCTCGCTCCAGTCAGTTGATCAAACAAAATATCAATCCGAGGAAGAGGATACTTATTCTTGATAGTGATCTCATTAAGGGGTCGATAATCCATGCACATCCGCAATGTTTGATACTTCTTTTTGACGAAGATGGCTGGACAACCCCATGGTGACGAGCTTGGCCGGATGAATCCCTTCTCAAGTAAATCTTGCAATTGGGTCTTAAGTTCTGCCAACTCATTTGGAGGCATTCTGTACGATCTTCTAGAAATGGGAGCCGTACCGGGCTTCAACTCAATTACAAACTCTACATCTCTTTCGGGTGGTAATCCAGGCAAATCTTCTGGAAAGACATCTAGGAACTCACATACTACTGGAATATCTTTGATCTCCGGTACAATGGCTTCATATATTCTGCCAATTGGTTTAGTTGGAATAGCTATGGGGATAGACAAAAGAATTTCCTCTTGGCCATAACTCAACCTGATAGTTCTTAGATCAGTGTTGAGGATTGCTTTATGCTGGGCCAACCAATTCATGCCCAGAATCACATCTATGTCTTGGCCTTTCAGAACAATCATACTAGTAGGAAAGTCCCATCCAGCAAATGTTACGGGCACTTGGTAAGCCACTTCTTTGGTAAATAGTTGCCCTCCAGGCGAATGTATTTTAAACCCTTCCCTTGATTCAGTATATGGAATGCAATGTTTCTCCACAAACTTTTTGCTCATGAAAGTATGTGAAGCACCAGAATCAAAGAGAATAAGTGCAGGGTGGTTGGCTACGAGGAACGTACCCATCATCACCGGTTCACCTTCCGGTGTTGTAGCTACTTGAGTGTAATAAACCCGTCCAGTTTTCCTTGTATTCTTGCCCGCGGTATTGATTGCCGCATTTCCCTTAGAACCTCCAGAGCTATGCTGGTTATTTGATTGAGTCTGCCTCGGATATGGACAGTCCTTAATAAAATGCCCGGACTTTCCATAGTTGAAGCAGCCGGTTGATGAGCTTGGAAGAGCAGGGAAACGAGTGCCAGGGGCACCCGGCTGATTTGTAGCACTGGGGGCAGGGGTCGGACGGATAAACACTGGTTGCTTGAATGGGAAGGAGGGTGGACGAGAGAAAGAGCGACTTTGATTAAAAGGCCGGACAACTAACCGTTGCCTTTTCTCGAGGCCCTGATTGGGCCTGTTGCCTCCATTCCCCTTGGATTTTCTGGAACTTACATATTTAGCCTCGACTGCTAGTGCTGTGCTGACAGCCCTTCCATAAGTAAGGTCGATGCAGGTAGCCATCTTTCTTCGCATCCGATCATTCAAGCCTCTCATGAAACAGTTCCTCTTCTTTATGTCGGTGTTGACTTGATCGATTGCGTATTGGGATAAGTGGTTAAACTTATTGAGATACTGGGTGACAGTATCTCCGCCTTGCTTCAATTTCATGAACTCCTCTTGCTTCATGTGAAGAACTCCCTCAGGTATATAATGCTCTCTGAAGGCCAGCTTGAATTCATCCCATGTTATCTGATGATCGGCCGGCTGAACGGCCATAAAGTTTCCCCACCACATACTGGCAGGGCCTCGCAGTTGTTGGGTTGCAAACAGGGGCTTTTGAGTTTCTGAACACCGAAGAAGCCCGAATTTTTGTTCAATGACGCGGATCCATTCATCCGCCTCAAAAGGATCTTCTGCTTTGACGAACAATGGAGGGCGCGTCTCGGAGAAGTCTAGATAAGATGTCTCACGGGGGCCTTGCGGATAGGTCCACTCGCCTTGTTGCTGGAGTTGTTGACCTGCCATCTCCCGCAGGAAGCGGGTATTGTCTGTTGTAGCATTTACCAAGGCAGCGATGGCCTCGGCAAGTGTCGGAGGTACCGGAGGTGGATTTGAGGTCGCTTCCCTCCCACGGGAGGTGCCAGCCCCATCCCGAGCGCGAGTCCTGGAAGGCATCTGAGGCAAAGAACATTTGGAGCAATATGATATGCCATACAAACCATCCATTTCACATTACTTAAAAAGGTAATGTTACAGACTCGTACTTTACAATAGGATTACAACCCCATTACATATTAGTACTACTTCTATACTATACTATTCCTTCTTTTTGTCACTCTGGGTAGCCTCGCTGTCAGGCGTAGGAGACCATTCGTCAACCAGCTTCATAGAGGGAGGGAGCCTGAAAAGGTCCAGCTCACCACCAAAAGCTTCTCCCACTACTTGAGAAGGTCTGGCTTCCATCCTGACAGGATCTGCAGGGATGTTCGGGTGCAGTTGCGAGTACAGTACATTAACTTCTTCATGTAGTGTGTTGCAATAAACCTGCAAGCTATCCACGGTTCAGCTAAGCTCTTCCACTCAGGCTCGAGCTCTAGCTTCCTTTGCCCAAGCTAGTGAACAAGAGTTCACCGCCCAGTCGAGTGCTAGATCTCGATCCGCGAGCTAGTCTTGCAGTTGGCAGATGTCTCTTCTTAATTCATTGATTCTTTCGCCATCCGTGACCCATATTTTGTGCCTGCGTCGGAGTTCTATTCGAAGTTGATTAACTTGAGCTTCTAAGTCCTCGATCGGATCGTTACTACCGCTACTGCTGTCGTCATGTCTTGGGGCAAGTTGGTGACGAGGCACACCGATTGGCCCAGTTGACTTGCGTGCAGTCTTCCTTGTACGTGGCGGCATTTTTCTAAGGGGAAATCTTATTAGCATAGTTTTTAGCATGATTCATGTGTAATTACAGAATCATCCTTAGTTGATTCAACCTTCTATACATTACACTCTTCCTATCTGGTCTTTATAATAAACTCTTCAAAAATACTAGGTAAGAAGGGAAGAAATTTTCTAGATAAGTCTTAGAAAAATTCTTTTGAAGATGCCTCATAATATCTACAGAGATGGGCTTCGCTCCGATCCCAGCTGTGATGGAACCTCCCAAGTCATTAGGCCCACCTACAGTTGTCTTTGTCCAACGGACCTTAGACAACCCTGCAGGTATTCCTGAGTCACTTGACAAGTTCAGTATCTGCTTTCCTTACTTTTCCCAAGAGCGTTTTACCCGTCACGCAGACATTACAAATCATCGGAGATATGAAAATGCGGAAGCGGTTACATGAACTTACCTTTATTTAAAAGTAGAACAGAGTTATATTATTACAGACCAGGATATAACATACGAGTGCAGAATAGTATTATTATTACAAGCCAAGGGAGGCAAAAACCCCTCCCGATAAGTATCAAACAAAAAGTTTTTATGGAGGAACCCTTCCTCCTGCAGCTTTACTCTTGGTTTTCTTCTTTTGAGACCACCTTGGAACAGAAACAACAAAAGTTTGTCGCTTCTTCACCTAAAAACAATAGGGAATAAAACCATGAGTATGGGATTACTCAGCAAGACTTACTGACTAAAGAAAAGACTCTCAAGGGTATGCTGGTTATAAGGGAGTCAAGGTAAGGTTTCTCAATAAGCAAAGACTCTGTTTGCATAAATGCTTACTAAAATGGATCCTTAAAAATCCAGTTTTATTTGGCAAGTTAAGTGAAATTACCTGTAACTAGAGTTCTTTCTACCCTAGTTCATTCACTTGACCTGCACTAGCCAATTTCTTACCAACCCTTAATCTTTACTGGAGTTCTACGTATAGGTCAGTGACCAAGTCTTCATAACCGCAAAGGTACAGCGATCCGAATCGATTATACTCAGCTGAGGATCTCCAATCACACGACATATGTAGCACTTAACCCTTGCATATGTCAACTCGCCACCGGGGTTCTTAAGACCAGATCAGGTTCACGCCAACCGAGAGCACAAATACACCACCGTCCAGCCTCTTGCCATGGAGGGTACACGCTACTCTCGCCATCTCTCCACTCCCATTGTGTGATATCCTATTCTGGTATTAGTCTACCCGAGGCAAAGCTTAACCATGACGAGGCATGTGACCAGTTAAAGGGTCCTCGGTCAGCAGGCCTACATCGACACGGTCCTTAATCGACTTAGACGGAGACAGTACACCGAGACTCTCTTCTCGTGCAAGTCACCCGCCCGGTCTCAGCTTAATAATTTCAACCCAAATCTGGTACCTCGCAGAGGTACATCTTTTCCGATGTTGAACCCATCATGGCCATGACGGATCCACCATCAAGTTTTATTTTCAAAAACATCCCTCCCACTTTGCCACATCATCTTTTATAAAAACAAAACATTTTCTTGGCTAGAGCAAGACTAAGCATAGTAAAAACCTTTTATAAAACAAGGATTCAAAGGAAGGTAATCAAATTCAAGGAAGGTAATGCAGGAATTGTTTTAGCAATCAACTCCTATCACCTAATGCATCAAGTAAGTGAGAAAGATTTTAAAAGAGTCAAGGAGGTGGCAAATGCACCGGGGCTTGCCTTCGTTTACAGGTGAATCTGGCTCAGTCCCGCAGATGTCAAAGTAAAAACAGCTGCCTGCCTGATGTTCCGCAGGTGGCGGTGGTGAAGTCTTCTCTCCTTCTACTTCAACTTCTTCTTCATTTTCTAAAGATAACCATACATATAAGAATGAATGCCCATGTAATGCTCATGAGAGTGCAAAGATAATAAGAGTTTATTATCTAAGGTCTTGAATACAATTTTCCTTCACGGTTCTCCGAGAAACTAGGGTTTCCGGATTTAGTAAAGGAATTCAAAGGGCAGGGGTAGGGTTTTGGGTTCTAAGTATCAAACAAGGTTCAAATTATACCAAACTTAACCCAAGGTTCCTAAATAATGTATAAAGGTCATCTAAAAAGTTTAGGGATTTTTGGAATTATTAATGATTTTCTAAAAATCCAGAAATAATGTTTTAGACTATTTTAAATACTCCAAAATTCCCTATTTGACCTAAAACTCCTAAAACTATTTTTATTAAATACTATAGGAAATTAGGGATCTAACAAAATTGGTCTTACATTTTTAGGATTTTCTACAATTTTCTAGAATTTATTTAGCTCTGGAAGAAAAAGAAAAACTTGTGAATAGTACTGGGCTAAATCTGGCCCAGGCGGCCCAACCATGGCTGAAAGCGTGCCCGCGCCCATGCCAACTTTGCACAGAGGTCCCAGTCTTTTTGAATAACCAGAAGCGGGACCAAAGCACTATTTAAACGAGTCACTGACGTATTACAAAGAAACCCCTCACGTTCTAGTCCTTCGCAGACCAAGGTCCACGATGGGGAACAACCCTTGCCAAACTCCGGCGAGCCTATTCCGGCCAGATGCCGCCACGACTAGAGCTCTCGCGCGACAGAGACCCAATTAGACCCCCACCGTACACTTCCCCTCAATCAATTTCATCATCGGGACTACGAATCAACCAGTCCACGATGATAAGGCGGATGATCAGAGGGGTGAACACATTTCGACCAATTGACAGCATGGATGACCAAATTGAAGCTTGGGGAAGCTTCACGGGTTTACCAGAGATGACGCACACACCAGGATTTGGACTGGGCACGAATAGAAACGTGGGGCGACAGATAGGGTGTCACGGCGGCGTTCTACAGAGCAAATGCATGTTCCGATGAAAAGCTTTGGCCGAACTTTAATTGGACGGTATTAAGAGCAATAAGAGGTTTCAAACGAGCTAGAACACGGAGCAATTGGGAAATTACTAACCCGAAGAGCGCTGATCACAGTGGAGTTAAGAACAGGGAGAAAGGGGATTTGTGGACTGCGTGAGTTCTCTGGTGAAATTGAATCGAGTGCTTAGTCACTGAGGTGCGGGATGTGGTGAAGAACCGGAGTCCAGGCTCAATTTATAGGCCATCGACCGAAATCGGAGGAGGAGCACGGATTCCCGATCGCGCTGGCGAGCTCACCGTGGCAGAATCCGATGATTGCACGGTGGCCGCCGATTAACCGGGGCTTGCCACCTCAGTGATTCTCCGCCACGTCGCCGAGGATCTTTTACCGCGGCCGCCGACCCATCTCGACCGCCGTGGCATTCTTATCGTCGGTGAGGTCCTGATCCTTATCCTCCTGGTACTGTACCATTGCAAACCCGATTCAGTGTGCCAGACAGCCCAAGTTTAGGGTTAAATTTCCCTTAATTTTCTGTGGCAACATACCTAGAGTTCTGCAGCAAAGTTGTAGAACAAAGATTCAGCTATAATTTTGTCATAGCAGCTATGGCCAAATTCCTACTAAATCAAGCTTGAATTCGTGCCCAAAGTCTCTGTAATTACACTGTCAGTCTGAAATTCAAACTTCAACATCCTGACAGCCCATCTTTGGGTTTGATTATCTCCAAATTCTTTAAAACAACTATGCTTACACTCTTAAGCAAAGTTGTTCTCCTTTGATAGATCTACAAAGTTGATGTGGTGACCTAGAGCAAAAACCTCCTTGTTTAAAAGTTACAGAGCTCCAAAGTTGAGCCAATATCACTGAATTTTTCAGACTTAGCCCTAGAACACCCATGGGGTCTTTTTGCAAATAGGTCCAAAATTCATGGTTTAGCTTGCAAATCTTCATGATTGTGAACCAAATGACTTTATATGCCTTAACATCATAGTTTTTACACTTTAGTCCAAAAGTGCACTAATTTTGCACTTAACCCCCTAGGGTTTAGGTTTAAGGTTTTCCAGGGTCCTTATTAGGGTTTTTGGTACTTCAATGGTGTGAATGTAATTCAAGTCCATTCTTAGTAACATTTTATGACTATTTCACTTAAGCTTTAGGGTTTTCTCTATTTGGATTTTGTTTTACCCTTCTGAACCTCATTTAGGGTTAAGTGCCCTACACTAGGGTCTTATTTACAAAATGTCATATCAATACAACTTGTTTGAAATTTTCACCTAGTGAATGCACTCTAGGTGTGACAAACATATGAGATGCCCATGCTTATGATGTTATGCTTAAATTTTAGTGACAGTAACACCAAGGGTGTTACAGGTCACTTCAGACAAGGGTCTGGGGGAACTGTTCAGGAACTCGAAGGCTTCCATCCGAATCGCCAAATGGGCAGCCGATCTCTCCGGGTACCACATCACCTTCGAGCCTAGGACAGCGATCAAGTCACAGGTCCTGGCAGACTTCTTTGTTGACTGGACAGGACCAGCATGGCAGCAAGAAGGGTCTCTGGAGAAAGTGTGGACCATCCACTACGACGGTGCCTGGTGCCACGCGGAGCAGGCGCCGTGGCAATTATCACATCACCTGCAGGCATCAAGTATAGATACGCGACACACCTCAGCTTCGCCCTGGAGTCTGACAGATGCACCAACAATATAGTAGAGTATGAAGACGTCATTCTAGGCCTTCGCAAACTGTGAGCACTTGGTGTCACCACATGCATAGTCAGGACAGATTCCAAAGTAGTCACCGGTCAAGTCGAAAAAGAATGCTCAGCAAAAGACTCCGCGCTCACGCAATATCTCACAGTTATCCACAGTGTTGAGAAGCAATTCAAGGGTTTCACTCTACAACATGTTGACCGCGCCAAGAATGAAGAGGCTGACGCATTGGCTAAAGCGGCGGCCAAGGGCGAGGTCTTGCCCTCCGACGTGTTCTACCACGTCATTGGCACGCCAGCCGTCCACAACCCAGAGGGGCTGCAAATCACACAGGACGCCAAAGGCCACCGCATCGTCAACCTCATCATGACCGAAGACTGGCGGGCCCCAATCGCCCTGTACCTGCAAGGCCACTATCACCCAAACAACCGCAACGAGGCCAAACGACTGAAACACAGAAGCAAGGACTTCGCACTAGTCGAGGGACAGCTATACAAAAAGGGGATTAGCTAGCCAATGCTAAAGTGCATAACTGAGACTAAAGGCATAGAAATCCTCCACGAAGTCCATAGCGGAACTTGCGGCTCCCACTCAGGACCCAGGGCCCTCGCCGCCAAGGTGATTCGACAGGGATTCTACTGGCCCACAATAATTTGCACCGCCAATCGAGTCACAAGATCATGTGAAGCATGCCAAAAATTCTCACCTCACTCGGGCAGCCCCTCGCAATTCACCAAACTTATCGCCCACACATGGCCACTTCAGCGCTGGGGGCTGGACATCGTCAGACCGCTCCCTATAGCTCAAGGGAACCTCAAGTTTGCCTTCGTCGCTGTCGAATATTTCACAAAGTGGATCGAGGCTAGGGCAGTATCCACCATAATGTCGAAAACTGCTCAAAAGTTCTTCTGGCAAAACATTGTTTGCCGCTTCGGAGTCCCGTCCGAACTCACAGTCGACAATGGCAAGCAATTCGATAGCCAAGACTTCAGGGATTTCTGTTTTTCCATTGGCACCAAGCCCGTCTTCGCCTCGATATACCACCCACAGTCCAACGGCGTCGTCGAGCGTGACAATGGCAAGATTTTTACCGCTATCAAGAAAAGACTTCTCGACGATAAAAAGGGCAAATGGGCCGACCAATTACCCGAAGTGGTATGGGCCCTAAACACTACAGAATGTCGGGCGACCGGGTTCACACCCTTTCGCCTATTGTATGGATTCGAAGCCATGACGCCGCAGGAGATAAAGCATGGATCACCTAGGACAAGCACTTCAGCAGTCCTCGACATCGACAAACCAACTTCCAAAGATCTCATCAACGGTGATTGTGTCCTCGCCCTATAGACTCTCGACAGATATCAGGCCCAAACAAAGGCCTGGCGCGATAACGCTGTTGTCCCAAAAGAATTCAACAAAGGAGACCTCGTACTTGTCCGGACCACCCGGACAGAGTCACGGGGCAAGCTGGAGCCGAAATGGGAAGGCCCATTCATTGTCAAGACAAAGACATCCCCCAGCGCATATAGGCTGGTAACACCTTCCGGCAAAGATTTAGAGCACTCCTGGAACATTGACAATCTCCGAAAATTTTTCACTTAAACCTTAGGGCCCATGCGCCCTTGTAATTCAGCAAACAGTGTTGTTCCGGCCCGCACTCTTTTACTCCTGGGGGGTGAGGTTTTTAACGAGGCGGAGCCATGTAATATATCACTAAAAGCCCTCGCAAAAACAAAACTCCAGTGCAACATGTCAAAATAGACCGCTTCGACGGTCTTCGGCATTCGACCAATTCCAGGTTACCACGACAGGTAGCGTAGACTACCCTTGCGTGCGACAATCCGCGCAAAAGTCGCCTAAGGGTGCAGCCGGACTAGCACAAGTGCTTTAATCGAAGTCTTTTACTAAAAAGACAATACGTGCAGAAGTCGCCTAAGGGTGCAGCCGGACTAGCACAACAAGTGCTTTAATCGAAGTCTTTTACTAAAACGACAATTCACGCAAAATTCGCCTAAGGGTGCAGCCGGACTAGCACAACAAGTGCGTTAATCGAAGTCTTTTACTAAAAAGACAATCCACGCAAAAGTCACCTAAGGGTGCAGCCGGACTAGCACAACAAGTGCGTTAATCGAAGTCTTTTACTAAAACGACAATCCACGCAAAAGTCACCCGACGATGCAGCCGGACTAGCACAACGAGTGCGTTAATCGAAGTCTTTTACTAAAGAAGACACCCCATGCAAAAGTCGCCTAAGGGTGCAGCCACACTACCACAACAAGTACGCGATACGAAGTCTCTTGCTTAAAGGAGACCAACATGCCCCATTACAATACAAGTTCCAGTTACATACACTTAGCGAAGGGTCACTAGACCCACCACACAAATAAACATAACTATGCCCTCCATTACCACTGGGCAACGCGAGGGCACCATACACTACATCGGCTCGACTTTCGAATGATGCCTGCCTCCCTATAATTGAACAACATTATTTTCAATTCCTCACCCTCAAAAAGCTTCCGCAGATCCCCCTCACCAATGCTCGTCCCAATCGGCGAAGACAGCAGCTCTCGATTCCCAAACCGATCTACTCGACGACGGTCCCGTTCCATCCCCATCCGTCGATGCCTACCACTTCGGGAAAACTCGCCAATGCTATGCTTCGACACCACCCTTCGTCGCCGACACTCGGTCCTCGCACCAGGAAGATCAGACACTTCGCCAACCTCCCTCCACGGCGAGGACTCCGCCGTGACCGCATCTAACGTGACAAAATAATCTAAATCTTCACCAGATGACTCTTCGATCCAGGAAAACAGACTCCCAAACTCATCATCAAATGAAAAAGACTCAGATTCAAAACCAGACACATTAACATCAGCAGGCACTACGGTAGCGACCGCCAGAAAATTCGTAACACTAGCCGGGGTTGTCTGCACAGGCCCACATGTCGGAACCTGTGCAGCAACCGAGTTTCAGTTTCACAAAAACAAGACCCTACACCCAACAC
This sequence comes from Zea luxurians, assembly GCA_029449295.1. Lineage (NCBI taxonomy): Eukaryota > Viridiplantae > Streptophyta > Magnoliopsida > Poales > Poaceae > Zea > Zea luxurians. The sequence continues at coordinate 14,708,378 of JAOPSE010000014.1, read as the reverse complement.
CCCTAACACTATCCCGCCACCTGCGAAGGACCGACCGACGCCGCCGAGTCTTCGGCAGCTGGCGTAATCACCGCCGAAGTATCTTCACCAGTCGGCGCGGAGGCCTCCACGGGTGCCTCGCTAGCATCGGTCGGCGGCGCCGATGACTCCTCAACACCCGCCCTCGCAACCACCGCTAGAGGCGTCGTGCTCTCCACGTCCCCGAGGTCTTTTACCTCCTCCTCATGCGCCATCTACAAAAATAGCAACACATTGAAAAAACAGCAATCACTAAAAACCAATACCTGCTCCATCGGCCAGTCGAACCTTTCCCGAACAATATCACGGCCATGAGGGCCCCACATCCTATCATAAAGCACCCCAGCAGAGCGCTTTAGCACCAGGTCTTCGACCTGGAAGATTCTGCGTTCGATGTCTTTGTCCGAACGATCAAAGACTTCGAAGTTCCTGCATCCCTCACGGGACAAGGCATTCACAACCCCTTCATAGGTGACGAGCGCGGCGAAGGACATGAGACCCATCATAATCGTTGGCAGCACCTCCAGCTCCTCATGCAACCACCCGAGAAAGCGGAGGCCAACATCTTTACCAGACGCATCAAAGGGGGCGGTACACGCACCAAGCTGACGGTACGCGTCCACAAGCAATGCATGCGCCCGGTCGACCTCTGTGCGGGTCGAGGCCTCCGCCTTGTCCAGGAAGCAGCACAGGCGGCTGTGGTTCGCCTCCGCCTCCGTGGCGTGTTGGATGGCGAGATTGGCCTCCGCGCGCGCAAGCTTGGCCTCGGCACAAGCGGCCTGGGCCTCCGCGTAGGCCTTATTCACATCCTCTTTCTCAGCCGCAAGCTGGCGGTCGAGGTCCTCCTTTTCAGCCTCCGCAGCCACCAGTTTCTCCTTCAGCTTCCGGGACCTGTTCTCCGCGGCTGATTTGTCCCGCACTGCCTCAGTATGCTGTGCCCGAAGGCATTCAATCCTGCCCTCGAGTTGCCGCCTCTCGGTAGCGAACTCTGAGGTTAGGGCGCCCGACGCAACATGTTCGGCGAAGGTAGCCGCTTGGCATAAAAACCGTCAATCACAATCATATAAGAACAATAAATCGCCAAAGTCCAAGGCAACTTACATGCTTCAGCTGCTGCGCAACCAAGCTCGCCACGTCTTTGGCAGCGGCGGCCGAAGCAATCTCACCGCTGGCATAGAACTTGGACCAGGAGTCCTACGAAGACCTCTTCACCTTGGTAGTCGTCGCGACCGACGTGGCTGCCACTGGCACCGGGACAACAGCTAGCTGCCCAGCATCGGACCCTGCATCATTATCATGTCAAAGAGCAAAAAAAACTCACCAACAAGTCCCCGCCCTGTACGGGCGTCGAACATCATGACACCGCCCATAAGGTAGTCATCCACGCAAACATCCATGGAGACATCGGCCTCAGCAGTCCGTGGCGGGGCTGGCGGCCTCAGTAGGAGTCAGCTTGTCGGAGCCAGGAGCGGCGAGCTGCGCGCCCGGCAAAGGTTTGCTGGGGCCGGGGGCGATGGGTTTCGCAACCGGCGGTGGCTTGCTGCTGCCAGGGGCTGTAGACTTCGCGAGTCCCCGCGCCTTCTTGGCCTCATGACTAGGGTCCCCGACCCTAGTGAATGCCCGACGCTTCCGCGTCGCGTCTTGACAATCTTTATCCATCACTGCCAATACAACAGCAGCAATATTGCGCCCATAAGGAAAAACCTTCAACTCACGAGCTAATTGGGATGTAAACATGTCTTCGCCGGCCGCCCAGGGGATTGGAACATTTCTCGGCCCGCGACCCCCGGTAACCTCCAGCATCCGCACCGAAGATTCTTGGAGCTTGGGCAAAGACATCCTTCCCCCGGGGGTCGTGAAAGTTCCCAACAAGTCGACTACAAAGCAGTCGGAGACCCCCAACCCCTCAGCTGCAGTACCTAGTTTTCTCCTTTTTGTGGTCGTAGCCGGCGCAGCTCCTCGTGAAGGCCCCACATCGACCATGGCGGCCGCCCTCTTTCCCCGGTGGTCGACAGCACCAGCGTCGTCATCTCCTGGGTAACCGCCATATGGCAGACGGTTCATCTCAAAAACGTGGTTCAAATGAATGTTAGAACCGCGAATGTCCCAAATCCGCAAGGTCTTTGTCCTCGGCACGTATCGCCCTACAATCTTCGAGGCCTCGGCCTCCACCTCGCGCACAAAAGCGGCTGGGTTCCGACCTTGCAGATCCAAGGCGAAGGCAGGACTTCGCACCAACTGATCGCCCAAAGACGACATCCTGCGAGGGCATACTTCGCCAAGTACCCATCCATGCGCCAAGGGCCACAATCCATACCCAATGAATTCTTCAACAAGATCGTGCCCGCTACTCATGCAGACAGTGTAACAAAGTGCCCCTTCGTCCTCATTGTGACAGCCCTCCCAAGTTATCAGGCCCACATGCACCAATCTTTGCCTTACTGGCCTCGGATGGTTGTGCACGTGTACCGGGTAACTTAACAAGGCTATCGAGTTCACCAACTGGAACTCATGATCCCAAGGATCTCCCACATAATAGGTATATTACAGTAATCACATTTGATACACACACATTGGAGATAGAGCGGAAGACTATTATAAAGTACACTTTACATTCCAGAACTCAAGTTTTACATGGTAGAAAGAGATGTATTTATTACAAGTTCTGATAGTACTCGAAGTGCATAACTTATTATACTAATTGGAAGGGTGAAGCCTTTCCATAAGATATATACATAAACATTCTAAGCTTCAAGTCATCCACATGAAGTAACTAACCCAAAGATAAGGGAATAAAACTTCTCCTACAAAAACAACAAGGGATAAAACCCTGAGTACGCAATTACTCAGCAAGACTTACCCGACTAAAGAAAAGACTCTCAAGGGTATGCTGGCTTTTGGGAATCAAGGTAAAGCTCATCAAAGTTCAAGGACTCATTTTGCAGAAAAGCTTACTAGAAGTGGGTCTTTAAGCCAAGTTTTATTTCACAAGTTAGTTTATTACCTAAATCTCCTAGCCTAAATCTAGCATTTTCCTAATCTAGATCATTCACTTGACCTACACTAGGTTGCATTTAAAATCCAAATTTTGTTTCGCTTGTTATCTACGATGAAGGGCAGCGATCCAGTCTTCATATCCGAGAAGTAACGACGATCCAAATCGATTAATACGCAGCTGGGGATCTCCAACCACACGACATATGTAGCACTTAACCCTTGCATATGTCAACCACTCCCATGGATCCTCCACTACATGAACTGGTCCGCGCTACCCGGGAGCACATTACCCTACCATCCAGCCTCTTGCCAGGAGGATAACTGCTACTCCTACCATCTCCCACGCCCAGTGTGCGGTTGTCATTTCACGTATGGAATAGCCGGGTTCAGGCTTACCCATGACGAGGTATGTGACCAGCTAAAAGGTCCTAGATCAACAGGCCTACAATCGGTATGGTCCTTAATCGACATAGACAGAGACACTACAACTAGACTCCGTTCTGGTGCAAGTCAACTGTCCGGCCTCAAGTTTACTTATTCTATTTCTCAAAACATTTGGCACCTGATAGAGGGGCCATGCCTAGATAATGAATTTATCACTGCAGATGATGCCTTCATTATCCCAAGCAAATTTTCTTTTAGAAATTATGAGTCATAGATCAAAAACATTTTTTTAATCTATCCGCATGATTAAGCATCTCTAACCTTTATAAAACAGGTAACAAGGTATGGTAATCAATTCTTTCAAGGTATGGTAATGCATCAAGTGTTTAATCAATCAACTCCTATCACCTAATGCATCATATAAGTGATAAATTTTTGTAAATACAAGAAAGGTGGCAAATACACCGGGGCTTGCCTTGTTACAGGAGAAGATTCAAAGTCCTTCTATCACAATAACCAGTTAGATGGAACCAACCACTGGATCTACAGCACTGGAGCAGACTCCTCTTCAGGAACCACTTCTTCTTGAATTTCAACTTCCTTTTCTGGGAGCACTACACGGAATGATATGAATATGAATGCTTATGCTTTGATTATGATGTTATGATGGAATGGACACACATGCTTAATAAAGAACCTAAAACAATAGAATCCTAGTTACTACCCCAACTGGATTACTAAGGCTTTTTAAGCAAACAATGATTTGCCTTGGATCAAGGACAGAGCTCTATGGACCTCACTCAACCACAAAAGGACACCAAATTCATCTACTCACTTTTGCTAATTATTTAGGACTTCTTATATAAAAGAAAGATGTTGTTTAATTAAATTGAAGTTGGCTAATTAGCCAACATACTCCCAACATAACTAAACTTTTTGGGTAAGCTAAACTACCTGCACAAAGCATGCTCATAAATTCTCATCATTTTTTGGAGCTACATTTTCATTTCTATAACTTAAACAAGCGTTATTCAGTTAACTCTAATTAAGACCCAAACACAAAAGTTACTGTTCATGTCTAATCAATATTTTTAACGTGTAGAGCAAAGTTTTATGAAGCTACCCAAACTGATTTCACATTTTTTTTTATTTTTCTAGAATTTTCTACTATGTTTTCTAATTCCCAGCAAAATCTGAAACTAAAAAGAAAAATCCAAAACTCTTTTCTATAAAACCCCCTGGCTTCTTCTATCATCACCCCAGCACCCTTCTTCTCCACACGGACATACAAGATGCAGCAATGGTGGCCGCCAGGCCCAAGCACACGCTCCCAACCGGACCCCATCAAACACATGACCAGCGACCCACTCCCCGCAAATGCCATACTCCACCACTCCCACATCGAGCCCAAGGACCATTCCTGCCTTACCTATACCACAGACGCTGGCCTGGAGGGTGGAGGCACGAGCACGACGAGGACGCTAGGAACTTGTCATTTAATTCCATAAATTAACATTATGATGATGACATATAAAATATATTTAATCATAGAAATCACGATCTCAAATATATCCATAACAATATGGATCATGAGAACATAAAGCATATGAATCATATAAATATAATAAGCATATAAATAATCAGAACAATTGAGAATGAATAGACAACAACATAAACAGAATGACTGTAAAATTAAGACAAACAGATTTATCATATTACTAGTATGAACAAGCATCAGACATGTCATGATATAATATGACAAAACAGATTGGATAAATTTATGGCTATATATGAAACAGCAGGTATGAACATATGAGACATATATAATCTGCAGAACGTAAAACAGTAAGGAGATGAATTGATCGTACCCTCCCATGCGCTCCGAGGATCTAGATCCTTGTCCAACTTCACTTGTCATGTTGTACGAGATGAAGACGCCAGGAACTAGCGATGAAGACAACGACGGACATTGGGCAGTCACGTAGACGCTCCCCAAAAACCTAATTGCCGATCCCCCGTGCAAGGTCTCGAACGGCAAGGGCTTCGGAGGCACCTGCCCTATCGCTTCTCTGTGCGCGCAGAGTCACGAGATGGGAATACTATCACTTGCGGTTGGGCTGTGATTCTGAAGGTTTTGCTCGCGTGTACCAAGTGCCAGGGGTTCTCCTCTATTTAACCTCTCGCGGAGGGAAGCTAAAGAAGAAGGGTCTGCACGCCAAGGGACAGGCAGCTGAAGGACAAGAGTCTCGCATGCAGCTGACGAAGAGACAGGCAACTGAAAGGTTTACGCGGTTAGTGAGTGCTAAAAATTAACACAACCACACCACGCCCGCTCGCCTGCTTGCCTGCCTACCTCGCCTCGCCTCGCCACGCCACGCCCGGCCCGAGCCCGGCCCGGCCGGCGGCGGCATCACGCGCGCGCATGTGGCACGCCCTTGTCCGTTTCTTGACTTCTCGAGTTAGGTGGAATAATTCCCACCATATAAGTCAAGTCAAAAGACCCTTAGACTTCCAATATGGTACTATTAGTATTCCCCACCATTACACACCATAGAGTTTATTCAATAAATGGGCCAAGCCCATAAAAGATCCAACAATCCCCACCAAACTCTAGGGTTTGTAATGATGAAGTATCAGAATCACAATCCTTTGATATACCAGTGTTTCGATGGAGACTGTTAAGTTGAACATCCATCTAGAATAAGAGTTTCACTCATTCACAACTGAACAATGGACTATGCCTTGAATTGACAGTTTTGTGCGAAATAAGATTCACTCAAATCCTTTGCTGATACTAGGCTGCAAAAGGGTATTCCCGCTGTTTAGAAGCATATAAGTCACACTTCAGTGCCTTTCATGAGTATTTAGGGATTACCCAAGTCCCATAGACTGTGACCAGCAGTCTGACTCATATAGGTGTACTCCTCAGAAGATGTTCTGTAGGACAACATCTCATCTTTATAAGACTCTTGGAATACATTAAGGTAAATACCATCCTGCCTTAAAGATAGGAAAGATGTGCATCAGAAATGAGTTAAAGAAGGGATCTTTCCTCACAACCTACTCCTACCTTGTTTCTCCACTCTACTTCACGGGATCTCCGATCACATAGAGCAGGTTACCACTAGAGTAGATTTCACATGGGTCTCATACCCATTTCTCTCGATGCACTTTCTATCACATTGTGTGATAGACCCTTAGTGAATTGATCTGCCAGATTATTAGATGTGTGGACATAATCCACCGTTATAACTCCGGAGTTTTTCAGCTTTCTGACAGATTTCAATCTCCTCTTAACATGCCTTGTAGACTTCATGTTATTCCTAGAACTGTTAACCTTTGTAATCATCGTTTGGTTGTCACAGTTCATGGAAATAGTCGGTATCGGTTTTTCAACTACCGATAAATCCAATAGGAAATCACGAAGCCACTCGGCCTCAGCCCCAGCAGTGTCTAATGCTGCGAGTTCTGCTTCCATTGTAGACTTCGTTAAGATAGTCTGCTTACAAGACTTCCAGGAAACAGCGCCACCTCCAAATAGAAACACATATCCACTTGTGGCATAAAGCTGATCAGCATCAGAAATCCAGTTGGCATCACAATAGCCTTCCAGCACTTTTGGGTTTCCAGTATAATGAATACCGTATGTCATAGTACCTTTCAAATATCGCAACACTCTCTCAAGAGCACGCCAGTGATCATCTCCTGGTTTCGACACAAACCGACTTAGCTTACTCACAGCATAAGAAATGTCTGGCCTTGTTGCACTTGCAAGGTACATGAGCGAGCCAATGATCTGGGAGTATGTCAATTGATCCCTTGCTATTCTCCGATTCTTTCTCAATAGCACGCTAGGATCATAAGGTGTTGGAGCAGGATCACAGTCACTAAAACCAAAGCGACTCAATACCTTTTCCACATAATGGGATTGTAACAAAGTTACCCCACCATCAGCTTCTCTAACAAGCTTGATGTTTAGAATGACATCAACCTCTCCCAAATCTTTCATCTCGAAATTGCTCGATAGAAGATTTTTAACTTCCTCAATCACATTGAGATTTGATCCAAAGATCAAGATGTCATCAACATAAAGGCACAGCATAACAGACTCACCCCCACCATACCGATAATACACACACGTGTCAGATTCATTTACAGCAAAACCAGCAGTTGTAAGAGTATTATCAAACTTTTCATGCCATTGCTTAGGTGCTTGTTTTAGGCCATACAATGATTTTATCAACCTGCACACCTTGTTCTCTTGACCATCCACAATGAACCCTTCTGGCTGATCCATGTAGATCTCCTCATCCAACTCTCCATTAAGGAAAGATGTCTTAACATCCATCTGATGAATGATAAGACCATAAGAGGCTGCCACGGCTATTAATGTGTGAATTGTAGTCAATCGAGCCACTGGTGAGTAGGTATCAAAGAAATCTTCACGCTCTTTTTGGGTATATCCTTTGGCCACAAGCCTTGCCTTGTACCTCTCGATTGTACCATCAGGCCTAAGCTTTTTCTTGAAGATCCATTTGCAGCCTATAGGTTGACAACCATAAGGACGGTCAACGACCTCTTAAGTTCCATTAGACATAATAGATTCCATCTCACTCCTTACTACTTCCTTCCATAAGTCAGCATCAGGAGAGGAATATGCCTCACTAATGGTAGTTGGTGTGTCTTCCACAAGGTACACTATAAAGTCATTACCAAAGGATTTTGCAGCCCTCTGTCTCTTGCTCTTTCGAGTGACTATAGTGTCATCCTCCTCAGGGATGTGCATGTGAGAATCCTCAGCGTGATCTATAGGAATAGACAGTTCGTGCTCACAGGGAATTATAGTCTCATGACTTGTATCACTAGGTGTATTCTTCATGGGAAACTCATTCTCAAAAAATGTTGCATCTCTTGATTCCATGATAGTATCAACATACATATCAGGCACATCAGATTTTATAATTAAAAACCTATACCCAGTGCTGTGAAAAGAGTACCCTAGGAATATACAATCAACAGTTTTAGGCCCAAGTTTACGCTTTTTGTTGATTGGCACATTCACTTTAGCCAAGCAACCCCAAGTGCGCAAATATGAGAGATTTAATCTTCTCTTTTCCCATTCCTCGAATGGTGTGATATCTTTGTTCTTTGTTGGAACTCTATTCAGGACATGACATGCTGTCAAAATCGCCTCACCCCACCATGCCTTTGATAATCCCACTGTACTCAACATGGCATTCACCAAATCTGTTAGAGTGTGGTTTTTCCTTTCAACAATCCCATTGGATTGTGGTGAGAATGGCGGTGTCCTCTCATGAATAATACCATGTTCCACATAGAACTCATCGAACACATTAGAGAAATATTCTCCACCTCGATCAGACCTTAACCGTTTTATTTTCCTCTCAAGTTGCTTCTCAACTTCAGCTTTATAGGTCTTAAAATGATTGAATGCTTCATCTTTTGTTTTTAAGAGATATACATAGCAAAATCTAGTGGAGTCATCTATAAAAGTGAGAAAGTATCTTTTACCACCTTTGGTCAAAGTTCCATTCATCTCGCACTAGATAAGAATGAACAAGTTCTAGAGGTGCCAAACTCATCGCCTCAGCAGCCTTGTGAGGCTTGCGAAGTTGTTTTGATTCAACACACACTATGGCACGTAGACCTTTTGACCAAGTTAAATTTAGGAATTAGATTTATATTTGCTAACCGCATAAGACAGCCAAAGCTTGCATGACAAAAACGTGAATGCCATAAATCTGACTCATCAGAAAAATGAACAGAATTCACCAGTTTATTACACACATCATGCAGTGATAAGCGGAACAAACCTCCGCAGTCATATCCTTTACCAACAAAAGTACCATGTTTCGACACAACACATTTATTAGACTCAAGAACAACTTTGTACCCATCTCGGCATAGCATAGATGCGCTAACGAGATTCTTCTTGATAGAGGGCACATGCTGCACGCTCTTCAATGGCACCGTCTTTCCCGAAGTAAACTTCAGAATGACCGTACCAACACCAAGAACATGAGCACGCGACCCATTTCCCGTTAACAAGGTGCCAGACCTCCCGACCTGGTAGGAGGAGAACATAGAGGCATCAGCACACACATGAATATTTGCACCACTGTCCATCCACCACTCAGGTGAATTACAAACTGAGAGAACAAATGGTAAAGAATTACCATACCCAGATGTTCCATCTCCAGTTTCAGTGGTTACAACATTAGCTGATTTCTTGTCCTGTGTGAACTTGCGATCAGGGCACTCTCTAGCCCAATGTTGATCACTGCCACAGACAAAGCATCCTCCCTTTCCCTTGTTGTTATTGTTCTTCTTTTTAAACTGTGTTGTTTGAACAGGTTTATTTGTATTCTCTTGTTTGTTCTGGTTTTTCTTCTTGTTGAACTTGCGGAAGTTTCTCTTCTGCACCACATTAGCAGTAGAGGTCTCCACACCTTTTCCATTGTCCTTTGTTCTAGCTCTTTCCTCAACATCAAGAGTACCAATGAGCTCTTCCACATTGAACTCTTGTCTCTTATGTTTGAGAGAGGTAGCAAAGTCCTTCCAAGAAGGTGGCAACTTGGCGATTATACCTCCAGCCACAAACTTGTTAGGCAAAGGACAAGGAAAAAGTTCGAGTTCCTTAGCTAGTGCTTGAAACTCATGAGCCTATTCCACTACAGATCGGTTCTCAACCATCTTGTAGTCATACAGCTGCTCCATGAGATACAGCTCGCTACCAGCGTCAGTAACTCCAAACTTTCCGACAAGTGCTATCCCACAGCTCTTTCCCAGTGGGAAGGATGATATAGCTTTTCTGGAATTTTGTGTCAAGTGCGCTAATCACTGCTCCTCGAAAGAGGTTGTCATCAGCCTTAAACTTAGCCTCATCCTTAGGAGGTAAGTTGGCAGGCTTGCCCTCAGCAGCATAATAACATGACATTGCAGTTAGCCACAACTCCATTTTAGCTTTCCATATCAAGAAGTTTTTACCATCAAAAGGATTAGGCTTTAGCACAGCAGCAAAACCTCTGACAGAAAAATGCCTAACATTAGGTTTTTGGATTGTTAGAAATATAGGCATTTTTCATATCATTTTAATTCCATAAATTAACATTATGATAATGACATATAAAATATATTTAATCATAGAAATCGTGATCTCAAATATATCCATAACAATATGGATCATGAGAACATAAAGCATATAAATCATATAAATATAATAAGCATATAAACAATCAGAACAATTGAGAATGAATAGACAACAACATAAACAGAATGACTGTAAAATTAAGACAAACATATTTATCATATTACTAGTATGAACAGGCATCAGACATGTCATGATATAATACGACAAAACAGATTGGATAAATTTATGGCTATATATGAAACAGCAGGTATGAATATATGAGACATATATAATCTGCAGAACGTAAAACAGTAAGGAGATGAATTGATCGTACCCTCACATGTGCTCCGAGGATCTAGATCCTTGTCCAACTTCACTTGTCATGTTGTACGAGATGAAGACGCCAGGAACCAGCGATGAAGACAACAACGGACGTTGGGCAATCGCGTAGACGCTCCCCAAAAACCTAATTGCCGATCCCCCGTGCAAGGTCTCGAACGGCAAGGGCTTCGGAGGCACCTGCCCTCTCGCTTCTCTGTGCGTGTAGAGTCACGAGATGGGAATACTCTCACTTGCGGCTGGGCTCCCAAAAACCTAATTGTCGATCCCCCGTGCAAGGTCTCGAACGGCAAGGGCTTCGAAGGCACCTGCCCTCTCGCTTCTCTGCGCGCGTAGAGTCACGAGATGGGAATACTCTCACTTGCGGCTGGGCTGTGATTCTGAAGGTTCTGCTCGCGTGTACCAAGTGCCAGGGGTTCTCCTCAATTTAATCTCTCGCAGAGGGAAGCTGAAGGAGAAGGGTCTGCACGCCAAGGGACAGACAGCTGAAGGACAAGAGTCTCGCATGCAGCTGACGAAGAGACAGACAACTAAAAGGTTTACGTGGTTAGTGAGTGCTAAAAATTAACACAACCACACCTCGCCCGCTCGCCTGCCTGCCTCGCCTTGCCACGCCCGAGCCTGGCCCGGCCGGCGGCGGCGCGCGCGCGTGTGGCACGCCCTTGTCCGTTTCTTTACTTCTCAAGTTAGGTGGAATAATTCCCACCATATAAGTCAAGCCAAAAGACCCTTGGACATATAATATGGTACTATTGATACTCTCCACCATTACACATCATAGAGTTTATTCAATAAATGGGCCAAGCCCATAAAAGATCCAACAGAACTGCGGCTTGTCATCAACTCGCCCGTCACCCACCAGCTTGAGGACACCCATGACGAGATCAGGGTGGTAGCCAGGGTGCTGGGGAGCCACAGCGAAGGGGAGGGGACTGGTGCCGAGTACCGCTGCTGCTTCGGTGGCTACGTGCAAGCGGCTGCAAGTGATGTGGAGCAGGAAAGTGCGCCTAAGAACGAACGTGTTGGGCAGGCGAGAAGAGTAGCGTTCATAGAAGGAGGCCGACGGCCAGGAGATGGAGACGTACGGGAGAGGCTTCCAGGGAGCACAGGATAAGGAACAGATAACGTGGTTTGGAGATAAGGATGGCTGGGATAATGACAGAGAGTGAGCAGTGGGAGAGAAGCTTCAGGAGTTTGAGCGCGTCAGAGAGATGACGTGTTCTGGATAAGAAACTCTTATCGCATCAGCTAAGCGGCAGCAAGGAGTAGAAATTGGATTGACTCCTGAGGATTGCTCTTCATTTTGCTATAAGGTTCAGCTGTAGAGGGGTAAGGAGCAGCAAGATAGAAGGAGATGAAAATAGAGTGCATGAACTGAATTACAGTTCAGGAAGCTGAATTCAGTGAACTGTTGCTGATCTTCTCTCCTAATTAATCTTTCAATTTTTTTTTCAAATTTCAAAGTCCACTACGTGAGGGATTAGAGAGCCCCAACACCAAATTCCCCAACCTGAAACAAATTTCAGTCACCATATGTCTGACAGCGCGGTTTAGAGGATAATTTGCTTTCAGTTTTAAGCGATGATAGGAATATAATGTTTACTAGGAATTGTTCCCCTACAATAGATCTCCAGGTTTGCCATAATACCCACAAATTACAGGCGCAAGAATTAGAAGCTAAACAGCGCTAAAGCTGAGAGGAACTCACTGCCTTTCTGAAATTCAGCAAACTGAATTGAGTCCGATTGTACCGTGCCTCACTGCTAACCCCCCTAAATCTCATGATTCCAAATAATTACAGGCCGGCCTCAGTTAATAAAACTTGTTCATAAAACATAACTCTACAAACTTGCTACAGCAATCCTAGGTCAAAAATCCATGGATCAAAAGTTATAGTGCTCCAAAATTGAGAAAAACTCACTAAAGTTCAGTTTCAGAAAACTGAACTAAGTCTGAAACTCAAGTGTGACAGCACACTTTAAGCAATGTTTTCTCCCAATACTTGGTAGTTTCAATGGAATGTCCCTTACTAAGGATTACTCTCCTAGCATTAGTCTTCAAGTTTGACATAGAAAATATATTCTAAAAACACATGGATTGATCATCAAGGAGCTTCAAACTTGACACTTTTTACTGAAATTCAGTTTTCAATCAGCAACACACTAAGTCTGAAATCCAGAACTGCACATCGCATCTTCGGGCCATTGTTTCTCCTAGTTCCATATAGCTTTAGGGGCATAACATTTAACCAAACTTATACACCAACATGTTGTATTCCACTTTGGTACATAAACTTAAACCCATTTCTGTATGTATCAGCCACCAACAGGCTTCCAAAATTGCTTCAGAATATAAAATATTCAGTTTCAGAGATCGCACTAAGTCTGAAACTCCACAAGTATTACAACCCCATTTTAGGACCAGTTTTACACCCAGTTGCATATGGTTTTAGGGGTAGGTTGCCTAAGCAAATTTGTACCCCTAATGTAGCTCTACAACTTTGTTACATTGTCCACCTTCAAACTGTTTATAGATCAAAAGTTATGAGGACCCAAAAACATCTAGTTGATATTATTTTCAGCAAACTTCAAATCTGATTCAAAACTGAATTAAGCATTTTACTCCAACTTTTCCTCTAAAACATGGAGTTCTCCATACATAAAAGCTCTTCAAATCTCCAAAATCTACAACTTTGATATATGGACCCCTAGCAAATCCTCTCTAGATTTAAAATTCCACTTTTGGGCTACTTTAGTGTTTCATTTGAGATTGCTTTTCTCTAGTCAAGTCTCTCATCTTTTGTCCATCACTTAAAAGTAAAGTTGCCCTTTAACTCAAGGCCCATCTTTGATACATAATTCCCATGGCCAAAGCATTTTTTTAGCTTAGGAGCGGTTTACTTGCACTTGATCTCTCATTAACTCTCAACAAGACAACACACTATCCTTGTTTCAAAATTTTTAGACCTAGTAGATGCATTCTAGGTGTATCAAGTAAGATGATGATGATGCATGTGATGTCATGCCAACGTTTTAGTTCTCGTAACACCAGGGGTGTTACACTCATCATCCTCCGCCACCTCGAACGGCAGGAACACCACATAACAGTGCGAGCACATGATGGCGGCTGGGAGACCAGAAAGATCTTCAACTTCCCCTCCAGAGACATAAAACCAATAGTCCCACCAGTTGCCCCATTTGTTGCGAGCACAGGGGACTATTTCCACAACTTCCGCCGAAGTCTTCCCAGTCCTCGGTGTGAACGTGCAAGATCCAAACTGAGCAATCTTATTTCCTATTTTCTTCTTTTGCTAGTGCAGACAATAGTTCTTGGCGAAGACTTCCACAGACGGCTGACCGTCGTACGACGCAACCGCCCACACATACTTCGCCAGGGCAACAATGGCATTGGGTGTCAACTGGTGGACCTGCACACCAAATCTCTGCAAAACCTCCACCACGAAACGATGTGCCGGGAGGCGAAGGCCGGCAAGAAACAACGCCTCGAACACAACTAATTCGCCCTCAGGCTCGGGGATCTCCTCGGCCCCTGGAACCCGCCCAACGCCGTCACCGAAATATCCAAGTTGTTGCATCTCCTGCACGCGAACCGAGGAAATCCTCGAGGTGCCGAACTCCACGGTGTGGCCCGGCTGCAACACCGTCGCCACCGAATCACTTGGGGTTTCCTCGGACGACGGACCGGCCGACGACGCACTCGTAGCAGATGAAGAAGAAGACATTGCTACGTACAGTCGGCGGTGGCGTGCGGTCTGCTTGACGCAGGCCAGGGTTCCGAAGAACAAGGGCAGGCGAGCGGGTCGAAAAAGGCAGGGTTTCCACGGTCGGCGCAAGCAACGGGTAAGAGATAGCCCCGGCCGCGCCGCCTCCTTTTATAGGGAGGACGCGACGCTTCGGGAAACCCGCAGTCCAACAGTAACATGTCCATCAACGGTCATTTCAAAAACCCCCGCAGGACCACTTCAAGCGAGGGCAGCGTCTCCACCATCTAGCAACGTCTTCGGCACCAGATGACTCCGTCGAACTGGCCCCTCAGAGGGCAAATGTTGGGGCGAAGGCGAATACGCTGCCCTTCGCTAATGCCTTTGTCGTCCCGCCGCACTGACGCAGACCACATCCACAGCGCGCCACAGAGCAAGCCAGAGGCGCCCATCGGATGAGGACCGGCGCGGTCTCCCTTTGTCCTCTCCATGGCAAGGCGAAGGATCTGTCGAAGTCTACTAGTCCCACGCCCTCACCACGGCCAGGAGGCCCAGGTGGGATTCGGCCCACTGTGACAGGCCCCTCGTGGACAAGTGTATTATGGGCCGCGTCTGTAATAACCTTTTCCTTAATAACAATCTGTAACCTCCACTTGTGGGAATATTCTGGTGATAAACCGGGTGCTCGAGGGCAGGATTATCTTTGGCAAGGGACGGGTGGCCACTGGAGCACCTATAAATACCCCCGTACAGTGCCCATGAGAGGGCACATTAACAGTGCTATCAGCATTCCCCGTTGAACTTTGCAAACACTCTCTCCATTTCCTCGTTGGATCTACTTGCCCAGAAAAGCAAGTGCCAACAACTATTCTACGGCAACGTACTTGGCCTCAGCGGTGGATAGGGCAACAGATGTTTGTTTCTTGGAACTCCAGGACACCAGGGACCTTCCTAGAAATTGGCACGTCCCTGATGTGCTCTTCCTATCAACCTTGCACCCGGCATAATCGGAGTCTGAGTATCCAATCAAGTCAAAGGTAGAGCCCTTTGGATACCAGATCCCAAAGCAGGGCGTACAAACTAAATACCTAAGAATTCGCTTAACGGCCACAAGGTGACATTCCTTGGGGTCGAATTGAAATCTAGCACACATGCATACACTAAGCATAATGTCTGGTCTACTAGCACAAAGATAAAGCAAGGAACCTATCATTGACCGGTATGCCTTTTGATCAATGGACTTACCTCCTTTGTTGAGGTCAAGATGCCCGTCAGTTCCCATTGGTGTCTTCGCGGGCTTAGTGTCCTTCATCCCAAACCTCTTGAGAAGATCTTGAGTGTACTTCATTTGGGAGATGAAGGTGCTGTCCTTGAGTTACTTCACTTGGAATCCAAGGAAGTAGGTCAACTCGCCCATCATCGACATCTCGAACTTTTGCATCATCACCCTGCTAAACTCTTCACAACACTTTTGATTAGTAGAACCAAATATTATGTCATCAACATAAATTTGATAGACAAACAGATCACCATCACAAGTCTTTGTGAAAAGAGTTGGATCGGCTTTCCCAACCTTGAAAGCATTAGTAATTAAGAAATCTCTAAGGCATTCATACCATGCTCTTGGGGCTTGCTTAAGTCCATAGAGCGCCTTAGAGAGCTTATATACATGGTCGGGATACCTGTCATCCTCAAAGCCAGGGGGTTGTTCCATGTATACCTCCTCCTTGATTGGCCCATTGAGGAAAGTGCTCTTCACGTCCATTTGGAACAGCTTAAAGAAATGGTGAGCGGCATAGGCTAATAAAATTTGAATTGACTCTAACCTAGCCACAGGAGCAAAAGTTCCTCGAAATCCAAACTTGCGACTTGGACATAACCTTTTGCCACAAGTCAAGCCTTGTTTCTTGTCACCACCTCGTGCTCATCTTGCTTGTTGCGGAACACCCACTTGGTTCCCACAACGTTTTGCTTTGGACGCGGCACTAGGCTCTAGACTTTATTTCTTTTGAAGTTGTTGAGCTCTTCCTGCATGGCCAACACCCAGTTTGGATCCTGCAAGGCCTCTTCTACCTTGAAAGGCTCAATAGAAGAGACAAACAAGTAATGCTCACAAAAATTTCGCTAATCGTGAGCGAGTAGTTACTCCCTTGCTGATGTCAACTAGAATTTGATTGACGGGGTGATGTCTTTGGATTGACGCTCGGACTTGAGTTGGAGGGGCCTGTGGTGCTTCTTCCTCCATAACCTGTTCTTCCTGTGCTCCCCCTTGATCTTGTCCCCCTTCATGAGGTACCTGTTCATTATCTTGAGTTGGGGGATGCACCATTGTTGAGGAAGATGGTTGATCTTCTTCATGTGGTTCCTATGGTCGCACATTGCCTATCGCCATTGTGCGCATTGCGGCCGTCGGAACTTCCTCCTCATCTATGTCATCAAGATCAACTTGCTTTCTTGGAGAGCCATTAGTCTCATCAAATTCAATGTCTCTAGAGACTTCAACTAATCCTGATGATTTGTTGAAGACCCTATACGCCTTTGTATTTGAGTCATACCCTAATAAAAACCTTCTACTGCCTTGGGAGCAAATTTAGAATGTCTACCTTTCTTCACCAGAATGTAGCATTTGCTCGCAAATACACGAAAGTATGAGACATTGGGTTTGTTACCGGTAAGGAGTTCGTAGGAGGTCTTCTTGAGAAGGCGATGCAGATAGAGCCGGTTTATGGCGTGCCAGGCTGTGTTCACAGCTTCCAACCAAAATCGCTCGGGCATCTTGAACTCTCCAAGCATCATTCTTGCCATGTCGATTAGCGTCATGTTCTTCCTCTCTACCACACCATTTTGCTGTGGTGTGTAGGGAGCAGAGAACTCGTGCTTGATGCCTTCATCCTCAAGAAACTCTTCAACTTGTAGATTCTTGAACTCGGATCCATTGTCGCTTCTTATTTTCTTCACCTTTAGCTCAAACTCATTTTGAGCTCTCCTTAAGAAGCGCTTTAGGGTCCCTTGGGTTTCTGATTTATCCTGCAAAAAGAATACCCAAGTGAAGCGGGAAAAATCATCAACAATTACAAGACCATACTTACTTCTCCTGATGTTGAGGTAGGCAATGGGTCCGAAGAGGTCCATGTGAAGAAGCTCCAGTGGTCTTGATGTTGTCATCACATTCTTGATGTGATGAGTGCTTCCCACCTGTTTCCCTGCCTGACATGCTGCACAAGGTCTATCTTTCTCAAAACAGACATCGGTTAGTCCTAACACATGTTCTCCCTTTAGAAGCTTATGAAGGTTCTTCATCCCAACATGTGCTAGACGGCGATGCCAAAGCCAACCTATATTAGTCTTAGCCATTAAGCATGCATCTAGATCGACATTCTCTTTCGAAAAGTCAACTAAATAGAGCTTGCCATCTAATACACCCTTAAAAGCTAATGAACCATCACTCCTTCTAAAGACAGATACAACTACTTTGTGAATAAACAATTATAACCCATATTACATAATTGGCTCACAGACAATAAGTTGTACCCGAGCGATTCAACTAAAAACACATTGGAGATAGAATGCTCAGATGTGATAGCTATCTTTCCCAATCCCTTAACTTTGCCTTGGTTCCCATCTCCAAAGATAATCGCATCCTAGGAATCCTTGTTCTTGACGTAGGAGGTGAACATCTTCTTCTCTCCCGTCATGTGGTTTATGCATCCGCTGTCGATAATCCAGCTTGAGTCCCCGGATGCATAAACCTGCAAGGCAATTTAAGCTTGGGTTTTAGGTATCCAACTCTTGTTGGGTCCTACAAGGTTAGTCACAATAACTTTTGGAACCCAAATACAAGTCTTGTCTCCCTTGCATTTGGATCCCATCTTCCTAGCCACTACTTTTGCATTCTTACATGAAAGTACAAAAGAAGTATTACAGGCATGATAAATGGTAGAAGGTCCATTGCACATTCTCCTAGGCGCATGAGACACAACATGATTTCTCCTAGGCCTACTTCTATCATGAACAAAAGTGGAGCTAGATGCCAACATAGCATGTGAATCATTATAAGCAGCATGATCATAACATCTATCATTATAAGCATTCCTAGAATACTTCCTATCATTAATATAGGTATGATTCTTTTGGGAACTACTAGCCATAGGGGCCTTCCCTTTCTCCTTGTTGAGAACGGGAGCCCTTCGGCTTGTTAAGTTCATGGTTTCCTTTCGAAAACCAAGTCCATCCTTAATCGAGGGGTGTCTACCAACAGTGTAGGCATCCCTAGCAAATTTTAATTTATCAAAATCAACTTTGCAAGTCTTAAGTTGAGCATTAAGACTTGCCACCTCGTCGGTTAATTTCGCAATAGAAATAAGATGTTCATCACAGACATTTACATCAAAGTCCTTGCATCTATTGCAAATAACTACAGGTTCTACACATGATCTAGTTGCATTTGCTTCCTCTAGTTTAGCATTTAATTCAACATTTAAATCCTTTAGACTAGAGACAGATTCCTGACAAGCAGAAACTCAGAGGATAGCATTTCATTTCTTTTGAGTTCTAAAGCAAGAGATTTTTGAACACTAACAAGCTTGTCATGTTCCTCATACAAAATGTCCTCTTGCTTTTCTAGCAATCTATCCTTTTCATTTAGAGCATCAATTAATTCATTAATTTTGTCTACCTAAGCTCTATCTAGTCCTTTAAACAAGTCAGTGTAATCTACTTCATCATCGGAAGATTCCTCATCGCTAGAAGAAGAGTACTTAGGGAATCTTGAATATGTACCTTCTTCTCCTTAGCCATGAGGCAAGTATGGCGTTCGTTGGGGAAGAGCGAAGACTTGTCAAAGGGCGAGGCAGCTAGTCCTTCATCGTCGGAGTTAGATGAAGAGCAGTCAGAATCCCACTCCTTTCCAAGATGCGCCTTGCCCTTCGCCTTCTTGTAATTTTTCTTCTTCTCCTTCTTCCCATGTCTTTCTTGTGCCTGGTCATTTTCATTAACGGGACATTGAGCAATAAAATGACTAGTCGTACTGCATTTGAAGCAGGAGCGCTTCCCCTTGTTTTATTCTTGTTGGGGTACTCTTTGCGTCCTTTAAGCGTGGTCTTGAAACGCTTGATGATAAGTGCCATTTCATCCTCATTGAGCCCGGCAGCCTCCACATGTGCTACCTTGCTTGGTAGCGCCTCCCTGCTGCTTATTGCTTTGAGAGCAACGGGCTATGGCTCGTAGATAGGTAGTGGACCATTTAGCACATTGTCAGCGTATCGCGCCTCCTTCACCATCATGCACCCGCTCACGAATTTTCCGAGGATATCCTCGGGCGTCATCTTTGTGTACCTAGGATTTTCACGAATAAGGTTGACAAGATGGGGGTCAATTACAGTAAATGACCTTAGCATGAGTCGGACGACATCATGATCCATCCATCTTGTGCTTCTGTAGCTTCGGATTTTGTTGACCAGGTTCTTGAGCCTATTGTAGGTCTGAGTTGGCTCCTCTCCCCTGATCATCGTGAACCTCCCCAGCTCGCCTTCCACCTAGTTCCATCTTGGTGATCATAGTGGCGTTGTTTCCCACATGAGATATCTTGAGGGTGTCCTAGATTTGCTTAGCATTGTCCAAGCCACTCACTTTATTATACTCATCCCTGCAAAGTGACGCTAGCAAGACAGTAGTAGCATTGGGAATTTTTATGAATTTGTTCATTAATAATCACAGGATTATCCGTACTATCAAAATGCATCCCATTTTCCACAATTTTCCAAATACTAGGATGGAGAGAAAATAGATGACTACACATTTTATGGCTCCAAAATGAGTAATCCTCTCCATCAAAGTGTGGGGGTTTTCCAAGAGGAATAGAAAGTCAATGGGCATTCGAATTATATGGAATACAGGAATAATCAAAGGAATAGTTTTGATTAACCGTTTTTTCTTGGACGAGGAGTCGTCATCGTCGTCCCTTGGTGAAGAGGAAGATGCATCGCTGTCGTAGTAGATGATCTTCTTGATGTGTCTCTTCTTCTTCCCAGTCCCTCTTTTTGTGACTTGAGCCTGAGTCAGTGGGCTTGTCGTCTCTTGGCTCGTTGAGGAGAGACTCCTTCTCCTTGTCGTTTACCACCATCCCCTTTCCCTTAGGATCCATCTCTTCGGGCGGTTAGTCCCATAGATGAAGAGTACGGCTCTTATTCCAATTGAGAGCACTTAGAGGGGGGTGAATAGGTGATCCTGTAAAATCAAACACTAAATAACCACAAACTTGATTATTATAGTGTTAGTGCGACTAAGTAGCTTTGAGGCGAGTTCTTGTGAACAAAAACAATCACAGAAAAGCAACACAAGAGACACATGATTTTTATCCCGTGGTTCGGCTAAGTAACACTTGCCTACTTCCACGTTGTGGCGTCCCAATGGACGAGGGTTGCACTCAAATCCTTTCAAGTGATCCATTGATCAACTTGAATACCACGGTCTTTTCCTTTCAGAGTATTCTTCCCGTTTGTGAGGAATCTCCACAAGTTGGAGCCTCTCGCCCTTACAAAAGAGATCACAAAGATAGCACAAGAGTAAGGATGGGAGAGCAACACACACAAGACTCAAATATGCAGTACAACCATGCACACAAGCCAACACTTGAGCTCAAAACACAGCACAGGGAGTTCGCAACTCAAACGGAGCTCAAATCACTAACACATCGAATCAAATGTGTGGAGTCAGATTCTAGGAGTCTTAGAATGTTTCTTGAAAGCTTGGTTGTCTCCTCCATGTGCCTGGGGGTCCCTTTTATAGCCCCAAACCAGCTAGGAGATGTTGGACATCAATTTGGTAGGCAATTCTTGCCTTCTGTCGAGTGGTGCACCAGACAGCCACTGTAGCAGTTCGGTGCTCGATTTCCTTCCATCAGGGGAGCAGCCGACCATTGGTCCTCGGGATCGGTTGGCGCACCGGACACTGTCCGGTGCACACCGGACAGTCCGATGTGCCCAACCGACCGTTGGCGCGTCCACATGTCACGCGCTGATCGCGCGGTCGACCGTTGACCGCTGGCGCATTGACTCAGCGGACAGTCCGGTGCAACACCGGACAGTCCGGTGATTTATAGCCACGTTGCCTTCTCTTTTCCTGAGAGCACCCAGTTGACGCCGAGCCAGCCTGGGGCACCGGACAGTGTCCGGTGCACCACCGGACAGTCTGGTGTACAAGGGCAGAGCAGGTGTTGGTTGTACTTTGCCAACTCTTCTCCACTTCAAATCTTCTTTTCTTGGCTCTATTTCTAGCACTTAGATAACCATGTTAGTACATAAAGCAATTCACTAAGTCTAGAACCATACATTGTTCTTTGATTTGTACTTCTCACTCATTAAGCACATAAGAACTTAATCAATATGTGTTGGACATTTAATCACCAAAACATTATAGAAATGGCCCAAGGGCACATTTCCCTTTCAGACAGCAAGGGTGAGCTCACACATGTTCATCGCTCAAGAAGTTGTGGGGAATAATGTGCATGAACTCGCCAAAGGTGGGAGTTCATGTGAAGTGTAAGGCTGATCAACAAAATAAAGGTTGAAGCTGAGCATTGCTTTTATAAGTTGGTCAAAATTTTATTAGCAATTACTAAGTATAAGTGAATACAAAACCTTAGTAATAATAAGTAAAAGTAATAATAAAATAATCCCAATGCGATGCAAATGACAAATTGAGTTTTAATTCCATAGATTAATCATGTGAGGGTCCGAGCTGCTCATGACCGTGAGCACGACTAGTATACCAGTTTTACACTCTGTAGAGGTTCCGCATCTTTACCCACAAGTCATGTTACCCATCTGCCAAGGGGTCATGAATCCCATACACCTCTACCAAGGAGGCGAGGCAGGGTAACACCATGAGGCCTTTACAAAGTTCCACTAGCTTCAGAAAACCTGCTACAGTTTATAAGAAGCTCCAATGCAGGGATCCCTCGCCTGACCGCCATCGCAGCAAAAGCAACCCAAGGACCTCCCTACACTAACCACTCCCCTACTGCCCTTGCCCCTTTCGGGTAAGGTAGTCATCCACTAGCTTTCCTAGTTAATCAGCCAAGGGCATCCCATACTACCCTTGTGGTAGCACTGTTTTCCCGGGTGATCGCTCCATGTTCCCATTAACATAATGATCTTATCATGAACATAAATAACATAACAAAATAATAGGAACATGGATATAATGAAATATTAACCTAAAAACTGTGTAAAGCAATAGCATAACTACCCAATGATTCAGGGGTAAACAAGGTAGAAAGATAAACAATCTAGGGTGACCTATTGGGTCCCATCAAAAATAAACCTATGCAAGAATAAGTGATAGTAAGGAACATTATTGGGTAACAAAAGTGGTCAAGGGCTCAAATTGCCTGGCACTTGAGATTCTAGTTACCAGGGTGATTCTTCGGATCCTCGTGACCGCACTGCTAGTCATAGCAATACAAACAGACATGGTATAGACAAAACTAACATCACACCAAACATAAGAACATACTGCATAATAATGATCTACGTGTTGCTACGAGATCGTGGGATCAAGAACTACTAAGATCGGAGTCATGGTTAAGGAGTTATGATCTATAAAAGCTCTACGTGATTTAAATATTAAACTTATATTATAAATTGGTTAGGATAAATCATATGAGAGGTTATTCTATAAATAATTATCTTAGCTTTAATCTAAGTTATAAATTTACCATAAATTATATTTTGGTGGATAATGATGAGCACATTAACTAGAATAACCAATATAAGTTAATTAGAGATCTAATCATAAATAATGAGACATGGTATAATAAATGTTTTTATTGCATAGTAAATATTTATACGGGACTAACGCAACTTGAACAGATCAAATCGGAGTTATAGATTTTAAGTTATGAATTTCTAAAGATTCTATGTGTTTTATACAAGATTACTTAGGATATAAATTTTAATGTGACTATCATGTGAAAACAATGGTACTAGATGATAAACCATAATATTACAAAATTATAAGAACTAGAATTGACTAAAAAGGAGTTAGTATGAATTTTCTATGAATAAAATGAGTTTCTGGAATTATTTATATACCAAAAATCATTTTCTATATTTATTTATTTATTTTCACTGCTCCCTGGACTTCGCGCACAAAAATAGAGAAGCACAGGGGCCAAATCCTAATTTTCCCAAGACACATAGCATAGTAGGGCTAGAATGCGGGTTGAATAGCTTAAAGTGGAGGGTCTCTTTAAGAAAATACCCGGTCAAAGGAGGTATCGCTGTACTGGGGCCGCTAGATCAATTCTGGATGGCCCGGATTTAGGCCGTGGCTTTTATGAAAGGGGTATGTTGAACCCATCGTGGGATCAAGATCGGATGCTCACAATTAACTCGAAGCCCATACGAATCAGTACGCAATTACGATCGTACGATATGAGATCTACGGTTAACACTGCGCCCAGCTAGATTCAATCTGAACCACCCATAGCCGATCGAATGGCCAGGGGGCTTCTTCCCCATCCGGGGCCGACCGGCGGCGCCAGCGCGCCCCATGGCAAAAGTTCGCCGGCGCGGATCGAGATCAAGCAGCCCGACACCCATTACGTGAATTCACCCGGCGCTAAATGAAGCAGAAACAAATGCGGGACGATTTGGGCACTACTTACCCGGGGTGGTGACAAGGGTGGTCCTGCCGACACGATCTTGCGGCCCCGCGGTGCATGGTGGGCTCCGGCGAGAAATTGGTTGTTGCAGAACCGCCCGAATTATTCCAGCTTAAGTGCTCAAGTCATGCCTTAAAGGCCACAATGCACTTAAATCGGAATAACCCGTTAGTCCCTCAGATCTAGTCTGATAAAGCCACTTATCCAGGATCAAATACCACAAGCTCACTCGAAGGTGAGCGACAGAAGAAATACAATAAAACAGGAAACCTCAAATTTAAAGTACTGGAGTTATTATATAAATCGGAGTTTTTCAAGTTAACTGAAATAATTTCATAAGAAAAATTGCAGCAGATAATCGATATCGTCGAAAGCGAGGAATAGGCAAGGCCTAGCCCATTACTCCTCCTGCTCCTCTCCTGCTGGAGCAGCATCCCACTCGACCGTCCAACCCGGTGGTAGGGTGGTAGGCCAAGTTACACCATTAACCATATCCTGAAGCGTACCTGCAAAAATTATGCCACAAGCAAGGCTGAGTATACTAATACTCAGCTAGACTTACCCGGTGTGAGGAATCTACTCCTCTACCTCTAGACTATGCAGTTGTTTGACTGAGGGGTTTGGTTTGCCAAAAGCACTAGCTGAGTCTAGAAATCAATTTTAGCTTTTCCAATTCTAGTATCATTGATCTTAGCTAAGTTTTCTCCTTCTAAGCATACATGGTAGCAATCATTTAATACAATCAACATGTTACCTCAAGTAAAACCTCATTTCACTTCTTACTCAATGTAGTACAAGGGGTCAAGCAGTCTCATTAGCTATGAGAAGTAGATGATTCGAATCGAGTTTTAACCTTGCAAGGTAAACCTAAACACACGACATGTAGGGGCATTCC
Organism: Zea luxurians; assembly: GCA_029449295.1. NCBI lineage: Eukaryota > Viridiplantae > Streptophyta > Magnoliopsida > Poales > Poaceae > Zea > Zea luxurians. The sequence goes on along the minus strand of JAOPSE010000014.1, from coordinate 14,683,210 downwards.
GTCCCCACACATATCAACCGTCCCCATCGATTCCTCGTTCGCAGCCAAGGCTCACCGCCTTGGCATACATTGCTCCACTGACCCCGGCTGCCGCCGTGTAGTGACCGCACTTGTACCCACCATGGCTAGCATGGGAGACCCAGTCTCAGGACAAGTGAGGAGAAATGTCCGCACGGCTTCACTCAGGTACTAGGGTTACCAGTTACCATATTTTCCGATATGTGTTTAGTATGTTCAAACGCTTGACTCAGGTATCCACATATTAATCCTTAATTCCTTTTCCCATCTCATGGACAAGGCATCCTACCTAGATCCAGTCCATAGACCATCATAGGTCAGACTATTTTTTAGTGTTCCTCTGATTTACCTTTTTTATGTTTTAGTGAAATTTTAACAAGATTCCTAGCTGCATTTATTGGGGTGAGACTTATTAATCTTTCTAATCTATCTTCTCTTTTCCATTTTTTTAGGTCCTTCGGGTGGTTTTGAACTACAAGCTAGTGTTATAAATTTCCAAAAATTCTGTAAAAATTACAGTGGCTCCTCACTAGTGTATAACTCTCTATCTCAAAATTTGGGTCTTAAAAAGTGGAGGGTTCTCTCTATACAAAATTATCAACTATTAGTGCAGAGGGGGTGCTTTGAACTACAACTCCCTTTTAACAGTGGGTTATTCTCTAAGGCTTATTTTTGCTGGCATTTAGGTGTAATAAATTTCAGCCACTAATACTTATTAGTTATTTTACTATGATTTTCTAAAGTTTTTAGCCAATGGGGTGCTTTCTACTACCATTATACTTGAAAAATATCAACCAACAGATTTCTAAATTTTCCTATCTTCTTCTTTGCGCAAGAGCAATCATTCTAGAATTTGGCAATTTTTTGCTTAAGGGAAAGGGTGGTAGGAATTCATGGATTATGTGGCCTTTTTCATGGGTAGGGGTAATGGGTGTTATTTTCTAGTTTTGAATAGGTTTTGCATTTTTCTCTGGTGGTCTACTTCATCAACAATTTGGTAAAAATTCATTTGCCCATTGTTGCACAATTTTTGGATTTCTTATGATTTAATTGGAACATGGCTAAAAATCAAGGTTTAATTGTTCAACCCACTTATGATGAGGGGTTGGGGTGTTTATTATTTTTGTAGGGGTGTTCTAGTAGTTAGGAGTTTACTGAATTTTTCTTACCAATTTTGAAATGGTCCTTATATTTTTAATTATGGCCTTTCTGGATTTATTAGTGCCTAATAAAATATTTCACCTTGGATTTGCCCTGAACTAGGGTTCTTTATATTTTTCCTAGGTTCTCCATTACTTAAGTATACTAGGAAAAAATGCTCCTTCGCTGTTTATTATTCTCCACTACCTTTCTTAATTTTCTATGTTTTGGGCAGATATAGTTTTTAATAGCAAAACTTGAGTTAATCTTGTATACTAGGGTGCTTAGTATTTTTAAACAGTGCCTAAGTTGGGTTTGGACTTATACAATTTTTCTTAAGTCCATCATAGAAGCATAACTATTTCTCCTTATTTTAATAAGGTGTGGGCAGTTCCCTTATTTAATTCCAAACTCTAAAATTTAATACAGAAAGCATAGGGTTCAATATTTTTGTTCAATAGTTTATTTTATTTGGAATCTAGCGAAATTGGTTAAATATTTCTTAAGATATAAATTTCATAAGTTCTCTGCTCATTTTAAAAAAAAGAATAAACAAAATGGTTAAAGGAAATAGATTTCGCATCGGGGTCCCTGGCAAAGGTTTTTAAGTTTTCTTGGAGACAGGTCCCCGGGTTACTATTCACATGAGTCTCTGACTACGCAGAAAACCCCCTAGGGTTTCGCTTAATCAAACCCGCGGTCCTTCTCCTAATGAAACAATAGTCGTAGCGGAGGAAAGGGCGGAGGGGCTTACCGGCGACGAGATTGCTTCGGTGAAGTGGCCGAGGGTGCAGGGGAGGTCTTGACAGTCACGCCGATGTGTGGATCGTCTCTGGTGATGGTCGGAGTAGGTCGGTCCACGCGCGCAAGCGGGGAAGTTCGTTGGCGACGAGGGCTCCGGCCTAAACAGGGCGGTAAAGTTCAATTGAATTGGTCAGTGAGCTCCACTAGAGGTCAAGGACGACATGGGTGCGAGGAATTCGAGAATGGCTCACTAGATTGCTCGGTCTATGCGTGGCTGCGGGCGACCGAAGTCCGGCGACGATGATCTTGCAGTTCCGGTGAGACAAGGCCTCAATTCTTTCTTGGAGAAGCTTCACGACTCATCGGGGAAGCTATCCAAAGGCTCGGTAGAGGCTGAAGGTCTCTGGAAATGGCTGGCCACGGTGGCCGGCGCTTGGGTGGCTCGGGCGGGTGGCGCAGAGCTCGCCGGAGCTAAGAGTTGTGTCTGGCCAGCGAGGGTGAGTGTGGGGTGAGGTGAGGTGCATATGGGGATGGTTTTAAATGCGCGGGCGAGCACGGCCAAGGGGTGTGGCTCTGACACGAGCTCGGGGTGTGCGCGGGCGAGCGCTAGTGCGCGCTCTAGCGCCTGGGCAAGGCGTCGAGCACGAGGCAGCGCAGAGAGAGGTCATATTCAAGCGTGGATTGGCTCCAAATCTTTGCGATTATGGCCATGATCCCGTTGAGAGTTCTCTTCCGCTGACATCCCTTTGTCGTTTGTGTGTGAAGGCTTATGGGTTTCGCTGACTGTATCAAGAGATATGGAGGGATGAAGTTGGGTTTGTCTCACTGCTGAACTCCGAGAGAAAATCCCAGGTTTGACGTGTCTAGGGCACGCATCTCGGTGCCATCTTCACACACATTGCAGAGGGGTTAGTTTAGAACAAATTTGTCAATGGGGACTTAAGGATTTGAGCTAGGGATTAAGGTGAACGCGCTCAAGTTCTAGGTGAAGGCTGAAATTCAGAAATCTCAATTTCATATTCTCCCTAGAGAGCTTCCACTTGGAGGGCCTTTTTGGAGTTTTTAATAAACTATTTTGGCCACACTTTTATAACAATTATTGTAGTTTAGTTAGTGTATTTCAACTTTAATATTTGGCCTAAGTCATGATTCCATGTTTTTCATGGTCTTTTTACCCATTTCCTCCTTTCTACTTAAATGGCTCAATTAGGGTTGTTCTAGGGTTTTAGCAAATTCTTTCCCTTTGAATGCACCATATGGTTTAGGCATGATCCTTAAGATAAAAGACTTAGTGGAACTTTTATTCTCAAGTTGATCGGTGTCTTTTGCCCAATTTGGTTCACATGAAATAATGGTTCTTGAGTTAGCATTGAGAGGGACTTTGAGAATTACTGGGGTGTTACAGCCTTCCCCCTTAAAGGAATCTCGTCCTGAGATTCGGGTCGAAGTCCTCCAGGGGTGAAGCGAAGGTTAAGGCTTGCTTGAATTTTGGTGGTTCATTTATCAAGGTTCATTTTAGTAAACTGCTCTTCGAATGTCATCTTCTTTGCAACTTCAGAAGGAAGTCCTTTTAGTTTTAGTCTTACAATTAACTCCTTTTATGTTAAAATCATTATTCTTATATTTATATTCAAAGGGCAGGGGAGGGGTTGGCCATGGTTACGTACTAATTCCCTTAGGTAGACAATCGGGCAAGTTCGAACATAGAAATTTCTCAGTCTCCCAAGTAGCCTCTTCCTCTGTGTGATTACTCCATTGGATCTTATACATTTTGATCGATTTAGCCCGAGTTGATCTTTCTTTGCAATCCAGAACCTTGGAAGGGTACTCTTGGTATGATAGATCTGGCTCTATCTCCACTTCTGGTTCTGCTATGATCTCAGTCGACAATCGAACACACTTCTTCAGTTGGGATACATGGAATACATTGTGGATGGCAGACATTTTTGGAGGTAACTTCAATTTGTATGCCACGGGTCCAGATGTCTCCACGATCACATAAGGTCCAATGTAGCGAGGGGCTAGCTTGCCTTTGATCCCAAACCTCTGCACTCCTTTGGTGGGTGATACCTTCAAATATACGAAATCTCCCACTTCAAACTAGAGAGGTTTTCTTCTATTATCATGGTAACTCTTCTGCCTGGCCTGAGCAGCTTCTAGATTCTTCCTGATTAGCTTGACTTTCCTTTTGGCTTCAGTCACTAAGTCAGGTCCAAAAATTTCTCTTTCTCCAGGCTGAGACCAATTGAGGGGTGTTCGACACCTTCTTCCATATAGGGCTTCGAAAGGTGCCATCTTTAGGCTGGATTGATAACTGTTATTATAAGCAAACTCTGCCAAGGAGAGGTACTTATCCCAGTTCTTGCCGCAATCAATCGCACAAGCCCTTAACATATCTTTAAGAATTTGATTTACCCTTTTGGTCTGACCATCAGTCTGCGGGTGGTAAGCTGAACTTCTTATTAGCTTGGTTCCCAAAGACTCTTGCAGTTGTTCCCAAAATCTAGCAACAAATTGGGCTCCTCGGTCAGAGACAATGGTTGGGGGTAACCCGTCCAAACAAACGATTCGATAAATGTACAACTCTGCATACTTCTGAGCCTTATCAGTGGTGTGCACTAAAGAAAATGTGCCACCTTTGTCAATCGATCCACAATGACCCAAATTGAATCATGATGACGAGAGGTATTGGGCAGACCCACAATAAAATCCATGCTGATGTCATCCCATTTCCATGAAGGTATTGATAGGGGTTGCAAGGCACCAGCTGATTTTAAGTGGCTTGCCTTTATCCTCTGACATGTGTCACATTCTGATACATATTGGGCTATCTCCCTCTTCATTCTGGTCCACCAATACAAGGGCTTCAGATCATGGTACATTTTGGTGCTTCCTGGATGCATGGAGAATTTGGAGAGATGAGCTTCATCCAAGATTTTCTTCTTGAGATCCTTATTTTTAGGAACCACCAATCTGCTTTCAAACCACAATATACCCTTCCCATCTTGGCGGAAACAATTACACTTCTCTGTCTTCTGATGGAGGTTCTCTTTAATGATTTGCACTCCCTTGTCATTGAGTTGGGCCATAATTATCTGGTCTTGCAAGGTTAGCTCAACGGAAATGTGAGACAAAGCACCAGAAGGAATCACTTCGATCTTCATTTTGTCCAACTCATCACACAGGGTGTTGATGCAAGAATCCATCATAACACAGTTGCATTGCGATTTCTGACTTAAGGCATCAACTACCACATTGGCTTTCCCTGGGTGATAGTGTACCTCCAGGTCATAGTCCTTGATCAGCTCTAGCCATCTTCTCTGCCTCATGTTGAGATCAGACTGAGTAAAGATATACTTGAGGCTCTTATGATCGGTGAAGATGTTGTAGTGGGTTCCCATCAAATAGTGTCTCCACATCTTCAATGCATGAACCACGGCTGCTAACTCCAAGTCATGAGTGGGATAATTTTGCTCATGAGGCCTGAGTGCTCTTGATGCGTAAGCAATGACGCGGTTATCTTGCATCAAAACACAACCCAATCCAGTGCCAGAGGCATCACAGTACACATCAAATGGCTTGCCGCTGTCGGGTTGCGCTAACACCGATGTTGTGGTCAGATGTTGCCTCAATGTGTGGAAGGCATCTTCACACTTCTGACCCTAAACAAACTTTGCTCCTTTCTTCAACAATTCAGTCATGGGCTTCGCAATTCTAGAGAAATCCGGAATGAATCTTCGATAATAACCAGCCAATCCCAGAAAACTTCGAATCTGACGGACAGTCATTGATGGTTTCCAGTTCATCACCTCTTGCACCTTATCAGGATCAATAGATATGCCTGCCTGAGAGATAGTGTGACCCAAGAATTTGATTTCCTTTAGCCAAAAATCACATTTTGACAATTTGGCATAAAGACGGTGCTCTCGTAGACGTTGAAGCACTACATGCAAATGACCGGCATGCTCCTCTTCGTTCTTTGAGTACACCAAGATATCATTGATGAAAACCACCATGAATTTGTCCAATTCAGGCATGAAGACAGAATTCATCAGATACATGAAGTATGCTGGCGCATTAGTCAGCCCAAATGACATCACGAAATATTCATATAGCCCATATCTAGTTGAGAAAGCAGTCTTCAGAATATCACTTGCTCGTATCTTGATCTGATGATAGCCGGAGCGAAGGTCTATCTTGGAAAACACTTTGGCTCCGACCAATTGATCGAAAAGATCATCAATACGAGGCAAAGGATACTTGTTCTTGATAGTCACCACATTAAGTGGGGTGGTAATCTATGCACAGCCTCAAGCTTTCATCCTTCTTCTTCACAAACAAGGCTGGACATCCCCAAGGCGAAGTACTTGGGCGGATGAAACCCTTGTCCAACAATTCTTGCAATTGCTTCTTCAATTCTGCTAACTCAGCGGGTGGCATCTGGTAAGGCCTCTTGGAAATAGGTGTCATTCCCGGTTGCAACTCGATGGTGAATTCAATATCCCAGTCTGGTGGCATTCCTGGCAATTCATCAGGAAAAACATCTGCATACCCACAGACCACTGGAATCTTCTTCAAGGTAGCTCTGCCATAGCAAAAGCACATGATCGAGTAGAATCTTGGCTGGGTAGATACAACACAAGGTCTTCGAAGGTAGGAGAATGGATCTCTAGAGCTCTGGTAGCTACATCCAACACCACTCGGTGTTGAGTCATCCAGTCGGCTCGGAGAATGATGTCCATACCCTCTAATCCTAAAATCAGGAGTGTGGTTTTGAAGATTCTACTTCCCAGCGAGATAGGCACATTTTGGTTTAATTGGTTGGTTGCAATTTTACCCCCAGGTGTTGCTATCATGAAGGACCCTTTTGCATGATAGAAAGGCAATTAACATTTAGCACTGAACTTCTGGCTAATGAAACTATGAGATGCACCAGAATCAAATAGAATTAATGCAGGTTGATTAAAAACTGAAAAGATACCAGTCATGATGGGGGCTCCCTCAGGTAACTCCTCCAGAGTAGTGAAGTTGAGTTTCCCTTGCCTGACGCTTTCTTCCCCTATCTTGATTCGGTGCCGGCATCTGCCTCTGCTGATTCCTTGGGCAATTCTTGGCATAATGGCCCACATTGCCACAAGTGAAGCACTTGTTCCCATTTCCCTAGCGGAACTGCTGCTGCTACGGAGGTTGATTGTTCCTTGGAGCGGGAACTGGAAAACAATTGGGTGCTGGCTACTGCTGCTGAGGTGGCCTGATCACCCATCTGCCTGCCTGTTGCTGAAATCCTCTGCTCTGATTGTGGGAAACAATCCTGAACCTCTGAGGTTGAGCGGAGGGTGTTGACACTGGCGCCTTTCTCTTCTTCTCTACCCGGTGAGCTATAATATAGTCTTCCTGTGAGATTGCTAGGTTAACCAATTCATTGAAGCTATCAGCCCGAACAGTGTTGAGACACTCACGCAACTTGGTGTTGAGACCCCTGCGAAAACGGTCTCTCTTCTTCTCATTCAGAATCAGCATGATACCCTACGTACTGGCCCAAGTCGTTGAAGGCCTCAGCATACTGCAATACCGTGTGGGTTCCTTGATTGAGTGCTAGGAATTCGTTCAGCTTGCGATCAAGAATTCTAGCTGGGATGTGGTGTCCTCTAAAGGCAGTCTTGAATTCCTCCCAAGAAACTTCATGACCAGCAGGTAGCATGGCGCGGAAATGGTCCCACCATGTCTGAGCAGGTCCACGAAGCTGCTACGCGGTGAAGCGAGCCTTGGTGTCATCAGGGCAGTCTCCCGTCACTACACCACAACCCAAAATCTGCAGCTTACTATCAGTCGCTAAAAGCCCTTTTAGCGTCTTACTATCCATCGCTAAAAACATATGCCGACTACACATATCCGACGCTATATGTGTCATCGGGATAAATCTATAGCGACGAACAACTTTTGCCGACTGATCATCACTAATAAAACATATGCCGACTGACTTAGATATAGCGACGCCCAGTTTGTTAGGATTTGCGCTGACTAATGATTAGACGCTAAAAGTTCTTTTATCGACTATGAGTAAGTTGTAGAACATATAAACTAATTAATATATGTATATATATCTAAATATGAATAGACAATAAATATATTATTCTGCATAAGCATCAAACACAATTGGCAGATTAACATAGTTTTCTTTGAACATATCAACATAACAACCAGTTATATTATAGCAGCCAATACATGTTTAGCTACAACAAAAAATAGAATTCATGATAGCAGCCATTATATGTTTAGCTACAACAAAATAGGATTCTTGATAGCAGTCGTTACATGTTTAGCTAACCAAAATCAGGACTCAGTCTACAAAATGATTCATCTCTGAGTCTCAAACAAAAAATCCTACATATAGCATGCCATGCCATGACATGTTTAGCTACAAATCAGGACTCATTGTCTACAAAATGCTCTGTCAGTCTCTTATTTGTCCAACTATAGCTTGCCTCTAGTGCCATCCACCTGCAATCCAAAGATTACATTTGAATAAGTTGCTCCAATAAACTCTAGGCTACCAAAATTTGCCTAATAATGCAGGCCATAGTAGGCGCTACTACCAAAAAACTAAAGCCTAGGATATTCATTTTCCATTATTTCACGATAACAATTATTGCTTGAAACACACATAAAGTGGGAGAATATGACTGAAGGTTATGCACATTGTCATGGCATTTTTCAATAGATGCATGCATGCATGTTTCTTCTACAGACCAAATAGAAACTTTTTCCCATCCTAATGTCACCATAGAAGAAAGAATAGGGGAGAAGAGTCTCCAGCAGGAAGCTATTTTCCAATTTCAGCAATAGATGCTTAAGCATGTATGCTTCAGTTCTCCCCTACAGGTGCCTGCTGCCTGCTTCGGCAAGAGCTGCTGCTTGTTGCCTGCTTCGGCAAGAGCTGCTGCTGCTACCTGCTTCCATGAACATAGGTGACTGCACAGTGTACACATGTTGTTGCTTGCATAGTGTACATGTGGCTTGTAGAGAAAGAGAGAAAGAAACAACAAATAGAAGCACTACACATTGTGGCTAGAGCTGAAAACATACATGCACTATATATACAAGTGAGTCACAGTGCACATGTGGTTTGTTCTGTAGGTCTTCATGCCTAACTGCCTATGTGCTATGATTTTGACTAAAAATCCAATACTTGGAATGAAGTCTCATGTAATAGGTAAAGCAAGTTTGAGCATACCTCCAATACCTTGGGGTGATCCTGATGCCTTGCTAATCTTCATCTATCATGAATACAATTTTAGATTGTTTAGTCACTCATCACATATGCAAAAAGAAGAAGCAAAGTACTAGAGTAGTTCATTACCCTCTTATAAAGCCAAGCAACTGACATTTGATGAGCATCAGCCATCGTCTCTACATAACCATAAGGACAAGGCAAAATGGCATCCCTTTTCAATACAGTGTTCACAATAACTTCACAATATTCTTTCCCAAGAGGCACACCTCCCAGCAAAGTGTTAGGATTAGTTGAAACAATTGTTCCCTTAGCCACAGGTTGCTCAGGTCCAATAATGGCATATAATATTACATCCTTTCCAACCTAAGGCAAAAAATAAATTTATTAGAATTGAATCAATCTATGGAACCATATTAAATCATAATTAAAAACATGAAGGATGAGACTAATACAAGTTCATCATGTTGAATGTGAGAGGGGGCCTCATTCCTTGGTGGGACTGGGTGGGCTAAACTCGTAGTGATGCACCATCGAGGCTGCTTTGGTGGGACTGCACCTATAGGACTATTTTGATGGCGTTGAATTGTTGGGGCTGCCCTAACATGATTGTTTTGATGGCTTTGCACTGTCGGTGCTGCACCAACAGGACTGCTTTGATGGCGTTGCACTGTCGGGGCTGCACCAACAGGACTGCTTTGATGGCGTTGCACTGTCGGGGCTGCACCAACAGGACCGTTTTGATGGTGTTGCTCACCATCATCACAGTGATGATTGATTTGATTTTCTGCACAATCTTCATCTTCTACAAATTGAGCGTCATGATGCGCCTCCACATCATGCTCTTCATACCTTCGGCTCTACAAACATACAAGAGAGAGAATACATAAAGAATAAATCTGCATAGGGTACAAATATATTTCACTAGCATTGAACTGAACTCCATTAGAATGTAACTAAGTTGTTGAAATACTTTACCCCGTTCTGTCGTGAATTTGAACCATTATGTGAAATGAGTTCCACATCTTGCAATTCCCTTGCCATCCTTTCCTCTTGCATTTGCTGCTCCAATTCAGTTATGCGTTGTTGAAGAGCTACTTTCTCACATTCAGCCTTTTTAAGGGCCAAACCTTCCATCTGCAGTCTTGTGGGTGTGTAACACTTCAACCCTGGGGTACCAACATCTTGGGGAGTTGGTCCTAAACCCAAAGCACGAACATGTCCTCTTGGCTCCTTTTCTCCACAAGCAGCAGCAAATGCATCACCCTCTTGAATTGTTCTTTGCTTCAACTCTGGATGGGCTTCAACTATGGCTTTCAATTTATTCTAAAAAAAGATGAATAGTTACAATACTATATACAACAAGAATTAGAGCCTACAATTCTTCTTCGAGGAATGAACTTACAATAATTGGTTCTGCATGTCTTGATGGAACTCCATTTTTCCTTGTATGTGTCTTGATATAGACCTCATCTCTTCTTGGAGAACGCCTTAGTTTATTAGCCTGCAAATTTTGCAAATTTCAGCACTGAGATATCTACAAACTAATGTTTTAAAAAGTTCATGGAAAGTTTCACATACTAGTTCATGCGCAGAACAAGCAAAGCTCTTGCTGCCTGAAGTGTGATGATTTCCCACCTTTGAACGACATTCAGAGTTTCACATACTAGGCCAGGGAAATCTGTAATAGTCCATATTACTACAGCTCGCAGCTGGAAAAACTCACCCTTTGAAGCATCATAGGTTCTAACTCCATTAACAAACATATCTAATAAATCATCTACAAGTGGCTGGTAATAGACATCCATGTCACTATCGGGACTATTTCGGCCAGGAATCAGCAAAGAAAGGATGAAATTTGATTGCTTCATGCACATTGAAGGGGGGAAACTATATGGAATACAAATGCCAGGACAAACACTTGTAGCTAACATTCATGCTCCTAAATGGATTAAAGCCATCAGTTGCAAATGCTAGACTAATATTTTGGCTATCTGCTGCAAACTCTGGATGTTTTCTATCAAAGTCTCGCCATGAAGGTGAATCTCCAGGATGCCTTAGCAAACCATCTTTTATCCGGTGTTCATCATGCCATCTTGCTAGACCTGCTACTTTAGGGGTCATGAATGGCCTTTGGAGCATTCTTGTTATTGGAATGTAGCGGAGAACCTTTCTAGGAACCTTGTATGTATGTTTCCCATCTAGACTCTTCCTTATTGATTTCCAACGTGAAACCTTACATTTTGGACATGAATTCAATTTTGCATTATCCTTCGAATAGAGAATGCAATCATTTTCACATGAATGAATACTACTGTATCCAATTCCTACAGATTTCACCAATTTCTTAGCTTCATAAAAGCTCTTAGGTAATGTTGAATCCTCAGGGAGTGCATCATTAAGTAGATCTAGTAGCAGGTTCATAGATCTATCAGTCCATCCTCCAAGGAGTTTGATGTGAAGCAATCTAACTAGGAAACACAACTATGTATATTTCTTGCAATTAGGATACAACTCTTTTCTGTTTTCTCCTACCAATTTTTCAATGGTCACTAGCTCATCACAACACCCAATAATGGAACTATTGTCCTCAAAATCACCTTTATCATCTAAACCAGCAGCTAAATCTCTAATCAAACCAGATATGTCATCATCTTCGTTAGGCTCCTCTATAACCTCAGCATCAGTCATAGTTCCCATGATTCACAGAAGAGCTAGCTTCTCCATGTAAGTTCCATATCATGTACCCTTTAAGGAACCCATCACATATCAAGTGCTCATGTACTTCACTTGCCTCTTTCCAAAATGAGTTGACACACTTTCTACAGGGGCATAAGATCTTACTTCCTACTGTTGAATTTCTAAATGCAAAAGCTAAGAAACCATTCACTCCTTGCAAATATGCCTTGCTATGCCTACAATATTTTTATGTTAAATGACATTTTAACCATGTGTGTCATTCAATTTGGTGAAACATGCTTTGTACCTAGCATAATTATCGATCCATGTTTTATCCATCAACCTTTGTATAGGGGACCAGATAGCTTCCAAAATGAAAAAAATATCATAAGAAATACAATAGTCATATAATTTTATATATTTATATTTATGTCCATGCATATGATATTCAAATCCACGTGTTATGAAAAAAGATGAATAGAAAGACAATCATACCGTCACACAAGAGTCTGTGCGGGTTCTTTCACCTTTAGCCTTCTATTCAAATAAGAGGTTGTGCTAGCACTAGATCAAATGTAGATTCAGATGCTGCAGTGTATGAATGGATTAAATTAGATAAGTGCACATAAATGAGATAGTAAGCTACAAAGACATCATGGTGGTTCCAATTACTATTAGTCATTTTTTCAGAAACAGAAATTGGTTCAGCGATATTGATAACAAAAAAATGAAATTGGTTCAGCCTTATTGTTTACACAGAATCTTGTGAATCCTTGATCTCCGAAGGCAAGTGCAATTTCATATTACTAGTAGCTTGCTCGTGCCTTGCGCTGAGTCTTCGATCGATAGGTTTACAAAAATAGCATTGCTTTAAATATATAGGAACAATAAATTATGCTAACACACAATTAGAAGTGATAGAAATATCTAAACATACAATTATTTGCCTTTTGGTTTACCATATTTCTCATAATTAGGGTCAGTAACCTATGCAATTCATATAGCCAATTTCATAAACTACTTATCATGGGTGATTTTTTTTATATATCCAAATTAAACACAAGAAACCTGACATGACATCGACCTTGTTGTGTACCATCACGCATGCATGTTTGCTTGCTTAAGCTTGTAAGCCATGTATGCCAATATTTGCACGGTATGGCTCAGTGAACTTGACCTCGCCTGTGTTTTTTCCATGTGTTTTTTTTTTCAAATTGAACAGCCACCCATCCTGCTACTAATTTGTTAGTCTAAAACCCATGCCATAGGCGTTGAACTGGGCACTAAGTACTTGAAAATGTGCATCTATGAATTCGCATTTGCACTATAGTTGACATACGCAGCTCCAAGTCACAATTTTTTATTTATTCTTACTACAATTTACACTAATCAAGTTTACAATTCACAAACATGGATAGGAAATTATCCATTCACCTACAAACCAAACTGGACTTCGTTAAGGAAAGAACACGGACTGACCTGCGCACTACTTCGCTGCCTCCGCCTTCTCCTTGGAGAATCAGGCGATGTCTCTTCTCTTCAAAAATATCCTTTTTATTCCTCCCATCGAACTTCCTGTACTCAGCGTGCTTCTAGCAGTGCGACGATTTGAGTTGGTCTCCATGGTCTTTCACTCCTACTTGGATTCTTAGCACATTGCCTCAAGTCAAGGTAGCATGTCAGATGGCGAGAGACTTGGGAGGACAGGGGTACAACAAAAAACAAGTACCTAGAACCACCGACAATGATGTGAGTGAGGAGGCCGGCTTGACCACAACAACTTGGGGAGGGATGATTCACAATGGATTTGGGACAGAGGATGCACACATGAGAGCTGAGAGGTAGGGGATGAACGCACACATGACGCTAGCTAAACACTCGGGGCGGCGGCTTGAATTGGGAAGGAGGATCGTCGCTGCGTGCGTTCATGCTGACGCTGAATGGGGCGGCGGCGGGGCGACGATTTGGAAGTGGGAAGAAGAAAATAACTATCTAGGGTTTGGCTCAGTAAAAGAATAGGCGGCAGCTAGGAATTAGCCTGCTTCAGGTGGGCCGCGCTTGTGAAATTTTCGCGCCAATGGACCAAGTGAAGCGCGCGGGGGCAATTAGTCCTAAGCCTTTTTATGCCGACTGATGCAATGATGCAAAAAAACTTATATCGACTTATTGTTCAGCACTATGTGTGTGTATATATACCGACTGATGTTTAATTAGGAAATAGAAAATTAGCAACTGACAGTCTATGACTGACATATACCGACTAATAGTTTGATGCTTATACTATATTTATAGCGACGGTTGTTGGACGCCAATTTAGTGTTGTGGTATAGTGCGTGAGGAGGGGAAACTTGGACTCCACAACACGTAACCACACGTCAGCATCCAACTGGATCCTCTGCCTTGGTGAACAAGGGCGGCTGCGTACTCAGGAACTCCTGGTAGGTCGCCGCGACTGAGGGTCGCTGTGGCTGGCCTCCACCGTGCTGCTGAGGGTGGGGCTGGCACTGCAAGAGTTGTCGCAGAATTTCGTTCTGCTGAGCCATCAGCTCCTGCACCATGGGAGCTGGAGGAGGTGGCGGGGGAACTTGCTTGTTATGCCCGCGACACTGCCTAGCTGCCATCTGAAAACAGAGATTGTCGCCATTGTTATCCCAATTCAAGATTTCGAACAATATGCTTTTATCTCATACGGAAAGAAATTGTCATAATCATAACATTAATTTGAACGAGGATAACATGGTTACAAACATTTCACTGACCCAAAAGTTCTCATGGGTTACATCAATTAGGGGAAAGTACCCATAAGCCTAGTCCAAAATCTGTCGTTGACTAAGCTCGCGTGGGTTTCTATCCTCCTAAAGCGTCAAAATGACCCATCAACCTGAGTAGTGGAAGTGACACTGGATACGAGTGAAGGGGACATCTCGGAGGCAGTCACATTGGTACCAGGGGCTGGTCCTAACTCCTCGAGAGCCTCTTCTCCCTCGCTTCCAGCCTCATTGGCCTCCATCTCCAGGTGATTGTCAACCCGGCTTTAAGGAACAAAGACAGGTGCGTCTCATACATGCGCCAAGAAGACAACATATATAATAACAAAGTGTAGAGAGATAAATGTCACAATAATCAGAGTATTTATTACATAGCGGAAGTCTTATTACAAAATAAAAGATAAAAATAAAATGAACTAAGGATCGTCATTGGCGCCAATGTCAACTGAGAAACACCACCTAGATCAGATCAAACTCCTCGCCTTGTGGCTCCTCCTGAACCACCTGTTCTTCTCCTGTGGGGGGGTGTGAGACAGCAAGGGTGAGCTCACACATGATCATAGCTCAACAAGTTGTGGGGAACCAGTGGACATGAAATCACAAAGGTGGGAGTTCATGTGAGGTGTAAGGCTAATCAATGATAGGGGTTAAAGTTGAGCATTGCTTTTAATTAGTTGGTCAAAATTTTATTAGCAGTTACTAAATGTAAGTAAATACTAAACCTTAATAAATGTAGTAGAACAAAATAAATAATAATCTCATGCAAAGCAAATGACAAATTGAATTTAAGTTCCATAATTTAATCATCAGAGAGTCCTGAGCTGCTCATGACCGTGAGCTCGGCTAGTATACCAATTTTACACTCTGCAGAGGTTGTACCCTTTACCCACAAGTCATGTTACCCATCTGCCAAGGGATCGTGACTCCCATAAACCTCTACCTAGGAGGCGAGGCAGGGCAACACTATGAGGCCTTTACAAAGTTCCACTAGCTTCCGAAAACCCGCTACAGTTTATGGGAAGAGCACTTACAAGAATCCCCCGTCTGACCGCCATCGCAGCTAAATCAACCCGAGAACCTCCTTGCATGCAACTCCCCTACTGCCCTTGCCCCTTTCGGGTAAGGTAGTCTTCCACTAGCTTTCCTAATTAGTCAGCCAAGGGCGTCCCATTAAACCCTTGTGGTGGGACGTGTTTCTCAAGTTAAGCTCTATGTTCCAATTAACATTAATGATCTTGACATGAACAGAAATAGAATAACAAAAGAATTGGAACATAGATAAAATGAATGATTATCCCAAAACCATGTAAAGCAATAGCAAACTACCCAAGTGATTCAGGGGTAAACAAGGTAATGAGATAAACAATCTAGGGTGACCTATTGGGTCCCATCAAAATTAACCTATGCATGATGAATGATATTAAAGAACATTATTGGGTAAAAATTGGTCAAGGGCACAACTTGCCTTCAATGAGCTCTTGCTCAGCTACTGCTATCTGTTGCTCACCAGGATCCTTAGACACGGGCTCTTCTACTCGCCACAATACAAACAAGCACAGTATATAGAGAAAATTAACATCACACCAAACATGTAACAAAATACACAGTAATAATCTACATATTAAAATAGAATCCTAGGAACAGAAATCATAAATTTTAGAGTTATAGATTTTAAGATATGAATTTCCAAAGATTTTATGGGTTTAAAATGGATTAAGTGAGGAATTATTTTTATTACTGTTTTCATGACAACACAGAGACTCTAGGTGATAGAGAATAAAATTACAAAATTTTAGAAAGTGGAATGGCTCAATTTGGACCAAAAATGGAATTTCTATGAATTTTACAAGTTCTAGCACTTATTCTCATATTAAATATTCATTTTCTAATTCATTTATAACATTTACATGAACTCTGGACCGGGTGCATTATTTGCAGAGAACTCAGGGGCCTCGGGGTAAAATTTCTAAGGCACAGTGAATAGCACTCGCTGGATGGCGGGTTGATTTATTACTTTCCAGGGGGGCTCATGTGCAAAAAGGCCTGGGCGAAGGGGTACAGGAGGACATCAGCCGCACGATCCAGAATCGAGGGCTAGGATTAGATTTCTTTCTAAACAAAACGGTACGCGTTTTGTGCCGCGAGATCATGATCCAACGACGCAGATGCTTCCACGAACTCCACAAGCGATCTAACCATTGATAGTAAGGCCAGCGGCTCAGATTCTATCTCCTACTATCAGATAGTCTCCCCACCATCATGGCCATTGTTGAGTGGATCAACGGCCCAAATGCTTAGCCCGAGCGATCCCAGCGTTCTCCCCCCCCCCCCCGAGCTGGAACCAGAACCGCGGCGGAGCGCCATGGCCGGGACATTCCAACGCACAGTACCGCGTGCAACGCACTAATAAGAGATGCTCTAATCGATGCCCTAAGTACACTGAATGCGATGGACGTGAACTTACCCCGTGATACGACTCAGAAGGTCTTGGCCACGGCGAGCGGTGGATCTGCCTCGACGGTGACAAAATTCGTGGGCTCCTGGTGTCGATTCCGCCTAACGAGCCTGGGTATACCAACAACGAGTTGGCCCAAAACGCTCCGGACCCAATGGATGGCTCAACGGCGGCAGTGGCGAGGTAGCACCGAGATGCAGGGTCGTTGGTAATGGCGCGTTCGCTCCAAGTCACTCCCGCGGTGGTGCCCAGGTGAGGAGATGGTGGTTGTCGACGCACGGAAACTCGAGGATGAGGAGAGATTGTGGCCGGACCTCTTATGAGTGTGTGGGGTGGAGCGGATAGTTGAGCTAGCTCTGGCGGAGTCCTCGGACCATGCCGTTGCGGCGCACGGCATTGGCGGACAGGAGGAAACGACCTGGACGCCGCAGAGTATGGCACGTGGGACCTGTGGATCAGTGGTACCAACGCGGAAGCGGGCGCGAGAGGTGCTGACGGGTAGGCCCAGCCCGTCAATGAGGCAGGAACCTAGGCATGCGCGAGCGGGGACGAACTGGGCAGAGTTCAGGTAGTTTGGGCCCTTGTGCCATTTTCCCATTTTCTTTCCCTTTCTTTTTCTTTCTTTTTCTTGTTCCCTTTTCTCACATTTTTGGAATTCAAGTTCAAACCCAAATTTGGTTGGGTATTCATTCCTAAATTTAAGTTTAATTCCAAGACTCTAATAAGGCTAGAGATATCTACCTATAAAATTTTTCTTGCACATTTTAATTAAGACTTTCCTTTCCTCTTCTTTACCTTAGAGTTTTGTTTTCAAATGTATGAGTTAAATTCTATGTATTCATTAGTATCTTGTTAATGACACCTTTATTTTTTATTGTCCACATATGCACAATCAAGTAAAACCCAGCATGATGCATTATTTAGTGATGTCATCTATTAAGTATTTTTTTAAATGGGGTGTTCACATGAAATGATAAGCATAGATAACTCATACAACTATAAAGTAACATAATTTCTCTTTTTTAGACTCTTCTTACAAAGTGAGTATTACAAATCCTACCTTCCTTAAAAATAATCTCGTCCTCGAGATTCAGGAAGATCTAGGGAAAAGGTGGGGAAAATCTATGCGAAGCTCTTCTTCTCTTTCCCAAGTTGCTTCATCTTCGCCATGGTGACTCCATTGCACTTTGCACATTTTTATCACCTTATTTCTTGTAACTCGAGTCAATGTATCCAAAATCTTGATCAGGTACTCCGTGTAAGTCAAATCACCCTGAACACTGAGCTCTTCCATTGGTAATTGTTCCTCAGGGACACGAAGACACTTCTTAAGTTGAGACACATGAAACACATTATGCACATCTGATAGTTTATCAGGTAGCTCGAGTTGGTATGCCATCTCCCCAACTCGCCTAAAGATCAAGAATGGCCCAATATAGCGAGGGGACAATTTGCCCTTAACTTTGAATCTCCTCATTCCACGAAGTGGTGACACCTTGAGGTACACATAATCTCCTTCCTCAAATTCCAGTGGTCTTCTTCTATTATCAGCATAGCTCTTTTGCCTAGGTTTGAGCTACCCTCAAATTCTCTCGAATTATACGGACTTGTTCTTCTACTTCTTGAATCAGTTTAGTCCCAAAGAACTGTCTTTCTCCAGTCTGATCCCAATATAGAGGAGTCCTGCACTTCCTGCCATATAAAGCTTCAAAAGGTGACATCTTCAGACTAGTCTCATAACTATTATTATATGAGAACTCAGCATAAGGTAGACTTTTATCCCAACTTCCTCCGTGCTGAATTGCACAAGCTCTCAACATATCCTCCAACACTTGATTAGTCCTTTCAGTCTGTCCATCAGTCTGAGGGTGATAAGCCGTACTAAAATTCAACTTTGTATTCATGTTCTCATGAAAGCTTCTCCAAAATCTTGAGGTAAACTATGAACCTCAATCAGACACGATCTTCTTTGGTACTCCATGTAAACACACAATCCGAGCCATATATAACTCTGCTAGCTGATAACCTTTATAAGTAGTCTTTACAGGAATGAAGTGAGCCACTTTAGTCAATCTATCCACAATCACCCATATAGCATCATATCCTTTCTGGGTGCAAGGCAATCCTGTAATGAAATCCATACCAATCTCTTCCCACTTCCACTCGAGTATCTTCAGTGGATGTAGTTGTCCAGCTGGCCTCTGGTGTTTAGCCTTAACTCTTTAACACACATCGCACATAGCCACATATGCAGCTACATCTCTCTTCAATCCATACCACCAATACTTCTGCTTCAAATCATGATACATCTTGGTGCTACCAGGATGAATGGAATAATCCGAGTCATGGGCCTCCTTCAATATAGTCTCTCGAAGGCTTTCAATATTAGGAACACATATCCTGTCCTTGAACCATATGGTGCCTTGCTCATCTTCCGTGAATTCTGGACCTCGACCTTCAGTAATAAGATCCTTAATCTCTTGTATTTTGGCATCACCAATTTAACCTTTGCGAATCTCTTGCTCCAAAGTAGGTTCCACATCAATAGTAACTCCTTCAGTATGTGCAACTATCCCTAGGTTAAGTCTCCTGAAATCCTCAACAATCTCATCGAGTAGCTGGGCAACAATAGCTGAATGAACATGCTCCTTTCGACTCAAGGCATCTGCAACCAAATTTGCCTTGCCTGGGTGATAGTGAATCTCCAAATCATAATCCTTAATAAGCTCCAACCAATGGCGTTGCCTAAGGTTGAGATCCTTCTGAGTGAATATATACTTCAAACTCTTATGATCCGTGTACACTTGGCACTTGGTTCCCATAATGTAATGTCTCCAAATCTTAAGTGCATGCACAACGGCTGCCAATTCTAAGTCATGGGTGGGGTAGTTCAATTCATGTTTCTGCAACTGACGAGAAGCATAGGCAATGACATGTCCCTCTTGCATGAGTACACATCCCAAGCCTTGGCCACATGCATCACAATAAATATTAAATCCCTTCTGTAGATCTGGCATAACCAACACTGGTGGCAACATCAATCTCTTCTTCAATTGATCAAAGCTGTCTTGGCACTTCTCATCCCACTTAAATTCTCTGTCCTTCTCCAGAAGTGAGGTCATAGGCTTAGCGATTTTAGAAAATCCTTCAATAAATCTCCGATAATATCCTGCTAGTCCCAAGAAACTCTAGATCTCAGTAACTGTAGTGGGTACTCTCCATTCCATTATCTCCTTAACCTTAGCAGGATCCACTGATATTCCACCATTAGAAATGATATGACCAAGAAATGGCACCTTGCCAATCCAAAACTCGCACTTGCTAAACTTGGCATATAGTTGGTTATCTCGTAGCTTCTGTAGCACCAATCTTAGATGCTCCTCATGATCACTATCACTCTTGGAATAGATAAGAATATCATCGAAGAATACCATGACGAATCTGTCCAAATACTCCATAAACACCTTATTCATCAAATTCATAAAATAAGCTGGTGCATTGGTTAATCCAAATGACATAACAGTGAACTCATATAATCTATATTGAGTCGAGAAAGCCGTCTTGGGAATATCCGATGGCCTAATCCTCATCTGATGGTAACCGGATCAGAGATCAATCTTGGAGAATACCCTTGCACACCTCATCTGATCAAATAAATCTGCAATGTGGGGTAGAGGATACTTATTCTTCACAGTAACATCATTAAGCGATCTATAGCCCACACACATCCGCTGTGATCCATCCTTCTTCTGTACAAACAGAACCGGTGCTCCCCAAGGTGAGGAACTCAGACTAATGTACCCAACCTCTTGCAACTCCGTTAATTGTTTCTTAAGTTCCTTTAACTCCTCTACAGACATCCTATATGGCCGTTTAGAGATAGAGGCAGTTCCAGGTAAGAGATCAATAATAAACTCAACTTCTCTATCAGGTGGCATCCCTGGTAGCTCCTCAGGAAAGATATCCGGAAAATCTCTAACCAGACAGATGTTGTCACCAACAAACTCCTCAGGTATAAAGAACATTGCACGTTTGGATGAGGTGGTTACTGCAATATTAACTTGGAATCTTTCTCCTTTAGGGATGGTGAGTTCTACGGTACCTCTTCCACATGCTATAATGGCCTTTGCCTTTCTTAACCATGACATACCAAGGATTAGATCTATACTGCTTGCCTCTAATATTATAGCAGTAGCTCCAAATTCTCTTCCCATAATTGTTAATGTCAATCTACGTGTCATTTGATTTGCCTCAACATGCCCTTTAGGTGTAATTACTATCATTGGTTTTCTCATATTTAGCAGGGGTATCTCATTTGTTTTGGCATATCGAGCAGACATGAATGAATGTGTAGCACCAGAATCAAGTAATATAGTTGCAGGAATAGCATTAACGTAAAACATACCAAGTACGATGTCAGCACCATCCGGAGTAGCATCAACGCTGACTTGATTAACCTTGGCAATAGAGTATCCATTGCCAGATCCCGGAGTTTGCTGCCTATTCTGCACTGGAGTAGTAGCAATCCTCTGTGGGCAGACATTTGCATAGTGTCCAGTCTTCCCACACTTGAAACAAGTAGTGCCTGCACTCTGCCCTGAAAACTTCGTCGGGGTGCCAGTGGGGGTAGCCTAACGAGGAGGTGGAGTCCTCTAAGGTGATTGCTGAACTCGGCGCTGGCCTCCGCCAGTGCGAACGGGTGTACCCTGGGGTGAACTGTAGCGAGGACAAACACTGCTGCTTCCTTGTCCTTGAGATATAGCCTTTCTCTTCAAATCTCCCAACTGAACACGCTTGTGTTCAATAGCTAGAGCCTTATCAAGCAGCCTCTGAAATGATGGGAATGTATGTGCTACCAGAGCATACTTTAGAGGTCCATTAAGTCCTTCAATAAAGTGCTCCTGCTTCCTCTTATCTTCAGCAACCTCATCTGGAGCATATCTGGATAGCTGGATAAACTTGTCACGGTATTCGCTGACTGACATACTTCCTTGCTTCAGCGATAGAAATTCCTTCTTTTTAATCTTCATTAATCCAGCAGGTATATGATAATTCCTGAACTATGTACTAAACTCTGCCCAACTAGTAGTATCAGCAGCATTGTGGGCAGCAGTATATGAATCCCACCAATCAGCAGCAGGACCTGTCAGATGTCCAGAAGCATATAGAACCTTCTCCCAGTCGGTGCATTGTGCAATATTCAACATCTTTTCCACAGATTTTAGCCAATCATCCATGTCCAGTGGATCAGGAGAGCTTGCAAATGTCGGTGGCTTATGACTCATGAATTCTCGGTGCTTATCTCGAGGTGGAACTGGTGGTGGTGGTGGAGGCAATGGTACTTGTTGTTGTTGCTGCTGTTGCTGTTGTTGTTGAAATTGCTGTTGCAGCTGCTGTTGCGCCTTTCTCTCCTAGCGTATCTCTTCTCACTCATGGCACAATTCCTGGCGTATCTCTTCTCTTTCCTGGCGCATCTCCTGGCGTTCTTGCTGCATCTGAGCCCACATATCTGCCATAGTGTCTGCCATTTGTTGCATCATCCTCATCTGAGCTGCAATTAGTGGGTCAACTCCGCTTGGTGGAGGATTAGGAGGATTCATCTCTGCTGGCTGTGGCTGGGGTTGTCTATATATCCACCGAGCGTGTCGATTAGGAGGAAAATCAATTCCACCACCCCGCCTAGTATTGACCATCTGAGTTAGATACATATAGTAAGAGAGAGTAGTAGACAAGGCAAGTATTTACAAATCAGGTTTCTTTGGGGGGCTTATTAGCTAAGCAGATTAATGTTTTACCTACTAAAGCTAACTCAATACCTTATGGTGGTACATGCTAAGATGTCCATCTATAATAATTCAATCAATCAAAGAAGCAAATCAGGCATTTATCATCAGCACAATCAACCAATCATTTTTAAATAAAGAAAATAGATTTAAATTTTGTCTTAGGTTCCCTATCTCTTAAAGAGATCATAGTGGTAGGATTCCAAGGTGTGAAATCCATCTTGTCTTAGATTAGAAAAAGATAAGATTAATCAGAGTAGAAAAGCAAAAGGTGAGATAAGACCAAGATGAGATAAGTATAGAATGAATCAGAATAAGGTAAGTAGGTAAGGGTTTTGTCCATTTCTATCTAGGTTTCGTCCTACAGTCAACATTTCCTCTGATACCACTTCTGTCACACCCGGCTTTAAGGAACAAAGCCAGGTGCATCTCATACATGCGCCAAGAAGACAACATATATAATAACAGAGTGTATAGAGATAAATGTCACAATAATCAGAGTATTTATTACATAGCGGAAGTCTTATTACAAAATAAAAGATAAAAATAAAACGAACTAAGGATCGTCATTGGCGCCAATGTCAACTGAGAAATGCCACCTAGATCAGATCAAACTCCTCGCCTTGTGGCTCCTCCTGAACCACCTATTCTTCTCCTATGCGGGGGTGTGAGACAGCAAGGGTGAGCTCACACATGATCATAGCTCAACAAGTTGTGGGGAACCAGTGGACATGAACTCACAAAGGTGGGAGTTCATGTGAGGTGTAAGGCTAATCAATGACAGGGGTTAAAACTGAGCATTGCTTTTAATTAGTTGGTCAAAATTTTGTTAGCAGTTACTAAATGTAAGTAAATACCAAACCTTAATAAAAGTAGTAGAACAAAATTAATAATAATCCCATGCAATGCAAATGACAAATTGAATTTAAGTTCCATAATTTAATCATCAGAGAGTCCTGAGCTGCTCATGACCATGAGCTCAGCTAGTATACCAGTTTTACACTCTACAGAGGTTGTACCCTTTACCCACAAGTCATGTTACCCATCTGCCAAGGGATCGTGACTCCCATACACCTCTACCTAGGAGG
The DNA here is from genome assembly GCA_029449295.1 of Zea luxurians. Classification (NCBI taxonomy): domain Eukaryota; kingdom Viridiplantae; phylum Streptophyta; class Magnoliopsida; order Poales; family Poaceae; genus Zea; species Zea luxurians. The sequence continues at coordinate 14,659,304 of JAOPSE010000014.1, read as the reverse complement.
TGAGGCAGGGCAACACTACGAGGCCTTTACAAAGTTCCACTAGCTTCCGAAAACCCGCTACAGTTTATGGGAAGAGCACTTGCAAGAATCCCCCGTCTGACCGCCATCGCAGCTAAATCAACCCGAGAACCTCCTTGCATGCAACTCCCCTACTGCCCTTACCCCTTTCGGGTAAGGTAGTCTTCCACTAGCTTTCCTAATTAGTCAGCCAAGGGCATCCCATTAAACCCTTGTGGTGGCACGTGTTTCTCAAGTTAAGCTCTATGTTCCAATTAACATTAATGATCTTGACATGAACAGAAATAGAATAACAAAAGAATTGGAACATATATAAAATGAATGATTATCCCAAAACCATGTAAAGCAACAGCAAACTACCCAAGTGATTCAGGGGTAAACAAGGTAATGAGATAAACTATCTAGGGTGACCTATTGGGTCCCATCAAAATTAACCTATGCATGATAAATGATATTAAAGAACATTATTGGGTAAAAATTGGTCAAGGGCACAACTTGCCTTTAATGAGCTCCTGCTCAGCTACTTCTATCTGCTGCTCACCAGGATCCTCAGGCACGGGCTCTTCTACTCGCCACAATACAAACAAGCACAGTATATAGAGAAAATTAACATCACACCAAACATGTAACAAAATACACAGTAATAATCTACATATTAAAATAGAATCCTAGGAACAGAAATCATAAATTTTGGAGTTATAATTTTAAGATATGAATTTCCAAAGGTTTTATGGGTTTAAAATGGATTAAGTGAGGAATTATTTTTATTACTGTTTTCATGACAACACAGAGACTCTAGGTGACAGAGAATAAAATTACAAAATTTTAGAAAGTGGAATGGCTCAATTTGGACCAAAAATGTAATTTCTATGAATTTTACAAATTCTAGCACTTATTTTCATATTAAATATTCAATTTCTAATTCATTTATAACATTTACATGAACTCTGGACCGGGCGCATTATTTGCAAAGAACTCAAGGGCCTCGGGGTAAAATTTCTAAGGCACAGTGAATAGCACTCGCTGGACAACGGGTTGATTTATTACTTTCTAGGGGGCTCATGTGCAAAAAGGCCCGGGCGAAGGGGTACAGGAGGACATCAGCCGCACGATCCACAATCGAGGGCTAGGATTAGATTTCTTTCTAAATGAAACGGTACGCGTTCTGTGCCGCGAGATCGTGATCCAACGACGCAGATGCCTCCACAAACTCCACAAGCGATCTAACCATTGATAGTAAGGCCAACGGCTCAGATTCTATCTCCTACTATTGGATAGTCTCCCCACCATCATGGCCGTTGTTGAGTGGATCAACGGCCCAAATGCTCAGCTCGAGCGATCCCAGCGTTCTCCCCCCTGCTGGAACCAGAACCGCGGCGGAGCGCTAGCCCCAGCACGGTGGCGCCATGGCCGAGACATTCCAACGCAGAGTACCGGCGCGCAACGCACTAATTAGAGATGCTCTAATCGATGCCCTAAGAACACTGAATGCGATGGACGTGAACTTACCCCACGATACGACGCAGAAGGTCTTGGCCACGGCGAGCGGCAGATCTGCCTTGACGGCGACAAAATTCGTGGGCTCCTGGTGTCGATTCCGCCCGACGAGCCTGGGTATACCATCAGCGAGTTGGCCCGAAACTGCTCCGAACCCAATGGATGGCTCAACGACGGCAGTGGCGAGGTAGCGCCGAGATGCAGGGTCATCGGTAATGGCGCGTTCGCTCCAAGTCACTCCCTGCGGTGGTGCCTAGGTGAGGAGATGGTGGTTGTTGGCGCACAGAAACTCGAGGATGAGGAGAGATTGTGGCTGGACCTCTTATGCGCATGCGGGGTGGAGCAGATAGTTGTGCTAGCTCCGGCGGAGTCCTCGGACCATGCCGTTGCGGCGCGCGGCATTGGCGGAAGGGAGGCAACGACCTGGACGCCGCAGAGTATGGTGCGTGGGACCTGTGGATCAGTGGTACCGACGCGGAAGCGGGCGCGAGAGGTGCTGACGGGTAGGCCCGGCCCGTCAGTGAGGCAGGAACCTAGGCGTGAGCGAGAGGGGACGAACTGGGCCGAGTTCAGGTAGTTTGGGCCCATGTGCCATTTTCCCATTTTCTTTCCCTTTCTTTTTCTTTCTTTTTCTAGTTCCCTTTTCTCACATTTTTGGAATTCAAGTTCAAACCCAAATTTGGTTGGGTATTCATTCCTAAATTTAAGTTTAATTCCAAGACCCTAATAAGGCTAGAGATATCTACCTATAAAATTTTTCTTGCACATTTTAATTAAGACTTTCCTTTACTCTTCTTTACCTTAGAGTTTTGTTTTCAAATGTAGGAGTTAAATTCTATGTATTCATTAGTATCTTGTTAATGACACCTTTATTTTTTTATTGTCCACATATGCGCAATCAAGTAAAACCCAGCATGATGCATAATTTAGTGATGTCATCTATTAAGTATTTTTTTAAATGGGGTGTTCACATGAAATGATAAGCATAGATAACTCATACAGCTATAAAGTAATATAATTTCTCTTTTTTAGACTCTTCTTACATAGTGAGTATTACAATGATGCATGTCCAGGTGGTCATTAGCTTCCTCAAGCTCCTGCTGCACATCATGGAGCTGGTTTTTCAAGACATCAATGGTGTTGTCCCGAATCTCCACCTGCTGCTCCAGGGTGGTGATGCGCTGGCTCAACCGTTCCACCTGTAGGTCCTTCTCCACCAACTCTGAGGACAAGTCGACCATGAAGTCCTCTCGGCTATCGAGGGTGAGCTTGGTGGTCTGAGTGAGGTTAGCAAGATGTGCCATAGCGTCGCTTTACATGGCCTGAAGGCAGTACAGTGCGCTCATGCACTGAAAAGTGATCCTCCCAACCAAGTTAGGATACATGGCACATACGTCCTTCACATGGCTCACACGGTTGCACCACATGGGGTCATCCCTCTTCTTAGCGGGGAAGAGTCCCAAAGGGTGCATCACCATCTCTAGGGGATGGTAGCCACAGAAAGTCGTCAGGGTGTTCATAGCTGCCTCCTCGATGGTGTCATCCGTCCTGAATCCAATAGTCTCGGAATCAAGAGAACTGCCAACCCGGCTAAAGGGGATGTGCCTCCAGAGTCAGCCAGACTCAGCAACGTGGCACCTGATGCTCCTCATACAGCTGCACCGTGTACAAAGAGGGCGTAGGGTAACCGATGGAGTTGAGCACTTCCCACAAGATGGAAGGAAAACCATCGTGAGAAAGGAAATCGGAACTGAAACGAGTGTCTCCTCCATTAGCAGGGGTAGGTGAAGTCATCTGTGGAAGAGTATCAGATGTAAAGATTATGGTGGGAGAAAGAAAATAAAAGAGTCTGGGTGGTTTAAAAGGAAGCGGGTTAGATCAAATTTTTACTTCTTTAATTTCTAATCCTTTTAGTTTTTATAATGCATGCATGCTGAACATAATGTCACCTCTCTGAATCAGAAGGGTGCTTTTAGGGCATCCTTGAATTCCTAAGACTGGCCCATAGAGCCTACTTAATTAGCCACCTATTTCTCCCCACTATTCCTAAGGCATTTCGTCCTAGGTCTAGCGTTCTAGTCCTGACGATTCCAATACTGGTTTCTAAGCAAGTTTTATTTTTGAAAAGTTTGCATTCACGATTTATTGCTTTCTCTGTGGTGGTATTTGCTCCGATACCAGCTGTGGTAGAACTGCCCGAATTATTCCAGCTTAACTGCCCAAGTCACGCCTTAAAGGCCGCAACGCACTTAAATCGGAATAACCCGTCAGTCCCTCAGATCTAGTCTGATAAAGCCATTTATCTAGGATCAAATACCACAAGCTCACTCGAAGGTGAGCCAAAGAAGAAATACAATAAAACAGGAAACCTCAAGTTTAAAGTACTAGAGGTATTACATAAATCGGAGTTTTTCAAGTTAACTGAAATAAGTTCATAAGATAAATTGCAGCGGATAATCGATATCGTCGAAAGTGAGGAATAGGGCAAGGCCTAGCCCATTACTCCTCCTGCTCCTCTCCTGTTGGAGCAGCATTCCACTCGACCGTCCAACCCGGTGGCAGGGTGGTAGGCCAAGTTACACCATCAACCGTATCCTGAAGCGTACCTGCAAAAATTATGCCACAAGCAAGGCTGAGTATACTAATACTTAGCTAGACTTACCCGGTGTGAGGAATCTACTCCTCTACCTCTAGACTATGCAGCTGTTTGGCTGAGGGGTTTGGTTTGCCAAAAGCACTAGCTGAGTCTAGAAATCAATTTTAGCTTTTCCAATTCTAGTATCATTGATCTTAGCTAAGTTTGCTCCTTCTAAGCATACATGGTAGCAATCATTTAATACAATCAACATGTTACCTCAAGTAAAACCTCATTTCACTTCTTACTCAATGTAGTACAAGGGGTCAAGCAGTCTCATTAGCTGCGAGAAGCAGACGATTCGAATCAAGTTTTAACCTTGCAAGGTAAACCTAAACACATGACATGTAGGGGCACTCTGTCCCCACACATATCAACCGTCCCCATCGATTCCCCGTTCGCTGGCCAGGGCTCACCGCCTTGGCATACAATGCTCCACTGACCCCGGCTGACACCGTGCAGTGACCGCACTTGTACCCACCATAGCTAGCATGAGAGACCTAGTCTCAGGACAAGTGAGGAGAAAAGTCTGCGCCCGGCTTCACTCAGGTACTAGGTTTACTGGTTACCTTATTTCCCGACATGTGTTTAGTACGTTCAAACGCTTGACTCAGGTATCCACACATTAATCCTTAATTTCTTTTCCCGTCTCATGGACAAGGCATCCTCCCTGGATCCAGTCCATAGACCATCATAGGTCCCGTTATCAAGATGAATACCATCAATTCCTGACCTCACGCGAGTGCTAGAAAAATCCCTCGACTTCTACCGAGATCCTAATTAGCAAAGCAGCTACTCGACCTAGCATACTAGTATCCATCTCAAAAAGGAATCATGAGTTCATGAAACTAGGGTTTCAAGAAACTCCTACACTTAAGCACACATTACAAGCCTACAAACATTAAGTGCAGTAAAATAGCATATAGAATTTGGTTATGCATAAGACCGGGGCTTGCCTTCAATTGCTGGGGCTGTGGGGAGATCCTCAATGGCAGGCTCGGGAGCTGGCTCCTGATCTTCCTCGTGGACAGCTCCTTGCTCAGGAACGAGCACGTACTCTCCGTCAGCGAGGTTGCAATCTAATGAATGAAATGAATAAGATATATGTATGGTATGATATGCAATTTTAGCAATTAAAATTGTATGGTGAAAGATTAATAAAAAGTAGAGCTAAATCTTGCTACTAGAGATTTCTATGGTATATTTAGTAAATTAGGGTCAAGTTTGATTACTGAATGGTCAGACTATTTTTTAGTGTTCCTCTGATTTTCCTTTTTTATGTTTTAGTGAAATTTTAACAAGATTCCTAGCTGCATTTATTGGGGTGAGACTTATTAATCTTTCTAATCTATCTCCTCTTTTCCATTTTCTTTTAGGTCCTTTGGGTGGGTTTGAACTACAAGCTAGTGTTATAAATTTCCAAAAATTCCGTAAACATTACAGTGGCTCCTCACTGGTGTATAACTCTCTGTCTCAAAATTTGGGGCTTAAAAAGTGGAGGGTTCTTTCTATACAAAATTATCAACTATTAGGGCAGAGGGGGTGCTTTGAACTACAACTCCCTTTTAACATTGGGTTATTCTCTAAGGCTTATTTTTGCTGGCATTTAGGTGTAATAACATGACTTTGTACCAAATTTCAGCCACTAATACTTATTAGTTATTTTACTATGATTTTCTAAAGTTTCTAGCCAATGGGGTGCTTTCTACTACCACTATACTTGAAACATATCAAACAACAAATTTCTAAATTTTCCTATCTTTTTCTTTGCGCAAGAGCAATCATTCTAGAATTTGGCAACTTTTTGCTTAAGAGAAAGGGTGGTAGGAATTCTTGGATTATGTGGCCTTTTTCATGGGGTAGGGGGAATGGGTGTTATTTTGTAGTTTTGAATAGGTTTTGCATTTTTATTTGGTGGTCTACTTCATCAACAATTTAGTAAAAGTTCATTTGCCCATTATTGCACAATTTTTGGCTTTCTTATGATTTAATTGGAACATGGCTAAAAATCAAGCTTTAATTGTTCAACCCATTTATGATGAGGGGTTGGGGTGTTTATTATTTTATAGGGGTGTTCTAGTAGTTAGGAGTCTACTGAATTTTTCTTACCAATTTTTAAATGGTCCTTATATTTTTAATTATGGCCTTTCTAGATTTATTAGTGCCTAATAAAATATTTCACCTTGGATTTGCCCTGAACTAGGGTTCTTTGTATTTTTCCTAGGTTCTCCATTACTTAAGTATACTAGGAAAAATATGCTCCTTCTCTGTTTATTATTCTCCACGATCTTTCTTAATTTTCTAAGTTTTGGGCAGATATTCTTTAATAGCAAAACTTGAGTTAATCTTGTATGCTGGGGTGCTTAGTATTTTTAAATAGTGCCTAAGTTGGGTTTGGACTTCTACAATTTTTCTTAAGTCCATCACAAAAGCATAACTATTTTTCCTTATTTTAATAAGGTTTGGGCAGTTCCCTTATTTAATTCCGAACTCTAAAATTTAATACAGAAAGCATAGGGTTCAGTATTTTTGTTCAATAGTTCATTTTATTTGGAATCTAGAAAAATTGGTTTGACTAAATATGGTTAAATATTTCTCAAGATATAAATTTCCTATGTCCTTTGATCATTTTAAAAAAGAATAAACAAAATGGTTAAAGGAAAAAGATTTCGAATCGGGGTCCCTGGTGAAGGTTTCTAAGTTTTCTTGTAGACAGGTCCCTGGGTTACTATTCACATGAGTCTCTGACTACACAGAAAACCCCCTAGGGTTCCGCTTAATCAAACCTGTGGTCCTTCTCCTAATGAAACAGTAGCCGCGACAGAGGAAAGGGTGGAGGGGCTTACCGACGGTGAGATTGCTCCGGTGAAGTGGCCGAGGGTGCAGTCGAGGTCTTGACGGTCACGCCGATGTGCGGATCGTCTCCGGTGATGGTCGGAGTAGGTCGGTCCACGCGCGCAGGCAGGGGAGTTCGTCGGCGGCGAGGGCTCCGGCCTAACTAGGGCGGTAAAGTTCAATTGAATTAGTCAGTGAGCTCCACTAGAGGTCAAGGACGACATGGGTGCGAGGAATTGGACAATGGCTCACCGGATTGCTCGGTCTACGCGCGGCTGCGGGCGACCGAAGTCCGGCGACGATGATCTTGCAGTTCCGGTGAGACAGGGATTCGATTCTTGCTTGGAGAAGCTTCAGGGCTCTTCGAGGAAGCTATCCAAAGGCTCAGTTGAGGCTGAAGGTCTCTGGAAATGGCTGGCCACGGTGGCCGGCGCTCGGGTGGCTCGGGCGGGTGGCGCAGAGCTCGCCGGAGCTAAGGGTGGTGTCTGGCCAGTGAGGGTGAGTGCGGAATGAGGTGAGGCACGTCTAGAGATGGTCTTAAAGGCGCGGGCGAGCACGGCCGAGGGGTGGCTCTGACATGCGCTCGGGGTTGCGTGGGCGAGCGCTAGTGCGCGCTATGGCGCCTGGGCACGGCAGTTGAGCACGAGGCAGTGCAGAGAGAGGTCATGTTCAAGCGTGGATTGGCTCCAAATCTTTGTGATTATGGCCATGATCCCATTGAGAGATCTCTTTCCCTGACATCCCTTTGTCGTTTGTGTGTGGAAGCTTATGGGTTTCGCTGACTGGATCAAGAGATATGGAGGAATGAAGTTGGGTTTGTCTCACTGCTGAACTCCGAGAGAAAATCCCAGGTTTGACGTGTCTAGGGCATGCATCTCGATGCCATCTTCACACATGTTGCAAAGGGGTTAGTTTAGAACAAATTTGTCAATGGGGACTTAAGGATTTGAGCTAGGGATTAAGGTGAACGCGCTCAAGTTCTAGGTGAAGGCTGAAATTCAGAAATCTGAATTTCATATTCTCCCTAGAGAGCTTCCACTTGGAGGGCCTTTTTGGAGTTTTTAATAAACTATTTTGGCCACACTTTTATAACAATTATTGTAGTTTAGTTAGTGTATATCAACTTTAATATTTGGCCTAAGTCATGATTCCATGTTTTTCATGGTCTTTTTACCCATTTCCTCCTTTCTACTTAAATGGCTCAATTAGGGTTGTTCTAGAGTTTTAGAAAATTCTTTCCCTTTGAATGCACCATATGGTTAAGCATGATTCTTAAGATAAAAGACTTAGTGGAACTTTTATTCTCAAGTTGATTGGTGTCTTTTGCCCAATTTGGTTCACATGAAATAATGGTTCTTAAGTTAGCACTGAGAGGGACTTTAAGAATTACTGGGGTGTTACATTGGTGGCGCATAGGTGATCCCACATGCATCCAACCGCCACCAGAGGTTTCGCGATGGGTTAGTGATGCCCCATAGCCATCCTCACCGCATCGGTCGATCCTGCCTGCAATGGTCCACGGTGACGGCGCGAGCTTTCCCTTTGCGGCAATGGTGTGGAAGGCAACGCACACGCGGCGGCAGTGCGAGCGTGAATGTCGCTGAGTGGACGAACTGGTAATTGGCCGCGTGGATGTGGGCACGGGGAAGATCCAGTGGTCCAGGACGGCCAGGTGGGCAGAGGGAGTTCCACCGGTGACGAGTGTCACACCCGGTTTTGGAAGGCAAACCGAATGCGAACCATGTACGTGCCAGGATCAGAAACTCACATACACAGCGATTACATAATTGGACATCATCACACAATGCTTAAAATAAATAGCGGAAAGATACTTTATTACATCAAGATGTCCAAGACATCCACAGAGTCTAATACATAACCAACGATCAACATAATTATCAAAGTGCGGAATTATGAAGAGTAGATGCTAAGCCTACACAGGCAGCCGACTGGGGGTTTGCCACTAAGAAAGAACTAGAACTCGTCGTAATCCTGAAACTCCTTGAAGTCATCCATGTTGCCAGCTTCACCTCCTGAGCACTGAGAACAGTGGGGACAACCTGGGTGGGGGTGGTGTGTAAAGCAAGGGTGAGTACACATCAACGTACTCAGCAAATGTCCCGTTTGGCTAAAGTGGACTAGTTGTATATGGAGTTTGAGGTCAAACAGTTGCTTTTAGGTTAGTCAAGTATTTATTATTATTAGTAGAGCCAAGTTTTAGTAATAAACCCAGTTATTACCCAAAAGTACCTCCTCAAAAGAGGAAATACCAAAGATCAGATTTTATAGCATCATAGTTAATCATCAACATAAAAGTATCCAAAGTTCTTCTAATCAAAGAGGATCCTAAGGCTGTCCTTAACCATGAGCTCGGCTGATATACCAGTTTTTAACACTCTGCAGAGGTTGTACACTTTACCCACAAGTCGTGATTCCCATTCTGCCTGGAGATCATGACTCCCCATTGATCACTTCCAAGGTGACCTAGAAGGGTCTCACTATGTAGCCTTTACAAAGACTCCCCTAGTGCATAGCTGCTCGTTAGGTTTCGCCAGTCGTACAAACGTAGTACAACTCCCCAAGGTGGGTGACTAACAAAAAGCAAATCGAATGAACCTCTGCACTCCAACCTTGGCAGAGCGAGCACTATGCCCCGGCCCCATTGACGGCCCTCTGGCAAAGCCAACTACACCCCCAGGTTCATCTAATTAATCAGCTAAGGGTGTCCCATTCCACCCTCATGGTTGTACTGTTATCCCGGGTGGTCACTCCACGAACAGGTCCTTACAGAGAGGTACTCAGGAAAAAGGCCTAAGCCCCTAAGATATCACAAGATCATCCACATAAACAGGATAACAGTATCGTATCATAAAGGTTCACATCATGTTCATTGATTAAGTTAGGGCAATAGCAACATGCTAACCATGGTAACCCAAAAGGTAAACAAGGACAAGTGAATACAGACTAGTCGATCCTTAGGTTTCATAAAGTAATGCGGAACAGTGAATCATAAAGTATGTAGGACATAGTAGGTCAGAGGACACTTGCCTTCACCAGGTTGGTACTCAGGGAGGTCTCCAACAACACACTCAGGAACCTCAGACTGCTCGTTGTCTAAATAAAGCGAGCATGCATTCAATACATTTGGAAAGTACAAATGAACATCACACCAAACATGTACAAACATTGGAACACACCTTAAAAAGGCACAATACTACATAAGGGATAATGAATTCAAAGTATAACATAAACTATAACATACCTTAACTTTATTTGAAAATAGATTACTATTTCCCTAAGTGTTATTTACAAGTACATAATCAAAGCTCAATATATTTTGTTGTGACCTATAATTTAGAACAGAGATGAACTCATGCAATACCTATCATTAATCTCACAAGTTTAAACATAATTAAATCTCTAAGGTTCTCCTTTTATTTATTTCATTAAATAAAACTACATCTATAATAGTTCATATTTAATCATAAAAATTAAAATGTGCAGACAGTAAATGAAACCATTTTATTTGAACAGAGAACAATTCTATGAACCTTTTGCAATTTGAATCACTAAATTTGGAGTTCATATGCAAAAGATATGAAATAAACAATTTGGGAATTCAAAATATGAAATTAGGTCTAATTCTGGGAATATTTAAAAGTCCAGGGTTCAATCTCCAAGAGTACAGGGGCCTACGCGTGAAAACCAGGGACGGCGGGTTGATTTCTAGTAAACCGAGGGTCTCTTTAAGAAAACTACCGCGTGAAGGGGTATCGGGTGAATCTAACCGTCAGATCTAAAATCAATGGCTGAGATTAGATCTGCGGCTGAGGGTGCGTGCGCGCGAGCGGGTGAGCGCTGACAGGCAGGCCAGGGAGTGTCAGCGACAGAAGGGGGAAAGCGCGCTGACCGAGTAGGCCAAGGAGTGTTAGATGGAAACGGACGGCTGTAGCGGTCCGAGGGGGTCCAAACCATTCGATCAAGATCAGACGGAGGGGGGTCTGGAGTGGTCCGAGGGGGTCTGAGGGGGTCCGAGGGGGTCCGAAGGGGTCCGAGGGGGTTCGAGGGGGGTCCGAGCCGTTCGATCAAGATCGGACGGGGGAAATCAGACCGGGAATGATGAGTAGCTAAGAATGGCACTGACAGGCGGGCTAGGGCGTGTCAGGCACGCGTGTGTGAAGCGGTATCCCGCGGTCCGGGCCGTTCGATCTGAATCGGACGGTGGGGAAATCAGACCGAGGGAAAACAGATGGCTACGGGTGGCGTCGCTCCTCTCCGCGGCGGTGAGGTCGCCGGAGTTGAGGCAGGCGCGGGCTAGGGTGGCTCCAGGGTCGCCGGAGTTGGGCAGAGGGGAAGAGGGCGCCACGGCAAACTCGATGGCGGGGAAGAGGCCATGAATCCACGGGCAGAGAGGACAGGGTGGTGGTGAGGTGGCCTCGGGCGGGCTAGAGAAACTCCGGTGAGCCATTCCGACCATGGGGAAGGGACTTAAGGCATGCTAAGGCTTGGGCTAGCTTCAGCAAAGACAGGGGTGACACAAAGACCTACTCCGGTGAACTAAATCGGGCCAAATCGGCCGACCACCGCGCGAGCACGACGGACCGTCGCGGCCGAACACCAGCGAGGGTGAAATTGGCCGAGCATAGAGCACAATGAGGGAAATTGGGCACGGGGACGGGTGTCTCACCACGGGGCGGAGCTCAGGGAGGCTTGGCGCGGACTCTGGCGAGCTGGATGGCCCGGGACACGGGCGCGGGTCTCCGGCGGCGGCTGGCGGAGAGGGCAGAGCGCGAGAGAGGGTGAGGGTGTGCGAAATGAGGTGAGGGGTGTGCGCGGGGCACCGGTGGGGCTATAAGAAGAGAGTTGGGCGCGTGGGCGAGCGTCGTGGCCGAGAAACCCGGCGACGTGCGTGAGTGCGCATGCACCGGTCCACGGCGACGCGCGGAGAGGGTGGAGCTGACAGGGCTGGCCCACGACGCAGAGAGAGAAAAGAGGTACGCTCGGGGCAACGGCTCGACGACTAGCGATCCGGGCCCGCGAGACAGAGAGAGAGGGAGCGCGCGAGCGAAGGAAGCTGGCGCCGACAGGCAGGGTCCGCCTGTCAGGGGAGGCAGGCGCGCGCGGGACTACGCCTGACTGGGCTTAGTGGGCCGACTGGGCTGCTTTCCTTTTTCTTTTTCTCTGAATTTTCTAATTCCTTTTCTATTTCTTTTTCTATAGGGTTTTCAAATCCAAATTCAAACTAGGTTTCAAATTCAAATAAATTCAAATATGTGCACCACTCCAAAAAATATTTTTAGCTCAGCATGATGCAACATGTCATGACTCAAAATGTTTTAGCAAAATAAATAATTAAATCTCTCTAACTTAAGCAAATTCTACTTAAAAGGGAGAAAGGGAGAGAGAATCTAGAGAAGGAGAAAACCTGGAGTGAGAAAAAGGAAGAGTAACACCTGATTTTGGGTGATAATTAGAAAGAAATTTTATACCCCCTAAATCAGGGTGTTACAGACCTATCCCCCTTAAAAGAATCTCGCCCTCGAGATTCAGGGCTGGCTAGAAAAGAGCTCAGGGTACTTGGCTTTTAAATCGTCTTCTCGTTCCCAGGTTGCTTCTTCTTCTGAGTGATGACCCCATTTGACCATGCACATCCTAATGGTATTTCTCCGAGTGACCTAATCTGCTGTCTCCAGAATTTGAGTTGGCTTCTCAATATAAGTCAGATCTTCTTGAACTTCAGGATCCTCTGCTGGCAACTGCTCTTCTATCACTCTTAAGCATTTCTTCAACTGAGACACATGGAACACATCATGCACAGCTGACAGATTCTCTGGTAAGCTGAGTTGATAAGCCACTTCTCCACGTCTTGCTTGAATCTGATACGACCCAATATATCAGGGTGCTAGCTTGCCTTTGACTCCAAACCTTTTGGTTCCTTTGATGGGTGACACCTTCAAATAGACATAATCTCCCACTTCAAAACTGATTTCTCTTCTTCTAGTGTCAGCATAGCTGCGCTGTCTGGACTGCGCTGCCTTTAAATTCTCTCGGACCATTCTGATGTTCTCTTCGGCTTCAAGCAAAATATCTAGACCGAACACCTGTCTTTCACCAGGTTGGTCCCAATGCAATGGAGTTATGCAATTCCTCCCATAGAGCGCTTCAAATGGTGACATCTTCAGACTGGCTTGGTAACTATTGTTGTAAGAGAATTCTGCTATATCGTAATCTCTTGTCCCAACCCATCTTGTCTTGTAGGGCACAAGCCCTCAACATATCCTCCAGAATCTGATCGGTTCTCTGTGTTTGACCATCTGTCTGTGGGTGGTAAGCTGAGCTGAACTTCAAGTGTGTGCCCAAAGCTTCATGCAACTGCTGCCAAAAATGAGAGGTGAATTGGGTGCCTCTGTCTGATACTATCTTCTTTGGAATACCATTCAAGCACACAATCCGAGACATGTATAGTTCGGCCAACACTGCACTATTGTAGGTGGTCTTGACTGGTATGAAATGGACCGCCTTTGTCAAACGGTCCACTACTACCCAGATAGAGTCATAACCAGTACGAGTGCGGGGCAAACTGACTATAAAATCCATTCTGATCTCATCCCATTTCCACTGAGGAATCTGCAACGGTTGCAACAAACCTGCAGGTCTCTGATGCCTAGCCTTGATCCTCTGACAACTGTCGCATCTGGCCACATACTCTGCTATCTCTCTTTTCATACCATACCACTAGAATCTCCTCTTTAGGTCTTGGTATATTTTCTCGCTACCAGGGTGTATAGAATATGCTGTCTCGTGAGCTTCCTTGAGAATCAGTTCTCGGATCGGTTTGATATCGGGAACACATAATCTGTCCTTGAACCATACCACTCCTTCTATGTCTTCACGAAAATCCTTGCCTTTCCCATATCTGATCAGCTGCCAGATCTCGTTGACTTTCTCATCATCCTTCTGACCTTTCCTGATGTCTTGCTCTAGGGTGGGTTCCAACTCAATTGTCACCCCTTGGGTGTTGTTCAGAAATCTGAGATTCAATCTGTCGAACTCCTTCGGTAGCTCAAACGGCATCGGGTGAGCGGCCAACATATTGACTTGACTCTTCCTGCTAAGAGCATCTGCAACTACATTTGCTTTGCCTGGGTGATAATGAATCTCTAGCTCATAATCTTTGATCAACTCTAGCCATCTTCGCTGTCTCATGTTCAGTTCTGACTGAGTGAATATGTACTTGAGACTCTTGTGGTCCGTGTAGATATCACACTTCTGCCCATAAAGATAATATCTCCAGGTCTTCAAGCATGAACCGTGGCTGCTAATTCTAGATCATGAGTAGGATAATTCTTCTCATGAATCTTCAATTGTCAAGACGAGTATGCCACTACTCTCCCTTCCTGCATCAACACACATCCCAGTCCGGTATATGAAGCATCGCAATACACTGAGAACGGCTTGTGAACATCTGGCAGAATCAGTACTGGTGTCGTTGTCAACTTCTCCTTCAATGTCTCAAAGGACTTCTGGCATGCTGGGGTCCACTTGAACTCAACCTTCTTTGCCAACAAGGCTATCATTGGCCTGGCGATCTTGGAGAAACCTTCAATGAAACACTGATAATAACCGGCCATTCCGATGAAGCTCTTGATTCCTCGAACATCTTTTGGTGCTTTCCAGTCCAAGATAGCTGCTACCTTCTTTGGATCTACAGTCAATCCTTCTCGGTTTATAATATGACCCAAGAATAGGACTTCACTGATCCAGAACTCACACTTGCTAAGCTTGGCATATAGCTGACAATCTCGTAGCCTCTGAAGTACTTTCCTCAAATGCTCCTCATGCTCTTGCTCATTCTGGGAATATACAAGAATATCATCAATGAACACCACTATGAACTTGTCGAGGTAGTCCATGAACACACTATTCATCAAGTACATGAAGTAAGCTGGCGCATTTGTCAAACCGAATGACATGACCGTGAACTCATACAGTCCATACTTGGTGATAAATGTTGTCTTCGGTATATCTGAATGTCGGATTCTGAGCTGATGGTAGCCTGACCTCAGATCTATTTTTGAGAACACACTGGCTCCTCTCAACTGATCAAATAGGTCTTCAATTCTGGGTAGGGGGTACTTGTTCTTGATAGTGACTTCATTCAAGGATTTGTAATCGATGCACATCCTCTTCGTGCCATCCTTCTTTTCCACAAATAATTTTGGGGCTGCCCAAGGTGAAGTACTCGGTCTGATGTAACCTTTCTCTAACAACTCATCAATCTGCTTCTTGAGTCCACCAACTCTGGTCCGGACACTCGATAGGCTCTCTTAGATATAGGGGCGGTGCCTGGAATAAGCTCTATGGCAAATTCAACCTTCCTTTCAGGTGGCATACCTGGTAACTCCTTGGGAAACACATCTAGGAAATCTGATACTACATTGATAGTCTCTGATGGTTTAATTTCCTCAATGTGAGCGGTGACTTGGTGACAACTCCCTTTCCTTGGTCCTGACAAGACCAATTCCACTAACACTTCTCCTGATAGGGACACTAACTTCACTGTTCTCTTATCACAACTAAGACTGGCCTAATACTTGGTTAGCCAATTCATCCCTAGGATGACATATATAGTTGTATCCTGGTTACCCATAACTATTAAATCAGTAGGGAACTCTATCCCCCTTATTTGAACCTTTGCACTAGGGCAAAATCTATCTGCTTGGGTTCTTCCACCAACTGAACTAACTCCCATAGGTGGATACATGGGTGCTACTGGTATATTATGTGATTCTACCCATGATGCAGTCACAAAAGAATGTGTTGCTCTAGTATCAAATAAGGCATTTGCATAATGGTACTCAACTGAAAACGTACCTAGTGCCACTCCTGTAGTCTCCTGGACTGTGTCGACCTCCAAGTGGTTCACCTTTCCATATTGGGTATGAGGTCGCCCACGGTTGTTGCTTCCTTGCTGCATTGCATTCTATCTGACTGGGGCATTGGGAGCTGACTGCTGCTGAGCTGCTTTCTTCGGGCAATGGTTTTCCCAATGGCCTTGTTCCCCATAGTGGAAACATGCACGACTTCCTCCTTGAGCTGGCGCTGCTTGATTGTTCTAATTAGTTGCTGGGGCAGGAAGACAGGCTGCCTGGTTGCTCTAACGCTGGTATTGGTTTCCTCCTTACTGGTTATTCTGACGGTACTGCTGCTGAGGAAACTGCCTCTAGTATTGCTGCGGCTGGTTCTGACGCTGATGCTAGTGCTGGTACTGGTGACCTTGCTTGAATTGCTGAAGTGGGTTGCCTGAGTAGCGAGGACGACTGCTACTCCAGACCTGAGGTCCACCAATCTTGCGTTTCTTGTCCTCCATCTCTCGATGCTTCCTTTCTGTCATGATTGCTCTGTCGATCAGATGCTGGAAGGTAGGGAAGGTGTGGTTCATCAGCTGATAATGGAGGGGATCAACCAATCCTCTCAAGAAGCGGTACTGTCTCTTGGCATCCGTGTTGACATCCTCTCGGCATAACGGGACAGCTGCAGAAACTTGTCCCTGTACTCACTGACGGACAGTGGACCTTGCTTCAGGTCGAGAAACTCTTCCTTCTTCACTATCATCAGTCCCTCGGGCACATGGTATGGACAGAAGTATCCCTAAACTCCTCCCAAGTGATGGCTTTAGGGTTGGCATGGGTGGCGAGGTAGGACTCCCACCAAGACCCTCATGATCGTTGCACTGGACAGTATGCAACTCACGCTCCACGATACGCAGCCAATCTTCGGTGTCCATGGGGTCAGCAGAGTGGGCAAAGACTGGGGGATGGCCCCTCATGAACTCTGCCCGCTTGTCTCTGGGCACTTGAGGCATCTGGACTTGCATTAGAGGCTGAGGCGATGGTGGCTGCTACTGTGCTTGCTGCATTATTGCTAAAGTCTAACCAATTGCCTGGACTGCTTGAGTCTGCATCAAGAACATCTGCTCAATGGTCATCGGTGGTGGCGGTGGTGAAAGTCGCCTAGAGGGGGGGTGAATAGGGCGAAACTGAAATTTACAAAGTTAATCACAACTACAAGCCGGGTTAGCGTTAGAAATATAAGCGAGTCCGAGAGAGGGCATAAAACAAATCGCAAGCGAGTAAAGAAGTGAGACACACGGATTTGTTTTACCGAGGTTCGGTTCTCTCAAACCTACTCCCCGTTGAGGTGGTCACAAAGACCGGGTCTCTTTCAACCCTTTCCCTCTCTCAAACGGTCCCTCGGACCGAGTGAGCTTCTCTTCTCAATCAACCGGGAACCAAACTTCCCCGCAAGGACCACCACACAATTGGTGTCTCTTGCCTTGATTACAATTGAGATGATCGCAAGAAAGAATGAGAAAAAGAAGCAATCCAAGCACAAGAGCTCAAATGAACACAACAATCACTCTCTCTAATCACTAAAGCTTCAAGTGGAATTGGGAGAGGATTTGATCTCTTTAGTGTGTCTAGAATTGAATGCTAGAGCTCTTGTAAGTAGTTGGAAGGTGGAAAACTTGGATGACTTGAATGTGGGGGTGGTTGGGGTATTTATAGCCCCAACCACCAAACTTGACCGTTGGTGGAGGCTTCTGTCGCATGGCGCACCGGACAGTCTGGTGCGCCACCGGACACTGTCCGGTGCGCCAGCCACGTCACATGGTCGAAGGGTTCCGACCGTTGGAGCTCTGTCTTGTGGGCCCGCCTGGCTGTCCGGTGGTGCACCGGACAGGCCCTGTAGGTTGTCCGGTGTGCCACCCGCGCGTGCTCTGCTCCTCTGCACGCGCTGGCGCGCATTTAATGCGTTGCAGACGACCGTTGCGCTCGAAGTAGCCGTTGCCCCGCTGTCACACCGGACAGTCCAGTGAATTATAGCGGAGCGGATTCCCGAAGCTGGCGAGTTCAGAGTCGCTCTCCCCTGGAGCACTGGACACTGTCCGGTGGTGCACCGGACAGTCCGGTGAATTATAGCGAAGCGCCTCTGAGATTTCCCGAAGGTGAAGAGTTTAGCTTGGAGTCCCCTGGTGCACCAGACACTGTCCGGTGGCACACCGGACAGTCCGGTGCGCCAGACTAGGGCAGCCTTCAGTTGTCCCTTGCTCTCTTGAATGAACCCTTTGCTTGGTCTTTTTATTGGCTTATTGTGAACCTTTGTCACCTGTAGAACTTATAAACTAGGGCAAACTAGTTAGTCCAATTATTTGTGTTGGGCAATTCATCCACCAAAATCAATTAGGAAATAGGTGTAAGCCTAATTCCCTTTCAATCTCCCCCTTTTTGGTGATTGATGCCAACACAAACCAAAGCAAGTATAGAAGTGCATAATTGAACTAGTTTGCAAAATGTAAGTGCAAAGGTTACTTAGAATTGAGCCAATAAATATTACTTACTAGATATGCATGGATTGTTTCTTTATATTCTCAACATTTTGGACCATGCTTGCACCACATGTTTTGTTTTTGCAAATTCTTTTTGTAAATCCTTTTCAAAGTCCTTTTGAAAATAGTCAAAGGCAAATGAATAAGATTTTGCGAAGCATTTTCAAGATTTGAAATTTTCTCCCCCTGTCTCAAATGCTTTTCCTTTGACTAAACAAAACTCCCCCTTAATAAAATTCTTCCTCTTAGTGTTCAAGAGGGTTTTAAGACATCAATTTTGAAAATACTACTTTCTCCCCCTTTTGAACATAATGAGATACCAATTTGAAAATCATAAGTTTTAAAATTTAGTGGTGGTGCGGTCCTTTTGCTTTGGGCTAATACTCTCTCCCCCTTTGGCATGAATCGCCAAAAATGGATGCTTGAGTGAAATATAAGCCCTTGTATAACTACTTTCTCCCCTTTGGCAAGTAAAACATATGAGTGAAGATTATACCAAAGTGGAGAGTGATGCGGAGCGACGACAAAGGATGAGTAATAGAGTGGAGTGGAAGCCTTTGTCTTCGCCGAAGACTCCAATTCCCTTTCAATACACCTATGACTTGGTTTGAAAATCACTTGAAAACACATTAGTCATAGCATATATAAAAGAGACATGATCAAAGGTATATTTATGAGCTATGTGAGCAAGACATCAAAAGAAATTACTAGAATCAAGAATATTTAGCTCATGCCTAAGTTTGGTAAAAGTTTGTTCATCTAGTGGCTTGGTAAAGATATCGGCTAATTGATCTTTAGTGTTAATATATGCAATCTCGATATCCCCCTTTTGTTGGTGATCCCTTAGAAAATGATACCGAATGGCTATGTGTTTCGTGCGGTTATTCTCAACAGGATTATCCGCCATGCGGATTGCACTCTCATTATCACATAGAAGAGGAACTTTGGTTAATTTGTAACCGTAGTCCCTAAGGGTTTGCCTCATCCAAAGTAATTGCGTGCAACAATGGCCTGCGGCAATATACTCGGCTTCGGCGGTAGAAAGAGTGACGGAATTTTGCTTCTTTGAAGCCCAAGACACCAAGGATCTTCCCAAGAACTGGCAAGTCCCTTATGTGCTCTTTTTATTAATCTTACACCCCACCCAATCGGCATCCGAATAACCAATTAAATCAAATGTGGATCCCCGAGGGTACCAGAGCCCAAACTTAGGAGTATAAGCCAAATATCTCAAGATTCGTTTTACGGTCGTAAGGTGAGATTCCTTAGGGTTGGCTTGGAATCTTGCACACATGCATACGGAAAGCATAATGTCCGGTCAAGATGCACATAAATAGAGTAATGAACCTATCATCGATCGGTATACCTTTTGATCTACAGACTTACCTTCCGTGTCGAGGTCGAGATGCCCATTGGTTCCCATGGGTGTCTTGATGGGCTTGGCATCCTTCATCCCAAACTTGTTTAGAATGTGTTGAGTATACTTTGTTTGGCTAATGAAGGTGCCCTCTTGGAGTTGCTTCACTTGAAATCCTAAGAAATACTTCAACTCCCCCATCATTGACATCTCGAATTTTTGTGTCATGATCCTACTAAATTCTTCCATGTAGATTCGTTAGTAGACCCAAATATAATATCATCAACATAAATTTGGCATACAAACAAATCATTGTCAAGAGTTTTAGTGAATAAAGTAGGATCAGCCTTTCCGACTTTGAAGCAATTAGCAATAAGGAAATCTCTTAGGCATTCATACCATGCTCTTGGGGCTTGCTTAAGCCCGTAAAGCACCTTAGAGAGCCTATAGACATGGTTAGGATACTCACTATCTTCAAAGCTGGGAGGTTGCTCAACATAGACCTCTTCCTTGATTGGTCCGTTGAGGAAGGCACTTTTCACGTCCATTTGATAGAGCTTGAAGCCATGGTAAGTAGCATAGGCTAATAATATACGAATTGACTCAAGCCTAGCTATAGGTGCATAGGTTTCACCGAAGTCCAAACCTTCGACTTGGGAGTATCCCTTGGCCACAAGTCGAGCTTTGTTCCTTGTCACCACACCATGCTCATCTTGCTTGTTGCGGAAGACCCATTTGGTTCCTACAACATTTTGGTTAGAACGTGGAACTAAATGCCATACCTCGTTCCTAGTGAAGTTGTTGAGCTCCTCTTGCATCGCCACCACCCAATCCAAATCTTGTAGTGCTTCCTCTACCCTGTGTGGCTCAATAGAGGAAACAAAAGAGTAATGCTCACAAAATGTGCAACACGAGATCTAGTGGTTACCCCCTTATGAATGTCGCCGAGGATGGTGTCGACGGGGTGATCTCGTTGGATTGCTTGGTGGACTCTTGGGTGTGGCGGATTTGGAACGTCATCCTCCTTGTCTTTATCATTTGCATCTCCCCCTTGATCATTGTCGTCATCTTGAGGTGGCTCATCCGTTTGTTCTTCTCCTTCATCAACTTGAGCCTCATCCTCATTTTGAGTTGGCGGAGATGCTTGCGTGGAGGAGGATGGTCGATCTTGTTCATTTGGAGGCTCTTCGGATTCCTTAGTGCACACATCCCCAATGGACATGTTCCTTAGCGCGATGCATGGAGCCTCTTCTTCACCTATCTCATCAAGATAAACTTGCTCTACTTGAGAGCCGTTAGTCTCATCAAACACAACGTCACAAGAAACTTCAACAAGTCCTGAGGACTTGTTAAAGACTCTATATGCCCTTATGTTTGAATCATATCCTAGTAAAAAGCCTTCTACAGTCTTAGGAGCAAATTTAGATTTTCTACCTCTTTTAACAAGAATAAAGCATTTGCTACCAAAGACTCTAAAATAGGAAATATTGGGCTTTTTACCGGTTAGGAGTTCATATGATGTCTTCTTGAGGATTCGGTGTAGATACAACCGGTTGATGGCGTAGCAAGCGGTATTAACCGCCTCGGCCCAAAACCGATCCGAAGTCTTGTATTCATCAAGGATGGTCCTTGCCATGTCCAATAGAGTTCGATTCTTCCTCTCCACTACACCATTTTATTGTGGAGTGTAGGGAGAAGAGAACACATGCTTGATGCCCTCCTCCTCAAGGAAGCCTTCAATTTGAGAGTTCTTGAACTCTGTTCCGTTGTCACTTCTTATTTTCTTGATCCTTAAGCCGAACTCATTTTGAGCCTGTCTCAAGAATCCCTTTAAGGTCTCTTGGGTTTGAGATTTTCCTGCAAAAAGAATACCCAAGTGAAGCGAGAATAATCATCCACAATAACTAGACAGTACTTACTCCCACCGATGCTTATGTAAGCTATCGGGCCGAATAGGTCCATGTGTAGGAGCTCCAGTGGCCTGTCAGTCGTCATGATGTTCTTGTGTGGATGATGAACACCAACTTGCTTCCCTGCTTGGCAAGCGCTACAAATCCTGTCTTTCTCAAAATGAACATTTGTTAATCCTAAAATGTGCTCTCCCTTTAGAAGCTTATGAAGATTCCTCATCCCAACATGGGCTAGTCGGCGGTGCCAGAGCCAACCCATGTTAGTCTTAGCAATTAAGCAAGTGTCGAGTTCAGCTCTATCAAAATCTACCAAGTATAGCTGACCCTCTAACATTCCCTTAAATGCTACTGAATCATCACTTCATCTAAAGATAGTGACACCTACATTAGTAAACAGACAGTTGTAGCCCATTTGACATAATTGGGAAACGGAAAGCAAGTTGTAATCTAAAGAATCTACAAGAAAAACATTGGAAATGGAATGGTCAGGTGAAATAGCAATTTTACCCAAACCTTGATTTCCATCCCCGAATGTGATAGCTCGTTGGGGATCTTGGTTTTTCTCATAGGAGGAGAACATCTTCTTCTCCCCTGTCATGTGGTTTGTGCACCCGCTATCGATGATCCAACTTGAGCCCCCGGATGCATAAACCTACAAAACAAGTTTAGTTCTTAATTTTAGGTACCCAAACAGTTTTGGGTCCTTTAGCATTAGAAACAAGAACTTTGGGTACCCAAACACAAGTCTTGGAGCCCTTGTGTTTGCCCCCAACAAACTTGGCAACTACCTTGCCGGATTTGTTAGTCAAAACATAAGATGCATCAAAAGTTTTAAATGAAATGTCATGATCATTTGATGCACTAGGAGTTTTCTTATTAGGCAACTTAGCACCGGTTGGTTGCCTAGAGCTAGATGTCTCACCCTTATACATAAAAGCATGATTAGGGCCAGAGTGAGACTTCCTAGAATGAATTCTCCTAATTTTATGCTCGGGATAACCGGCAGGGTACAAAATGTAACCCTCGTTATCCTGAGGCATGGGAGCCTTGCCCTTAACAAAGTTAGACAATTTCTTAGGAGGGGCATTAAGTTTGACATTGTCCCCCTTTTGGAAGCCAATGCCATCCTTGATGCCAGGGCGTCTCCCACTATAGAGCATACTACGAGCAAATTTAAATTTTTCATTTTCAAGTTCATGCTCGGCAATTTTAGCATCTAATATTGCTATATGATCATTTTGTTGTTTAATTAAAGTCATATGATCATGAATAGCATCAATATCAACATCTCTACATCTAGCACAAATAGACACATGCTCCATGGTAGATGTAGAGGGTTTGCAAGAATTAAGTTCAACAATCTTAGCACGCAAAATGTCATTGTTATCTCTAAGATCGGAAATGGAAGCATTGCAAACATCTAATTCTTAAGCCTTAGCAAGCAATTTTTCATTTTCAATCTTAAGGCTATCAAGAGAAATGTTCAATTCTTCAATCTTAGCAAGCAAATCATCATTATCATTTCTAAGATTTGGGATTGAAACATCACAAGCATTTGAATCAACCTTAGCAATTAAATTAGCATTTTCATTTCTAAGGTTGGCAATAGTGTCATGGCAAGTGCTTAGCTCACTAGATAATTTTTCACACTTTTCTACTTCTAGAGCATAAGCATTTTTAACCTTAACATGCTTTTTATTTTCCTTGATTAGGAAGTCCTCTTGAGAGTCCAAGAGATCATCCTTCTCATGAATAGCACTAATTAATTCATTTAATTTTTCTTTTTGTTGCATGTTGAGGTTGGCAAAAAGGGTACGCAAATTATCCTCCTCATCACTAGCATTACCCTCATCACTAGAGGTTTCATATTTAGTGGAGGATCTTGATTTTACCTTCTTCCTTTTGCCGTCCTTAGCCATGAGGCACTTGTGGTCGACGTTGGGGAAGAGAAGTCCCTTGGTGACAGCGATGTTTGCGGCGTCCTCGTCAGAGGAGGAGTCGGTGGAGATCTCGTCGGAGTCCCACTCCCGGCAAACATGGGCATCGCCGCCCTTCTTCTTGTAGTATCTCTTCTTCTCCTTTCTCCTCTTCTTGTCGTCGCCCCTGTCACTATCACTAGATAATGGACATTTTGCAATAAAATGACCAGGCTTACCACATTTGTAGCATACTTTCTTGGAGCGGGATTTGTAGTCCTTCCCCCTCCTTTGCTTGAGGATTTGGCGGAAACTCTTGATGATGAGTGCCATGTCCTCATTGTCGAGCTTAGAGGCGTCGATTGGTTGTCTACTTGATGTAGACTCTTCCTTCTTCTCCTCCGTCGCCTTGAATGCGACTGGTTGTGCTTCGGGCGCGGAGGGGCCATCTAGCTCGTTGATCTTCTTTGAGCCTTTGATCATCAATTCAAAGCTCACAAAATTCCCGATTACTTCCTCGGGAGTCATTAGTGTATATCTAGGATTGCCATGAATTAATTGAACTTGAGTAGGGTTAAGGAAAACAAGTGGTCTAAGAATAACCTTAACCACTTCGTGGTCATCCCATTTTTTGCTCCCGAGGTTGCGCACTTGGTTCACCAAGGTTTTGAGCCGGTTGTACATGTCTTGTGGCTCCTCCCCTTGGCGGAGACGGAAGCGACTGAGCTCCCCCTCGATCGTTTCCTGTTTGGTGATCTTGGTCACCTCGTCTCCTTCGTGCACGGTCTTCAATACGTCCCAAACTTCTTTAGCACTCTTCAACCCTTGCACCTTATTATACTCCTCTCGACTTAGAGAGGTGAGGAGTATAGTTGTGGCTTGGGAGTTGAAGTGTTGGATTTGGGCCACTTCGTCCTCATCATAATCTTCATCCCCTACGGATGGTACCTGTACACCAAACTCAACAACATCCCATATACTTTTGTGGAGTGAGGTTAGGTGATATCACATCATATCACTCCACCTAGCATAATCTTCACCATCAAACGTTGGTGGTTTGCCTAATGGGACGGAAAGTAAAGGCGTATGTTTAGGAACGCGAGGATAGCGTAGGGGGATCTTACTAAACTTCTTACGCTCGTGGCGCTTAGAAGTTACGGATGGTGCGTCGAAGCCGGAGGTTGATGGTGATGAGGTGTCGGTCTCGTAGTAGACCACTTTCCTCATCTTCTTGTGCTTATCGCCTCTCCGATGCGACTTGTGGGAAGAAGATTTCTTCTCCTTCCCCTTCCCCTTGTTGCGGGACTCTTCCGATGAAGTTTTAACGTGGCTTGTAGTGGGCTTGTCGCCGGTCTCCATTTCCCTCTTGGCGTGATCTCCCGACATCACTTCGAGCGGTTAGGCTCTAATGAAGCACCGGGCTCTGATACCAATTGAAAGTCGCCTAGAGGGGGGTGAATAGGGCAAAACTGAAATTTACAAAGTTAATCACAACTACAAGCCGGGTTAGCGTTAGAAATATAAGCGAGTCCGAGAGAGAGCATAAAACAAATCGCAAGCGAGTAAAGAAGTGAGACACACGGATTTGTTTTACCGAGGTTCGGTTCTCTCAAACCTACTCCCCGTTGAGGTGGTCACAAAGACCGGGTCTCTTTCAACCCTTTCCCTCTCTCAAACGGTCCCTCGGACCGAGTGAGCTTCTCTTCTCAATCAACCGGGAACCAAACTTCCCCGCAAGGACCACCACACAATTGGTGTCTCTTGCCTTGATTACAATTGAGATGATCGCAAGAAAGAATGAGAAAAAGAAGCAATCCAAGCACAAGAGCTCAAATGAACACAACAATCACTCTCTCTAATCACTAAAGCTTCGAGTGGAATTGGGAGAGGATTTGATCTCTTTAGTGTGTCTAGAATTGAATGCTAGAGCTCTTGTAAGTAGTTGGAAGGTGGAAAACTTGGATGACTTGAATGTGGGGGTGGTTGGGGTATTTATAGCCCCAACCACCAAACTTGACCGTTGGTGGAGGATTCTGTCGCATGACGCACCGGACAGTCCGGTGCGCCACCGGACACTGTCCGGTGCGCCAGCCACGTCACCTGGTCAAAGGGTTCTGACCGTTGGAGCTCTGTCTTGTGGGCCCGCCTGGCTATTCGGTGGTGCACCGGACAGGCCCTGTAGGCTGTCCGGTGTGCCACCCGTGCGTGCTCTGCTCCTCTGCGCGCGCTGGCGCGCATTTAATGCGTTGCAGACGACCGTTGCGCTCGAAGTAGCCGTTGCCCCGCTATCACACCGGACAGTCCGGTGTGCACCGGACACTGTCTGATGACTCACCGGACAGTCCGGTGAATTATAGCGGAGCGGATTCCCGAAGCTGGCGAGTTCAGAGTCGCTCTCCTCTGGAGCACTGGACACTGTCCGGTGGTGCACCGGATAGTCCGGTGAATTATAGCGAAGCGCCTCTAAGATTTCCCGAAGGTGAAGAGTTTAGCTTGGAGTCCCCTGGTGCACTGGACACTGTCCGGTGGCACACTGGACAGTCCGGTGCGCCAGACCAGGGCAGCCTTCGGTTGTCCCTTGCTCTCTTGAATGAACCCTTTGCTTGGTCTTTTTATTGGCTTATTGTGAACCATTGTCACCTGTAGAACTTATAAACTAGGGCAAACTAGTTAGTCCAATTATTTGCGTTGGGCAATTCATCCACCAAAATCAATTAGGAAATAGGTGTAAGCCTAATTCCCTTTCAGGTGGCAACTGTTGCTGCGGAGCTCCCTCCTCTTGGGGTGCCTGCTGCTTTGGCTGTGCACGCCTCGCACCTCTAGGCCTTTTCTCAGACATCTGTAGGAATCACACATAGTAGATCTAACTCTGCAGTCTTGTAGTATAAGAAAAGATGTATAGAAGGTCTTCTTAGAACTGAACAATTGACCAACTTCACTGACAGCTTCTCAGATAAAGAGGAAAGTGGAGACAAATGGGTTACCCAACTAAATAACTAACTTTATTAATAACTACACCAAGTTGTAGGGGATACCCACACCTTGGTGACAATCATTACAAAGATCCAACTTCAGTACATGTCCATCATAACAAGCATCCAACATAAGATAACCAAACTAACTCTAACTAAGACTGGCTAGACTAAGATACTGAACTAAGAATTATTACAGACTCCGACTCTGTCGATCTAGGGGTCTAAATCTATGCGGGTCCTGCAGTCTGAGGTACCATAGTCAAAGCGACCACGGGGCGGTGAACGGTAAGGGTGCTGAATCCCAACAGGGGCAGGAGAACCACCATCCAGATAGTGGTGTGCTGCGCACTCAGCATGCAATTCCGCAACCTCTGCCCGAACCTTGCCCAACTCGTCAAGGGCGTGGTCCAACTCTGTGTTGAGCACGGCGACCAGATTGACCATGTCGTTCAGCCTGGGATTGCCTTCACCAACTGGCGAGACAATCACACCTCCAGCACTGCCGGTCGAACGACAAGGATAGTACTACAGGACAAGGCCATTAGCTACCACGCTGAACAACGAGCAATACTAAGAAAGTGCTCGTCGTGCTGCATCTTGCATAGCTGCCTCGGCAGTGTCCCTCTCAGTAATAGAATAGTGCTCTAAGAAGGCCTCTGCACCCTGGAGATCATCGTCTGGACGGCGCACCAAGCAAGTAGCCTCCCACTGGTCTAGGTATAGTCCGCGACGATGCTAGTAGACTACACAACGGTACTCGATGGACCAAGTGTGTCGGTCGAAGGCCCAACGCAACAGGGTATCGAGAGCGTCGTGGAAGTGACACCCGCGAGCAGCGTCACGAGTGATGGGTCTAGCGATCCATCCCTCCGGCTTCGGCTCCTCAGAAAGCTCCATGCCGTGGCTCAAACTGCCACCAGCGTCGTCATCGTCTCCGTCTCCGTCAGGGTCTCCTCCAGCAGTCGAGATGCCCTATGGTGGTGCAGGGGGCATCTCTGGCTGAGGTGTAGGGGAAGGCAGCCTCTCAGACTCCACCTCCTGCTGAGGCAAGGGGGAAGAGTCCTGCTGCTCCTGGTCCTGCTCCTGGCATAGGCGCTCCTGCTCCTCATGTAGGCGACGATGTAGTCTCTCCAGCTGACTGGACTGACCTGGCACTGTGCGACGCAGGGGACGCTCCGCCAGGTGAGAAGGCAAAAAGGGGATCACAGACTTACGTGCAGTGCACCTAAGACGAGCCATCTACAAAAGACATCGTAAGCACAAGAGTAAGAGTAGAACTATGAGACCAGGAAATAAATAGACAGAAAAGTGAGACAAAACTTTTGAGATGAGTAAATAACATAGAGTTGGTCAAGACGCCCAACTTTTGAAAAGACTCTAAGGTCAAGGTAAGATTGAGGGTCTATAGTCCTTAGGTCTACCAGTCTAGTCTAGGTTAGCGGTCCGAAGTCAGCAAGGGCTATGATACCACTTATGTCACACCCGGTTTTGGAAGGCAAACCGAATGCGAACCATGTACGTGCCAGGATCAGAAACTCACATACACAGCGATTACATAATTGGACATCATCACACAATGCTTAAAATAAATAGCGGAAAGATACTTTATTACATCAAGATGTCCAAGACATCCACAGAGTCTAATACATAACCAACGATCAACATAATTATCAAAGTGCGGAATTATGAAGAGTAGATGCTAAGCCTACACAGGCAGCCGACTGGGGGTTTGCCACTAAGAAAGAACTAGAACTCGTCGTAATCCTGAAACTCCTTGAAGTCATCCATGTTGCCAGCTTCACCTCCTGAGCACTGAGAACAGTGGGGACAACCTAGGGTGGGGGTGGTGTGTAAAGCAAGGGTGAGTACACATCAACGTTCTCAGCAAATGTCCCGTTTGGCTAAAGTGGACTAGCTGTATATGGAGTTTGAGGTCAAGCAGTTGCTTTTAGGTTAGTCAAGTATTTATTATTATTAGTAGAGCCAAGTTTTAGTAATAAACCCAGTTATTACCCAAAAGTACCTCCTCAAAAGAGGAAATACCAAAGATCAGATTTTATAGCATCATAGTTAATCATCAACATAAAAGTATCCAAAGTTCTTCTAATCAAAGAGGATCCCAAGGCTGCTCTTAACCATGAGCTTGGCTGATATACCAGTTTTTAACACTCTGCAGAGGTTGTACACTTTACCCACAAGTCATGATTACCATTCTGCCCAGAGATCATGACTCCCCATTGATCACTTCCAAGGTGACCTAGCAGGGTCTCACTACGTAGCCTTTACAAAGACTCCCCTGGTGCATAGCTGCTCGGTAGGTTTCACCAGTCGTACAAACGCAGTACACCTCCCCAAGGTGGGTGACTAACAAAAACCAAATCAAATGAACCTCTGCACCCCAAGCTTGACAGAGCAAGCACTACGCCCCAGCCCCCATTGACGGCCCTCAGGCAAAGCCAACTACACCCCAGGTTCATCTAATTAATCAGCTAAGGGTGTCCCATTCCACCCTCATGGTTGTACTGTTATCCCGGGTGGTCACTCCATGAACAGGTCCTTACGAAGAGGTACTCAAGAAAAAGGCCTGAGCCCCCTAAGATATCACAAGATCATCCACATAAACAGGATAACAGTATCGTATCATAAAGGTTCACATCATGTTCATTGATTAAGTTAGGGCAATAGCATCATGCTAACCATGGTAACCCAAAAGGTAAACAAGGACAAGTGAATACATACTAGTCAATCCTTAGGTTTCATAAAGTAATGCGAGACAGTGAATCATAAAGTATGTAGGACATAGTAGGTCAGAGGACACTTGCCTTCACCAGGTTGCTGCTCAGGGAGGTCTCCAACAACACACTCAGGAACCTCGGACTGCTCGTTGTCTAAATAAAGCGAGCATGCATTCAATACATTTGGAAAGTACAAATGAACATCACACCAAACATGTACAAACATTGGAACACACCTTAAAAGGCACAATACTACATAAGGGATAATGAATTCAAAGTATAACATAAACTATAACATACCTTAACTTTATTTGAAAATAGATTACTATTTCCCTAAGTGTTATTTACAAGTACATAATCATAGATCAATTTATTTTGTTGTGACCTATAATTTACAACAGAGATGAACTCATGCAATACCTATCATTAATCTCACAAGTTTAAACATAATTAAATCTCTAAGGTTCTCCTTTTATTTATTTCATTAAATAAAACTACATCTATATTAGTTCATATTTAATCATAAAAATTAAAATATGCAGACAGTAAATGAAACCATTTTATTTAAACATAGAATAATTCTATGAACCTTTTGCAATTTGAATCACTAAATTTGGAGTTCATATGCAAAAGATATGAAATAAACAAGTTTGGGAATTCAAAATATGAAATTAGGTCTAATTCTGGGAATATTTAAAAGTCCAGGGTTCAATCTCCAAGAGTACAGGGGCCTACGCACGAAAACCAGGGACGGCGAGTTGATTTCTAGTAAACTGAGGGTCTCTTTAAGAAAACTACCACGCGAAGGGGTATCGGGTGAATCTAACCGTCAGATCTAAAATCAACGGCTGAGATTAGATCTGTGGCCGAGGGTGCGTGCGCGCGAGCGGGCGAGCGCTGACAGGCAGGCCAGGGAGTGTCAGCGACAGAGGGGGGAAAGTGCGCTGACCGAGCGGGCCAGGGAGTGTCACGGGGAAACGGACGGCTGCAGGGGTCTGAGGGGGCCCGAACCGTTCAATAAAGATCGGACGGAGGGGGTCCGAGGGGGTCCGAGCCATTCGATCAAGATCGGACAGGAGAAATCAGACCGGGAATGATGAGCGGCTACGAATGGCACTGGCAGGCGGGCCAGGGCGTGTCAGGTGTGCGTGCGTGAAGCGGTATCCCATGGTCCGGGCCGTTCGATCTGAATCGGACGGTGGGGAAATCAGACTGAGGGAAAACAGATGGCTGGGGGCGGCGTCGCTCCTCTCCGCGGTGGTGAGGTCGCCGGAGTTGAGGTAGGCGCGGGCTAGGGTGGCTCTAGGGTCGCCGGAGTTGGGCAGAGGGGAAGAGGGCGCCACGACAAACTCGATGGCGGGGAAGAGGCCATGAATCCACGGGCAGAGAGGGCAGAGCGGTGGTGAGGTGGCCTTGGGCGGGCCAGAGAAACTCCGGTGAGCCATTCCGACCATGGGGAAGGGACTTAAGGCGCGCTAAGGCTTGGGTTAGCTTCAGCAGAGATAGGAGTGACACAAAGACCTACTCCGCTGAACTAAATCAGGCCAAATCGGCCGGCCACCGCGCGAGCACGGCGAATCACCGCGGCCAAACACCAGCGAGGGTGAAATTGGCCGAGCACAGGGCACAATAAGGGAAGTTGTGCACGGTGTGGGGAATAGATATCCCCCGGGTCCACTAAAAGAGTAAAGGACCTCACGAAAGGCTCAAGGGCCCAATGAATCGTAAGGTCATTCTTTCGTGGGCCTGGGGAAAAACAGCCAGCGAAGCAGAACGACATGGGGCCGGATTGGTACAAGCCCGGACGGCCCGCAGCATCGAGCGAATGACCGCAACAGAGATCCGACTTTCCCGCGCTGGAGCCTTCATGCAACGAAGCCACGCGGGGATAAGTCGGCGAGGGTTACGTAGGGATAATCTCAAGAGGTTCACTATCTTTTAGCTACTCGTTGCTATCTTATCCACGTGTACTGCCCCACGGTCGAGTATATAAGGCCTAGGGGGCACCCATTCAGAACGATCGACCCTTTACTTAACCGCCCACAACAACTCTCTGTATTCTCGATCCAGAGAGCTCTCTTGTAGCCACATCCACCAAACATACTCATCAGGACGTAGGGTGTTACGCATCTCTAAGCGGCCCGAACCTGTAAAACTTGTCCACTGTCCCTCGTGCGATCGGCGCGAACCATTTTGCTACAGTTGTCGACATCGTCCTACTCCTAAAACACCTTGAGGGGCAACCCCGGGTGTGCGGTCGGACCCAAAACACCGACAGCTGGTGCGCCAGGTAGGGGGTGTGTCGACAATCCAAGCTAGCTCAATGGCCATCTCTTTCTATAGCAAGATCACCCTGCGTCCCGGATCCGTGCTCCACTTCGGAACAATCTCATTTGTAGCGGATGAAGAAGGAATTCTGCACCGCATCGCGGATCCGCCGGAAAAAAGGTCTCCCCCAACAAACTCCGAAAATACCGGAGAAGCACAACCTCCAGCTCTCCGGATGAGGATCGTCTCCGGAAAGCCGGGAGTCAAGAGCTCGCTGACCCGGAGAACTCCGCTGCCTACTTTTCCGACAAAAGAGTGGACACAGATCGCAAGAAAAAAGGTAACCGGGGGGAAGCAAGTTGCTCTTTCCGTCCCTCATGCTTCAAAGGGGGACGAGAAGAAGATCACCACAACAGCAGCACCGTTCTACCCCGACGTCCTCTTCATTGGGAGAGCGGAGTCACCCGTTGTCTCCGACGACGAGCCGACTGTACCTGGGGAGGAACCGCCTCAACGAGAGTCCCGTCGACGGAGGAACCGGCGCAGGAACGTTCGACGACATCATGCAGCCGGAGAGCGGAATCCGGAACAGCCTGTCTCGCGAGACGAGGTCTTGGAGGTAGGAGAAACTCCGGAAGAACGCGTCTTCAGAGAACGAAGGAACTCCCGACGACGTGATCGCCGACGAGCTCAGGAACAGGCTGAGCAGGATGCAAGGCAGCGTCGAGAGAATCCATTCTTCGGGCGCAACCTGAATCCCGACTTCGCCCGAGCTATGAACACCCCGAGCAAAGTCGGAGGGGTACTGGCTCGGATAGCTGAGGGACTTCCACGGACTCCTGACGCCGATGGCTACCGACGACTATTCACCCAGGCGGCCAACCATCTTCTACCGCTTGCTCACCCGCCGAACGATCTACGACACGCCATCAACAGTCGCCGAGACGCGCGAAGCTCCATCAATGCTTCACGCGAGCGGCGGCATGAGAACGAGATTCGCCGTCGGGAGGAGTATGACCGGGATCACGGCATCCCGACTCAGAGCCAAGCTACCAGAACTGAGTCGGCAACGGCCTCAACTAGCGGAATCACCCGGGGGCGGTCGAGGAACCACAATCACAACTCCCCTCCCCGGGACAGACATCGTCCCCGACGACAGGAGGACACGTGCGGAGTGTCCGCTCTGACTCCGCGCCTCAGGGCCATCCAATGGCCTCCCAACTTCAAGGTATCCAATGTTGACAAATATGAACCTAAGCAAGATCCATGGGGTTGGCTAGCCGTCTACACCACCGCTGCTCGAGCTGCCGGGGCGTCCGAAGACGTGATGACCGCGTACTTACCCATTGTCCTTGGGCAAGACGCGCTGCAATGGCTGCGACATCTACCCCGACACTGCATCGACGTCTGGGGCGACTTCAGTCGACGCTTCACCGCCAACTTCCAGTCCCTCTCCGACAAGCCAGCGCAACCGTGGGACCTCAAATCCATCAAGCGCCGGGGGGACGAGACTCTCCGGTCGTACCTCAAAAGGTTTCAGACCATGAGAAATCGTATCCCCGAGGTCACGGAGGCGGCCGTGATCGAGGACTTCTACAGAGGATCCAATGACTCGGTTTTCGTCCGAGCCATACTACAGAAGGCACCGACTACCTCCGAGGAGCTGTTCCGGGAAGCCGACCTCTACATCACCGCCGACGAGCGAGCCCAGGACCTCATCGGAGGAGCAAAGCCCGCACCGGCAGCACCACGACGCGACACGAACCAGCAACCCGACAAGCGATGGGAGAAGAGGCCTCGCGAAGAAGTGCACGCTGCCGGACCACCTGCCTCTCGCGCCCGAGGAGGACCTCGTGGAGGCGAACGCACGTTGGACGACATCCTCGACGCCCAGTGCCCGTACCACAAGGACATGCGCCACACTCTTCGTAACTGCCGAGACTTCAAGCATTCCGTCGGACACGGCCGACCCTTCCAACCTTTACCTCCTCCTCCGTCGAGGGGGGGACCAGATGAACCACGACAACCCCATCGGCAGGAGGAGGGAGGAGGAGGAGGAGCTTTTCCATGCGTTGACAGGGAGGTCAACGTCATCTTCGGCGGACACGGATCGCAGGAGAGCAGAAGACAGCAAAAGCTCAACGATCGCCAGATACTGGTGGCGACCACCGGCCCTCCCGCCCCATACCGGTGGTCAGAACACCCAATCACCTTCACTCGGGCAGATCAATGGCTCAACTTCGACCATCCGGGCAAATACCCGCTTCTCGTCGATCCGGTGATCAGAGAGAGCCGGGTGAAGAAGGTGTTAGTGGACGGGGGGAGCAGCATCAACGTCACCTTCCCCCGGACACTCCAAGGCTTGGGAGTTCACCTCAAAGAGCTCCACGAGTCGGACACTCCTTTCTTCGGCATCGTGCCGACGGAAGGGGAATACCCGCTGGGCCACATCTACATGCCAGTCACCTTCGGAACTCCGGAGAACTACAGAACCGAGTTCCTGAGGTTTGAAGTGGCGAACTTCGACTGCGGGTACAACGCCATCATCTGGAGGCCTGGATTGGCCAAGTTCATGGCCATTCCGCATTACACATACATGATACTGAAGATGCCAGGACCGCGAGGGATCATAACTGTGCGCGCCGACTTCCAAGGCGCCGCAGAATGTTTCCGAGTGGCTATTCAAGCAGCCCTCACCGCCAAGCCATCGACAGCTCCCTCCACAATGGCGAACTCTAAGCCTAAGGAGGACCTCACAGTACCGGCAAGCGAAGCTCAGACCGCGACCTCTATGCGGCTGACTGAAGAAACCAAGAGAATCAACCTGGGGTTCGCTGATGAGCGCAAGACGGCTATCATCAGCTCCAGCTTGGATGACAAATAGGAAAGCGCGCTCGTCCGGTTTCTGCAAGATAACCGAGATGTATTCGCATGGCAACCTGCGGATATGCCGGGAGTCCCAAGAGAACTGGCCGAGCACAAACTGAAGGTTTACCCCCAGGCAAGGCCGATTCGGCAAAAATTATGTCGTTTCACGCCTGACAAGAGAGAGGCCATTCGCGCCGAGTTAGCTCGCTTGGTCGCAGCTGGATTCATTAGAGAAGTATTACATCCCGAGTGGTTAGCCAACCCTGTTCTTGTACTCAAAAAGAATAAAGTGGATTGGCGCATGTGTGTTGATTATACTGATCTCAACAAACACTGTCCGAAGGATCCTTTCGGGCTCCCGAGGATAGATCAGGTGGTGGACTCCACCGCTGGATGCTCTATGCTGTCTTTCCTGGATTGCTATTCTGGATACCATCAGATTAGTCTGGCAAAGGAAGATGAAGAAAAAACGGCATTCATTACTCCGTTTGGTGCTTTCTGTTATACCTCCATGCCGTTTGGCCTCAAAAACGCTGGAGCAACTTACCAGAGAGCCATTCAAACATGCTTAGCCGATCACTGGGGCAAGCGTGTGGAAGCCTATTTGGATGACGTGGTAATCAAAACACAGGACTCAGAGGACTTCATCGAAGACTTGCAACTGGTTTTCAACAGTCTGAGGTGGTATAGATGGAAGCTTAATCCCGAGAAATGTGTTTTCGGAGTACCAGCCGGAAAGTTACTCGGGTTTATTGTCAGCCACCGAGGAATTGAAGCTAATCCAGATAAGATTGAAGCTATCATGAAGATGGAAGCACCTCGATCGCAGAAGAAGGTTCAGCGACTTACTGGATGCATGGCAGCTTTAAGCAGATTTATATCCAGGCTGGGAGAAAAAGGTCTGCCATTTTACAAGTTACTCAAAAAGGTGGATAAGTTTCAATGGACTTCAGAAGCGCAAGAAGCTCTAGATGCTCTGAAAAAATTCTTGACAACACCACCAGTACTGAAACCACCTCGGCGAGCTACGTCAACTCAACCAGCTGAAGATTTGCTACTGTATATCTCTTGCACGACTCACGTGGTAAGCACCGCGTTAGTAGTCGAGCGAGTAGAAGAAGGACATGCCTATCCAATACAACATCCTGTCTACTTCATTAGTGAAGTCCTCGGCCCCTCAAAGAAAAAGTACCCTCAAGTTCAGAAGCTATTGTACGCAGTACTTCTAACTGCCCGCAAGCTGCGTCACTACTTTGACGACCACAAAGTCATAGT
The DNA here is from genome assembly GCA_029449295.1 of Zea luxurians. Lineage (NCBI taxonomy): Eukaryota > Viridiplantae > Streptophyta > Magnoliopsida > Poales > Poaceae > Zea > Zea luxurians. The sequence goes on along the minus strand of JAOPSE010000014.1, from coordinate 14,623,626 downwards.
AGTTACAAGTTTTCCAATAGGGGATATTCTTCACGACAAGGAAGCCATCGGTCGAATAGCCAAGTGGGCTTGTGAGCTGGGATCTCATGACATCGAGTTCCGACCTCGCACTGCCATCAAAACTCAAGCACTGGTTGATTTCGTATCGGAGTGGACTGAACAACAAGTACCAGACAACCCGGAAATTGCAGAAGTATGGCGAATGTATTTTGATGGCTCACTAAAGTTGCAGGGAGCAGGAGCGGGGATTCTCTTCACTGCGCCTAGAGGTGAACACCTCAAGTACGCCCTCCAGTTGCTATTCCCAGCCTCCAACAATGCAGCCGAGTATGAAGCTTTGATCCATGGATTGAACATTGCCATATCGTTGGGCGTCAAAAGATTAATGGTATACGGAGACTCTCTGGTAGTCATCAGCCAGATAAACAAGGAGTGGGATTGCTCAAGCGATTCAATGGGAAAATACTGCACTGCCGTCCGAAAGCTGGAAGATAAATTCGAGGGTCTGGAATTTCATCATGTAGAAAGAGATCGGAACACAGCAGCCGATGTACTATCCAAACTGGGGTCCGGTCGAACTCAGGTCCCACCCGAGGTTTTCGTGCAAGAAATTCTGCGGCCAAGTATCTCAATGGATCAAACAGAAGAGTGCAACATCATAGATCAACCCGAGTCAGATCCTGATGACTGGAGAAGGCCGATCATTAAGTATATAAAGAATGAAGAAGAACCAGACAACAAGAATTTGGCAGAGCGTATTGCAAGACAATCGGCTCACTATACAATTATTGGGGAGACATTATACAGAAGGGGTGCATCAGGCGTCCTCATGAGGTGCATTCTCCCGTCCGCTGGGAAACAACTTCTGGAGGAGGTCCATGCTGGGCAATGTGGAATACATGCAGCCTCCAGAACACTAGTCGGGAAGGTCTTCAGGTCAGGATTCTATTGGCCAACAGCAAAGAACGATGCAGCCGAGTTAGTTCAAAGGTGCGAAGCCTGCCAATACTTGTCAAAGCAACAACACATGCCAGCACAGCAACTGCAGACCATACCAGTAACTTGGCCTTTCGCATGCTGGGGACTGGATATGATAGGACCTTTCAAGAAAGCTCAAGGGGGATACACTCATGTATTGGTAGCAATCGACAAATTCACTAAATGGATAGAGTTCAAGCCCATTGCCTCCTTAACCTCTGCTAAGGCCGTGGAATTCATACAAGACATAATATTCAGATTCGGGATACCAAACAGCATCATAACTAATTTAGGATCCAACTTCACAAGTTCAGAATTCTTTGACTTCTGCGAGCAAAAGAGCATTCAGATCAAGTATGCATCTGTAGCCCATCCAAGAGCCAACGGGCAAGTTGAGCGAGCCAACGGGATGATATTGGATGCACTCAGGAAAAAGATCTTCGATAAGAATGAAAAATTCGCAGGAAAGTGGATAAGGGAATTACCCTATGTTGTTTGGAGCCTAAGAACCCAACCTAGTCGAGCTTTGCATGGAAACACTCCTTTCTTCATGGTCTATGGGTCGGAGGCAGTGCTACCTGCTGATCTCAAGTTTGGGGCGCCAAGGCTGATCTTTGAAAGCATAGCAGAAGCTGAGACCACCAGGCTGGAGGACATAGATGTACTCGAGGAAGAACGGTTAAACGCAGTAATCCAATCAGCAAGGTACCAGCAGACTCTAAGGCGCTATCACGACAAGGCTGTGCGACAACGATTCTTCTCAGTAGGAGATCTCGTCCTCCGCCGAATTCTAACGGGAGAGGGACGACACAAGTTATCACCCTTATGGGAAGGACCCTTCGTGGTAGCAGAAGTCACTCGGCCCGGATCGTATCGCCTCACTCAGATGGATGGCACAGAAGTTGGGAACTCCTGGAACATAGAACACCTCAGAAAGTTTTATCCCTAGCTGTACCTCAAAACTGCTGGGATAATGATGATGTACTCTGTAAAGTGGAAATATGTCATCAATAAAAAAGAGGTCTCAAGGATACTCAATTCATTCACGATTGACTTGCATTCTTACTGAACTCAGGGTGACCACTATGCCCTGCTAACGGAGCAATCGACTTAAGTCGGCAACGACTTAAGGCGGTGCAACATGCTCACGCTTACTTAACTCGGGGTGACCACTATGCCCTGCTAACGGAGCAATCGACTTAAGTCGGCAACGACTTAAGGCGGTGCAACATGCTCACGCTTACTTAACTCGGGGTGACCACTATGCCCTGCTAACGGAGCAATCGACTTAAGTCGGCAACGACTTAAGGCGGTGCAACATGCTCACGCTTACTTAACTCGGGGTGACCACTATGCCCTGCCAATGGAGCAATCGACTTAAGTCGGCAACGACTTAAGGCGGTGCAACATGCTCACGCTTACTTAACTTAGGGTGACCACTATGCCCTACAAACGCAGCGATCGACTTAAGTTGGCAGCAACTTAAGACCGGTGCAACATGCTCGCGCCTATATAATTCAGGGGATGACTTCCATATCCCGCAAACAAATTTCATAATCATCATGCGTCATTACTGCCAACTCATTAACTAATACATTCTGATACAATGAGAGAGTAATTATGTCATTCGAATGGTAAACTGGTGTCCTCTAACAAATACTCGATCATGCAAACCGCGCGCTTGGAGCACGCAAAATGTTTTTCTATTTTGCAACGTCTTTCTCAGGAGCGACCGACGAAGAAGGGCGACTCGAGGAATCAGGAGCGGCGTTCACGTTAGCCCTTATGTCTTCAGGAACAACCACGCCGGGTCTCCTCATCAAGATTCGTCCCGCCCGAATAGCCTTGTCCAGGGCTTTGTCGCGTTGGGCCTTGAGAGTAACAGAAGTTTCTTCAGCAGTTTTAGCAGCCAGTCGAGCGCTCTCTAACTCCTGGGCAATGGATTTTTTTAAAGCTCGGAGCCCTTTGATAGTAGCATCCTTCGCTGATATCAACTGCTTAAGCCGGGTTACCTCCTCCATGGATTCCTGCAGCTTACGACGTTGGAGGTCTAATTCTTCCATGGTGAAGCGATGACTTCTTTCCAAGATAGTCAGCGAATTGTTAGAATCTCGATACAACCTGTCAAGATTGTCACGAGAAGCAGCAAGGATACGTTTTTCTTCCTGCAAGCACAAGTCAGTTCCTTCAAAAAACCAAGCAAGTAATAGGAGCACAGCAAGGCAAAGCACAGTTTCGTATATCACCTTTTCAGAGTCAAGCTGAGCATGAAGAGAAGAACTCAGTGCATTGGCATCATCTAAGGCAGCGGAGACCTGACTCAGCTCAATCTGACTTTGAGAGTACTTTTCCTCAAAATCAGTGCATCTCTGAGCCAATTCAGCCTGATCTCGAGAATGTTTTTCCTCAAGAATTGCAATCTGCCGAGTCATTCCTAGCAAGAGGTAATCAAACAAAACGAGGTCAGAAGGTAAAAAAGTCCACAACAAAGGCGAAGAAAAGAAAAAAGGGCACTAACCAGTGTTAGTCGCCTCCAACTCGGATACACGACGATGAAGTGACACTGGATTCCAACACATAAGAGACGAAGCTACTTCTGGGACGGAAGCACCCTGCGATCTCAGCTGGCTGGCCATCCCATCCACCAAAACCTGATGAGAAGAACAGATGAGCATAATGACAAAAGTCCATGCAACGTAAAGATCAAGTCAAAAAACAGCACAGTACCTGGAGGTTGGAAAAGAACGAAGGGATCCCCAAATCAGGAGAAATCAGCTGATAATCAGGCGCAAGGCCACCACCCGAAGCAGCTTGCAACGGACCAGTAGGAATCAGCTCAGCGCCTTCAACAGAGCCGAACGCCCGATCAATGGGGACGCTGCCCTCTAAAGCGACCCCCTGGTCCAAAGTTTGGGCTACCACCATGCAGCCGGAGTGTGGAGGTGATCCCGCGTGAACGTCCATGGAAGTGCAGGAAGGAGACCCTGCTTGGGCACCCTCGGGGGCTGGGTCATAGTTGGCACTACCCACTTGAGCCGGATCATCCCCGGCAGCACCCTCGGGGGCTGGGCAGTGGCTTACATTCTTCATCCGAGCTAAGTCATCCCCGGCGACATCCTCGGGGGTTGGGCATGTGTCAGCACCATTCTTGAGGTCCAGACTCTCCGCAGTAACCACCTCTAAGGTTGACGGGCCTTCAACCACTTCCATGGAACCAGAACGATCCAAGTTAGCATCCCGACCCTCGAGATCGCGCTCTAAGGTCGACGAGGCACGGGGTGACCTCAACCCAGCATCAGGCACGGCAGCGCAAGCCTCCATCGCATCATCATCCACTGGCTCTGATAACAAGTCCTCTGGGACCATATCTTCAAGAGTCTGACCAAAGTTGGCCAGGGACAGTTCTTGCAGACCAATGAGGGCAGACAAAGCAGGAGAGGGAACTCCACTACTTTCACCACTGGCAAGGAATTGTCGACTGTTCTTCCGAGTTAGAGGGACCTCATTCTCTTCCTCCCTGTCGTCTTCATCAGCAACACAGGCAACACCCCCATTGGGATCAGCGACAGATGGAGTACACCCATTGGGATCAACAACAAACATACCACACCCATTGGGGTCAGCATCAGTAAATCCAGGCACGGGAACCTCCTAAGCAGCAGGAACCAAGGGACCAGCGCCCCGATCCAAACTAGATACTTGTCGAAGACGTCTCTTTTTCTTTTTCTGCTCATCAGCAGAAAGATCAGTTTGATTGGCTCGGCAAGGACGTCTCGGGCGAACACGGACAGGTCTCTGAACATCCAAGGATGTACCAGCTTCTGGGAGAGGCGCCACCGCCAATGTCCCAGCAGGAGCAGCATCAGAAGAATCTTCAGCCAGCATATCAAGCATAGCACTTATTTCTGCATCATTAGGATCCAAAGGCACCTCAAAATGGACTTGTCGTTCGTCATCAGGAATCTCCCCAAGCGAGGCAACCAAAGCACTGACTTCTTCATTAGAGGGTCGCGTTCTAAGGCCCGAATTGCCATCAGTCGCAGGTGGATTTGACACGAAAAGAGTGAAGACTTTGGCAGGAGGCAAATTCCAGGCCGAGTATGCCACCGGAGCACCAACATTGGACACCTTGCCCCTGAGAATCATTTCCAGTCGGCTCACCAAGTCTGCAGAAGGGATTCTCCTGTTGGTAACCCGAGTTGAGTCGGCTATCCCTCGATACAGATAAGCTGGGTGGACCCTATCTTTCAGTGGCTGAATGTTCTTGAAAACGAAGTCAGCAACCACAGCTTCAGCAGTTAGACCTCTCTCTTTCAGCAGTCCAACTTCAGCTAGCAACACACCGGCTTCAGCTACCTCCTCGTCTGTGGGAGACTCGGTCCAGCTTGGGGTGCGAACGTCTGGCTGTCTTCCCGACCGGGGGGGAGAGAATTTCCATAATTATCAACTATGAACCACTCTAGACGCCATCCCTTAATGCTGTCTTTAAGGGGAATCTCAAGATATTCAGTCTTCCGTCCCCGACGCATCTCCAAACTGGCACCCCCGACCAACTGATGTTGTCCCCCGGCCATCCCAGGGCGACAATGATACAGATATTTCCATAAACCAAAATGTGGCAGCACGCCAAGAAAGGCTTCGCATAAGTGGACGAAGATGGAGATTTGCAGAATTGAGTTAGGGTTCAGATGGGTCAGGTTAATGTGGTAGAAATTAAGGAGACCACGGAAAAAGGGAGAGATGGGAAGGCCAAGGCCGCGGAGAAGAAAAGGAGCGTAAACTACAGACTCGTGGGTATCCTCCGTCGGGACAGTAGTCCCGTGGCAAATCCGCCAAGAACAGAGTTCCCGCGGAGGAAGAACCCCGATGGACACGAGGTGGAGGAGTTCAGCTTCGGAGATGATAGACATGTGGTTACCTGCAAAAGGCAACTGGCTGTTGGGATCGATTGGAGGAATCACCACAGCGGACGAGCTCGCGATTTTCCTCTTGGGAGCCATCTCGATTCTACCAGTGAGCAGATTGGAGGCGAGCGCAGAGAGGATTCGGAAGCGGGATTGCAAGAACAAGGGCGCGGAAAGCAAAGGTGGCTAAAAGCGCAGCTCTTATGGGATATTCTCAAGCCAGATACCGTTTCAAAAAGTGCCCAGTCATCACCCGGCGGTTATTTCCAAAACCCCAGCATGCCACGTGGTCATTCGGCAGTTATCTCCAAAAAGCCGATAGGCCACCTCATCACTCGGTTATCATCCTCAAAATAGCTCATGCGGCCTGCTATCACTCGGCGTTGCCTCTAAAACGCTGATCTCGTGTTCAATCGCTCGGCATTACTTCCAAAATGCCGACGGCGACCTTCAATCACTCGGCGTTGCCTCTAAAACGCTGATCTCATGTTCAATTGCTCGGCATTACCTCTAAAATGCCGACGTCGACCTGCTCTCACTCGGCGTTGACCCTAAAACGCCGATTTCATACTCAGCCGCTCGGCATTACCTCTAAAGTGCCGACGTCACCATCCAATCACTCGGCGTTGCCTCTAAAACGCTGATCTCGTGTTCAATCGCTCGGCATTACTTCTAAAATGCCGGCGGCGACCTTTAATCACTCGGCGTTGCCTCTAAAACGCTGATCTCGTGTTCAATCGCTCGGCATTACTTCTAAAGTGCCGACGGCGACCTTCGACCACTCGGCGTTGCTTCTAAAACGCTGATCTCACGATTCAATCGCTCGGCATTACTTCTAAGATGCCGACGTCGACCTTCAAACACTCGGCATTGCCTCTAAGACGCGGGTACAGCGTTCAGTCGCTCGGCATTACTTCTAAAACGTCGATACAGACTACAAGATTACTCGGCAGCTACTTCTGGAAGCGTCAATATGATGTCCAAGTTATTCGTCTACTGTCTCAAAAGAATCAGTTTTATAAACAAGCAAAGCAAGTCATCAAGAAGAAGCCAACGTCATTCTTTCATTAAGGGAAGACAATAAGTTTACAAATCAACTCTTTGCGAGTTGATGCTTCCCTACTATTACTATACTACATTACACTACTACTACACTACGCTACACTACTCTACATTACTACTACATTATTCTAACTATACTAAACTATACTAATATCTAAGAAGACCAGTGGCGTCTAGCCACTGGCCCTGCCCCTGCCGCCGCCGCCGCCCTTGGTGCTGCCCTTGCTGCTGCCGCCCTTGGTGCTGCCCTTGCTGCTGCCGCCCTTGGTGCTGCCCCTGCTGTCGCCGCCGTCGCCGCTGCTCCTGCCACTGCCGCTGCCGTCGCCGTCGCCACCGTCATCGTCGTCGCCGTCGTCGTCGTCGTCGTCCTCATCCTCACCACCGCCGTCCGAGTCCTCCTCATCCGAGGAGTACTCCGACTCATCCGAGCCCTCGAGCCCGGAGCGCTCGACGGCCCGGATGTATGTCCAGACTTCCGCGGCTATCCCCTGGGAGTCGTCCGAGTCATCGGACGACGCCGGGGGAGAGACGGGAGCCGGAGATCCCTCGGACTCGGAGGAGAACTCCTCCTCCGAGTATTCCGAGTCACCGAAATCCTCCGATGGAGGAGTCGGTTCGCGCTTGCGCTTGTTGCTTTTGCCCATGGTAGAAGCAAGCGGGAGAGAAGAGAAGGAAGCAGTAAAGAACAGCGAAGAGATGTTAAGAAACCAGAGGGGCAACAGCGTTATTTATAGAAGGGAAAGGCAACCGCTCACCTCCAACCGCGGTCACTGAACAGTCGCAAAGCATTCAATAAGCACTTCCACCCGTCTGGAGACACGTCAGGCGGCTGACGCCATTTCATGCAACACTACACCCATTGGGACTCCAGTCAACAGCGCAAAGGATATGATTACACTCGCCGTCCCATCACATTACAACTCAGAAGCAGCCGGCTAAAACACTCAGCGTACCAAGCCGTCCCTTGCCCACACCCATTGGGGGGGACGCCCAGGAATTATCAGTATATTTTTCAAAATGGTCACATCTGTGCAGAGCATGCAGTGAATGCCTCAAGACAAAAATGAGATATCAACAAGAGTTAGAGGGAAGCCAAATATAGCCAGCAGAGTGCAAAATATGGTCGACAGACACGACTTGAAGACTAGACAGAGAACGTCCATCAAATGTCCAATCAGTCACAGAGCAAATAAATTACACTACCTAGCAATATATGGAAGGATTGCAAACTCGGCTGCAAAAGACAAAATACATGCTGACCTCTGAAGCATAATATTGATGACATAGCACGGATGACATCATGCCAACTTTTTTGCAAGCAGAAAGGGTAATCTTCAGCAAAAGGACATAAAAAGAAGACCTTCAAGTGAATTATCCTCAAAAATCCACTTGAAGGTCGGGGGCTACACCCATTGGGTGCACCTCCGGTGCACCCTATGGATTATCATTCCAAGCCGAGATAGTGCCGATTTCTAAAGCATGGGACAAGATTAAAAAAGCCAACCCTCAACCAAAATGAGCGAACACAAATGGAAATGATCTCTACTGAAGACCTTCGAGTAGATTATTTTCTAAAATCTACTCGAAGCTCGGGGGCTACACCCATTGGGTGCACCTCCGGTGCACCCAATGAAGTTCGGAATCCTACAAATTGGAATGCCGACCTCTAAGGCACAGGCGCGAAGCCAGATTTTGGTCAACGAGTGATCGGAGCAGGAGAAGACAACAGGAAGCCACCTTTCTTCAGATTACCTGCAAGCTGGACCTGAGATCTTCGGGTTGATTATCTCTAAATTAACCCAAAGATCGGGGGCTTGTGGGGAATAGATATCCCCCAGGTCCACTAAAAGAGTAAAGGACCTCACGAAAGGCTCAAGGGCCCAATGAATCGTAAGGTCATTCTTTCGTGGGCCTGGGGAAAAACAGCCAGCGAAGCAGAACGACATGGGGCCGGATTAGTACAAGCCCGGACGGCCCGCAGCATCGAGCGAATGACCGCAACAGAGATCCGACTTTCCCGCGCTGGAGCCTTCATGCAACGAAGCCACGCGGGGATAAGTCGGCGAGGGTTACGTAGGGATAATCTCAAGAGGTTCACTATCTTTTAGCTACTCGTTGCTATCTTATCCACGTGTACTGCCCCACGGTCGAGTATATAAGGCCTAGGGGGCACCCCTTCAGAACGATCGACCCTTTACTTAACCGCCCACAACAACTCTCTGTATTCTTGATCCAGAGAGCTCTCTTGTAGCCACATCCACCAAGCATACTCATCAGGACGTAGGGTGTTACGCATCTCTAAGCGGCCCGAACCTGTAAAACTTGTCCACTGTCCCTCGTGCGATCGGCGCGAACCATTTTGCTACAGTTGTCGACACCGTCCTACTCCTAAAACACCTTGAGGGGCAACCCCGGGTGTGCGGTCGGACCCAAAACACTGACACACGGGGATGGGTGTCTCACCTCGGGGCGGATCTCAGGGAGGCTTGGCGCGGACTCTGGCGATCTGGATGGCCGGGGACGCTGGCGCGAGTCTCCGGCGGCGGCTGGCGGCGAGGGCAGAGCGCGAGAGAGGGTGAGGGTGTGTGAAATGAGGTGAGGGGTGTGCACGGGGCACCGGCGGGGCTATAAGAAGAGAGTTGGGCGTGTGGGCGGGCGTCGTGGCTGAGAAACCTGGCGACGTGCGCGAGTGCGCATGCGCCGGTCCACGGCGACGTGCGGAGAGGGCGGAGCTGACAGGGCTGGCCCACGGCGCAGAGAGAGAAAAGAGGGACGCTCGGGGCAATGGCTCGACGACTGGCGATCCGGGCCCGCAAGACAGAGAGAGAGGGAGCGAGTGAGGGAAGGAAGCTGGAGCCGACAGGCGTTGTCCGCCTGTCAGGGGCAGCAGGCGCACGCGCGGGACTGGGCCTGACTGGGCTTAGTGGGCTGACTGGGCTGCTTTCCTTTTTCTTTTTCTCTGAATTTTCTAATTCCTTTTCTATTTCTTTTTCTATAGGGTTTTCAAATCCAAATTCAAACTAGGTTTCAAATTCAAATAAATTCAAACATGTGCAACACTCCAAAGAATATTTTTAGCTCAGCATGATGCAACATGTCATGACTCAAAATGTTTTTGCAAAATAAATAATTAAATCTCTCTAACTTAAGCAAATTCTACTTAAAAAGGAGAAAGGGAGAGAGAATCTAGAGAGGGAGAAAACCTAGAGTGAGAAAAAGGAAGTGTAACACCTGATTTTGGGTGATAATTAGAAAAAATTTTATGCCCCCAAAATCAGGGTGTTACAATGAGGGAGGGACGTGCCGGGGATTTTGACGGCGAGCTCCATGGCGGCGATTAATGGGTTGGACGAAGAGGGGAAAGGCGAGCTTGAGATGGCGAACAGAAGAGGGTCGGATAATTGTACCCAAGAGTTCGGCCGAGAAGGGAACAGTCAAGGCGAGCTCCCAGGCGCGATCCGCGGCGAGGGGTTCGGTGTTCAGTTGGGGAAGGAGCTACTGACAGTTGGGTCCTAGGAGATAGTGACTAGGTCTGACCGCGCATAGGGGTGTCACAGATAGGTCGGTCCCACCTGTCCGTGGTATAGGCTCTATCTGCGTGTAAGCAAGTCAGACGCGCGCGTAGAGAGAAAAGGCATTAGGCCGAGATGGCTGGGCCGCGAGGGGGAGAAGGGAGATGGGCCGAGGGCGCCAGAATCGGCCCAGGTGCGTTTTCCCTTTTTGTTTTGTTTTTCTTTTATAATTTCTGTTTTATTTCCAAATCAAAAATTCAAACGAAATTCGAATTCTGATTTTAATCTCTAGGTTTCAAACATCAAACCAAATTCTAATACTTCTATTACTTGCACTGAAATTATTTATTTATTATTATTATTTATTCTTCTCCCTATTATTTAAATATGGAAGAAAGGAATTACTTTATTAAAATTTCCTTTCTCCCTTTGTTTTATATTTTCATTTATAGGTTGAGGTCAATTAAAGTTATGATTCCTTAATTCAAATAAGATGCTTCACAGAAATATCATCAGCATGAGGTGCACATTTCCTTATTCATTTATTTGTTATTTGCATAATTTAATGCCATTAGTTGAGTATGTAGAGAAAAATATAAAGAAAATCAAGGCATCCCCAAAACACCCACTTATAAATTTACTTATTTATTTATTTTATTTTTTTCTACCAATTTTGGGCTTTACAAAGAGCAATTCCACTGTAGCAAGACATAAGACGTAGGGTATTACACTCCTTCATGGCCCAAACATGTACAAGTCCCTATGTTGTTCGCATTCCGTCATGCACCGCATGAACCATCGAGCTAATCATTGACGTCGCCATAATAAAAGTACTGAGTGGGACATCTTTTGGTCACTTGTTCTCAAATGCTATGAATCAAGAACAAGGCAACACATGTTAATGGTTAAAGACCTTCGTCCTTCGAAGCTTTGTCTCCTTTAGGATACAATAATCTTCAGACGAAGGCCATGAAGCACGTACCTTCATCATTTCAGTAAACATGGACATAAACAGAGATATGGAACACAGAGGAAACAAGAATAATCATTTCGAATCATTAGACTGTTCATATTTCTATTGTATAATTATAAACGAACATAAATGATATTTGAATTATATTTGTACCTTCGGCTTAACAGAAGGTAAAAAAGCTAGAGTGACGTGTGAGTGAATACAAGTCAGTGTGAACAGTACGTTGTTACTGTTCATCTATTTATAGGCACAGGACACAGCCTGAGCAAAATTACATTCATGTCCCTGACATTTACTATTAGGCAAAAGGCAAGCTGTCGAGGACTAGATAGTCTTTTCTCTTTTAGGTCGGTTTCATTCTCCACCACAGTCCTTGTGCTAAGTCGAAGCTTCTCCAGCCACAGCTTCGGAGTTGGTTCATCCTTCTCCCAGATCACGCTTTTCATACCATACACACCTTCAACTTAAGGCCGAAGCTTCCTGCGACAGTATACTATATTGGAAATCATGTTAGTCATGTTTTTGAGGACCTTCGAAAGATGAAGGTCCCCAACAGTAGCCTCTCGTAGTATTAATTTGTTCTTATGTCTAACAAATTCAGACAGCAACGTGAACAAAGGCCTTTAGCCGAAGGTCCGAAAAACACCTTCCCTTCGCTAGAATAGCGAAAGTCAGTGACAAATGGGGCCCGCCAAGTTGCAATGCACTAGGCATATAAATAGAAACCCACAGCGACAGCATCTGCTGCGCCATTTCAATCGCTTGTGTTATTTTCTTGCTGTCAGATTTCACTTGTTTTGTGAGCTTCGGCATTTGTTCAATTGTCCACCAAATGGCTGACGAGAAGAAGGTTGCTGATCCTGCCTTTGCAGGTTTTTATGAGGCCATGGAAAAAACACAGAGAAGATTACAAACGAGATACTAGCTGATTTGTCTGAAGATTCTGACGATAGTGAAAGCTTTGATACGGAGAGTGAAGACGAAGATGCGGAAAATCGGCCCTGGCGACCAAGTCACACTATCTTCAGAAAATCATCCATTAAGCAGAGTCAAATTGACACTATGAAAGGGAGATATTTCTGAGATATTTCAATTGTGAGAGCTAGAGGAGATAGCGCTGCACCTACTCCCGAAGAGGATGAGGTGGTTGTTTACAGGAGCTTTATGAAGGCAGGGCTTCGGTTCCCATTAAGCAAATTCCTGGTTGAAGTGTTGAAGACATTCGAAATTTTTCTTCATCAAATTACCCTTGAAGCCATTATCAGGATGGGGGTTTTCATTTGGGCCGTGAGAAGCTAGAGGCTAGAGCCTAGCGCAAAGTGCTTCTGCAACATGCACGAGCTGCTGTATGAGACGAAGGCTACTGGCAAGGAGCAGTAACACAACAACTTCTGTTGTTGTGGCTTTGTGCCTCGCCCTGATGTAAGTTACCCGGTTCCAACATTCCGAAAGAGGTGGCCCGGGGCCTGGATGGAGGAATGGTTTTATGTTAAGAATAATTTAGTTGAGAGGGAAGACATAAAAGGAATTATTCAACGCCCCATTTGGTCTCGCTTCGGCATTAAGAGGCCAGCCACCGCTCTTGGGAATGATATTGAAGCATGCCAGAGAAGCTTCAACATTGTGTGTACTTTTATTAGCATAAGAGACCTGGTTCAAGAACACATCGTCTATAGAGTATGGCCGCTTGTGAGTGAATGGGAGATGCTGAAGGAGGCTGCTGCCAGGTCTAGTCAGGGTGGCCTGATCTATTTAAAATATACCTTTAGATATAGAGGCGAGTTTGATGAGCCAAACGATGAGTGGTTGAGCAGTATTGAGGCAACTAGTGACGAATTGCTTGGGGCCTACACAAGGGCCAAAGATGATGCAATGACCTTGGCCTTCGAAGGCCGAGGCAAGAAAAGATTGAATAGAGTTTTTGACGTTATTGGTTTCTTATACCTTGATTATTGCTATCCCTCATGAAAGCAGGGAAAGAAAAGGAAAACTGCCGCTTCAGCCATCTCTGTTGTGCCGAAGGGCAAAAAGATCAAGGTCTTAACGCACCGGCCGAGATACATTGAGACGGCCACAGTGCCGAAGCTTGGTGAAGGGACATCTTCTACTGCCGAAGCAGAACAACCTGCTCCTACCACCCCCAGGGAAGACCTGACTGAATTGCCGAGGGTTCCTGCAGCCGAGCCAGTCGAAATGCCAAAACATGATGCCGAAGCCACAGAGAAGGCGGCCAAAGAGCCAGAGCCAGAGTTGCCAAAAATCTTGAGCCCACCAGCAGAGCCAGTATTGCTGAAGATATCCAGAGCTCCTACAATAACTCCCAAGAGGAGGAGGATGGCAAGTGTATTGGACGCTGTCATGGAGTCGACGAGGGCATTGACTCCTGCCCCTACAAAAAAGGTTGCCGAAGCTGTTACGGCTTGTGTTGAAACCGAAGCTAGGCCCTCAGTGCCTGCCGAGGCAGAGCCTGCTGCAACTGAACAGAGAGTTGAGCAAGAATCTCCAGACGTTGGCATGGCTATGAAGAAGAAAGATGCGTCCGAAAAAGCCAAATCTCCTATTCCCGAAGCACCATCCGAAGGTCTTGACTTTATTATTCAACATGCTTCGAGAAAAAGGCTATCTGAAGAAGAAATCACGAAAGCCAAACACTACACCCGGGAACTAAAATACCCGAAGGGGGCCTTGGTGTACAATGGGACGGACGAAGATGATTTCCTATACTGTCTCCCAGACAACAAGGAAATATCCATCTGCCGGAAGATGGCCAAAAATATTGGATTTCCGAAGCTTGAAGCTGGCCTCTCTGCCATGTCAAAGGATGACCTCGTAGACAGCCTTGCATACAACAGTCTGAAGGTACGGAAGTTGTGAACCAAAAATAGATTATCTTGTCTTTTGTTCTCGCGCTGATCCTTTATCTTTTTATAGGGCTTAATTCTTAGCAACGCTTTGAGGGCGCAGAAGAATGTTGAAGATGAAAGCTGCCAGATAGCCCTCGGCAACCTTTGGTCAGAAGTTATCAAGCTGAGAAATGAAGCCATGGAAAAAGATAAAATTCTACTTTCATTGGTGGACAAAGTGAAGACAGATGAAGCAAAATTTAACGCTCAATCTGAAGCTCATAAAGCCAAAGTTGAAGACCTTCAAAAAAATTTGCTAAAGCTATGAAAATTTTGAACTTGCAAAAGTGAAGCAAGAAATAAGTGAATGGTCGAACACTAGGCTGGAGAAAAATGTTGAGGAGCTTCGTGAATCCAAGGAGAGATGCTTTGAGAAATCCTTGGATTGCGTAAGAAAATTGAAAACCAGCTTTGCCAAGGTGGGTGCATATTCTTCTGAAGAGAATTTCATTCGAGGTGACCCTGATGGTGTTATTGATTGGATAAGCGGAGAAGCCAAAGCTTTTGAAGAGATCCTCAGTGATCATGGGGACGTTTGTGCCTTCACCGGCGCTCGAGGGGTTGGAGCAATTCTGGAGAAGGCTGGTTGCGACCATGTTAAAGCTGCAGCCCAGACCGAAGCCGCCTTCTCCACAGACGACACGAAAGACCCCTCGGCCGAAACTACTTTAGTGGCCGGAAAATTTTACTCCGATGTTTGGGTGAACGGTGGCCGAGAATTGGCCAACAAAATCATAAAGAAGAATGAAAAAGAAACCCACGATGCTCAAGAAGAAGCTAAACGAGCCGAAGAAGCTGCCGAGCACACAAGGCGTATAGGTATTATTTTTGAATTTTAGCTTCGGTGTTTATTTTCTGGCTTTGGACTAACGGTTTGTCTGCTACAGCTGAACTCTCACTGCTGCCCAAGCCAAACGACCCCCAGACCTATCTCGTCATGAAAGAGGCGCTGGATGTAATGAGTGTCGCTAATTCCTTCATCGACAAAGTCGTCTATAGGCTGCTGAATGAAGTCGCCAAGAAAATTCTTAAAGAAGATTAGACTTTTATTGCAATGGTACGATGTACCATTTTGTGTATGAAACAATTATCAGACATGTAAATTAATGTAATATATTTCTTTGCGATGCATGAAATTTACGCACATACCATTTTTGAACCTTCGGCGAAAAAACACCCTCCCTTCTTTTCATGCTTCGTAAAGAAAAAAGCCCCCTTTTTATGGCAAATCTGTTGTGTGATAAAATTATTGGCCGAAGGTTTCCTTCGTGCCTCATCACATTTTCATTCAATCAAATTATTGCCGAAGATCTGCTTCGTACCCAATCTTTGTTGTTCATGCGATATGATGTATGATGTAATGTTATGCGGAATGGTGCGATGATATGATGCAATATGATGGTTATGACGAACACACACACACCCACACTGGAACACCCAAGACTTTGCATCCCCTTAGGGACGTCTTTGGACTCTTTAAGCTCTGCATCCCCTTAGGAACAACTTTGGAGCTTCTTCACCTTCTATTTCGGTGGTATCTAAGCTCTACATCCCCTTAGGAACGACTTTGGAGCTTCTTCACCTTCTATTATTTCAGTGGTATTTAAGCCCTGCATCCCCTTAGGAACGACTTTGGAGCTCCTTCACCTTTTATTTCGGTGGTATTTTGGCTCTGCATTCCCTTAGTAACGACTTTGGAGCCTCGGAACTTACTCTGTGCTCCTTTAGAAACGACTTTTGTAGCTTCAAAACTTACTCTGCGCTCCCTTAGGAACAACTTTTTGTATCTTCAGAACTTACTCCGCTCCCTTAGGAACGGCTTTTGTAGCTTCGGAAGTTTGTTAGGAAGAAGCATTTTACTCAATGATACGGGCACAATTATTACATGAGACCAAAATTCAGTCCTTCGTGACTTGTTTTTCATACAAGAAAAATAAGATGACAGAAAAGATAAAGATATATTAAGGGTAGGATATTCTTTAGTAGATGTGCTTGGATTCAGGCATAGTGCTGTTGACTGTGCGAGCTTTGGACTCCTCTCGAAAATCGCGCTGCTGTTGTGCGTGCTGGTGCCCTTCTGGCTGCTGGCTTCGGGTCAGAGTAGGTGGTAGCGGTGGTGGTAGTGGGAGCTAGACCCAGGAAGCTTGAGAGTGACTTGCCGAAGCGACAGAGACCGTAGGCTGTTGATTACCTACGTACTCTGGGACATGGGGAGAGTAGCATAAGGCAGTATCTAGGACCTGCTTCGGCTAATTCTGCCATGCCTCAGCTTCGGCAATCTTTTTTTGCTTCTGAATTGTGACTTGGCATGTTCTTGTGGTGTGGCCTTTGTCTTCACCGTAGAATAAGCAATATAGCCTTCTAGGCTGATCTCCGTATCTTCCTCCAATGCCTCTACCGCCTCTGCCCCTTGGAGCGGTGGCCTGAAGAAGCTTTGTTGTGGCCCTAAAGACTGGGAGCTGTGTTGCTTCATTTGAGGTTGGCTTCCTCTGTCATCACTTGGGTTGGAATTATGGATCGATCTGACGTGCCTAGGGTGAATTCTTCCTCCGAAGGCCCTGGTCATTTCAAAAAACCTGTATGCTTCTTCCCTTGTTTGGCGGAAATCATTATCAGCCTGGATATACTCATCCATCTTCTGAAGAAGCTTATCTAGGGTTTGTGGGGGTTTCCTGGCAAAATACTGAGCCGTAGGTCCTGGCCTAAGCCCCTTGATCATGGCTTCAATGACAATTTCATTGGGCACTATAGGCGCTTGTGCTCTTAGACGCAGGAACCTTTGGACATACGCCTGAAGGTACTCCTCATGGTCTTGCGTGCACTGAAACAAAACCTGAGCAGTGACTGGCTTTGTCTGAAAGCCTTGGAAGATAGTGATTAACATATCCTTGAGCTTCTACCATGATGTGATTGTCCCTGGCTGGAGAGAAGAGTACCAAGTTTGTGTGACACTTTTGACTGCCATGTCAAAGGATTTCGCCGTGACTGCAGTATTGCCCCCATATGAAGATATGGTTGCCTCGTAGCTCATTAGGAACTGCTTTGGATCTGAGTGCCCATCATACATAGGATGCTAAGGTGGCTTGTATGATGGGGGCCATGGGGTGGCCTACAACTCTACTGCCAGAGGAGAAGCATCATCAAAAGAAAAATTGCCATGATGGAAATCATCATACCATTCATCATCGTTGTATGAATTGTCTTGACGAAGCTCTCTATGTTGGGGCTTTCGGTCTTGGTCATCCTGGGTGAGATGACGCATTTCCTCAGTGGCCTCATCAATCTTCCTTTGGAGATCGGCGAGACGAAGCATCATTTCTTTCTTCTTCTAAACTGTTGATGGATAGCTTCGAGGTCCCTAATTTCTTGATCCAACTCCTCCTCCTGAGGTGTTGGGCTAGTAGCCTTCGTCTTCTGGCTCCTAGCTTCGTGTAGCGTTTCCTGATTAACGTCCAGTGGCTACAGTGCAGCCCCTGGCCCTGTTATCTTCTTTGGCGGCATGACGAAGGTCAAAGCTTGCCAAAGGTGGTCGAGTGAGTTCACCGGAGGTGGGCACCAATGTTGGTCACTTGTTCTCAAATGCTATGAATCAAGAACAAGGCAACACATGTTAATGGTTAAAGACCTTCGTCCTTCGACGCTTTGTCTCCTTCAGGATACAATAATCTTCAGACGAAGGTCATGAAGGACGTACCTTCATCATTTTAGTAAACATGGACATAAACAAAGATATGGAACACAGAGGAAACAAGAATAATCATTTTGAATCATTAGACTGTTCATATCTCTATTGTATAATTATAAACGAACATAAACGATATTTGAATTATATTTGTACCTTCGGCTTGATAGAAGGTAAAAAAGCTAGAGTGAAGTGTGAGTGAATACAAGTTAGCGTGAACAGTACGGTGTTACTGTTCATCTACTTATAGGCACAGGATGTAGCCTGAGCAAAATTACATTCATGTCCCTGACATTTACTATTAGGCAAAAGGCAAGCTGTCGAGGACTAGGCAGTCTTTTCTATTTTAGGTTGGTTTCATTCTCCACCACAATCCTTGTGCTAAGTTGAAGCTTCTCTAGCCACAGCTTCGGAGTTGGTTCATCCTTCTCCTCGATCACGCTTTTCATACCATGCACACCTTCATCTTAAGGCCAAAGCTTCCGGTGACATTATACTATACTAGAAAACATGTTAGTCGTGTTTTTGAGGACCTTCGGAAGATGAAGGCTCCCAACAACATCCTTTAGTGCATTGCCGATGCTAAACACCGACAACTGGCATGGCAGGTAGGTGAGGCAGCATCGACACTGATTAGCTCCATGGTAGTCTAATTTGTGCCAGGTGAAACATTTCACTTCAGGTTATTTATCAGTATTTCATATAAAAGCGAGACCCTGCACCATGTCGCCGATGCAGGGCAGCAAGCCCCGAAGCGCATGGTCTCTGCCACAGTTCAGAGAGATCACTCGGTCAAGCCCACAATGGCTCTGTTAATGATCATAACTGAATCGTGGTTGGACGACAACCCGTCTCTAGATTTAAGTGGCTTGGTCCATAACTGAGTCGCGCTGGATCCCTACCTCAACACTCGGGAGTGGATCTACCCCAATGCCTCCACCCCGAGTGGTTGCCACAACATGTTCGACATAATGAACATCGCTTTCTACTTCCCCATCTAGGACCTAGATCTAGATCAGTCAGAAGGGTAGGGGAAGCCAACCTACCATGTGCATGAATACTTGTCATCGATGGAGCGGTGGATGAATACTTTGACTTAGATGATGAACTTACTGTAGTGGGGAAGACTCGCGATAGTGGGAAGCGCACTGTTCAGGAACTAAAGACAAAACTTTTGGTGCCACCATATCGTCAGCGAACAGGACCCCGCACAGTCGGTTTCAACCAATGAGGAATCTGTGACTAGAGAAACTCTGGAAGACTGAGAATTACGCTCACAAAGGAATGCCCGATGATGGGCTCGCCACGACTCTCAAGATCACGCTCATTCCTAAGAAACTGCTCATGTGCACAACCGTGAGCTTGCCGAGCCATTGCACGCATGCTAGCAAAGACCACCACCCGCTCCTCACAACCCGCTCTCTGACTTCAATCAGGCTATGCGGACCCCAAGTCATGTCGATGGCATACTTGCTCAAGTCACCAATGATCTGCTCAACTCACATTAAGAGGAATTCAATCGATAACTCCTCACCTAGGCGGTGAGCCGCCTTCTGTCCTTGGTCCTCGCTGAAGACAACACATGCCATCGCATAAACTTCCATTGTGACGCACGAGACAACACGAGTCTTTGCGCACACAACTTATCAACAAAGAACTGAGGCGTCGCAAGGAGTACGATCGAGAGCATGAAGCCCATATCTAGGGGGTGCTGCTCGGACATACTTCGTCACGGCCTTGACACACACCAGAACTCATCACCACTCGGTCCATGACCACTTGGGCAATCTTCGCCTGCCTTCACCACCGTGGTAACCCAAACACACTCGGGGGGACATACAGGCCCCCGAGGAGTGTTTGGGTATTCACCTTCACCGACCGGCTACAAGTGGTGCAGTGGCGACAGAACTTCAAAGTTCAAATGTCAACAAGTACGAAGCCAAGCAAGACCCAAGCGACTGGTTGGTCATTTACTTTATGACCGCCTAGGCCGCTAGGGTGATAGAGGATGTGATTATGGCCTACCACCTGATCATGTTGGGGCAGGACACGCTCCGATGGATCCACCACCTTCGCCGCCTTTGCATCAACAATTGGGCCGATTTTTGGAATTGATTCAATGCCAACTTCTAGTCACTCTCCAAAAAACTGACGCAAATTGTGTGTAACACCCTAAAGTTCAATTTTGTGAAGACAAGGAAAATTCCTCAAAAATTTTAAATCAAAACACCTTTCCTTAAAGATAATCATAATTTAGAAGTTTCCACTCCCGAAATGAATATGTTAAAAATATATAATTAAAGATACTTAGATAATCTAAATTGCCTTTGGATTAGGTTATACAGAAGAATTATGATTAAACTATTTCCTAATATATATAGTCTACAATATAAATTTTATTTCCCTAGAATTAATAAGGTATGGATTATTCTCTACTATATGATTAAAAGTGTGTCTAAAAGAACTAAAATAAATAAAGAAATATATAAAATATGTTTTTGCACATTATGCCGAAGTTCTATATGTGTATCCAAATTAAGGGTTTGAACTTTAAACTTGTGTTGATTTGAAATTCAAATGGAAAGGGAAAATAGAAAAGGAAAAATAGAAAGAAAAAGAAAAAGGAACACTATACCTAACTGGGCCGCCAACCTGAATTCGGCCCAGCCAGGGGATAACACCGCGCGGCCCATTACCCTTCACGGGCACGCGCCGACATTATGGGCCCACTGGCCAGCCTCTCCCTCGCGCGCCAGTCACTTACGGGCGGGCCACCCACGTCAGACCATCCCTCGCCCGCGCGCGCGCGTTTCACCTCACTTACATGTGGCCCCCGTGTGACAGCTCTCTCCCTCCTTCACCTAGAGTCATTTACACGTGGGCCCCAAGCGCCAGGATCATCTTCCTCGCGGGCGAGCGAAACGGACTCCACGGTCATCGCGCCACCGTTGTAACAGCCTCCCGACTATTGCGCACCGCTCGGGGTATAAGAACCGGTCTCGCTCCCCATTGCCCCCGTACCATCTCGCCAGCGAACCGAGCAGAGAGAAGAGAGAAGTCGCGAGGTTGAAGAAGGGTGCCGCCGTGGGTGATTCTCACCTTGGCTGTCGGTCCGGCCAAGGGGACCCACTCGGGGGAAAGCGCGGAGCTCAAGAAGGTTGTGTGGGGGATCCGTGGACGAAATAGACCACCGAGCTCACCGGAATTCTTCACCGTCGTTCGTGCACCGCCGCGGGTCCGCTCCTCTCCGTGGCCAGGGCGCTTCACGGTACGATTCTCGGTATGGACCCGTACACCGTGCTCATCTCGTCCCCCTCTACGCTTAGCTCGGTCCGATTTGGGTTTGGCGCTCGGGGACGGCCGATTGACCACCTCGTCGGCGTGCTCCGCCGCAACTAGGGGGCGGCGCCACCGTGCGCGTCGACGGATTGGGGGAAAAGGTTTGGACCGTAGGATTTGGCGTCTGCGGCTGCGATTAAAACACCGTGATACCTCTTCGGTAGGATCATCTCGGGTCGTCCGATCGAATTCCGCGGCCCAGATTCAATCTTTAATGTTTTAAATCAGGGCCGTTGATCACTGATTGGATGGTCGGCGCTGTGTACCGCTTCGGCGCGCTGGCAACCTAATCTGGGCTACTGAAACCCGATCCAACGGCTGTGATTGAAGGATACCCCTTCGGTGGGTAATCTTCATAAAGAGCCCCTGTGCTTTTTCTTATTCAACCCGCAGTCCACCGCGGGGTAAATCTGAGTCTTGGGTTTTATTGCGCTTGAGCCCCTGCGTTCCCGTTTAATTGAGGCCCAGTCCAGAGAAGTTATAAAATCAGGAAAATGAATTAGAAAATGAGTTTTTAATATAAAAATAATTCCTAGAATTTGTTTAATTCATAGAAAATGCATAGCTAGTCCAAATTAATTCATTCCAGTTCCTATAATTTTGTAATATTATTGTTTATCAATTAGTGCCACTGGTTTTACATAAAAGTCACATTAAAATTGTTATCTTAACTAATCTTGTAATAAGCACATATAATCTTTGGAAAATCATAACTTAAAATCTACAACTCCAAATTTAGTGATTCCAGTTCCTGTGGTTTTATTTTAATGTGTAGATTATTACTGTGTATTTTGTTCTTATGTTTGGTGTAATGTTAAATTTGCCTATACCATGTTTGTTTGAATTGCTACGACTAGCAGTGAGAACACGAGTCACCTGAAGATCATCCTGGTACCTGGAATCTCAAGTCCCAGGCAAGTTGTGCCCTTGACCACTTTTTACCCAATAATGTTCTTTAATATCAATTATCCATGCATAGGTTAATTTTGATGGGACCCAATAGGTCACCCTAGATTTGTTTATCTCACTACCTTGTTTACCCCTGAATCACTTGGGTAGGTTGCTATTGCTTTATATGGTTTTGGGATAATCATTTATTACCTCTATGTTCCAATTCTTGTTGTATTTCTGTTTATGCTCATGTTGATATCATTAATGTTAATTGGAACATAGAGCTTAACTTGAGTAACACGTGCCACCACAAGGGAGGAATGGGACCCCTTGGCTGATTAATTAGGAAAGCTAGTGGAAGACTACCTTACCCGAAAGGGGCAAGGGCAGTAGGGGAGTGGTCAGTGTAGGGAGGCCCTCGGGAGGATTTTGCTGCGATGGCGGTCCTGCAAGGGATTCCTGCATTGGAACTTCCTATAAACTGTAGCGGGTTTTCGGAAGCTAGTGGAACTTTGTAAAGGCCTCGTAGTGGATCCCTAGCCATTCACCTCGGTAGTGTCTAAGGGCCTTGCAAACCCTGGCGACATGGGATACACGACTTGTGGGTAAAGGGTACAACCTCTGCAGAGTGTAAAACTGGTATACTAGCCGAGCTCACGGTCATGAGCAGCTCAGGACTCTCTGATGTTTAAATTATGGAACTTAAACTCAATTTGTCATATGCATTGCATCGCAGGTGAAGTTGTTACCTTTGTTCTACTATTTAACTGGGTTGGTATTTACTTATACTTAGTAATTGCTAATAAAATTTTGACCAACTTTAAAAGCAATGCTCAGCTTTAACCATCTTCTTTGGTAAGCCTTACACTTCACGTGAGCTCCCACCTTTGGCGAGTTCATGCACATTATTCCCCACAACTTGTTGAGCGATGAACGTATGTGAGCTCACTCTTGCTGTCTCACACACCCCACAGGTCAAGAACAGGTACCACAGGATGAAGCGCTTGGAGGATGCTGTGACGAGTTCGCGAGAGGTCTAGGTCGTCGTCTCCCAGTCAACTTTGGGTTGCTGGACCGTCGTCTCCTTATAATGTAATTATTTATTTTGTATAGAACTCCTGTTATGTATAAAGATGTGACATTCGATCCTGTGCCACTATACATCATATGTGTGAGACTTGGTCCCAGCATACCTGGTGTTTATGTTAGCGCCCGGGTTTTGGACCCCTAAAATCCGGGTGTTACAGAAGTGGTATCAGAGGAATGTTGACTGTAGGACGAAACCTAGATAGAACTGGACAACCATTATCTACTTACCTTTGCTACTCTGATTCTTTCTGAAACTTTTCTTAATCTTTTCTCATCTATTTCCGCTTTACTCTGATTACTCTTACCTTTTCACTTCTAAAGACAAATGTGGATTTCACACTTTGAAATCCTTAACCTAAAAGTGACTTTAGGAATAGGAGACCTAATCTTAGGGACAAAAGCAAAACTATTTTTGTAGATATTGGTATGCTTGAGTGTTTGTTCTTATGATACTTGTCTGATTTGGATCTTTGATTGAGTGTGATGGGTTGTGGAGTAATGTCCACAATTGCATCTGCATATACACATAGGTATAAAAATATATTTATAAAATAACTAGACAACCTAGATTATCCCCATTGGAACATATCTAGCTTAAGAGATTTATCTTATCCTAAAAGATCTCATTCTAGCCAATTCATCTTATCTTAAAAGATTCTCCCTTATCTTAATAGATCCATCTCATCTTAAAAGATACTCATCTTATCTTGAAAAGATTTTATCTCATCCTAATAGATCTAACTGATCTCAAAAAAAATTCTATCTTATCTTTATGGATCCATCTTATCCTAATAAGCATACTTATCCACCCTAGTTTAAACAACCATGATCTAATGCAAATTAATTAGATCTCATCTAGTCAAACTGGACATACCAATCTAATCTAGATCCCATCCAATCTAATATGATCTAATCTAATGTGGTCTACTTAAACATATTGGTGATACTGGTAGAAGAGATTAAACTTTACTAGCCATGTAATAACTTAACCTAGAGCCATGATGAATGGTATAACCTTTCTATTCCCACCTAACAACAAACAAACTTTTAACCTACATCTTGTAGTCTATCTCACCCATATATATCTCACATCTTGACAGATTCCATCTTACCCTTGGATATTCACCTTATACAACTGGTTACCCCAACCTGAACGTAAAACAAAGATTAAGCCCTACTAAAGAATCTTCAGATTATAACCAGCTACTAGCATATTCATTCCGCTTATTGAATAAATTCCTTTGCAAAACTATTACCATATGCTTCTAACTTTCATGGTCAATACCAGGAAAGGAAAGATTATCATGTAACAGCAAACAGAAATGAATCCTCCAAATCCTCCACCTGTTGAAATCGATCAAGTGGTTGCTGCCCAAAGACTGGTAATACAACAATTAACAGACCTGGTAACCGAGATGCAAAATCAGATAAGACAAGAACGCGAGAAAATACGTCAGGTCCGTCAAGAAATAAGGCAAGCACGGTTGGAGAGACAACAACAACAACAACCTCCACCACCACCACCAGCTCCACCAAGCTACATAGATATAAATTATGATGATTTGTAAGATCTAGATGTTACTTTAGTTAGTAGATGATATGATATTATTTTAGAAGGAACAATAAGGTCTATTGACCCTATGTTTTGTTAAAGAATTATACCTCATGCTGAGATTTCTTTGTTTGTGCATATGTTCCGAGAACAATATGAGTGTACATCCCTTTTCTTACAAATCTCGAGGACGAGATTTTTGTTAAGGGGGGTAGGATTTGTAACACCCTAAAGTTCAATTTTGTGAAGACAAGGAAAATTCCTCAAAAATTTTAAATCAAAACACCTTTCCTTAAAGATAATCATAATTTAGAAGTTTCCACTCCCGAAATGAATATGTTAAAAATATATAATTAAAGATACTTAGATAATATAAATTGCCTTTGGATTAGGTTATACAGAAGAATTATGATTAAACTATTTCCTAATATATATAGTCTACAATATAAATTTTATTTCCCTAGAATTAATAAGGTATGGATTATTCTCTACTATATGATTAAAAGCGTGTCTAAAAGAACTAAAATAAATAAAGAAATATATAAAATATGTTTTTGCACATTATGCCGAAGTTCTATATGTGTATCCAAATTAAGGGTTTGAACTTTAAACTTGTGTTGATTTGAAATTCAAATGGAAAGGGAAAATAGAAAAGGAAAAATAGAAAGAAAAAGAAAAAGGAACACTATACCTAACTGGGCCGCCAACCTGAATTCGGCCCACCCAGGGGATAACACCGCGTGGCCCATTACCCTTCACGGGCGCGCGCCGACATTATGGGCCCACTGGCCAGCCTCTCCCTCGCGCGCCAGTCACTTACGGGCGGGCCACCCACGTCAGACCATCCCTCGCCCGCGCGCGCGCGCGTTTCACCTCACTTACATGTGGCCCCCGTGTGACAGCTCTCTCCCTCCTTCACCTAGAGTCATTTACACGTGGGCCCCAAGCGCCAGGATCATCTTCCTCGCGGGCGAGCGAAACGGACTCCACGGTCATCGCGCCACCGTTGTAACAGCCTCCCGACTATTGCGCACCGCTCGGGGTATAAGAACCGGTCTCGCTCCCCATTGCCCCCGTACCATCTCGCCAGCGAACCGAGCAGAGAGAAGAGAGAAGTCGCGAGGTTGAAGAAGGGTGCCGCCGTGGGTGATTCTCACCTTGGCTGTCGGTCCGGCCAAGGGGACCCACTCGGGGGAAAGCGCGGAGCTCAAGAAGGTTGTGTGGGGGATCCGTGGACGAAATAGACCACCGAGCTCACCGGAATTCTTCACCGTCGTTCGTGCACCGCCGCGGGTCCGCTCCTCTCCGTGGCCAGGGCGCTTCACGGTACGATTCTCGGTATGGACCCGTACACCGTGCTCATCTCGTCCCCCTCTACGCTTAGCTCGGTCCGATTTGGGTTTGGCGCTCGGGGATGGCCGATTGACCACCTCGTCGGCGTGCTCCGCCGCAACTAGGGGGCGGCGCCACCGTGCGCGTCGACGGATTGGGGGAAAAGGTTTGGACCGTAGGATTTGGCGTCTGCGGCTGCGATTAAAACACCATGATACCTCTTCGGTAGGATCATCTCGGGTCGTCCGATCGAATTCCGCGGCCCAGATTCAATCTTTAATGTTTTAAATCAGGGCCGTTGATCACTGATTGGATGGTCGGCGCTGTGTACCGCTTCGGCGCGCTGGCAACCTAATCTGGGCTACTGAAACCCGATCCAACGGCTGTGATTGAAGGATACCCCTTCGGTGGGTAATCTTCATAAAGAGCCCCTGTGCTTTTTCTTATTCAACCCGCAGTCCACCGCGGGGTAAATCTGAGTCTTGGGTTTTATTGCGCTTGAGCCCCTGCGTTCCCGTTTAATTGAGGCCCAGTCCAGAGAAGTTATAAAATCAGGAAAATGAATTAGAAAATGAGTTTTTAATATAAAAATAATTCCTAGAATTTGTTTAATTCATAGAAAATGCATAGCTAGTCCAAATTAATTCATTCCAGTTCCTATAATTTTGTAATATTATTGTTTATCAATTAGTGCCACTGGTTTTACATAAAAGTCACATTAAAATTGTTATCTTAACTAATCTTGTAATAAGCACATATAATCTTTGGAAAATCATAACTTAAAATCTACAACTCCAAATTTAGTGATTCCAGTTCCTGTGGTTTTATTTTAATGTGTAGATTATTACTGTGTATTTTGTTCTTATGTTTGGTGTAATGTTAAATTTGCCTATACCATGTTTGTTTGAATTGCTACGACTAGCAGTGAGAACACGAGTCACCTGAAGATCATCCTGGTACCTGGAATCTCAAGTCCCAGGCAAGTTGTGCCCTTGACCACTTTTTACCCAATAATGTTCTTTAATATCAATTATCCATGCATAGGTTAATTTTGATGGGACCCAATAGGTCACCCTAGATTTGTTTATCTCACTACCTTGTTTACCCCTGAATCACTTGGGTAGGTTGCTATTGCTTTATATGGTTTTGGGATAATCATTTATTACCTCTATGTTCCAATTCTTGTTGTATTTCTGTTTATGCTCATGTTGATATCATTAATGTTAATTGGAACATAGAGCTTAACTTGAGTAACACGTGCCACCACAAGGGAGGAATGGGACCCCTTGGCTGATTAATTAGGAAAGCTAGTGGAAGACTACCTTACCCGAAAGGGGCAAGGGCAGTAGGGGAGTGGTCAGTGTAGGGAGGCCCTCGGGAGGATTTTGCTGCGATGGCGGTCCTGCAAGGGATTCCTGCATTGGAACTTCCTATAAACTGTAGCGGGTTTTCGGAAGCTAGTGGAACTTTGTAAAGGCCTCGTAGTGGATCCCTAGCCATTCACCTCGGTAGTGTCTAAGGTCCTTGCAAACCCTGGCGACATGGGATACACGACTTGTGGGTAAAGGGTACAACCTCTGCAGAGTGTAAAACTGGTATACTAGCCGAGCTCACGGTCATGAGCAGCTCAGGACTCTCTGATGTTTAAATTATGGAACTTAAACTCAATTTGTCATATGCATTGCATCGCAGGTGAAGTTGTTACCTTTGTTCTACTATTTAACTGGGTTGGTATTTACTTATACTTAGTAATTGCTAATAAAATTTTGACCAACTTTAAAAGCAATGCTCAGCTTTAACCATCTTCTTTGGTAAGCCTTACACTTCACGTGAGCTCCCACCTTTGGCGAGTTCATGCACATTATTCCCCACAACTTGTTGAGCGATGAACGTATGTGAGCTCACTCTTGCTGTCTCACACACCCCACAGGTCAAGAACAGGTACCACAGGATGAAGCGCTTGGAGGATGCTGTGACGAGTTCGCGAGAGGTCTAGGTCGTCGTCTCCCAGTCAACTTTGGGTTGCTGGACCGTCGTCTCCTTATAATGTAATTATTTATTTTGTATAGAACTCCTGTTATGTATAAAGATGTGACATTCGATCCTGTGCCACTATACATCATATGTGTGAGACTTGGTCCCAGCATACCTGGTGTTTATGTTAGCGCCCGGGTTTTGGACCCCTAAAATCCGGGTGTTACATTGTGGGACCTCAAGTCTATGAAACACAAGGACAATGAGTCCCTTCGCTCATTTCTCAAGCATTTTCAGTCGATGAGGAAATGTATCCTGGACATCACTGAGGTTGCAGTGATAAAGGCTTCTACTAGGGTCTCATGATGTGGTGTTCATGAAAGCCATCCTTCAAAGGGCTCCAAACACCTCCGATTAGCTTTTTCGCAATGCCTACCGAAACATCATCGCTAATGAGCGAGCCTACAACCTCGTCGACCAACGGAAGGATGCGCCTGTGAAGAAGGAAGATGCCCAATGATAAGACTAATACTGTGACAAGAGGCCATTGGAGGAAGTTAATGTTGTGGGGCCGCCGCTTGCATGGTAGCAAGGTTTCCCCCATGGCAGCAACAACAACATGAGGTCGCTGGACGAGATCCTCAATATCCCATGTCCTTATCACAAGGAGATGCATCATAGCCTATGTAAATGTAGGAATTTTAAGAACTCAATTAGCCATGGTCGATCGTTCTAAGACTTGTCACCACAACCCACGAGACAAAACCATGATCTAGGGCCACACTCGCCACCGCGGGAAGACAATGGTCAATCATCTCCTCAAGACGATGGAGAGGTCAACTTCATTTTTGGAGGGCATGGTTCTCGTGAGAACAAGAGGCAACAAAATCTATCTAACCGTTAGGTCATGGTAGCCACAATTGATCTGTCGATGCCATACCGGTGGTTGGAGGTCTCGATCTCCTTTAGTCAGACCGACCAGTGGATCAACTTCGATCACTCATGAAAGTATAGACTACTTGTTAGCCCGGTGGTCAACATTAACCGAGTCAAGAAGGTGTTGATTGACGGCGGGAGCAGCATCAATGTAACCTTTTCAAAGACCGTTCGACGCTCGGGTCTCTAGTGCCGAGCTTTGAGAATCGGATAGTCCCTTCTTTGGCATCATGCTGGGTCAAGGGTGATATCCACTCGAGAATATCCATCTGCCCATCACCTTTGGAACACTTGAGCACTTCCGCACTAAGACCCTCCACTTTGAGGTGGCTAGCTTCGACTACGTCTACACCACCATCGTTGGGCGACCCGAGTTGGCCAAGTTCATGGCCATCTCACACTATTAATACCTAGTCCTCAAAATGCTAGGGCTATAGGGCATCCTCCCTATATGGGTAGACTTCTAAAGGTCTGCAGAATGTCATCGTGAAGCCGTATAAATGGCTCACTCGACGAGCAACCTCGCCACACAGAAGCATCTCACAAAAGACATCGTCGTGATCCTAGACGATGAGCTCTCGATCCTGGCCTCAGAAGCAATAGCATCCACTTCGATACGCCTAACTGAAGAAATCAATATAGTGGGCTTTGGCCTCCCTGACTTCACTAAGACGACAATTATCTATACCACTCCGTCTCCTAAATAGGAAGATGTGCTTGTTTGGTTCTTGCAAGATAACTGGGACATCTTTGCGTGGAAACCAGCAAACATGCTCGAGGTTCCCAAGGAGCTGGCTGAGCACAAGTTGAAGGTCTATCCTCATGCGATGTCAATCCAGCAGAAGTTGTGTCGATTCACCCCCAACAAAATAGAAGCAATACGAGCAGAGTTGGCTGGCTAGTAACTACAGAGCTTATTAGAGAAGTCATGCACCTTGAGTGGCTTGCAAATCGTGTTCTAGTACTAAAAAATAAAGTAGACTGGCGCATGTGTGTCGACTATACTGATCTCTACAAACAATGCCCGAAGGATCACTTCGAGCTCCCTAGAATAGATTAGGTTGTAGATTCTACAATAGGATGTTCCCTTCTTTCTTTCTTACATTGCTACTCGGGGTACCACCAGATTAGTATAGTTGAAGAAGATCTAGCGAAGACCGCATTCATCACGCCATTCGGGGCATTCTGCTACACTTCCATGCTTTTCGACTTGAAGAACGCTGGAGCGACATAATAGCATGTTGTCCATATGTGTCTATACAACCAATAATGCAAGCACATGGAACTATGGAAGCCTACATCGACTTCATTGTGATCAACATGAAGGACCCATAAAATTTCATAAGCGGTCTATAGCAAGTCTTCGATAGCCTCAAATGCTACCACGAAAGCTAATCCCTGACAAGTGTGTGTTTGGAGTACCCACCTGGAAGTTACTCAGTTTCATCGACAACAATAGAGAAATTGAAGCTAACTCTAAGAATATTGACACCATTCTTTGAATGGAGCCACCAAAATCTCAAAAGAAGGTCCGGAAATGAAGGGGTGCACGGTAGCCTTAAGTCAATTCATCTCACGTCTTGGTGTAAGGAGAATGTCGTTCTATAAACTGCTCAAGAAGGTAGACATATTTTAGTAGACTCTAGAGGTATAGGAAGTATTCGAGGCACTCAAGAAGTTCCTAACAATTCCTCCAATTCTCAAGCCACCCAATCGAGCGACTTTAGATCCATCGACTGAAGAGCTACAAATGTACATCTCATGCATGCTCATGTGGTGAGCATCGTGTTGGTAGTCGAGCAATGAGAGAAAGGGCACATGCAAGCTACCTAGTATCCTGTTTACTTCTTCTGCGAGGTGCTCAGACCATCTAAGATTAGGTATCCTCAAGTCTAGAAGATACTATATGTTGTTGTCCTTACTGCTCGCAAGCTACACCATTACTTGAAGATCAAAATTTTGTGGTAGTCACTGGCTTTCCAATCAGTGACATACTGCACACCCAAGAATCTGTGGGAAGAACGGTCAAGTGGCGTGCGAGCTAGGGGCTCATGATATCGAGTTTTGGCCTCACATAGCAATCAAGACATAGACACTAGTTGACTTCATTTCAAAGTGGACAGAAAATCAAGTCCTAGAAAATTTGGAGCCAAGAGAAGTTTGGAAGATGCACTTTGATGGGTCGTTGAAGCTATAGGAAGCCGAAGCAGGAATTCTCTTCATTGCACTAAAAGGAGAACAAGTCAAGTATGTACTGCAACTTCTCTTCCTTATGTCAAACAATGTAGCTGAGTATGAAGCCATGACACAAGGATTACACATTGTTGTTTCAGTCGAAATCAAGCGGCTGATGGTATATGGAAACTCTCTGGTAGCGATAAGTTAGGTCAATAAAGATTGGGATTGTTCCATAGAGGCCATGAGTAAATATTGTGCCACATTCAGTAGGTAGAAGACAAGTATGAGGGAATTGAGTTTCATCATGTTGAAAGGGATCAACATATAGCAGTCGATGCACTATCAAAACTTTCCAATAGAGTTCAGGTTTCTTTAGATGTTTTTGTGCAAGAGATACACCATCCCAATATTTCACAAGAACCAAGAGAGGAATGCAAGGTGGTAGAGCATCAATTGTTTCTCATAGAAGAAGACCCAACTGAATAGAGGACACCCATTATCAAGTTTATAAAAAATGAAGTAGAGCTAGATGACAAAGTAGCAGCAGAGCGTCTAACCAGGCAGTCAGCAAACTACACCTTGATTGGTACTTATCTATACCAGCATAGTGCAGTGGGAGTCTTCATGAGATGTATTTGCACATCCATGGGCAAGCACCAGTTGGAGGAGATCCATGCCGAGCAATGTGTTCATGCAGCCTCGAGGACACTAGTGGGAAAGACATTTAGAGCAGGGTTCTACTGGTCTACATCTAAGCAAGATATAGAAGACATAGTCAAAAGATGTGAAGTCTACTATTTCCTGGCCAAGCAACGACACCTTCCAGTGCAACAATTACAAACTATCTGTTGGGGACTTGTTCTCAAATGTTGAGTTAAGAACAAGGCAACACAAAATGTTAATGGTCAAAGACCTTCGTCCTTTGAAGCATTATCTCCCTTAGGATATAATGATCTTCAGACGAAGGTTATGAAGGACGTACCTTCATCATCTCAGTATGTAATAATGAAAGTAGAAACATGTGAAACATAGAAAATAACATGAACAATCACATTAAATCATCAGATTATTTATATTTTCATTATTTAATCACGGACAAACACTAATAACAGTAAATTACATTTGTACCTTCGGCTTGACAGAAGGTATGAGTCCAAGAGTGACGTGCGAGTGAATACAAGTCAGCGTGAACAATACAGGGGCACTGTTCACCTATTTATAGGTACGGGAAGCAACCAGGTCAAAATTATATTTATGTCCTTAACAACTAATTATGAACATGACGTAAGTTATCATGGACTAAATGGTCTTTTCCTCTTTAAGTCGGTGCTGCGCTTCGTCTCAAGGCGTGTCGCCATGCCAAAGCTCCCTAGATTGTAGCTTCGGCATATACCTTCGCGTTATGTCTACTTATATACCATCCTGCCGAAGGTGTTTTTGCTTAGAGGACCTTCGGCAAAGAAGGCCCCCAACACTATTCATGTTTCCTATCCTATTGCATGCTGGGGGTCGGACATGATTAGGTCATTCAAGAGAGCACAGGGTGGAAGTGCACATGTACTAGTAGCCATTGACAAGTTCACCAAATGGATTGAGTACAAGCCAATTACATCATTGACAGCATCAAAAGTAGTAGAGTTCATCCAGGAAATAATCTTCAGATTTGGAGTGCCCGTCAGCATCATCACTGACTTGGGATCCAACTTCACAGGGGTTGAATTCTTTGATTTCAGTGGGTAGAAGGGAATACTTATCAAGTATGCTTCAGTAGCACATTCAAGAGCCAATGGTCAAGTGAATGGGCTAATGATGTGATCTTAGATGCATTAAGAAAAAAGGTCTTCGACAAGAATGATAAGTTAGCTAGGAAATGGATCGAGGAGCTCCCATACATTGTCTAGAGTCTTAGAACTCAATCGAGTCAAGCACTACAGGGCAACACGCCATTCTTCATGGTGTATGGGTCGAAGGCATTATTACCTACAGTTTTAGCATCTGGGGCACCAAGGCTGATGTTAAAAGACATCGTAGAAGAAGAGACAACTCGACTCGAAGAAATTGACACACTCGAGGAAGAACGACGTTACGTGGTAATTTAGTCGGCACGGTACCAGCAAACTCTATGGTGTTACCATGATAGTGAGGTACGCTTCAGAGCCTTTTCAGTTGGAGAGCTGGTACTATGCAGGGTGCTCTTAGGGGAAGGACGTCATAAATTGTCCCCTCCTTAGGAAGGACGTATATAATCACATAAGTCACATGTCCAGGGTCGTACAGGCTATCTCGGATAGATGGAATTCTAGTAGGGAACTCATGGAACATACAACACCTCTGTAAGTTATATCCCTAATCTCAGGGATGCCATGATTTCTAAGTGACAAACTAGTGCTTGTATTTTAAGAATTCATACTCAATAAATAAATAGTGCATAATTCATATACAATTGCTACACTTCGCATCTTGCATTATATCATATACAATATCTTCATCATTAATACTGGCACAACTGCTTCTTTTTTACTTTCTACAAAATCTATGAACAGAGCAATTAGTATAAGTCATGTGCCGACTTATACTCATGTTAAATGCTCACACTTATAGAAAAAGGGTGGCTTATAAACCATATGAATAGAGCAATCAACATAAGTCATGTGCCGACTTATACTGGTGTTACATGCTCATGCTTATAGAAAAAGGGTGACTTCTAAACCCTATGAACAGGGCAATCGACATAAGTCATGTGGCAACCTATATTGGTGTTACATGCTCACGCTTACAGGAAAAGGGTGACTGCTAAACCCTATGAACGGCAATCAACATAAGTCATGTGTCGACTTATACTAGTGTTACATGCTCACGCTTACAGGAAAATGGTGACTTCTAAACCCTATGAACGAAGCAATCAGCATAAGTCATGTGTCGACTTAAATTGGTGCTATACGCTCATGCATACAGAAAAAGGGTGCTTTATAAAGCCAACAAACGGAGCAATCAAAATAAGTTGTGCGTCAACTTATACTGGTGTTACATGCTCGCTTGAGCAGGGAAATGGGATAACTTTCAAACCCTGCTCAGTATTGAAGTTTGATACAGATCATTAATCAAGAGATTTTAGAAGCCTTCATTACAGGAAGCAACATGCAAGCATACAATAGTTTGTGAAAGGTGTCAAACAGCCCATACTACAATATAGTCAAAAGTTGTCAAACTAACATAGTATAGGGCTAAGCATCGACGGCGGCGGCTCGGTGGCGGCGGCTAGGCATACGCGAGCGAGAGAGAGAGAAGACGGT
Organism: Zea luxurians; assembly: GCA_029449295.1. Lineage (NCBI taxonomy): Eukaryota > Viridiplantae > Streptophyta > Magnoliopsida > Poales > Poaceae > Zea > Zea luxurians. Next base: position 14,589,028 of record JAOPSE010000014.1, on the reverse strand, counting down.
GGCGGCGGCTAGGCATACGCGAGCGAGAGAGAGAGAGAAGACAGAGAATGAACCGACGCGGGCGCGGGCCGTCGGTTAAATTCGTTTATTTCCGACGGTCCCTTAAGAGACCGTCGGACATAAGCTTATATCCGACGGCCTGTCTGCCAGCCGTCGGACATAAGCTTATGTCCGACGGCCTGCCTGACAACCCTCGGATGTCCCGCGTTATGTCCGACGGCCGCCAGTAGCCGTCGGATATAAGCTTATGTCCAACGGTTCCTTAGGCAGCCGTCGGACATAAGCGAGCTGTCGGACTTGTACTGTTTTACTGTAGTGATCCTTTCCCCCTCACAGCAGAAGAAGACAGTGACTCCTTAAACTGCGAAATCTAAAGAGTAGAGCGAGTCGACTGCATACCTGTACAACTTGTACAGATTATCACGGGATTTCTTTAGAGTCTGGTTTTGTTCCTTCTGACGATTCACTTCGTTCTCAAGACCCTGGATCTTTTCCTTTTGCTGCAACACCTCATCCTGTAGATTAGGGTACATCAAAGAGTAGGAAAGCTGAAGTTCATGGCAAGTTACCTCATGATTTTCCATCTCAAATTTTCTGCGTATAGAATTATTGGCCTCTCGGGCACCGTCAAGATTTGCCATAGCTCGGCAAAACTCAGACCGGCATTGGGAAACAGTATCCTCAAGTTCAGAGATTTTCTTAGCAGCAGCTACAAAACATCACAAAAATTAGCATAACGTAGAACTGACAAGATCAAGGTTAAAAACAGTATGTGTCTTACCATCATTCTCCGCACCCCGAGTGGCCTCTAGGTCGGCCAATCGCTTATGGAGCATAGCAACATCAGAACCAAGCAAAGGAGAACTCTTCTCATGAAACACGTGTAATACCCAAATTTTTGGAGTAGATATAACTATGTATAAATATGGGAAATTTTAAAAGTCTATATGATTATTATCAATTTTATTTTTCATTCCTTCTCTCTTTATCAATACCACAATATTAGTTTGATTACAACGACTAATGATTAAAATAAATGTGCATCCCATGCTGAAGTTTGGATTGAGCATGTAAATTTGAATTGAAATTTTGACTCAGAAAAAGTTTGAAAATTATAATTTGAAATAAAACAGAAAAAGAAAAAGAAAAAGGAAAAATGAACAACCATGCACATGGGCCAAAACCTTTGGAACCGGCCCAACCCGCTGCTCGGCGCCGACATCTCAGTCCCACCGGCCAGTCTCCTTACCCACGTCGGCGTGGAGGTCTCGGGCACCAACATGAGAGCCTCGCTTCATCAGCCACTACAACGCGCCAGTCGTTCCCTCCCCTCTCTGACAGGTGGGACCGAGCAGCCAGCCACTGTTTCTCTTCCTCCCAGATACCTCGACGCGGGTTGTTTCAACCACCCACCCCACGGGATTCGGCTAGCTAGTGAGGGGGAGTCGGCCTGGTATAAGACTTCGCTCGGCGTGGTAGCCTCAACCATCCCATACTTGGAGATAGCACTCCCGTAGCTAGTTCATCACCGTCGGGTAAATCCATTAGCTACCGCAAGAAAACCTCACCGGTAATGCTACCTGGCCGACGGAGACTGGCCCGGGTGAACAACCTGCGCCTCTAGAAACTTTTGGACACGATAGGAGGGGGCGTGGTGATCGGGGTGGCAGCGAATTCCTCCGGTCTTCTCCATCTGCCACGGGGCCACTGCGCTTCGTGGATTGACCCTCTGCGCTGCTATACTTCGTGGATTGACCCCCTCACGTGATCGCCGTAGCCGTCCCTTTGTGTAGCGTGGGTTAATTGAGGGTCAAGTACACTAGCGCGCCCGGTCTTGCGCCTCCGGCGAGTGCGCCACCGTGTGGGGGTACGCTCCGCCGCGGCTGTGCAGCGAGAGAGGATGAGATGGCGTGGGCCGTCGATCACGTGATCTGCAGCCCGGATTAGTTGGGGAGTATCGTTTCGGTTTGGTGTAGCGTGAGTCGTTCGATTCAGATCAATCGGGCGAGAGTTGGTTTTAGAGTATTTAAATTCGGAGCGTCAAAATAGGATCAAACAACTCGGATTGCATACCGGTTCGCCGTGGCTGGATTTTAATCTGGGCCCTTGGGTTCAGATCGGATGGCTCTGGATGACCGATACCATTTCGCCGTGGTTAATTTACAAAACAGTCCTTGATAAATGATGAAACGAACCCACAGTCCATAGTAATGTTAGAATAATTAGAAAAGGGCTCTGAAAATCATGATTTGAACTCTGAACTCTCGAAATTTTATGCCCTCAGTCCATCAGTTTCCTTTAAATATCAGAATTAATTAGGAAAATAGCAAATTAATTTCTAGAATATAAATAATTCTAGAACCTTGTAAAATTCATAATTAATCTATTTTAACTCCTTTTGGTCCATTCTAGTTACATTAAACTTATATTAATATTGTTTATCATCTAGTAACCTTATGTTGCTATGAAACCTATGGTTAAACTCATGCACTTAATTTGTTCTATGTCTAACACCTAAACATTCAGAAAATAATAACTCGTTAACTGTAACTCCGAATTTAGTGATTCTCGAACCTAGGATCTCGTTACGATGTGTAGATCATCATTATGCATTATATTCTTCTGTTTGGTGTGATGTTAATTTCTCCTATGCCATGTTTGTTTGTATTGTTACGAGTAGACGAGCAAGTGATTGAGGAGCCCAGAGCTCAGCAGGTAGAAGATATTGAGCAGGAGCTTATTGAAAGAAAGTTGTGTCCTTGACCACTCTTCTTTACCCAATAATGTTCTCTATAATCACTGTGGCATGTTTAGGTTTAATTTGATGAGACCTAATAGGTCACCCTAGTTTGGTCTATCTTATACCTTGATTACCATTGAACTTTTGGGTAGCTTTGCTATTGCTCTATGTGGTTTTGGGTGTTAAGATAAATTTGACACATGATCATTCTTTATTATTACTGTTGATTATTTATTGTTCATGATAAAATTATTTTGTTAATTGGAACATGGAGAATCACCCGGGAAAACAGTGCTACCACAAGGGTGGAATGGGACACCTTTGGCCAAGTAATTAGGAAAGCTAAGGAGAGACTACTTTACCTAAAAGGGGCAAGCGGGGAGGCGTTGCTGCAGAGTATAGGGAGGTTCTCGAGTCGGACTGTCTGTTTAGCTTTCCGGACGAAGGATTCCTATGCTTCCTTCTTCCTGAATCCTTAGTGGGTTTTCTCGGACTACTGGAACTTTGGAAATGCCTCATAGTGCTACCCTGCCTCGTCTCCTCGGTAGAGATGAATGGGACTTCTAAGCCCCTTGGCAAATGGGTAGCATGGCTTGTGGGTAAAGATGTGCAACCTCTATAGAGTGTAAAACTGGTATATCAGGCATGCTCACTATTATGAGTGGATTGGACGCTCACATGATTAACTTATGGAAGTAAACTTAATCTATCATATGCATCGCATTGTGGTTGTTTTATTAATTTTGATCTCTTATTACTTTGGGATGGTATATACTTGCACTTAGTAATTGCTAATAAAATTTGACCAACTTATTAAAAGCAATGCTCAACTTTAACCATTATTTGTTGATCAGCCTTACACTTCACGTGAGCCCCCACTGTTGGTGAGCTCATGCACATTATTCCCCACACTTATTGAGCGATGAACTTTTGTGAGCTCGCCCTTGCGATATATAAACCCCCTATAGGTGAAGAGCACGTGGCCCAGGAGGAGGACTACTATGAGGAGTTTGACGAGGTCTAGGTGGTGTCTCCCAGTCAGCTTAATGGCGCTAAGGAAATAATATTAGTTTGATTTATTTGTTATCATTTATTTTTGTAAGACACTTTCGCTATGTAATAAAGTTTATGACATTTTATCTATATACACTTGGTCATTATATGTGTTGTTCTTCTTTGGCGCACATATGAGACGTGCCCGGGTTTGCCCCCTTAAATTTAGGTGTGACAGAAGTGGTATCAGAGCAATATTGACTCTGATTCTTTCTATATTGTCACACCCAGATTTAAGGGGCCAAACCCGGGTGCATCTCAAATGTGTGCTAGGATCAAGTCTCATACATATGATGACTCATGGTACAGAAACAAATGTCACATCTTTACTATATAATAGAAGTTCTATACAAAATAGCTATATAATTACATCATACGAAGACAACGATCCAACAACCATAGTTGACTGGGAGACGACGACCAAGACCTCTCACGAACTCATCACGACATCCTTCATGCTCCTCATCTTGTAGTATCTGTCCTTGACCTAGGGGGATGTGAGTACAACAAGGGTGAGCTCACATACGTTCATCGCTCAACAAGTTGGGGGAATAATGTGCATGAGCTCGCTTACAGTGGGGCTCATGTGAAGTGTAAGGCTTACCAAAGGAGATGGTTAAAGCTGAGTATTGCTTTTAAAGTTGGTCAAAGTTTTATTAGTAGTTACTAAGTATAAGTAGATACCAACCCAAATAAATAAGAGATCATAATTAATAATAACACCCACAATGTAATTCATATGACAAATTAAGTATAGTTCCATAAATTAATCATGCGAGAGTCCTAAGTCGCTCTTGACTATGAGCACGGCTGATATACTAGTTTACACTCTGTAGAGGTTGCACCCGTTACCCACAAGTTATGTTACCCATTTGCCACGGGGTTGTACGAACACCATACACCTCTACCGAGCAAGTGAGGCAGGGTAGCACTATGAGGCTTTTACAAAGTTCCACTAGCTTCAGAAAACCCGCTACGGTTTTTGAGAATGGCAATATAGGAATCCCTCGTTCAAAAAGCCATCGCAGCACGATCGACCCGAGAACCTCCCTATACACAGCTTCTCTACCGCCCTTGCCCCTTTCAGGTAAGGTAGTCCTCCACTAGCTTTCCTAATTAGTCAGCCAAGGGCACCCCCATTTCACCCTTGTGGTAGCACGGTTATCTCAAGTTAAGCTCCATGTTCCAATTAACACAATTATCTTGTCATGAACAATAATTAAAACAAACAGCATAATTGGAACATGATCATAATTCAAATGTAACATTAATCCCAAAACAAGGTAGAGCAATAGCAAGTCTACCCAATAGTTCATTTGTCTGCAAGGGGTGGGGTAAACAAATCTAGGGAAACCTATTAGGTCCCATCAATTTAACCCGAGCATGTAACAGTGAATGACATGAACATTATTAGGTAAAGAAAAGAGTGATCAAGGGCACAACTTGCCTTAGACTTGAGATTCCTAGGTACCAATTTGGTCTTCAGATTCCCGTGACCTCACCGCTATTCGTAGCAATACATACAAGTAGACAAGAAGCACATAAATATAACAGTACACCAAACATGAGAACAAACAGCCTAAAAATATTCTACGCGATGCTACGAGATCATAGGTTTGAGAACTACTAAATTCGGAGTTTCGGTTAAGAAGATATGGTTTTCCGAAGGCCTATGTCATTAAGCAGTTAAAACTAGGTCTTAAGTTGGTCTTATAAACCATGTGAGAAAAATAATTGTCACACCGGGATTTAAGGGATAAAGCCGAGTGTGTCTCATATGTGCGCCAAAGAAGAACATCACATATAATGACAAAGTGTATAGAGATAAATGTCACAATCATTGTTACATAGCGGAAGTAACTTACATAAATAGATGATAACAATAAAGCCAACTAAATTTTATTCCTTGGCGCCATAAAGTTGTCTGGGAGACGCCACCTAGATCAACTCGTACTCCTCATTGTAGACCTCCTCCTGGACTACCTGCTCTTCACATGTGGGGGGTTTATATATGGCAAGGGTGAGCTCACAAAAGATCATAGCTCAACAAGTTATGGGGAATAATGTGCATGAACTCACCAAAGGTGGGAGCTGATGTGAAGTGTAAGACTGATCAACAAATAAGGGTTTAAAGCTGAGCATTGCTTTTAATAAGTTGGTCAAATTTTATTAACAGTTACTAAATGTAAGTAGATACCAAATAGAGTAATAATAGATCAAAATTAATAATAAATCCACAATGCGATGCAAATGACAAATTGAATTTAATTTCATAAATTAATCATGCGAGAGTCCTGAGTTGCTCATTGAAAGGGAATTAGGCTTACACCTAGTTCCTAAATAATTTTGGTGGTTGAATTGCCCAACACAAATATTGGACTAACTAGTTTGCTCTAGTACTCAAGTTATACAGGTGCAAAAGGTTCACACTTAGCCAATAAAAAGACCAAGTTTTGGATTCAACAAAGGAGCAACGAGGCAACCGAAGGCACCTCTGGCTGAAGGCACCGGACTGTCCGGTGTGCACCGGACAGTGTCCGGTGCGCCCAGAGGACTCCAACTTAAACTCTTCACCCTCAGGAATTCTCGGAAGCCGGCGAGCTATAATTCACCGGACTGTCCGGTGTGCACCGGACATGTCCGGTGCTCCAAGGAAGCGCGGTCTCCGGAACTCACCAGCCTCGGGTTCGCGCGGCAGCCGCTCCGCTAAAATTCACCGGACTGTCCGGTGTGCACCGGACTGTCCGGTGTAACTGCGGGGCAACGGCTTCTTCGGCGCCAACGGTCGACTCTGACAGAGAACAGTACGCGCGGCAGAGTCAGAACAGAGGATCAGTGAGGCACCGGACTGTCCGGTGTGCACCGGACTGTCCGGTGCCGCATGAAGACAAAGCCTCCAACGGTCGACCAGCTCCAACCCAACGGCTATTTGGTGACGTGGCTGTCGCACCGGACATGTCCGGTGTGCACCGGACTGTCCGGTGCGCCATCGAACAGACAGCCTTCACCAACGGCTAGATTTTGGTTGGTGGCTATAAATACCACCCCAACCGGCCACTTCAAGTGTGGGAGCCCAAGCAACATTCCAAGTCATTTAGTTGACATACTCAAGCCCTCCCAACCACATATATTCATTGATCCATCCTATACACAAGATTTAGACCACTACAACCAACACAAGTGCCACAAAATAGAGAGCAAGCAAAAGAGAGCTACTCATTTGAGTTTAGCACTAGTGCCTTGTGAGATTCATTGAGAGATAGTGTGTGCTTCATCTTTGTGTTCATTTGCGCGTGGAGTTTTGACTCCCATTGAACTTCCTCCAAAGTTTTGGAGGCTTGTAAAAGCTAGCAAGAGACACCAAAGATTGTGGTGATCCTTGTGGGATCAAGAGTGATCCTTGAGAAGAAGAAGAGCTCGCCGATCCTTGTGTGATCGGGGGAGAGAGGGAAAGGGTTGAAAAAGACCCGTCCTTAAGTGGACTCCTCAACGGGGACTAGGCCTTCGAGGGCCGAACCTCGGTAAAACAAATCACCCGTGTCCATTGTGTTTATTGCTTGTGATTTGTTTGTTTCCCTTGCTCTAAGTTTTCTTGCACCTTTATTTGCTAATATCATTTGGTGTTGCTTCAAGTTAAATTCCCATTTAGTGAAGCAACACGTTGCAAGAAAGAACTTGTCCTAGTGCTCTTCTCATCTAAGGCTTCTTGCTTTGTTATTCTATAACTTACTAGTTGTATTGATTCATCACTTCCGCATTACTTAGCAATACTCCTTTCAAGCAAGAACTTAGTTTCTATTCTCCGATATTTGTATATCTTGTTCTAACCACTAATCAAGGGATCTAGTTGGGGGATAAAGTTTTAATTTTCAGGTTTCGCCTATTCACCCCCCCTCTAGGCGACTTTCAATTGGTATCAGAGCTAGGCACTTCATCTTGAGTCTAACAACTCGAAGTGATGGCTCGAAGAAGATCCCAAAAGAACAAGAAGACTCCTCCATCGAACGCAACTCAAAAGGAGGTAACTCTCGAAATATTATTTGATGATTGTTCTAATTATGACTCATGGTCTACTAGTGTGATAAATGCTTTTAGAACCATAGATCCACGATTAGAACAAATTATAGACAAGAGTATTTTTTCCTCTAATTTCAATGGAAAAATTAATTCCGAGGAGGATCAAAGATGTTATCGCTTAAACTATCTAGCTTTTGACATCTTAACTAATTCTCTTAGTAGAGAAGATTATCATGCTTTCATATCAAACTATGACGAATCTTTCTATGATGCGCATGATATTTGGACTAGAATTAAAAACAAATTTGATGAGTCCAAACATGATAGTTCATTTGATGCTTCTACTTCCTTTAGTCTTTGTGATACTAACCCTTTCAAGGAAGAAGAAGAAAATGAACAGTGGAGACCAAACGATGAATCCACCTCTCCAAAAGGTTTGTCTTCCCATTTCGATTCCCACATGTGTTGTGTGGCTAATGCAAATGATAGCGGAAGCACAAATGAGGATGAGGAGGAAGAAAGAAGCTTTGTGCATCTCTACGCTCGCCTAAGCCAAGAAGATAAGGCGGTCATGCTCAAACTTCTAGAAAGAGCAAGAGAGCAAAGCGAAGCTCGTCAAAGGCTAGAAGATATTCTCTCCATGAAAATGCTACACTTTGACGAGTTGACTAAGGAACATGAGGAGCTAAAGTGCTCTCATGTTGATTTGGTCCAAAGGTATGACACTATTTCAATTGAGCAAGATAACGCTTTATATTGTACCGCTCAATTAGAAAATGGGAATACCTTGCTTAAGGACCAAGTAGAAAAGCTAAAAGTTGAGAATCTAGCTTTTCAAGATAAATATGATATGCTTCTATGTTCCCATGAAAATCTTATAGATAATCATATCATATTGAATTTGACTCATGAGGTTGTGATAGAAAATTTAAAATTCCAACAATCTCACTCATGCACATGTATTCAAATTGATACTATATTACCATGTGCTAATGCTTGTTGTCTGTCGACAAGCAAATCTTCTTTTGAGCTAGAACTTGCAGGAACAAATGATGATACATATCAAAAGCTCAAGGAAGAAAATGAGAGGCTAAAAATGAGCTTGACACAACTAAAAGGAAAGTGCATTGCTCAACCTTCTCAAGATAACTGTGATCACATGGTGAAGAAGCTTGAGACGGGAACAACCGTGGCATGCACTACATCCCTTGAAGAAAATGTCAAGGATTTGAGGATTGCCAAGAGGAAGAAACAAAAGAAGAAATTCAACACCTCCTCCAAAAGCCTCAACCACGCCTCCACAAAAGGTAACATCCAAGGTAATGATCAAGCCACACTTCACATTAAGAGGTGTAGTGAATGTTTTAAAGAGGGGCACTTGATTAGGTCATGTCCCTACATAAAAAATGGCTTGATTATTAACAAGGATGATAGACTTTGTTTTAAATGCTCCAAGAAGGGACACTTGCTTAGATCTTGTCCCCATTTAAAACAAAAAGGCATAGGGTTAGAAAAGAAAGTTTTTACTAACCATGTAGCAAGCAACAAACAAGGAAAGAAGAAAACTTCAAAACTTGAAAAACGCTTTTGCTACACATGCCGTAAGAAGGGACATCAATGCAAGGATTGTCCCATTGGTAACAATTCCAGTCCTAGCTTGTCAATTAATTTTCATGTAACTAGGCAACCCAAAATTGCAACTTGTGCTAGAAAAGTAATAAGTTTACCTAGTGCTAACACAAAGGACATTTGGGCTCCTAGATCTTTGTTGACTAACCATGATGGACCCATCAAGCGATGGGTACCAAAATATGCTTGACAAGCTTTGTAGGAGAAGGAGATGATATGAAGTCTTTGGGGTGCTTGAGAGAGTTCATTCAATTCTTATCAACTCAAGCTATCAATCTTCAATGATCTATATACATGATTGACCCAAGATTATTTTTCAAATTGCTATGTCTTAAACTCATATCATCTCGAGGAAGATATTATATGTTATAGGAAGTGAAGAGATATCATGTGCAAAAATCAAGGCCTACAACATGGAGGAAAGTCAAAGGATGGTAACTTCTATGCTTTTAAGTGCAAGTATTTTAGAATATCATTTCTTATGTGTCTTGTGTAGCCACATAGAAAAATTGAAGCACTTCAAATGTCTTTAAATTGATATTACCATTCTTTGAAGAATTTCCTCTCATATGGTAGATTGCACATTCATCATTTCCATTCTATGGCAATCTACATGGTTTAATTTATTGCAAGTATGTCATGGCATATTCTTTCTCTAATTATCTTGTTATTGCCATGATTCTAGATATAGAGAGATATTTTATGTTCTTAAAAGAATAAGGTGTCATGTAAGGAATTCAAATCCTTAGGACACTTGTAAAAGAAAGACTCTCTCTATAACTAGAATAGTGAGACTATTGATTTTATTTAAGTAACCCAAAGTAGTCTCACTTGTTGAGAATAAGTTTCTCTTTGGAAGCGTATGATCTAACATAAAAAGAAAAATCAATCCAATGTTTTATGATGTATTTCTACTTGCTTAAATTGGATTTGATTCTTTCACATTTATCGCTTTCCAAATCATGAATTAGATTTATTCCTATAATCTCAAAGGATTATTTATGCTTGTTTTATGAGTTAAAATTGAGCATAACATCATCTATGGATAATCTAGTTCATGCTATGAAGTTTCCATGTTTTTGTAATCTAGCTTCTCATTCCTTATCAAAATGATTACAAAAATGGAAACTAGCGCTTGTGTTGCTACTAACATTTCTCTTGAGTTCAAATCATGAAAATCTACAAGAAAGAAAGTGCACAGGCCTCATGGGTTGATCTTCACCCAAAGGAAGAAAGGTAAAAGCAAAGGTATGGGAACTCATCTCCTTAAGTTTGGTTCCCATCTCATTGGGTATTTAATCTAAATTATCATATTCTACCCTTGTGAGGAATAGATTCTTTATTGGACCAAAATTAACTAAGTATGCATTCAATATCATTCTCATAAATGCGCTTGTCCATTAGAATCTAATTCATGTCCTTTGCTATATCCATTCTCATATTGATGCGCTTCTAAGTCATGATAATAAACTCAATATGAAAAAGTAAAATTCCTTTGATTAATAAAAAATGATTAAAAAGGTGCTCATTCCTCTTTTCTGTTAATATGCACTAACGTTAAGGAATTTACTTCATGTCTGTGTGACTCTTGGATGATGAATTATGCTTATTTCCTATCTAAAAGAAATCATCCATCACTATATACTCCCTTCTATTACTAACTCTCTTCTTGAGTATTTTCAATAAGTTTGAAAGGAAAAAGAAGCCACTGCAAAGGGAGAACTCTCAAATGAAAGAGGAGAACATCAAGAACAACACCACCTACTTCTACGAAACAATCAATGGTGTGGTTGTGAGTATTCTAAACCCTTTCATATTGAGAATACTAGGCTCAAGTTGTTTATTACAAATTTAATGAGCCTTGATCAAGATGTATAATGCTTCCCTCTATTTGTCTTTAAAAAATAAATGCATCTATTCATCTCATTCAAATTCTTGATGCATATCTTTAGGGGGAGTCTATTTCTATATCTTGATTATGTGAGACTATTGCCTCTTCTTAAGTTATTTCATATAGTCTCTTGCATGTGAATGAGTTTCTCATGAAGTATGCTACTATTTTTTTAAAATTCTTGTCTTTCACTCTAAAGTAGCATACTTGCTGGATTCTCCTATTCTAAGCTCAATTGGTAATCTAATGCGTATGTTGTTCTTTTGATCACATCTGTTATTTGTTTGATCATTGAATGACTTCAATCAACAATCATGCTTCTTAGTGCCGTATATACTATCAATCGATATCTCTCTTGATATGCACTAAGTTAAAAGGAGAATTCATGATACTTTTATGCAACTTGTGATCCTTTTTGATATGTGCTAACAATAACTTGAAAAGATCACTAGTTGTAGAACTCTCTCTTGTGCAAAATATTTCCATATATTGTCAATAAGTATAGGTCTTAAGCATCTAAGACTAAGGACAATGCACAATGAAGAGAGTGTTCCCATGTAAAGGTACAAAAAGGTAAAACTATCTCCTTTCATTTAAACTTGTACCTAAATCTTCCTTTTCTATATATTCTTTGCATATCTTGTATAAAAGGAAGAGAAAGCATGTCCATGCATATCCCTGCTTCATACCTAGTTTAATTTCCCAAAATTCATTCCTGCTTAGTGCATCTTTGTTGAAACTAGATGAAGTGATTTAATTGTCAAAGAGCTTAAAAGCTTAACCTTGTAACGAGGATAAGCTGCCTTTGTTCCAAAGGTGGATGGTCCTTAAGCCTCTTTGAAATCCTAAGGGAAAATGCTTGAAATGTTTACAACATGCTTTCATAAGTGCATAAACTGTCATGAGCATCACACTTATAATATGACACAATGCACTTCACATTTTGTATAATATAGATATGTTCTCATTAACCTAATTATGTGCATTTGGCATTTAAGGCCAAAATATGTGTTCCTCTCCATGCACATACTCAGGGGGAGCAATCTATGTTATATAGAACTATGATCATGCTTAATTTGATATATCCTTTTGATCATGTCTCTTTGATATATGCTATGACTAATGTGTTTTCAAGTATATTTCAAACCAAGTCATAAGTATATTGAAAGGGAATTGGAGTCTTCGGCGAAGAAAAATGCTTCCACTCCACTCTACTACTCATCCTTCGCCGTCGCTCCGCATCACTCTCCAACGTTGGTATAATCTTCACTCATTTATTTTATGACCAAAGGAGGAGAAAGTATTTCTATAAGGGCCTATATTTCATTCTAAGTATCCGTTTTTGGCGATTCATGCCAAAGGGGGAGAAAGTACTGGCCCCAAAGCAAAAGGACCGCACCACCACCACCCTAATTTTAAAGATAGTTGATGATTTTCAATTGGTAAATTTCAAATTGGTATCTCTTTGTGTTCTAAAGGGGGGAGCAAGTAGTATTTTCAAAATTGATGTCTTAAAACCCTCTTGAACACTAAGAGGAGAATTTATTTGAGGGGGAGTTTTGTTTAGTCAAAGGAAAAGCATTTCAAACAAAAGGAGAAAATTTCAAATCTTGAAAATGCTTCTCAAAATCTTATTCATTTACCTTTGACTATCTTGCAAAAGGACTTTGAAAAGAATTTACAAAAGAATTTGCAAAAACAAAACATGTGGTGCAAATGTGGTCCAATATGTTAAAAATAAAAAAACAATCCATCCGCATCATATAAGTATATATTGGCTCAATTCCAAGCAACCTTTGCACTTACATTATGCAAACTAGTTCAATTATGCACTTCTATTTTTTGCTTTGGTTTGTGTTGGCATCAATCACCAAAAAGGGGGAGATTGAAAGGGAATTAGGCTTACACCTAGTTCCTAAATAATTTTGGTGGTTGAATTGCCCAACACAAATATTGGACTAACTAGTTTGCTCTAGTACTCAAGTTATACAGGTGCAAAAGGTTCACACTTAGCCAATAAAAAGACCAAGTTTTGGATTCAACAAAGGAGCAACGAGGCAACCGAAGGCACCTCTGGCTGAAGGCACCGGACTGTCCGGTGTGCACCGGACAGTGTCCGGTGTGCCCAGAGGACTCCAACTTAAACTCTTCACCCTCGGGAATTCTCGGAAGCCGGCGAGCTATAATTCACCGGACTGTCCGGTGTGCACCGGACATGTCCGGTGCTCCAAGGAAGCGCGGTCTCCGGAACTCACCAGCCTCGGGTTCGCGCGGCAGCCGCTCCGCTAAAATTCACCGGACTGTCCGGTGTGCACCGGACTGTCCGGTGTAACTGCGGGGCAACGGCTTCTTCGGCGCCAACGGTCGACTCTGACAGAGAACAGTACGCGCGGCAGAGTCAGAACAGAGGATCAGTGAGGCACCGGACTGTCCGGTGTGCACCGGACTGTCCGGTGCCGCATGAAGACAAAGCCTCCAACGGTCGACCAGCTCCAACCCAACGGCTATTTGGTGACGTGGCTGTCGCACCGGACATGTCCGGTGTGCACCGGACTGTCCGGTGCGCCATCGAACAGACAGCCTTCACCAACGGCTAGATTTTGGTTGGTGGCTATAAATACCACCCCAACCGGCCACTTCAAGTGTGGGAGCCCAAGCAACATTCCAAGTCATTTAGTTGACATACTCAAGCCCTCCCAACCACATATATTCATTGATCCATCCTATACACAAGATTTAGACCACTACAACCAACACAAGTGCCACAAAATAGAGAGCAAGCAAAAGAGAGCTACTCATTTGAGTTTAGCACTAGTGCCTTGTGAGATTCATTGAGAGATAGTGTGTGCTTCATCTTTGTGTTCATTTGCGCGTGGAGTTTTGACTCCCATTGAACTTCCTCCAAAGTTTTGGAGGCTTGTAAAAGCTAGCAAGAGACACCAAAGATTGTGGTGATCCTTGTGGGATCAAGAGTGATCCTTGAGAAGAAGAAGAGCTCGCCGATCCTTGTGTGATCGGGGGAGAGAGGGAAAGGGTTGAAAAAGACCCGTCCTTAAGTGGACTCCTCAACGGGGACTAGGCCTTCGAGGGCCGAACCTCGGTAAAACAAATCACCCGTGTCCATTGTGTTTATTGCTTGTGATTTGTTTGTTTCCCTTGCTCTAAGTTTTCTTGCACCTTTATTTGCTAATATCATTTGGTGTTGCTTCAAGTTAAATTCCCATTTAGTGAAGCAACACGTTGCAAGAAAGAACTTGTCCTAGTGCTCTTCTCATCTAAGGCTTCTTGCTTTGTTATTCTATAACTTACTAGTTGTATTGATTCATCACTTCCGCATTACTTAGCAATACTCCTTTCAAGCAAGAACTTAGTTTCTATTCTCCGATATTTGTATATCTTGTTCTAACCACTAATCAAGGGATCTAGTTGGGGGATAAAGTTTTAATTTTCAGGTTTCGCCTATTCACCCCCCCTCTAGGCGACTTTCACTCATGACCACGAGCACGGCTAGTATACCAGTTTTACACTTTGCAGAAGTTGTACCCTTTACCCACAAGTCATGTTACCCATCTACCAAGGGGTCATGAATCCCATACACCTCTACCAAGGAAGCGAGGCAGGTAACACTATGAGGCCTTTACAAAGTTCCACTAGCTTCAGAAAAACAGCTACAGTTTCTAGGGAGCGCATTGCAGGGATCCCCTGTCTGAAAAGCCATCACAGCAAAATCAACCTGAGAACCTCCCTACACCAACAACTCCCCTACTGCCCTTGCCCTTTTCGGGTAAGGTATACCTCCACTAGCTTTCATAATTAGTTAGCCATGGGCATCCCATTCCACCCTTGTGGTGGCATGTGTTTCTCAAGTTAAGCTCCATGTTCCAATTAACATAATAGTCTTATCATGAATAGAATAGAACAATAATAATAAAGCATGACCGTGTGTAATAATTATCTTAACACCCAAAACCACATATAGCAATAGCAAAGATTACCCAAAAGTTCAGGGGTAAGCAAGGTGTAAAGATGACCAAACTAGGGTGACCTATTGGGTCCCATCAAAATTAAGCCTAAGCATGCCAAAATAATTATAGAGAACATTATTGGGTAAATAAAAGTGGTCCAGGGCACAACTTGCCTTCAATGAGCTCCTGCTCAATATTTTCCACCTACTGAACACCTGAGTCCTCAGTCACTTGTTCGTCTACTCGAAGCAATACAAACAGACATAGTACAAGACAAATTAACATCACACCTGAGAGCATCTAGGCCCCTGGTTGGTTTTAGTGATTAATGACAACGTAATATTATATGTGACTAACGTGTGTTTTGCAAAGAAAATGGTAAGTTAGGTTGCATTACAGGAAATTGTACTACAATAATGAAAACAATCCCTGAGATGAGAACTTGAAGCGACGGCTGAAACGATGAATCAAAAGATGAAGGTCTTCATATTCTGAGTGTCAAAGGAGTTACGGACACTCGGTATAGAATTAGGTCTTCTATTTTATTTTAGCCGTACTTTAAAGAGGGGTTATGGATGAGTAGTTTGACCAAGAGAATTCTAGTGTAGTGTTGGTGCAGATTCACACTCACATCTAGTGCTAGGTGTCACTCTATAACACACGAGTTAGAATGAAAATGGTTTCGAAAAACCAAAGGAAAACGAAGTTAGGGTTTCTGTCTTAGGGGCACCAGATTGTCCGGTGTGCACTGGACTGTCCGGTGCACCCCCTGATAGTGGAGCCAGCCAGCCCCGGGGGCAGCGCCTCTGCCCCCAAGAAAACCCGAGAGCAACGAGTTGGGAAAGTGATTTTTAGCTGCCACACCGGACTGTCCGATGTGCACCGGACAGATACTATTCACTGTCCGGTGTGCCATCAGCCCAACGGCTAGCTGTCAGAACTAGCCGTTGGAGATGACTGTTGGCGCACCAGTGGTGCACCGCATGCGCAGAACAGCCAGGTAATGGCTAGTTTGGTGGGTGGGGCTATTTATACCTCCTCCACCTACCATATTGTCTTACTGCCCACATTGATGACCACACATTGCTAGAGCATTGCAAGCACCATAAAGCCTAGTGATGTGATTAGAAAATCTTAATCTCGTGTTATGACCTCATTAGTACAAGTGAGAGCCACCTAGAGCACACACTACATGCATTAGGCTTCTCTTGGTCAAGTAAAAGTATATGGCTTGTTACTCTTGGTGATCGGCATCACCTCGACGGCTTGGTGGCGTTTGGAGTGTGGTGATCACCCCGGAGGATTTGTTGGTGACCCGGCTCAAGATTGTAAGCGGTCGTGAGGGATCCACCGTGCCAGAGTGGCGAAGGATCATCTCATAGTGAGCACTTGGTTCTGCCGAGGACCAAGGGGGAGCGATACCCTTGCGCGGATGCTCCAACGAGGACTAGGGAAGAGTGTCGATTTTTCGATACCTCGGCAAAAAAATTGGAGGAGTCTTCTCAACCTTGCTTTACATTCCGCATTTAATTCAAGCATTTTACTTTGTTCAATTATTTAGCAAGTAGTTGAAGTAATGTCTTAGTATTGTTGTCTTTCTAGTAGTATTCTCTTATTGCTAGTAGTTGGTTGAAGTTGAGCTCTAGCTTAGGGTTTAAATATTCGCTTAGGGTTTAATTGTTGTTGAATTTTTAGAAAAGCCCAATTCACCCCCTCTTAGGCATCGTGATCCTTTCAACACCAAATAGAAAGATATAATGCATGATAATATTCTACATATCGTAACGAGATCGTAGGTTTGAGAATCACTAAATTCGGAGTTATGGATAACAAGTTATGATTTTCCAAAGTCTTTATGTGTTTGGTACAAAAATAACTAAGTGATTAATTTTAATCTAGGTTTCATGATAAAACATAGTTATTAAATGATAAAAAAGATTAAAACAAAATTATTGCAACTGGAATGGATTAAAAATGAGTTAAAATGAAATTTCTAGGAATTAAACAAGATTTTGGAATTATTTTTACACTAAAAATCATTTTCTATATAAATTCCTCTGATTTATTAACTTTCTGTACTGCGCTCATAAATACCAGGGAGTTCAGGGGCTGGTTTACAAGAATCCAGGGTCTGTATGTAATTAATTTGCACAGGGTGTGGACTGCGGGTTGATTTGCTCGATTCGTAGGGTCTATTACGCAAATTGTCTAGGCCGAAGGGGTATCATTCGGCCAGGATCGTTCGATCAGAAAGCAACCGCTAGGATTTGATCCCCAATAACTGAACCGGTGTCTAATTCCACCCGTGGGATTAAAGATCCATGGCCCAGATCACTTCTGTGAAACAGCAACACATTTCCCTCGCCACAACCGTTCACCCCTAGACCAACGACCACGATGCAATGAACCTAGATCTAATCTAGCGCGTCCATCTTTCAATCTACGGCTACAGTTCACTTGTCTATCCGGCCTCGTCTATTCAATCAAGACCGTCCGTTGAATCCAACGGTCGATCACAATCTCCGCTACCCGGTCAAACACCGGCGGCGGAACAGAACACCACGGCGGTGCGCCATGTCGAGAATCCCATACTGGCCCACAGCGCACGATTTCCCGATACGCTAGGTGCTAGTCGAAGCTAAGACGACAGCAGATCCAGGAAGAAGGTTCTTATCCGCGATTGGCTTGATGACGAGCCTGTCCACAGAGCGGAGCGGCTTCACGACGGAAAGCATTGTCCGGCATGGAATTGCTGTTGATTTGAGTCCTTCCGAGGCGATAGACTCCGATGTGCACCTTCCCCGCACCCTATGCTTTCCCTTCTCTTTTTCCTCGGTCTCGAGTTGGGCGCGCAGAGGTGTTAACCAGAGGCTTCCCTGGGGTCGAATCGGCGGTCGAACAGAATCCCGCCCACAGCCGCACTCGTCCTCCTTCTCTTTTTCCTCGGTCTCGAGTTGGGCGCGCAGAGGTGTTAACCAGAGGCTTGGGGCGCGACTTATAGCCCGAGGCTGTTACGGACCCTCATCTGACAGACTTGTCCGTTGCAACCGACCCACCGATCCATCCGGGGAAGGTGGAGACTCTGTTACGGTGCCGACGGAGCAGCCATGGTCGGGGCCTGACCTCTCGGGCCCACACGGCGGAGAGACATGAGGCAGCGCAATCCCGCACATAGAGACTGGTGGGGAGGGCCCACATGGTGGGCTGAGTGAGGATGCGCGACTGAGCAGCTAGCTGGCCCACCAGTCAGCGCCCCCGCCGTTTCTGGGTTACTGGCGCAAAAAGGCCGAATGGGCCGAAATTGGGGAATTCGGCCCACATAGGGTCTGGTTGTTTTCTCATTTTTTTCTTTTTGTTTTCCTTTTTCTTATTATTTTTAGATTTCAAATTTAAATTCAATTTTTTGTTGTGAAATTAATATTTAGATTAAATGCACAAATTCAAATACCAGTTTGAAAAAAATATATTTATTTATATATTTATTTTCTTTATATTGTGTAGTATTTTCCTTTTTCCCTTTTTATGTTATTTCCAATTTCTAAATTGCAAATTAGGTTAAATACCAATTTGGACACTAATATATCTTTATTAATATTACTATTATTAAATGCACAACCAAATAAACTCCAACATGATGCATCGATTATTTATGTGTCATTAGTTAATTATTCACTTTAAACATGATTATTCACATGTTCTAATAAGTGGAGAACAATACATATAGGAAGATTACTCCTATTTATTATTCACGAGCTGGGTATTACATAGGTTCAAGAACTACTAAATTCGGAGTTTCGGTTAAGAAGATATGGTTTTCTGAAGGCCTATGTGATTAAGCAATTAAAACAAGGTATTAACTTGGCCTTATAAACCATGTGAGGAAAATAATCTAAAGAGATACCTCATTATAACTTGATTAGAGATAATAATTTAGTAAAATTATAATTATAGATATATTAACCTCGATTAGAAGAAGTTAGTCTAGTGAACATAAGTTAAATAAATGTCTAAGTATAGAAGTACTTGATGTGCTATGAATAATGTTGTTACTACGTAGATAATTTTATTTCGAAGCTAGCACAACTGGAATGGATACAATCGGTGTTAAAATACAAAAGTTGTGGATTTTCTAAGGTTATTGGATTTATTTTTATACTAATAATCATTATCTCGGATTTATTCAATAAACTGTAGATTGCGGGTATTATTTCTAGGAAGAACAGGGTTCAATCTATAAATTCTGGGACCAGTCCGCAAGATTCTTTACACAGTCTCGGATGGCGGTTTACTTCCTGAAAACTACAGGGTCTCTTCAGCAAAACGGCCTGGCTGAAGGGGTATTCCTGAACCCCGACCGTCGGATCAAAAACGTGAGCCCCAGATTAGATCGGCCCTCAGCCCGAACCGGTATTCAACAAGACCTGCCAGATCAACGATTAACGGCTGAGATTAGCGATCCCCAAGATCGGCCTAGATCCGACCGATGGTAGATCTGCAGTCCAGATTTAAAACCGTGAATTCCACGCTCAACCCGCCCGATCCAAATCGGACGGCTACCACTCCTTTGGACAAACCGGTACTCAGCTTTTAATCGTAGCCATCAGTTGTTTGATCCACGACCATCGCGCTCTCACCCCTTACCCTCTCCTCCGCTCCACCAACCACCAAAGCAGTCATCAGTCATGGCGGCGCCCACCGCCGAAGCACGTCGAATTCTGGGCCCTAGCGTGCTATTCCAAACGTGGATGAGTGCTATCTGAACTACAAAATCCGAGCGAACTGATTAAGGAAGGGCTTACCGGTATTGAAGTGGCTTGAGGTGTTGGCCATGGTGTCACGCGGGTCTGTGACAGAGCGTCTACGACGATAAGAAATTGTCGCCCCTCCGAAGACTCTCGCACACCACCACCCTCAAGAATCGACCACGTGAGATCACGTGAAGCTCCCTACGACACCGAGGCACCGATTAATGCGCGTGCAACGAGATTCACCTACAACGACCACGGCGGCACTCCCTCCTTCACCGCTCCGAGCACAATCCGGCGGCGGCTAGGTTTCGGTGACCAGGGAGTAGTCAAGGTGGGTTGGTTGCCACGGGATTCGGTTTTATAGAGAAACTGGGGAAGGGTCCGTGGAAATTTGATTGCCAGCGAGCTCGTGCGTCAATCAGCCGAGGTGGTTAGAGAGCAGGCGCAAAGGAGCTCCGCAGGGACCCCACCTGCCAGGCACATCGCGCGTGCGGGCGTGGCTGGCCACCTAGGCCCACTAGTCAGCGAGATGGCACACTCACTTGGAAGTGGGCCAGTATATTGAAGTCCAGGCACGCGCGAGGGCGGGTCAGGTGGGCCATTGACGCACATAAGATGAAGTTGGGCCAAGGTCCCGAGTGGGCTGATCTGGAAGGATTTGGTTCAGGAGTTGTCTTTTGTTTCCTTTTTTATTCTGTTTTGAATTCTTTTCTCAATTCAAACCAAGTATTTGAATTCAAATTTTTTGTGAGTTTCACACTATTGGGACGAAGGCGAACACGCCCCCTCGCTCGACTATTCCCACATCAACGTATCAAAGATCAAAGGCCTCGAGGATAAGCCCCGCAAGCCGGGCTCGAGGATGACAACCATGCAAAGACTCAAGCGCTCCCTTCGCTCCGGTGAGCAAAGAAGACCATCGAAGGCTTCAGGGCTCGGATGACCAAGACTTCGAAGACTGCGTCTTGGCCTCCCTCGATGTAAAAATGGGCCCATGTACAATCCGGCCCATATCATAAGGCCCCGCCTGCAGGTCGCCGTGTGGGCTGAATGGGTCGTGCCCCATCTGTAATAAAGCATGCTGTAATGACATGTTGTAACCCACCCCCCATGAGGGAATATTCTGGGGATAAACTAGGTAATTGAGGGTCTAATTGTCCTTGGTAGAGCCGGGCGGTCCCTCAGTTACCTATAAATAACCCTGCACTGTACCAATGCGGGGGATGGAGAAAAAATACTGTTGCCCTAACACTTTGTGTTTAGTAGCATCAAATTGTTCTCCCCCTCCATTGGATTTTGCTGTCCCCGAATGAGGAAATTCCAACAATTGGCGCCCACCGGCAAGGCTCTTGCGGACAACACCCATCAGGAGGCCTTCAAAGATGATGCCGTCAACAGTAAGAGGCAACGCCAGAACCACCCTATGCCCGATGGCACTGTGCCCACCTGCAGTTCCGAGGGGGCACCGTGAGCACCCCCACCAGGCTTCGCTCCTCTAGAAGGCAAAGACACCATAGAAGACGACAAGATCGTAGGCATCTCGGTCGAAGACTAGTTAAAGCTGCGAGCACTACGCATCAAGAACAATAACCTTCAAAAGCAAAAAGAAATACTCGAATCCAAATGCCAGCGCGTCACCATGCAAGCCAAAGTGCAACAGATGATACTGGATGAGGAACAAAAAGCACAAGAACTACAACAAAAAATCATAGATATACAAAGCGAAGGCCTTACAACCTGCAGCGTCGCCCCCTCGCGACACCAGTTGCCTTCCAACAAAACATACAAGACGAAGGCCCATACCACCCGCAGCGTGGCCCCTCGCCCCTTCAGCTGCCTTGTAGGGAATCAATTACCTTGACAAGCGAAGTCTGCTCGCTCCGCAGCTCCAAGTGTCACCTTGGCCCGCCAACTTCAGAGTTGGCACTTACCCCAAGTACAACGGTAGCTCCGATCCAGCTCAGTACATCATGAGCTACCAAGTCGTAGTTGCATCATCTGGAGGGGATGACGCCACCATGGCCAAATCCTTCATCATCACGCTTGAAGGCTCAGCCCTAACCTGGTATACTAGGCTGCCACCACTTTCAATCGAGTCATGGAAGGGACTTCGTGACAAGTTCATATTGAATTCCAAGGATACAGACCAGACACAGATGCATTGGCCGAGCTATCACTCTGCAAGCAGTAGGAGAAGGAGACTCTTTGAGAATACTATAAGAAGTTCCTCACGCTCAAGTCGCAGCTGCCATCTGTTGATGACCACATAATAATCCATTATGCAATCAGAGGTCTTCACGCCGACGTCTTATACAACCATTGCATCAGAGAGCCGCCCAAAAACTTGCAAGAGCTCTACCAATTATTCAAAAAATATACCAGGTTCTAGGAACTGCACCAGCACAAGATAGAATCTCAGAGGAAACCCAAGGACACTCCGCAGCCTAGCAGAACATGGGTCAGGCCGGCGCAGTCCGACTCTGGCAGGAAAATCGCAACCAGCAATAGGTGCACACCATCGCCAACCAACACCCCGTCGAAGACACAATTCGCCATCAGGAGTATCCCTCTAAACAAAACCGCAGCAACAACACGAGAGGAAGAGGCAGAGGTCGGCCCCAGTAGCCACGAAGATTTTACTGCCTATTTACAACGGGCGACTGAGATTAGATTGGTCAGAATTAAACCTAGACCGCCAGATCTTAGATGGACATCCGGGATCCAACGGTTCGCAAGGTCAGGGCGGCTAGTCTTAAGTGTAGTGGTGTCGCTCGTCTCCGCGGTGAGGTCTCACCAGAGGCGAGGGCATGACCACGACAAGGCTCTAGGGGGTTGGGGAAGGACTCGGGTGCACCCAGGGCAACACGGCGGACTCAACCGTGGGCACAACACCGGCGCGGGGGCACCAGAGGGCGCAGAACGCGGCGGAGCGGCCCAACGGCGGCACAGATTTGCTCCTACGAGCAATCGCACGAAACCAGGGCAACAAATGAAGAAATAGGGGCACGGGGAGGTTGCTCACCTCAAGAGGAAACTCTGGAGCACCGTGGCAACAGCGGGGATGAAGGGATGGCTCAGGTCAATGGTGGTGGGCTTTAAATGCATGGGAGAACGCCGGTGAGCGTGGACCGGGCGAATTAGAGAGGCTGGGGGCAAACCAGGAGGTGTCCTGCATTACCAGCGAAGGGGTGAAGCTCACCGAGGCAACGGACGCGACGAACGCGCGACGACAGCCACGGAACGACAGCAATCCTTCGGTGGAGTTCCACGGGTGCTTGGCTGAGGGCGCAACTAAGCGAGGGGAGTGAGTGAGTGGGCATGGGCTGTAGAAAAGGGCTCGGGCGCAGAGGTCGTGGACGGAAAATGCGCGGTCGTGGACGCGTCCATGATGGAGAGCACGGGAGAGAGGTTAAGGAAGAGGGGAGTGGATGACAGGTGGGATCCACGGACTAGCGAGGGTGAGCGACAAACGGGCAGTCAATACTAACAGGAAGGTCCCACCGAGCAGCGAGCGAGAGCGGCCACGAACGCGGACGGTTCGACGCCGATAGGTCTGGCCCACCGAGCAGCGGGAGGGAGAGATAGGGAGATAGAGTGCGAGTGTGCGGACACAAGCGGTCGTTGGTAGGTGGGGTCCACCTGTCAAGTGATGCGGGCGCACGCGTGCGGCCTGGCTAGGCTGAGCTAGGCCGGCTGGGCTGAATTAGGTTTTTCTTTTTCCAGGGATTTTCTAAATGCTTTTCTTTTTATTTTCTCTAGGGTTTCAATTCAAATTCAAACCAATTCAAACATGTGCATCAATTCAAAGAATATTTTAAGCTCAGCATGATGCAACATTTCATGACTCACATTATTTTGACATAATAAATAATTAATCCCACTCCTAATTAACTTAATTCTAGCCAAAAGAAAAAGAGAGAGAGAGACAAGAGTAATACCTAAATTTGGTAGATATTTAGAAAGAAATTTTATACCCCCAAATTCAGGGTGTTACAAACTTTGTCGCCATACAACCTCCAGATCACCAAGTTACATGGGTTGAATTCAAAGAAGCCTTATGCGGTCACCATATTCCTGATGGAAGTTTGCAAATGAAGCTTGAAGAGTTTCTCAGGCTTAGACAAGGGGCAAATACTGTAATGCAGTATATTGGGAAGTTTAATCATCTATCTCAGTATGTTGTAGAGCATGTCAACACTGACATAAAAAAGAGAGATTGTTTCATGAGTGGTCTCAACTCGAAGTTGCAAAAGAAGATGGCCACTTGTTATGATCTTACCTTCATTCAGGCGATAAGTGTGGCTATAGCTATGAAAGAGAAGGCACTGATGCATCAAAATGTGAAGTGGGCATGGAAAGGCTCAGGGTTTTCTGAATCATCGGCGAAATGCCAGAAGGTGGTAATCAGAACTACTAGTCCTGCAAATGCTCCTTACGGTCCAACCGCCTATCCTTTCAAAAATCTCATTTACAGCCGCCACACCAACATGCCAAACTAGCTTTCACCCACAAATACCTAAGTTCCTTGCTTGCTTGCTCCCACTAGTTCGAAATATCCTTGTTATAACTGTGGGAAGGCAGGACACTTTATTAAAGATTGCCCCTATCCGCGATAAAGCACCTCCAACTTTCCAAAATCAGAAGGAAATAATTCTCGGCGCCAGAACAAGAATGCACCTACAAACAATGCAAAAGGAAAGGATAACAGGAAGACTAGATGAGTATTCTATACACAAGTGGATGTGATCCTAGAGGGGCACCCTGTGCTTATGATACGTTCCTTGTTGCCCATCGTCCTGCCAAAGTACTTTTTGATACTGGTGCACCCCATACATTTCTCAGTAAAGGTTTTGCCATACATTATGGCATTTCTATTCAAGAAGCGAATTGGGGTGTGGCAATACAATCACCTGGGGGTCGGTTGTTTACTAAGGAAATGGCCTTCCAAGTGCCTATAGAATTTGTTGGGCATACTTACCCTACCAATATGATAGTACTAAAAGACAAAGACATAGATGTGATCTTAGGTATGAATTGGCTATCCCAACATGAATATACTATTGACACAAGGAGGCGGACTATTCAGTTAAATACCGTGTTAGGAGAATGGCAGTTAATAATTCAGTTACCCTCTCTAAAAGAAGTTTCGAGAAGAGCCTATAGTGTCGTAATTGAAGAGTTAGACAATTTTCCAGTGGTGAGAGAATTTGTTGATGTATTTCCAGAAGAGTTGTTAGGTTTGCCGCTAAAACGTGATGTGGAATTCTCTATTGAACTAAAACCTAGTACAACTCCTAGAAAAGAGTTTTATTCGACCTAGTTCCTCATCATGGGGTTGTCCTACAATCTTTGTGAAGAAGAAAGATCAAACCTTGAGGATGTGTGTTGATTATAGACCCTTAAATGAAGTAACCATTAATAAAAAGTATCGTTGCCACAAATAGATCTCCTGTTTGATCAGCTTATTGGGGCAATTGTGTTCTCAAAGATTGATCCCCATTCGAGTTATCATCAAATTCGAGTTCAGCTAGAAGATATTCCGAAGACGGTCTTCACGACAAGATATGGGTTGTATGAGTATTTAGTTATGTCCTTTGGACTTACTAATTCTCCTGCCCATTTCACTTATCTAATGAACTTGGTACTTATGCCCGAATTAGATAAGTTCATGGTGGTGTTTATTGATGACATTTTAATCTATTCCAAGAGTTAGGAAGAACATGCAACTCATCTTCGAATCGTGCTGACTCGACTTCGGGAACACAAGTTGTATGTCAAATTCAGCAAGTGTGAATTCTGGTTAGATCGAGTTCTGTTTCTTGGTCATATTTTGTCAGCTGAAGGAGTAGTCATGGATCCTATCAAAGTGAAGGATATTTTAGAGTGGAAGTCGCCTACCACAATTTATCTAGTTCGGAGTTTTCTTGGCATGGCTTGGTATTATCGTCGGTTCATTCCTGACTTTTCAAAAATCTCCAATCCTATTACCGAAATATTGAAGAACAATGTGAAGTTTAATTGGACGCCCGAGTGTAATAAAGCTTTTGAGAAGTTAAAGAAACTGCTAATCACGGCACCAATGCTAGCCCAATCCGATATTGAGAAGTCTTTTGACGTCTACTATGATGCTTCAGGTACAGGCATCGGGTGTGTATTAATGCAAGAAGGTCGTGTAATAGCATATGCTTCACGGCAGCTGAAGAGACATGAAGAACATTATCTTACTCATGATCTACAGCTTGCTGCGGTTGTTAATGTTTTGAAGATCTGGCGCCACTATCTTCTGCTCAACACTTGCCATATTTATACAGATCATAAAAGTCTAAAGTACATCTTCACTCAAGCTGAATTAAATATGAGACAACAAAGGTGGCTTGAACTAATCAAGGATTATGATCTAGAAGTACACTATCATCCTAGGAAGGCTAATGTGGTCGCAGATGCACTTAGTCACGAGGAGCATCTATGTTATCTTGCGGCTAGTCCTTTTGAAACCACACTCTGTCAAGAAATGGAACAACTAAATCTGAGCTTGTTCCAATCAGCCTTAATAGCCAACCTGCAGTTGGAATCAACTTTAGTGAAACAAATTATGGAAGCTCAAAAGTCTGATGCCGGAATAGCTCATTTCAAGAAGCGTATGGCGGTGGATCAAACCACGTGCTTTAGACTTGATGACAAGGGTGTTCTTTGGTTTAAAAACCAACTAGTGGTCCCCAAGGTTCCGGTGTTGAGGCAACAGATCCTTGATGAGTCTCATACTTCCCAGCATTTAATTCATCTTGGAAGTAATAAGATGTATCAAGACTTAACACAACGATTCTGGTGGACAAAAATGAAAATAGAAGTTGCTCATTATGTCGCTAAGTGTAATGTTTGCCAATGAGTAAAGGCTGTGCATTTGAAGTCTACCGGACCATTGCAATCGTTACCCATTTTGAAAGGGAAATGGGAAGATATCAATATGAACTTCATTGTAGGACTACCCAAAACATCAAACAGACATGATTCTATTCGGGTGATTGTGGATCGTTTTATCAAGGTTGCCCATTTTCTACTGGTAAAGACCAGAGATCTAGTGGTTTCCTATGCAAAATTATATATTGCACGCATTCTGAGCTTGCATGGTGTGCCAAAGACTATCATCTCAGATAGTGGTCCTCAATTTGTGGCCAAATCCTAGGAAGGGTTGCATAAATCTCTTGGTACAAAATTAATTCATAGTTCAACCTATCATCCCAAAACCAGTGGGCAAACAGACCTCGGGCGGCAATATGAAGGGCAGAGCCGGGTCTTTAACTCCCCTTTTCCCTCGTCAACACACCTGACCACCGTCGTCCACACCTCCGGGAGAAAGAGAGAGCCGAGCACCGCCACGGGTGAACTTCACCGTGCTTGCGACCGGAGCCAGGCAGTTGCACACTGGGGCTTCTCGGTACATGTTGGTTGGTGATTGTAGCCGCGCCGCTCGGAATTGCTCGTCTGCGCCTCGGGAATTGCTCACCATCGCGATCGCTCCGCCGCGGATCCGCCTCATGTCGTGAGCAGAGTGTTTGCCGCCTCTAATCCCGGTAAGAAACTGTGGCAGAACCTCCCAAGTTATTGGGCCCACATGCACCTGCCCTTGTCTCAAAGACCTCAGACGGCTATGCATGTGCACCAGATAACTTAACAGGATCCGTCCGAGTGCCCCAAGGACCCCGAATAAACCACTTACAACCAGGATTGCAAGATCAAGTAAACACAAATCACACACCATCATTTGCAGTGAAATTTCTTTATTACCAAAAAGTTATAAGTTACAAAAATTTTACATTATTTTTATCGGAGTGGTTACAAAAGTGGTTCAAAGAAAGAAACTTTGAAATGTTATAAATTATTTATAAGTTTGAAATATATATTAGCTTAAGTGACCATCCTCAATAAGAAGTATAGAAGAGTTACTTAGACTTATAAGAAGGCCGAGCCCACCGACACTTAGCACCATCAACAGCAGCACAAATCTAGTACCTGCAACAACATGGGTTCGACAACCCTGAGTAAGAAGTGTACTTTCACAACACTTACTCGACTAAGGAAAAAGACTCTCAACGATATGCTGGATTTAGGAATTAAGGAGAGGCTTTTAGCAAGAATCAATTTAGACATTTTGCAGAAAAACTTTCTAAAAGTGAGACCTTACTTTCAACATTTTAATGCCAAATTAGGTATTAATTGTGTCACACCTGGATTTAAGGGACAAAGTCGGGTGCGTCTCATACATGCGCCAAAGAAGAAAACATATATAATAATAGAGTGTATAGAGATAAATGTCACAATAATCAGAGTATTTATTACATAGCGGAAGTCTTACAAAATAAAATGTAAGCATAGATCGAACTTAAATCCATCCTTGGCGCCAGAAAGTCAACTGGGAAACGCCACCTAGATCAGGTCGAACTCCTCGTTGTGTGGCTCCTCTTGAACCACCTATTCTTCTCTTATGGGGGGTGTGAGACAGCAAGAGTGAGCTCACACATGATCATAGCTCAACAAGTTGTGGGGAAACTAGTGGGCATGAACTCACCAAAGGTGGGAGTTCATGTGATGTGTAAGGCTAATCAACAATAGGGGTTAAAGTTGAGCATTGCTTTTAATTAGTTGGTCAAAATTTTATTAGCAGTTACTAGATGTAAGTAAATACCAAACCTTAAATAAAGTAATAGAACAAAATTAATAAATAATCCCATATAATGCAAATGACAAATTGAATTTAAGTTCCATAAATTAATCATGTGAGAGTCCTGAGCTACTCTTGACCGTGAGCTCGGCTAGTATACCAGTTTTACACTCTGCAGAGATTGTACCCTGTACCCACAAGTTGTGTTTCCCATGTCGCTAGGGTTTGCAAAGCCCTTAGACACTTCCGAGGTGAATGGCTAGGGATCCACTACGAGGCCTTTACAAAGTTCCACTAGCTTCCAAAACCCACTATAGTTTATGGGAAGAGCACTTGCAAGAATCCCTTGTCTGACCACCATCGCAGCAAAATCAACCCGAGAACCTCCCTGCATGCAACTCCCCTACTACCCTTGCCCCTTTCGGGTAAGGTAGTCTTCCACTAGCTTTCCTAATTAGTTAGCCAAGGGTGTCCCATTCCACCCTTGTGGTGGCACGTGTTTCTCAAGTTAAGCTCCATGTTCCAATAAAAATATAATGATCTTGACACGAACAATAATAACATAACAGAATAATTGGAACATGGATAAAATGAAATATTAACCCAAAACCATACAAAGCAATAGCAAAACTACCCTAATGATTCAGGGGCAAACAAGGTAAACAGGATAAGCAGACTAGGGTGACCTATTGGGTCCCATCAAAATTAAACCTATGCATTGAATAGTGATAATAATGAATATTATTGGGTAACAAAAGTGGATCATGGGCACAGCTTGCCTGGGACTTGAGATTCCAGGTACAAGGATGATCCTCAGGTGACTCGCGACCTCACTGCTAGTCATAGCAATACAAACAAACATGGTATAGATAAAATTAACATCACACCAAACATAAGAACAAACTGAATAATAATGATCTACGCGTTGCTACGAAATCGTGGGATCGAGAACCACTAAAATCGGAGTTACGGTCATCTAGTTATGATGTGATTAAAATATTAAACTATATTATAAATTGGTTAGTGTAAATCATATGAGTGGTTATTCTATGAATAATTATCTCCACTTTAATCTAAGTTATAAATTGACCATAGATTATATTCTAGTAGATTATAATGATAAATAGTTCAACGAGACTAACCAACATAAGTTAAATAAAGACCTAATTATAAAAGAATAAGACATGGTATAATAATTGTTGTTATTGCGTAGTAAATATTCGTACGAAGCTAATGCAACTGGAACAGATCAAATCGGAGTTAAAACGGAGAAGTTATGAATTTCCGAAGTTCGTATGTGCTTGTTAGAACCCTGCCTGCCCGATTCACACACAGCGGACTAGATTAGAACCCAGGCCGCCCAAACCGGTATTCATTTTGGGTCCTTGGATCAAACATCGATGTTTAGGATTTAAAATGCCGAGATAGACTATTGTGCGTTCGATCCCGATCTAACGGACACAACCAAATCTATCCCAATCGACACAGTCCACATAATCCCAACTGTTCGTACAAGATCGACGGTCCGAAGTCCTTCGTCTTCATCCGGCTAGCCACAAGCGGTAGCGCGCACACCCATGCGGCGGCACATCACTGGTTATCAGCCGATCTGGGGACCCGAGTTCAAAACTCGCAACTTATTCGCAACATGTGGGGAGGTGGACCAGGCGAACTTCACAGGGGTTTCCTCATCGGCGACGAATGTTGTGACGAGCCGACCACCGCTTCTCGTGGTGCCACGACGGTGAGCAGGGAACTAGACTAACGAGTGGGCGGAATCGAGCATGGATGGGTTCTACTCGTGGAGCAGGAAGAGGTGAACTCGGAGTAGGTTTACTTACCGTGATCGTCCAGGGCAATACCATGATGCTAATGTACAGCGGCACAAGCATGGGGCTCGAAGTCCGGCAAGTAATTGGCTGTCTTCTAGTGGTTCTCCAAGCTCCGTTGGGCACTGCACATCCGCGGAGAGGTCCAACGGATCTCCCCCATCACTCGACACAGGCACCATGGTGGGTGTGACACGAACAAGCACATAGCAGCACCCATTCTCTCTCATATCCTTCTCGGTGGACCTACCCTGCCACAGGAGAAGCTCGGCGACACGGATCAGGGTGGCGTGCCCTGGACGAATGAGGGAAGGGCACGGCTTTATACCCTAGAGACCGAATCCGGGCCTGAGGATTAGTGGGGGCACTTCGTTGAGGCGGTGGCAGAATTTCTGGAGGTTGTTACCGGTCAGCGCGCCAACATCACGGAGAAGACGACCCCCATAGCCCGGCCCCACATGTAAGCGGCGAGTACCAGCGTCTGAAGGCTATCGAGCGAGCCATGTTCTGTAGAACGGCAGCACACGTGGGGGAAGAGAAGTTGGGCCGCGCGCGGAACAGAAATGGGCCGAGGGGAGAGGGGAGCGGCCCAAGCGCCAGGAACCTTTTTTTTATTCTTTTCTATTTTAGATTTCTACTTCAAATTTGAATTCAAATCAGAGTTTCAAACTCTAGTCTAAATGCAACATTCAAAACATCGGCACGAATACCAGGCATATATTTTTATATACTTATATATTTATTTTAATTATTTTGTTCCTTTATTTCCATTTTCTTTTCTTTTCTATTTATTTTCTTTCAAAACCCATTTCAAATTCAAATTCATGTTTGATCTTCCAAATTATCAAACACATCCCTAATGAGTACATATACAACTATTATTGCATTAATATTATTTTTATTACATATTTTCCTTTCCTTCCCTTCTCATTTATTTTCTATTTCCTATTTTGAACTTCTAATTCCCAAGTTTAAATTATGAATCTTTATTAACATGTTTCACCATATATTCATAAGTATAAAATGCCTTTAGTGCATCATTTAATGAAATTAATAGTCATTTAGTTGAATTGAAACATTTCTATTACTTCTTTTTCTAAAATAATTCTTGGTTTTCAGAATTTAGTCTCAATTTTCAACTCTCAAGTATAATTCAGGATATCACTCAAGTATAACTAGAGATATCTGAATTTGCTTTTTTATTTTCTTCATATATTTATTTTATATTTTTTCATATACATATTTTGGGCCTTACAAATCCTACCCCCTTAACAGAAATCTCGTCCTCGAGATTTGTAAGAAAAGGGGTGTATAGCCATATTATCTCAAAACATGTGCACAAACAAAAATCTCAGCATGATGTATAATTTATTAGCAACTCATGGGGTCAAATAGACCTTATTATTCCTAATAAAATAGTATCATACCATTGACTAACTAAAGTAACATTTAGATCTTACAAATAGTAGTAACATATATATGTTTATGTAGCTTGGTGGAGCTGGTGGTGGTGGTGGAGGTAGTGGGCGTTGTTGTTGTCTTTCCAGCTGTGCTTGCCTTATTTCTCGACGTATCTCCAGCTAGTCCTGATGTATTTCCTCGTGTTCTTGTCTTATCTGATTTTGCAGTTTAGTAACCATGTTTGCCATTTGTTGTATTACCACCATTTGGGTGGCAACCACTTGACCGATTCCAATCGATGGAGGATTTGGAGGATTCATTTCTATTTGTTGTTGCGTGATAATCTTCCCTTCCTGGTATTGACCATGAAAGTTAGAAGCATATGGTAAAATAGTTTGCAAGGGAAATTATTTGGTGTTGGTACTTGCTCTCTCTAGCAAGGGGATCCAACACGAGTGAATGGTGATGGCAACAGGGCACTCGCGCGTGATGGCAAAAGCTCCGTTAATCTAGCCTCTCACGGGCACTGTGCGGGGGTATTTATAGGTATCCGAGTGCACGGCGCCTTGCATTAAGGACGCATGTGCCCTCGGGTACCTAGTTTATCCCCAGAATATTCCCATAAAGCGGGGTTACAAGTTGTAATTACAAGTACACCTTTACAGATTAGGCCCGTAACACAAACGCGGCCACGCAGGGCCCGTTACAATGGGCCAGATCTCATGTGGGCCTCAGAGCTGAACGAGGCCGCGCCGCGGGGAGGCGTCGCCGCAGGCCTTCGTCTGGTGCCGAATCTAGCGAAGGGTCTCCGTGTCGTCTCCGGTGCCGATGAAGCGAAGGGTGTCCCTGCCTGCTTTGTCCGTCAGGGCAGGGGCTAAGTGGTGGAGACTTCGGGCGAAGGGTGGCGTTTCTGCCTTCGCTCCAACATTCGCCCTCTGAGGGACCAGTTCGACAAAGTCACCTGGTGCCGAAGAAGTCGCTAGATGGCGGAGACGCTGCCCTCGCTCGAAGTGGTTCCGCGGGGGTTTTTGATGTGACCGTTGATGGACATCGTACTGTTGGATTGCGGGTTTCCCGAAGAGCCGCGCCCTGCCTATAAAAGGGGGGCGGGGGTCGGCGCTGTTTGCACTTTGCCTTCCGCGCTCCGTGAAAACCCTAGCCGCCCGCCGTCTTTCTGCTCCTCTTTTTCTACTGCTCCCTTTGCTCGTCGGAGTTCTGGCTCGAGTGAAGCAGACCGCCCGCCGCCGCCGACGGTACGTAGCAATGCCATCCTCTTCTTCTTCCGCCGACGCCACGCCGCCGGCCGCCGCCTCGTCTGAGGAGACGTTGAGTAGCGTGATGGTGGAGGAGCTGCGCGCCGGCGACTCTGTTGATTTTGGTGTGTCACGGATGACGTCGGCCCGTGTTGAAGATATGCAGCGTTTGGGCTACTTTGGCGGCGGGGTCGCTCGTGCTCCGGGGACGGAGGAAGTCCCCGAGCCGGAGGGTGAGTTGGTTGTTTTCGAGGCGTTCTTCGTCGCCGGTCTCCGCTTGCCTGCGCACCGGTTTGTTGGCGAAGTCCTGCGTAGATTCAACGTTCAAATACATCAGCTGACACCGAACGCCGTGGTGGCGCTGGCGAAGTATGTCTGGGCGACGACTTCGTACGGCGGACAGCCATCGGTTGAAGTTTTTGCGAAGAATTATTGCTTGCATTGGCAGAAGAGGATGGTTGAGGACGGAGTTGCCCAGTTCGGGTCGTGCACATTCACGCCGAAAACCGGCAAGACCACAATGCCAGTAGTGGAGTTGGTTCCATGCGCCCGCAACAAGTGGGGCAATTGGAATGAATTTTGGTTTTACGTTGCTGAGGCTACTGTCGAAGGCCATGAAGGACTTCCCGTGTCTGAGATGTGCTCTCACTATTACTCTGCGTATCCGCCTTTTGAAGTGGCAGAAGAGGATGCAGACGAAGGGGCCCTTCGGTGCGCCGCCGGCCAGAGCAGTGGTCGTGATTTAGTTGAAGAGTTCGTGGCGTACGGGGTCTGGCCCTTGGCGCACGGCTGGGCGCTGGGCGAAGTGTGCCCTCGTCAGATGCCTTTTCACGAAGGAAGGGTGGTGCGAAGTCCTGCCTTTGCACTGAATTTGCGAAACCGTGACCCGGCCGCCTTTGTGCGTGATGCGGAGGACTTGGCGGTGCGGCTCGTGGGGCGGTACGTGGCGAGGACGGAAGGCCAGCGCAGCTTTGATATTCGCGGGTCAAATGAACGTTTGAACAGGGTCTTCGAATTAAATCAATTGCCGTACGACGGCTACCCTGGTCAAGACGAAGCGGACCGCCGTGGGAAGAAGCCGGCGGTGGAGACTGGAGGCGACCCTGCGCTGGCGGCCGCCCCCTCCTCAAAAAAGAGAAAATTAGGTACTGCGATGGGAGGAATTGGGGTGTCTGATAGTTTTGCTAGAGAGTTAATGAGGACGTGTGCGGCCCCGGGGGAGAGGATGTCTTCGCCCGAGCTCCGGGAGTCTTCGGCTCGGATGCTGAGGGTTACCGGGGGCTGCTGGCCTAGAAATGTTCCTGTCCCCTGCGCGGCTGAGGAAGACTATTTTACATCTCGTATGGTTCGTCAGTGGAGAGTTTTTCCTTACGGGCGAAATATCGGTGCTGTTGTGTGGGCAGTGATGGACAAGGATCGCCGAGGGGCGGCGCAAAAACGCCAGGCGACTGTCAGGATTCACGAAGCCCGACCGAAAAGGCAGCGGGGAACGGCGAAGGCTGCGGCCTCCAGCGGAGGCAAGCCGCCGCTGGTGGCGAAGGCGGGCGCCTCTGCACCCAGCAAGGCGCCGGAGACAACGGCGGGCGCCGGAGTCTCCAAACTGACGAAGGTGGTGCCGCCGGCCAGCGGATTGGCGGAGGCTTCGAAGGCGGCCCAAACGTCGCCGCCGCCGGGCAAACGCGTTGCCGACTTCGGCACCGATATTAGTGTGGACGATTATCTTGGGGGTAAGTCACCCGGCCGCCTTTTTTTTACTCGTTGATGCGTTGCAGGGTCGGACGAGGGCCGGCTTGCTATAGTTGTGCCTGCCGCGGCAATCGCGACGGCTGCGCTGTCGTCGAAGGCGAGGGACGGGACCCTTGGCGCCGGAGGCGAGGTGTCGGCCCTCGCGTTGGTCAGGGACGAGGCTGGCGCGGCGACCCGCCGGCTGAAAGGAGTGACGGAGGCGCTGAGTCAGGCGACGGAGGCACTGAGTCAGGTCCGCCGGGCTATTATATATATATATATTTTTTACGGCCATGGCCTTACGTGTGCTCTGCAGGTGGCTGACTTCACCAGCCGTACTGCGTCGGGGGCACTTACGGCAGCTTTGTCTGCCGAAGTCGAGAGACTTCGGACGCAACATGCTGACGCTGTCCGTGAGAAGTCGGCCTCCGACAGCAAGTGTCGTAAACTGGCGGACAAGGTGGCCGCCCTGGAGGAGGAAAAGGCTGACCTCCGGCGCCAGCTGGCGGGGGAGAGGAGGGAGGCCAACGAGGCCATCGCCAAGGAGCAGGCCGCGCAGGCGGAGGCTAGGCTGGCACGGGCGGAAGCCAATCTTGCCAAGGATCTCGCCGAAGACCTACGGGGGCGGCTCACCGCTCTGGAGAGCCGCGCGAAGGGGGCCGAAGCCGCGGTGCGAACGGAGGCCGAACGGACGCGCACACAGCTTATGGCCACATATCGCGAGCTTGGTGCGCGGACCGGTGACTTCGTGGTGCCGGAGCGAGAGGCCGGGCTTCGCTGTCTGGAATGGGTGCAAGAGGAGCTGTAGGAGCTCCCCACTGTCCTGAGGGGATTAATGTCGTTCGCCTCCCTGGTCACCTGCGAGGGGGCGATGAACGCACTCTCTCGCGAAGGGTGCCGGCACTATGAGGCCTTCGACCAGGCAGATGAAGATTTTGGGTGAGATATCTATAAGGTCGAAGACCCCGTGGTGAAGGAGTCCGCCGGTGCCCTCTATGACCGGATGTGGGGTCTGTATGGTGGTGATGTGGTCAGGGAGCGGGCCGAGGCTGCGAGGGCTCAGGTAACGTTGTCGTTTGTTCGGCGTTTGCTGGATGTGGTCTGTGCGTGTGTTTGCTGACTTTTTGTTTGTTTTGTTTTAGGCGGAGCGAGGCGAGCAGGTGGACGACTTCGGAGCACTGAACAGCGCCCCGCCTGACCCGGAGCCGACCCCGGAGACCGCGGAAGACGCACCAGGCGCCCCCACATCTGCTGCGACAGTTGAAGACCTGCCCCTGAAGGCGGCCGAAGGTGCTCCTGATGCCCTCGCAGCAGCTGCGCCGACCGTCGAAGATCCGGCGGCGGAGGCGGTGGAAACAATGGCGGAAGTGGCGGCGGAGCCAATGGCGGAGGCTCCCGCAGCGTCAGGGCCCTCGCAGGTGGCGTAGTGGTTGTTTAGGGTTGGGGAATTTTGGATGTTGTACTGAATTTTGGTTGCTGCGCAGGTTCAAGATTTTGGGCCTGCGCACGCAACCGCTGCTACTGAGTTTTTGGCGGCTTCGACCGCGGAAGGTGGTAATGAATATAGTGGGTCTGCATCTGAGTTTTCTGATTTTGCCGACTCCGGGAGCTCGGTTGAGTGGACTGAGGAGTCGTCGGAGGAGAATTTGGATTATTTTGCGGCCTTGGACGTGGCTGCGGCGGAGGCTTCGCCACACGCCGCGGACGCGTCGGACGTGCCAGGCCCTAGCGTCGGGCGCCGTCGACGAAGGGCGGTTGCAAAACGTAGGGTTAGCGCGGAGGAGCGGGTTCTGCTTCGTGTGAGTGGGGCTGGTCGGCAGGAACTGTTGTCTCTGCCGACCGCCGAGAGTGTAGGTGAAGGGGAACTGCGAAGGCTTTTTGCGGGTGAGGAGCTCAGGATAATGTTATTTAATTATAGGGAGATGGGAATTATTCCTAAGGTTGAGCCGATGTAGAGTGTGGTGCCCTCGCTTGTGTATGTAGAGGCTTGTATGGTGGAGTTGTGTGCCCTCGCGTGCATGTGTGTGTGCGAAGGCGTTTTGTACTCACTGATTTGTTTTGTTGCGCTGTGTTGGCTTGATTATAGTTGGTCCTGGCGTGGATGGTTTGATGTTGTCGTTTCAGCCGTTGTTGTGCTGGTCCAGGTGTACCCTTAAGTGTCTTCTGCACAGATAGTCTTCGGTTTTTCCGCACTTGTTGTGCTAATCCGGCTGCACCCTTAGGCGACTTCTGCGCGGATAGTCTTCGGTTTAGACTTAGATTTTTTCCGCACTTGTTGTGCTAATCCGGCTGCACCCTTAGGCGACTTCTGCGCGGATAGTCTTCGCGATAGACTTAGATTTTTTTCGCACTTGTTGTGCTAATCCGGCTGCACCCTTAGGCGACTTCTGCGCGGATAGTCTTCGCGATAGACTTAGATTTTTTCCGCACTTGTTGTGCTAATCCGGCTGCACCCTTAGGCGACTTCTGCGCGGATAGTCTTCGCGATAGACTCAGATTTTTTCCGCACTTGTTGTGCTAATCCGGCTGCACCCTTAGGCGACTTCTGCGCGGATAGTCTTGGCGATAGACTCAGATTTTTTCCGCACTTGTTGTGCTAATCCGGCTGCACCCTTAGGCGACTTCTGCGCGGATAGTCTTCGCGATAGACTTAGATTTTTTTCGCACTTGTTGTGCTAATCCGGCTGCACCCTTAGGCGACTTCTGCGCGGATAGTCTTCGCGATAGACTTAGATTTTTTCCGCACTTGTTGTGCTAATCCGGCTGCACCCTTAGGCGACTTCTGCGCGGATAGTCTTCGCGATAGTCTTCGGTTTTTCCGCACTTGTTGTGCTAATCCGGCTGCACCCTTAGGCGACTTCTGCGCGGATAGTCTTCGCGATAGACTTAGATTTTTTTCGCACTTGTTGTGCTAATCCGGCTGCACCCTTAGGCGACTTCTGCGCGGATTTGTCGCACGCGAGGGTAGCTAGCGCTTAGCCTCGCGGTGACCTCGTGGTGGTCGAATGTCGAAGACCGTCATCGCGGTCTTTTTCGACGCATGTCTTTTTGCGGGGGATTTTTTACGCATATATTACATGGCTCCGCCTCGTTAAAAACCTCACCCCCCGGGAGGAAAAGAGTGTGGGCCGGTGTAAGATTGTTTTTGCGAATTACAAGGGCGAAGACAGCCCTGAGGAATCAAACAAAAAATTTGCGGAGGTTGTCGATGTTCCAGGAGTGCTCCAGGTCCTCGCCGGTTGGCGTTGTGAGCCTGTAAGCGCTGGGGGAAGCTTTTGTCTTGACGATGAAAGGGCCCTCCCACCTGGGCTCCAGCTTGCCCCTGGACTCCGTCCGAGCTGTTCGAATGAGTACGAGGTCCCCCTCGCTGAACTCCCTCGGGGTGACTGAATGGTCGCGCCATGCTTTGGTCTGGGCTTGATATTTGTTCAGGGCCTGTAGGGCGAAGACACGGTCTCCGTCGATGAGATACTTTGAAGTTGGCTCGTCCACATCTGGGACGGCTGACGGAACTGTTCGCGGGGACCCGTGCTTTATTTCTTGCGGGGACATGGCCTCCGATCCGTATAAGAGACGGAAAGGAGTAAACCCGGTCGCCCTGCACTCAGTCGTGTTTAGTGCCCAGACTGCCTCAGGTAAAAAATCGCTCCATCTGCCCTTTTTTTCATCGAGGAGCATTTTTTTGATAGCTGTGAAGATTTTCCCGTTGGCGCGCTCCACGACCCCGTTGGACTGCGGATGATAGACTGAGGCGAAGGCAAGCTTGGTGCCAATGGAGAAACAAAAATCCTTGAAGTCTTGGTTATCAAACTGCTTGCCGTTGTCGACTGTTAATTCGGACGGTACTCCGAAGCGGCAAACGATGTTCTGCCAGAAGAATTTTTGGGCAGTTTTTGATGTTATTGTGGAGACAGCCCGTGCCTCGATCCATTTGGTGAAATACTCGACCGCGACGAAGGCGAACTTAAGGTTCCCCTGAGCGGTGGGCAGGGGTCCAACAATGTCAAGACCCCAGCGCTGGAGAGGCCATGTGTGGGCGATCAGTTTTGTATACTGCGAAGGGCTGCCTGACCGAGGAGAGAACTTCTGGCAGGCTTCGCAGGACCGAGTGACCCGATTCGCGGCGCAAATTATTGCGGGCCAATAAAAACCCTGGCGGATCACCTTAGCAGCTAGGGCCCTCGGCCCCGTGTGCGAGCCGCACGTGCCACTGTGGACTTCACGTAGGATCTGCATGCCTTCGGCCTCGGTGACGCACTTAAGCATTGGTTGACTAACCCCTTTTTTGTAGAGCTGGCCTTCAATCAGAGCGAAGTCTCGGCTTCGATGTCTGAGGCGCTTGGCCTCACTGATGTCGGCTGGGTGATAATACCCCTGCAGGAACAGGGTAATGGGTGCTCGCCAGTCTTCGGTCATGATGAGGTTAACTGTACGGTGGCCCTCGCTGTCATTGGTTATTTGGAGCCCTTCGGGGCTCCGGACTGCTGGCGTGCCGATGACGTGGAAGAACACGTCGGAGGGCAGAGTTTCGCCCCTGGCCGCGGCCTTGGCCAATGCGTCGGCCTCCTCATTCCTGGCCCGGTCCACATGCTGCACGGTGAACCCCTTGAACTGCCTCTCGAGACTTCGGATGGCCGCGAGGTACTGCATGAGTGCGGGGTCCTTGGCTGCATAGTCTTTCTCGACCTGGCCGGCAACTACCTTGGAGTCTGTTTTGATGATGCAAGTGGTGACTCCGAGGGCCCTTAGCTTGCGGAGGCCGAGGATGACTGCTTCGTATTCTGCTATATTATTTGTGCATCTGTCGGATTCCAGATTGAAGCTGAGTCGTGCTGCATATCTGTGCTTGACCCCGACTGGTGAGGTTATGATTGCAGCGACGCCTGCCCCCGCATGGCACCATGCGCCGTCGCAATGGATCGTCCAGACCTTCTCTGTGGTCGGGTCCGGCTGTGTTACTGGCCCGGTCCAGTCGACGACGAAGTCTGCCAGGACTTGCGATTTGATGGCTGTCCTGGGCTCGAAGCTGATGTGGTAGCCGGAGAGTTCGGCTGCCCACTTGGCGATCCTCACTGATGCCTCCGGGTTTCTAAACAGTTCGCCGAGCCCCCTGTCTGAGGTGACGCGGACCTTGAATGCTTCAAAGTAATGGCGCAGCTTGCACGAGGACATAACGACTGCGTAGGCGATCTTCTCCAGCTCTGTCATGTTGCATTTGGACGGTGTCAGGACCTCGGAGACGTAATAAACAGGGCACTGTCTGACAGCGCCTTCGACTGTCTGCTCCTGCACTAGTGCCGCGCTGACCGCGTGCGGCGAAGCCGCGACATAGAGCAATAGGGGGAGCGAGGAGTCGGGGCTCGTGAGGGTGGCCAGCTCCGTTAAGTACTGTTTTAATGAGGCGAAGGCCGCTGCTTGCTCCGGCCCCCAGGCGAAGTCTTTTGCGCCGCGGAGAGTTTTGAGGAAAGGAAGACTTCGCTCGGCCGACCTGGAAATGAATCTGTTGAGAGCGGCCAATCTGCCTGTCAGACGCTGGACGTCCCTGGTGGACTGCGGAGGCGACATGTCGATGATGGCCTGGATCTTGGTTGGGTTGGCCTCGATGCCGCGGTGCGACACCAGGTAGCCCAATATCTTGCCCTGGCGAACACCGAAAACGCACTTTTCCGGGTTTAGGCGGAGTCGTGCATCTCGCATGTTTGCGAATGTCTCGGCCAGGTCGGCGAGGTGGTCCTCCTTATTTTTGCTGGCGACGACGATGTCGTCCACATATGTAAATATATTTCTGCCGACCTGCCCCTCGAGTACTGTTTTGGTGAGTCTGGAGAAGGTGGACCCGGCATTCTTGAGACCCTCCGGCATTCTGATGAAGCAATAAGTGCCGAAGGGTGTTATAAAGCTGGTGCTAGCCTTGTCTTCCGCTTTCATGTATATCTGGTGATAGCCGGAGAAGCAGTCGAGGAGAGACATGACCTCGCATCCGGCCGCGCTATCGACTATTTTGTCGATCCGTGGCAACGGGAAATTGTCTTTTGGGTAGGCCTTATTGAGACTGGTGAAGTCTATGCACATCCGCCATTTCCCGCTTTTTTTCTGCACCATTACAACATTGGAGAGCCATGTGGGGTAAGCCACTGGCTCAATGAATTTAGCCTCTAGGAGGCGGTGCACCTCCGCCTTGGCGGCCTCTGTCTTTTCATCGGACATTTTGCGAAGCTTTTGCTTTCTTGGTCGCACCGAGGGGTCGATTCCCAAACTGTGCTCGATTATGGATCGGCTGACTCCGACCAGGTCGAGGGCGGACCAGGCGAAGACATCTTTATTCTTGGCCAGGCAGCAGAGGAGCTTCTCTTCTTCTTGCGAAGTAAGGTCTTCGCTGATAGTGACTGTCTGCTTGGGCGTGGCCTGATCGAGGGGGACAGTCTTGGTCCCATCCTGACTCTGCAACTGAGCCTTATCGTGCTGCTTGTCAGTTGGGCTGGCGGGCGCAGGGACCTCGCACTGTGTCGTGAGACAGTGCACGTTCCTCTGACCAGGCACGAAGTCCCGCTCTATGTTGCGCGCTGTTTGCTGGTTACCGCGGACTGTAATTACGCCTAGCGGGCCTGGTATCTTCATGCACAAATACAGTCCGTGGATGGCAGCTTCAAACTTATTGATGGAGCCCCGACCCATGATGGCGTTGTATGGATATACCATATCCACAATGTCAAAAGTCACTTGCTCACTTCGGGCATTGGGTGCTACACCGAAGGAGAGGGGCAACTCTATTTTGCCAACGGGGAAGGTGCCCTTGCCGCCGAAGCCATACAACGGGTTGTCCGAAGGCTTAAGCAGGCTGTGGCTGATGCCCATGCGATCGAAGGCGTGGAGGAAGATGATGTCTGCCTGGCTGCCGTTGTCAACGAGGACCTTGTGTAGGTCCCAGCCTGCCACGCTGCAATTGATAACCATGGCATCGCAGTGGGGGGCGCTGCGCAAGTCGACGTCCCGTGCGTCGAAGGTGAGCGGTACGTGGGACCACTTTGTCTGCACAACTGGGCCCGTGACGGCGACATGGTTTATGCTGCGGTAGTGGTCCCGCTTCTGCCGCTTGGTGTCGAAGTTGGTGCTGGACCCCCCGGTTATCATATGAATGACTCCGCGATAAGGTTGATCGGCGAAGTCTTCCTGCTTTGGGGCATGGGGGATGTTTTGTTGTTGCTGGTGTGGTGGTGGAGGCGGAGGATGTACGATTTGTACTTCCTGATGATGTTGGTAAGCGTGGTGCGGTGGATGCGGGGCGGGAGCGTGGATATATGGTGGAGGGGGTGGCTGGTAATTATGCGCGACAATTCTGGGGTTGTCGGCTGGCTGCGCCCTCGCCATTCTGTCTCTGGTGGCCTTCACTTCGGGGCAGTCTTTGGTTTGGTGGGCGCAGTCTTCGCCATGGAAAAGGCAGTAAAATCGGCGTGGTGGAGGGGGTGGCTGCGCACGCCCTCGGCCCCTGCCGCGAGTTCCACTTCCGCGGCCCTGGGGGGGATATTCCTGGCGACGAAGGGGGTCAGCGGCCGGCTGGTGGTTGGCAATGTTGTGCACTTGCTGCTGACCGCGGCCATCTCGACCGGAGTCTGGTTGCGGAGTCCTTGTCCACGTGCGGCTGGACTGTGGAGCATCTTTTGGCTTCCGCTGGGACTCAATCTTGCGCTGGTGGAGCTCCTCGGATCTGGCGTACTTTTCAAACAGCTGGTATAACTCTTGGAGGTTCTTCGGCGGATCTCTGATGCAGTGGCTGTAAAGGACGCCAGCGCGAAGACCACTGATAGCATAGTGGATGGCAATCTGGTCATCGACTGAGGGTAGCTGTGACTTGAGTGTCAGGAATTTGCGGTAATATTCCCTCAGGGTCTCCTTCTCTAGCTGCTTGCAGAGCGAGAGCTCGGCCAGGGCGTCGGTGTCCGGGCGGTACCCTTGGAAGTTGAGGAGGAACTTGTCCCGGAGACTTCTCCAGGAATCGATGGACAGCGGAGGCAACCTGGTGAACCAGGTGAGCGCGGGGCCCTCGAGGGCGATGATGAAGGACTTCGCCATTGTGGCGTCGTCCCCCCCGGACGATGCGACGGCGACCTGGTAACTCATTATGTATTGAGCCGGGTCGGTGCTGCCGTTGTACTTGGGGTAGGTCCCAGCCCGGAAGTTAGCTGGCCACGGCGTCACTTGCAGGTGAGGCGCCAGGGGACTTCGCTCATCGAGATAATTGACCCCTTGGAATGGCGCGGCGTGCGGGAAAGTGAAGTCGCGCTGGGGGAAACGCGGGTCCTCCGGTTGCGCGCGGTGTTGCAGGGGTGGCCCATGCTGCAGGCCGGGGTGGCCTTCGCGCGTGTCTTCGTTTTGCGCGCGCTGCTGGAGGGATGACTCATGCCGCGGGCTGAGATGGCCTTCGCGCTGCATCAGCGCAATCTCCCGCTCGAGTTCCTGGGCCTTGTGCTCTTCGTCGCGTATCATCTGCCGCACTTTGGCGAGTGCGGACACACGCTGGCGCTTGGCCTCCAGTATCTCCTTCTGCCTCTGGAGGTTGCGGTTCTTGAGGCGTAGGGCGCGCAGCTGTAGCTGTTCTTCTGCTGAGACGCCGAGGACCTCACCGTCCTCGGCGAGGTCCGCGCCCTCCGGTGGTGCGAAGTCTGAGGGAGGTGCGAAGCCTGAGGGTTGTCCCTCAGGGTCGCAGGTGCGGAGGGTGTCGTCTTCAGTGGCCTCTTGGTGGGTGGATTGGGTGAGGGCGAGGGCCTTGCCCTTTCTTGCGGCGAGCAGTGCTGCCTTCGCAGCCTCGTCAGCCTTCGGGTTAGCTCTCTTGGGTGCCATCGCGGGTGGTTGTCTCGTAGCACGAACGGTGGGCGCCAAATGTTGGTACTTGCTCTCTCTAGCAAGGGGATCCAACACGAGTGAATGGTGATGGCAACA
This sequence comes from Zea luxurians, assembly GCA_029449295.1. Taxonomy (NCBI): domain Eukaryota; kingdom Viridiplantae; phylum Streptophyta; class Magnoliopsida; order Poales; family Poaceae; genus Zea; species Zea luxurians. Next base: position 14,545,181 of record JAOPSE010000014.1, on the reverse strand, counting down.
GGGCACTCGCGCGTGATGGCAAAAGCTCCGTTAATCTAGCCTCTCACGGGCACTGTGCGGGGGTATTTATAGGTATCCGAGTGCACGGCGCCTTGCATTAAGGACGCATGTGCCCTCGGGTACCTAGTTTATCCCCAGAATATTCCCATAAAGCGGGGTTACAAGCTGTAATTACAAGTACGCCTTTACAGATTAGGCCCGTAACACAAACGCGGCCACGCAGGGCCTGTTACAATGGGCCAGATCTCATGTGGGCCTCAGAGCTGAACGAGGCCGCGCCGCGGGGAGGCGTCGCCGCAGGCCTTCGTCTGGTGCCGAATCTAGCGAAGGGTCTCCGTGTCGTCTCCGGTGCCGATGAAGCGAAGGGTGTCCCTGCCTGCTTTGTCCGTCAGGGCAGGGGCTAAGTGGTGGAGACTTCGGGCGAAGGGTGGCGTTTCTGCCTTCGCTCCAACATTTGGTAGACAGAACGAGTAGGCTAGTAGTTGGTTATGATCTAAGGATTCTTTAGCATGGCTTAACCTTTGTTTTATGTCTAGATTGGGGTAACTAGTCATATAAGGTGAATATCCAAAGGTAGGATAGCATTTTATCAAGTTGAGATAGTCTACATGATGTAGGTTAAAAGTTTGTTTGACGTTTGGCGAGGATAGATAGATTATACAATCCACCATGACACTATTGGTTGGGTTAGCTCATGGTTGAGTTGATCTAATGTGCTAAGTTAAGTTAACACCTGGCTAGAAGGGTTCAAGTACCATTAATTTGTCTAAGTAGACCACATTAGTTCAGATCACACTAGATTCTATAATCCTATTTAAGAATATCATTTAGTTAAGCATATCAAGCTGACCTTACCTTTATGAAATTCCAGTATATATATATTTATATATACCTGAATTTTTTTATGCCATTAGCAGGTGTGGTATAGAAATAAGGGTACATCATGTTTTAGCTATTTGGTGAGTGTTGACATAGAAAAAGTGTACTATGGCATAATGGAGCTTCCTTTGGGGGTCTGAATTAGGGACCATCGGTCGTGGTGTTAGATGCCATTATCAGTTGGGATAACAATTGCGGGTATATGGGGTAGGTAGAGTGAACAGAGTTTTACTTTGCTTGTAAGATAAATGGGTTGGGCAACCTATAACATAGGCTAGGTTGTGGTTTCATGGATGAGTTGGTCAAAGACACCAATTTATATTTAAAACTCATTTATATGAATTGGTTTAATTAATACTTGTAACATAGATTAGACCATATTAGATTAGGTAGGGTCTAGATTAGATTGGATATAACTGGATTAAACTTAGTTTAAGTCAGATAAATTTACCAGGGTAGAATATGTATTATTAAGATATATTAGAATCATTTGAGATAGGATAGATTACATGGGTAGGTAGATCAGAATCTCTGTTAGGTTAAAACAGAGGGGTTAAGGTAGTTGCATATGGCCAGGTTGGACTAAGGCTCCAATTTAGATTCAAACATATTTGTAAGAATAGGACCCAATCTTATTTTACCAGTTTTATCTAAAATGTTTCTCCATTAGATTAGATCTGACCAGATTAGATGGGATCAGAATTAAATTGGTGTTCTCAGATTAGACTAGATAAGATCTACTTAATTTATTTTAGAATAGATCATGTTTGTTACACTGTTATGAGATAAGCAAAGTGGTTGGGATAATTATACATACTAGGACAAGATGAGTCTCTAAGAATAAGATAGAATCTTTTGAGGTTAGTTGGTGTTGGGGGCCTTCGGCTTCCGAAGGTCCTCAAAAACAAGATTTAACAATGTTTCTGGAGTATAATACATGAACAGGCACCTTCGGACATGAACCATTCGGACAAGACAAAATTGCTGTATGAAGAAACACAAAGAGAACGAAGGATGAAACAGAGCCGAAGCTGTGCGCAAGGAAGCTTCGGCATGATGGCAGAAAAGAGGAAACCGACTTAAAGAGGAAAAGACTATCTAGACCTTGATGGATTATTATAGAGTTATTATCAAAAGCAAAGAACCTGGATGTAATTTTACATGGGCTGCGACCCGTGCCTATAAATAGGTGAACATTACTCCCGTACTGTTCACGCTGACTGGACATTCTCTTTTGCGTCACGCTTGTACTTTTGTTTTCCTTCAAGCCGAAGGTACATCTGTAATTTGTTGTCATCTTTATAATAATAAAAATAGAAATGAGCTTATAATGATATTTAAATATTTATGTCATTTCTCATACTTTATGTGAACCCCCTTTTTTCATTATCTGTTATAGTGATGAAGGTATATCCTTCGTAACCTTCGTCCGAAACTCATTATATCCTAAGGGAAATAATGCTTCGAAGGATGAAGGACTTTAATGTTTAACAATTTCCGTGTTGCCTTGTTCTTAATTCATAGCATTTAAGGACAAGTCCCCAACATTGGCGCCCACCTCCGGCGAACCCTTTTTGACCACCTTCGACAAGCATCGACCTTCGTCATGCCGCCAAAGAAAGCTTCAACAACAGGGGCTACTGCTCTGCAGCCGCTAGACCCGAACCAGGAGACTCTTTCCCTTCGGGAAGCCCGAAGTCAGAAGAGGAAGGCCACCAGTCCAACGCCTCAGGAGGACGATTTGGACCAAGAAATCAGGAATATGGAGATGCTGCATCAACAGGTGCAAAGGAAGAAAGAAAAGATGGCCCGGTTAGCTGACCTACAAAGGCAGATAGACGAAGCCTCTGAAGAGGTTCGTCATCTCACGCAAGATGAACAGAACCGGAGGCCCCAGTACAGAGAGCTTCACCAAGAGGGCTTCGTCAACGAGGATGACTGGTATGATGATTTCCATCATGGAAATTTTGCTTTTGATGATGCTTCTCCTCTGTCAGCTGAACTGCAGGCTACACCTTAGCCCCCATCTTACAAACCACCCCAGCTCCCAATGTATGACGGACACTCAGACCCGAAGCAATTTCTGATGAGCTATGAAGCAACCATATCTTCATATGGTGGCAACACTGCAGTCATGGCGAAATCCTTCATCATGGCAGTCAAAAATGTTGCCTAGACCTGGTACTCTTCTCTTCGGCCAGGAACAATCACATCGTGGCAAAAGCTGAAGGATATGCTTATTACCAGCTTTCAAGGGTTTCAGACAAAACCGGTCACTGCTCAAGCTTTGTTCCAGTGCACTCAGGATCATGAAGAATACCTTCAGGCGTATGTCCGAAGGTTTTTACGACTGAGGGCACAGGCGCCAACGGTGCCTAATGAGATTGTTATTGAGGCCATGATTAAGGGGCTTCGGCCAGGACCTACAGCCCAATACTTTGCCAGGAAACCCCCTCAGACCCTGGAGAAGCTGCTTCAGAAGATGGACGAATATATCAGAGCAGATAATGACTTTTGGCAAAGGAGAGAGGAAGCTTATAGGTTCTCCAAAATGACTAGGGGCTTCGGAGGGAGAATCCACCCTAGGCACGTCAGGTCTATCCATTCTACTCAGAATGACTATAGGGGAAGCCAACAACAAAGGCTGCAGTATTCTTCTCAGGCTTCGGGGCAGCAACAGAGCTATCCTCGTCCCCCAGCTCCAAGGGGCAGAGGCGCTAGGGGCTTCGGAGGAAGATTCGGGAATCAGCCCAGGAAAATTTACTGCCTATTCTGCGGAGAGGACAAGGGCCATACCACCAGGATGTGCCATGTCACCATTCAAAAACAGAAAGAGATAGCAGAAGCTGCAGCCCAGCAGAGTCAGCCGAAGCAGGTTATGCATACTGCTTCGTACCACTCACCATACATTCCAGAATATGTGGGCAACCATCCTGCAGCTTCTGTTGCTTCGGCAAGCCAACCTCAGGCATCTTGGCAACAGCCTCCACCTCCACCACCAATGCAACTCGTTTATCCCCAAGGCCAGCAGCCAGAAGGGAGCCAGCACAGTCACCAGCAGAGAGACTTCAGGGAGCAGTCCGAAGCTCGCATAGTCAATAGTACTGTGCCAGAATCAAAGCACATCTACTAAGATATATCCTACCTCAGAAACAACCTTTACATTTGTCATCATTCACCTTTTCAATAAAGAACAAGCATTAAAAATTCAGTTCTTTTGTTGTTTTCAATTTCCTGTAATAGCTTTGTCATTATCATGATGAATATATCTTCTTCAAACATTGACGAAGTTCTAAAGGTTTTCACGAAGGAATGCATTGCAAGTTATTATCGAAGCAACAAAAGTCGTTCTTAAGGGAACACAGCGTAAGTTTTCTGCTCAAAAGTCGTTCCAAAAGGAATGCAGAGCTTACAGCGAAAAATAAACGCTGATACCGCCGAAATAGAAGGCGAAGAAGCTCCTAAGGGAGGCTTACAGCAAAAAATAAACGCTGATACCACCGAAATAGAAGGCGAAGAAGCTCCTAAGGGAGGCTTACAGCGAAAAGTCAGCGCTGATGAACCGAAAAATGACCAAAAGATTGTGTGCTCCACTGGGAATGTGTGTAGGCCTTCGGTGCGAATATCATTTTGCATATCATTACATCATCACATCATGCGCATAGCATAGCATCATACATCATATTGCATCAATGGCACAAGAAGGGGGTACAATACGGATCTTCGGAAAGGTACACAATGTTGACCCACATTATTGAGCTTCGGAGATCGTTTCGAAGAAGTGCCAAGGCACAAAATAGGTTTTCAAGAAATACAGCTTCGTCACTTTGATATGAAAAGGAGATCCATTGTTCACAAAGCATAGATGTTTTTTCGGAAATTGTAATATTTTTACGGAATATGGATATTCTTTACGAAGCGTGAAAAGAAGGGAAGGTGTTTTTTTCGCCGAAGGCTCAAAAACGGTATGTACGTAAAGTTTCATGCATCGTAAAGAGTTGAATCATAAACAATTCATATATTACATTCAAATTACAAAATACTATGCATATTGTCTAGCAAATATTACATTTCAAATAGCTTTACGATAACATCTAATCTTCTCTTAAAACTACTTCTGCAGCTTCGTTTAGTAGTTGATCAACAACTTTATCCATAATAGCTTCGGCCATTTTTCTAATTTCGTCATCCCCCTTAGCTTTGTGGTCCGCCAATGGCTCAGTGGGCTCTAGGGGAGGAGATTGTACGGCTGTGTTGCAAAGTGTAAATAAGTCCGAAGTCATAAAATTACAACATAAAGTCAAAAGTTAGTAGTCAATACCCATTCGCCTCTCGAGATCCGCACTTTTCTCAGCGGCCTCTGCCACTTTTCTAGCATCGTGAATGCCTTTTTCACTTCTCCTTATGATTTCTTGAGCCATCTCCTGACCACCATTTTCCCAGATGTCGGTGAAAAATTTTCCACCAACCAAGCTCGCTTCGCCCGAGGGGTCTTTTATATCTTCAGTAGATAAGGTGGCTTCGGTTTGCGCCAAGGATTTCATATGATCACAGCCTCTTCTCTCCAAAATAGTGGCCATCCCCCTAGCACCCGAGAAGGCACATATGTCCCCACGGCCACTCAAAATTTCTTCAAAAGCTTCGGCCTCGCCGTTGATCCAGTCGATTAGACGTTCGGGATCTCCCAGTACGAAGTTGCTTTCATTCAGAAATGTGTCGACGCTGGTGAAACTAGTCTTAATTGTTTCCACACATTTCATGGATTTTTCATAACATTTTTCTTTTGAAGACCGAAGCTCTGCAGTTGCTTTCTCCCAATGATTCTTCCAGTAGTCGCTGGCTTCAAGGTCAGCTTCGGCAGTTGCACGCTTTAAGTTCGCCTCAGCCAGCTGTTTCTGAAGATTTTCAATTTTGCACTTCTGGGCTTCAGCTTGGGCCTTGGAAGCAGCTTCGTCCTCTTTTATTTTGTTAAGCAATGAATGTAAAATTTTATCTTTCTCAAGACCTTCGTTCCTCAGCTCAATCACTTCGGAACGAAGATTATTCAATGCCATGATACATCCTTCGTCTTCAGCACTTTTATGCGCTCTGAGGGCATTGCTGAGAATAAGGCCCTGCAAAAGGAATGTAATATCAAGAAGTAAACACACGAATTTTTAACCACGCAAAAAGTTTATTTTCTCACCTTTAAGCTGTTATATGCTAAGCTGTCAGCTATTTCATCTTTTGACAAAACTGAAAGCCCATCTTCCAGAGTTGGGAATCCGAAGCTTCTTGCCATCTTCCGGCAGACAGAGATCTCCTTGTTGTCTGGGAGACAGTACAAGAAGTCTTCTTCTCCGCTGCCATTTAATATCAACGCCCCTTTTGGATATTTTAATTTCTGGGCATAATGATGAGCTTCTCGTTTTTCTCGACCCTGGAGGCCAAGCCATGCGGTTTTTGGAAAATCAATTATTAAACAAAGCCATCTTGACAACATGAGGGGGAAATACTTTCGGGATGTGTCTATTGTGAGGGCTGATGATGGAGAAAAAACTTGTCCTATCCCAGAGGAGAATGAAGTCATGATCTTTCGGAGCTTTTTGAAGGCTAGGCTTCGGCTTCCTCTTAGCAGCTTCGTAGTCGAGGTTTTGAAGATATTTCAGATCTACCTTCACCAGATTACCCCCGAAGTTATTATAAGAATGGGAATCTTCGTGTGGGCTTTAAGGAGTCAAGGCTTAGAACCAAATGCAAAAAGTTTCTGTAGCATGCATGAATTGTTATACGAGACGAAGCCCTGGGGTAAGGAACAATATCATAATAATTTCAGTTGCTATAGCTTCATTGCTCATTCTGGCTCAAGCTCGCCAATACCGACTTTTCGGAAGAGATGGCCCGGAGATTGGACAAAAGAGTGGTTTTATGTAAAGAATAATTTAAAGGAACGAGAAGACATCAAAGATATAATCATGCGCCCTATCTGGCAACGCTTCGGGCTCTGTAAACCGAAGGTAGAAATTGACGAAGCGGCAGAAGAATGCCGCAAGGCTTTCAGCTTAGTCTGCTCTTTCATTGGGACAAGGGATTTAGTTCAAGAGCACGTGGCCTACAGGATATGGCCGCTGCTGGCCGACTCGGAGATGCCAAAAGAGTCCATCAGCAATCCCCACGAAGGTGGTCTGGTTCGGCTAAAATATACCTTCAGATTCAGAGACCAGTTTATCGAGCCAGACGACGACTGGCTGAAAAGCGTCGAAGCTACAAGCGATGATCTGCTTGGGCTGTATTCCAGAGCGGAAGACAACGCATTATCTGTGGCCTTCGGGAACCGTAAAAAGAAGAGATTGAACAGAGTTTTCGATGCCATCGGGTTCATGTATCTTGACTACCGTTACCCGCCCCAGGGACAAAAAAGGAAAAGTGAAGATTCCGGGAGAGATGATGCTTCAGCTGCTCCGAGTGAGCCTGCACCGAAGAGGAAAAGAGTGAAAGTCCTTACTCATCGACCACGCTATATTGAACCGGCCGTAGTGCCTGATTTTGGCGGTGAGAGCTCTTCGGCGCCCGAAGGCAAAAACCCTGCGATTTCTCAAAAAAGTGAGCCGGCTGCAACGCCGAAGGCATCATCAGCTAAACCGGATGAGCCGAAGGCTATTAACATTGAAGAGATGAAGGTTGGGAAAACGAGAATATTGGAAGCAATAAGTCCTTCGGCGGAAGTTGGAGTGCCACAAGCTCAGAAGGGTCCAGCTGTGACCCCCAAAAGGAAAAGGATGGCTAATGTTTTGGATGTACTGGAGTCAATAAAGTCTTCAAGCTCTACACCAAAAAAAGTTGCCGAAGCTCAAAAAGCACAAATTGAAACAACAGCCTCTGGAGGCAAAACTACAAAGCACCAGACTGAAATTGAAACTGGACCTTCAGAGTCTGCCAAAGAAAAATCCTTGGAAACCGAAGGAGAAAATAAAAAGGAAACTTTAAAGCAGATTCTGTCTGAAAAAACTCCTTCTTCCACTCCCGAATCATATTTCAAATTGTCTGATTATATTATGCGACATGCTTGGTATCTTCAGACAAACCCTCCAGAGTTTCCCTAGCAATCTTCTCCGCATTTGTCCTTGCTATCGATTCAATAAAGCCAAGATTCATCTCTTCAGAGAGGCTCAGCTTCGTTTCAGCGGTAGCCTTCTTATCCTCAGACATCTTCGAAAGACCTGAGAAAAGTGCTCTCAAAGCCGAAGCTTTAAAATTTAAAAAATCTGGTCAAGTGTGTGTAAGTAAAGAGCTGTTTGAGCAGACAAGGCAGATGGCAAGAAAGCGTGCCAAATGAGCTAGTGGTGCGCTCTTATTTATGCACCTAGTGTATTGTGTGTTGGAGGGCCCGCTTGTCAGTGGCTGTTGCTATTCTAGCAAAGGGAAGGTGTTTTTTTCGGACCTTCGGCTTAGGGCCTCCGTCCATATCGCAATTTGAATTTATTATCTTAACAAATTAATATTGCGAGGGGCTACTGTTGGGGGCCTTCGGCTTCCGAAGGTCCTCAAAAACAAGATTTGACAATATTTCTGGAGTATAATACATGAACAGGTACCTTCGGACATGAACCCTTCGGACAAGACAAAATTGCTGTATGAAGAAACACAAAGAGAACGAAGGATGGAACAGAGCCGAAGCTGTGCGCAAGGAAGCTTCGGCACGATGGCAGAAAAGAGGAAACCGACTTAAAGAGGAAAAGACTATCTAGACCTCGATGGATTATTATAGAGTTATTATCAAAAGCAAAGAACCTGGATGTAATTTTACATGGGCTGCGACGCGTACCTATAAATAGGTGAACAGTACTCTCGTACTGTTCACGCTGACTGTGCATTCTCTTTTGCGTCACGCTTGTACTTTTGTTTTCCTTCAAGCCGAAGGTACATCTGTAATTTGTTGTCATCTTTATAATAATAAAAATAGAAATGAGCTTATAATGATATTTAAATATTTATGTCATTTCTCATACTTTATGTGAACCCCCTTTTTTCATTATCTGTTATACTGATGAAGGTATATCCTTCGTAACCTTCGTCCGAAACTCATTATATCCTAAGGGAAATAATGCTTCGAAGGACGAAGGACTTTAACGTTTAACGATTTCCGTGTTGCCTTGTTCTTAATTCATAGCATTTAAGGACAAGTCCCCAACATTTGGATCTATTAGGGTAAGATAAAATCTTTTGAGATAAGATGAATTTATTAAGGTAAGAGAGTATCTTTGAAGATAAGATGGATCTATTAAGATAAGAGAGAGTCTTTTAAGATAAGAGGGATCTATATAAAATAGATATACTTTAATGGAGGATAATCTAAGTTGTTTAGTTATCTCATGAACTTTATTTATTTATATTTATGCCTATATGTATATGTAGATGTAATTGTGGACATTACTCCATGACTCATCACACTCAATCAAAGATCCAAATCAAACAAGTATCATAAGAACAAGCATTCAAGCATATAAATACCTATAAAAATAGTTTTGTTTTTGTTCCTAAGATTAGGTCTCCTATTCCTAGAGGTCACTTTAGGCACAAGATTTCAAAGTGTGAAATCCACATATGTCTTTAGAAAGGAAAGGTAAGAATAATCAGAGTAAAGCGGAAATGGATGAGAAAATATTAAAATAAGTTTAGAAAAGAATCAGAGTAAGGTAAGTAGGTAAGGGTTTGTCCATTTCTATCTAGGTTTTGACCTACAGTCAACATTTCTCTGATACCACTTCTGTCACACCCGGATTTAGGGGACAAAGCCGGGTGCGTCTCATACATGCGCCAAAGAAGACAACATATACAATAACATAGTGTATAGAGATGAATGTCACAATAATCAGAGTATTTATTACATTGCGGGAGTCTTACAAAATAAAATATAAGCATAGATCAAACTAAAATCCATCCTTGGTGCCAAAAAGTCAACTGGGAAACGCCACCTAGATCAGATTGAACTCCTCGTTGTGTGGCTCCTCTTGAACCACCTGTTTTTCTCCAGTGGGGGGGGAGGGGGTGTGAGACAGCAAGGGTGAGCTCACACATGATCATAGCTCAACAAGTTGTGGGGAAACCAGTGGGCATGAACTCACCAAAGGTGTGAGTTCATGTGATGTGTAAGGCTAATCAACAATAGGGGTTAAAGCTGAGCTTTGCTTTTTAATTAGTTGGTCAAAATTTTATTAGCAGTTACTAGATATAAGTAAATACCAAACCTTAAATAAACTAATAGAACAAAATTAATAAATAATCCCATGCAATGCAAATGACAAATTGAATTTAAGTTCCATAAATTAATCATGCGAGAGTCCTGAGCTACTCTTGACCGTGAGCTCGGCTAGTATACCAGTTTTACACTCTGCAGAGGTTGTACCCTGTACCCACAAGTCGTGTTTCCCATGTCGTCAGGGTTTGCAAAGCCCTTAGACACTTCCGAGGTGAATTGCTAGGGATCCACTACAAGGCCTTTACAAAGTTCCACTAGATTCCGAAAACCCGCTACAGTTTATGGGAAGAGCACTTGCAAGAATCCCTTGTCTGACCGCCATCGTAGCAAAATCAACCTGAGAACCTCCCTGCATGCAACTCCCCTACTGCCCTTGCCCCTTTCGGGTAAGGTAGTCTTCCACTAGCTTTCATAATTAGTTAGCCAAGGGCGTCCCATTCCACCCTTGTGGTGGCACGTGTTTTTCAAGTTAAGCTCTATGTTCCAATTAAAATATAATGATCTTGACATGAACAATAATAACATAATAGAATAATTGGAAGATGGATAAAATGAAATATTAACCCAAAACCATATAAAGCAATAGCAAAACTACCCAAATGATTCAGGGGTAAACAAGGTAAACAGGATAAACAGACTAGGGTGACCTATTGGGTCCCATCAAAATTAAACCTATGCATTGAATAGTGATAATAATGAATATTATTGGGTAACAAAAGTGGATCAAGGGCACAACTTGCCTGGGACTTGAGATTCCAGGTACCAGAATGATCCTCAGGTGACTCGCGACCTCACTGCTAGTCATAGCAATACAAACAAACATGATATAGATAAAATTAACATCATACCAAACATAAGAACAAACTGAATAATAATGATCTACGCGTTGCTACGAAATCGTGGGATCGAGAACCACTAAAATCGGAGTTACGGTCATCTAGTTATGATGTGATTAAAATATTAAACTGTATTATAAATTGGTTAGTGTAAATCATATGAGTGGTTATTCTATGAATAATTATCTCCACTTTAATCTAAGTTATAAATTGACCATAGATTATATTCTAGTAGATTATAATGATAAGTAGTTTAATGAGACTAACCAACATAAGTTAAATAAATACCTAATTATAAAAGAATAAGACATGGGATAATAATTGTTGTTATTGCATAGTAAATATTCGTACGAAGCTAACGCAACTAGAACAGATCAAATCAGAGTTAAAACTGAGAAGTTATGAATTTCCGAAGTTCGTATGTGCTTGTTACAAAATCAATTGAGTAATCAATTCTAGTATGGGTTTCATGCTAAAACAGTGTTACCAAGTAATAGACAATATTAATACAAAATTATAGGAACTGGAATGGACTAAAAAGGAGTTAAAATGAATTTTCTAGGATTTACCCAAGTTCCTACAATTATTTTTACATTAAAAATCATTTCATAAATGAATTTCTATGATTTTAATCGCTGTCTGGACGGTGCTCACAATTTTCCATAAGCCTAGGGTTTAATTCATAAAGTTCTAGGGCGATCTGTAATACTAACAGCATTAGGGTGGATGGCAGGTTTATTTTCACAACCCCGAGGGCTTGTTTGCAAAATCATATGGCCGAAGGTGCAAGGGGCGACCACAGCCCCCCGATTCACACGCAGCGGACCAGATTAGAACCCAGCCCGCCCGAACCGGTATTCATTTTGGGTCCTTGGATCAAACATCGACGTTCTAGATTTAAGATGCCGAGATAGACTATTGTGCGTTCGATCCCGATCTAACGGACACAACCAAATCTATCCCAATCGACACAGTCCACATAATCCCAATCGTTCCTACAAGATCGACGGTCTGAAGGCCTTCATCTTCATCCGGCTAGCCACAGCTCGGCGATACGGATCACGGTGGCGTGCCCTGGATGAACGAGGGAAGGGCACAACTTTATACTCTAGAGACCGAGTCCGGGCCTGAGGATTAGTGGGGCACTTCGTTGAGGCGGTGGCGGAATTTCTGGAGGTTCTTATACACATTTTGGGCCTTACAAATTGACCTTGTTTGCATCTAGTCTAAATTCATCATCCCATTAATCAATACAACCATATTTTTACTCATTGTAATTCCATCCATGACTTACGATGAGTGGTCGGAGGGTAGAGTCTCAATGGCCGAGGAGCAATGACGATTCAAACCGATTATACCCAGCTGGGGATCCCTAACCACACGACATATGTAGCACTAACCCTTGCATATGTCAACCGTTCCCACAGATCCTCCACAACGTGAACCGGTCTGCGCTACCCGGGAGCACAGTACTCCTCCGTCTAGCCTCTAGCCAGGAGGGTACACGCTACTCCCACCATCTCCCACGCCTAGTGCGTGATTGTCTTTTCACCTATGGAATAGTCGGGTTCAAGCTTACCCTGTCCCATACCAGGGTATGTGGCTAGTTGCAAAGTCTCCACCACAACAGGCCTACATCGAAATAATCCTTAATCAACCTGGACGGAACATCACCTGTTCCTAGCCCATTTCTCGATTTAAGTATTTTCATCCTTAGGATTGTTTTTGTTACTTAGGATGATTAAAACAGCATAGGAAACCTTGCATTAGATCTCCCAATGATCCTAGTGAAAATATTCTTGTAGGTAGAGCCATCCTTCCTCAAGATAAACCTGAGCTAGGCATTAGTGCAAAGGACAAACTCTATCTGCAAGATTTACCTCTAGGCAGGGCTAAGCAATTTTGTAAATCATATTTGATACTTCACCAGAAGTATCTGTAAAAGGAATGGATTTCAAGGTAGCCAATGCATCAAAGGGTTTCCAAGCAACTCTTATAAACCTAATGCACATTTCACTAGACTTAAAGTGTGTAAAAATCATTTAAAACACAAGAAAGGGGTTGCATGCACCGGGACTTGCCTGGAATAAACACTATTTTAGTGTTTGTTAGCCGAAGATCACTTGACGTCCATCCTTAGCCTTGGCACTCGTTCAATTTGTCCATCTTCAGGTTCGTCCGACTGACGGCGTCGTCTTGCGGAGATGTCCAATCTCTGCATTATCCTGGGGTCGACTTGGGTCGTCTTCTGCATCACATGATTAATTATCGTACCTAAATGAAATGCATGGTGCATATGAATGTATATAAGTAGGAATATCACAAACCTAAATAATGCTACACGATAGCGGCGAGGCACATAATAACATTTAAAAGCAATCACTAGATGCTGAGATATTACTGAATACAGCCAACACACTTTCCTAGCTTAAACAGGTCTAACTCAAACATCAAGAACAATATTCTGAACAAGTGCTATACCATCATTAGCTAACGCTTGACACCGAAGGACTAACAATACTTAAGTAAATCAATCTAGTATACCTCGGACTTAGAGTACCAATTAGTAGCTTTACAATTAGCTTTAAAATTACTATTCTAAAATATTATGCAAAGCATATCGACTAAATAAAGCACCTCGCTAATTGTTCTAATAAGTAGAACATAATCCTACAACATAGAGTTCTACAAAACGGCTTCCCTAACAACTAAAGATCTAAAGCGCTTATAAGCACTCTCCACAGGTAGTTCTTAGGTTTTCACAGAAATGGACTTATTGATCTTACTCACCTCCTAATTATTTTGGGTAACAACAATTATCTATTTATGACATTTAATCTATTAATAAACCTAGAGAATGTGATGTCTGATATGACAGGGTATTGACTCCATACAAACAAATGAAATCTGTTATACGCAATACTAACAAAACCTATCGACTAGACGTTAGAAATATAAGACTTATTCTCTACAATATTAATTCGACCATACATCAGATACGAAACACCAATTTAATCTTCCTCGCATAATCTACGTCTTTGAATCTAAACTTAGCTATATGCCACGACTACTTTGCAATCGTGAACACAATTACCACGCTACATATAGCTCCGGCATTCCGACAAACGTCTAATAAAACACATGCTCGTGCTACAAACGAGATAATCGTCGCGACCTACCTAGGTAGCCAATCTATCTAATGATTCGGCTAACAGCAATAATACATCAGCTTACCGCATCACAGTGCGGCTTGGAATTAACAAAAACGACGACGTTCACTATTTTCCCTAAATCATCGAACACCTATCGAGCGTCACACGAAATCACACTACTGTGATTTACGTATACGTCACCAGCCTACCTGGACAGCGCATACGTACTAAATTGATGAGAAATATTAAAACGAAGAGCGAGAGTGATGACAGCTCACCAATAATTTAATCTGTCTTGAAGGTCACGAGCACATCTACGATTTCCAATTCCGCCATTACGTCGAGCACGTGGTGAGCACCACGCGGACCTCACTGCCTTCTCCATCCACATCAAGAATTTTTCGGCTGCGTACTGATTTGTTTCCTTCTATGCCTAATCTTCTCGGATTTTCTTCCCCAATATCCATAGCTCCAATTCCACACACCAGACGAGCGTAGGAACCACACGGGCTTCGCTTTCTTTTCCATCTACTCCGTTCTTCTACACACATACAGACAGGATGGAGTTCCAGTGTCGAGATGCTGAGGGAGACACACGTAGAGACCGAGCTGCTAGCGACGTGGACAGGCACGTGCTCAAGCTCGACGATGGCGGGGCGCCCGACGCTACGAGGAGAGGGCTGCGCGCGGCTAGAGCTTGTCGAGCACGGTGAGAACAGCTCCACGGTGAGGGTTCCAGTGGCATGGCTCGAGCATAGGCAGAGACCGGCGCAAGGAGACAACAGGATTCGCAGCCACGACAACAACGGTGAGGCCGACGAGCACCAAATAAGAGATCGCGCTGGAGCTCCAAATCGACGGCGTGAGAGCCGAGCAGGGCGCAGCCATGGGAAGGCAGTCCGGTGAGCCCATAGTGGATTCGAGCTGGGGGCTGGGCGTCGTGCACAGGGAGATGGGCGCACACACGGGAGATGGGAGATAGGCTGGGTGCGGCCATCAGAGGTGACACCGAGCGAGTAGAGAGGGCACGTTGGCGAGCTAGGAGACCGCGGCGCTGGGGCGACCTGGGCGAGATCCGAGCTGGGCGCCATGGGGACAAGCTTGATGAGTTGGAAGTCATGCGCCGGCCAGGAGATCCGCACCAGGAGCCGGGCATGGGAGGAGCAGAGGTGGGGGCGAGCACGGCCGAGGAGATGAATACCGGCGGCTGGAGAAACCAGGACACCAGCCATGGAAGAGGGCAGGAGAGAGCTGGACTGCGGCCAGGAGCGGACGTGGGAGGACACGCGCGCAGGGGGAGTCAACGGCAGCCATGGGAGAGGAGCGTGCGCAGGGAGACAAGGGAGAGAGAGATGCGGCTGGGGCTTGCTAGGAGCAGGCTTCCGTCGGCGAGGAGATGAAGGCACAAAGAGGATAGGGCTGAAGAAAAATATCCCATCAGAGGGCGGCGTCGAGATGAGGATCGGCTGGATATTTTTTTTCCATTTTCATTTCTCTAAACAGAATTACAATTATAATCCTAGGTTCTAGACTTAAGGTTTGTGCGACAAATAATCGGTTGGACCTAAAATTTATCGACTACAATATTTAGACAATTCTTGATTTAGTGAAAACCCCAGAGTCAGATGAATTCATACCTGTTATTTATATTTGAAAAATTAGATCATGGCAAGAAACACATAGACCGAACCAAACAAGATTTACTTCAGTATTTCAGACTGTGTTTAGTCCCGTCTAATTTATACGATTCTCACCAGCTATCGATCATTTGATTTGATGCCAAGGATAACTTGCTGAGAGGAACAATTCAATTAATGAACTGGTGCATTGTTCTTTTCGGACAGCTCAGGGCTCCAATTTTTACAGAAAATCATATTCACTTACGTGCGTGATCTGAATAATTCAAATTCTGCCAACAAACGAAGATTTTGTAACCCAAAAGTTTCATGAACCCTTCTTAATTGTTTAGATCATGGAAATGGGTACATCACCAAACTCGAATTTTTGTGAGACGATTAAATTCCAAGCTAAATGAGATTTCTCGAATAATCTCGGTAATCAGAGATGGGGGCTAATATCGAAATCGTTATTCACCCCAGCATTTCTTGCTTAAGTCCATATTTGTTGTTTAACGGGAGACAACACCTGGGGTGTTACAGCCCTCCCCTCTTAAAAGAATCTCGCCCTGAGATTCGGAGCCAAAGACTTTTAAGAGTAGAGAAGCATATAACTCCTGTCCATACCAACGATAGTATAATGTAGTTCCAAGCAAAGGCTCCTCTCAGGATGGGGTTTCTTTAGTGGACATAACATGTATCGCCTTAAGCTAATGTAGCGATGTCCACCAATAGAGGCGATGTCTGTCAGAGGAACACATTAGTGAAGATGATCAACAAATGTTGATTTCACAATCAATCCACTTTATCAAGCACTAAGCATGACTCGACCTGATCACTCATGCTGGAAAAGCACACGTGAGGCAATCGGGGCATGACTAGAACTGTAGTCAGGCTGTTACCAGTTAGCTAAGGATGGTAAAGTACCTCCGCCAACAATATAGAGTTAAGATGCATATGCTCATAATCTAATCCAATATGGCACAAGATCTGTGCATATGTTCATAACCTTCACTTGATCTTGATAAGGGTTTCCTCAGGATAGATTGAACTAAAGTGAGTTTAGACAACTCAGCAAAACGATCTCTAAACTCAATCTTTGTTCACAATGCAGTTACAAGTTAGTAAAACCAACTTGTTGAACTACTTTTGACATTGAGCAAGTCCTCTTATTACCCATCGGCAAGCCAAGGGTTGAGAGTTCACATTTGCTAGCAGGAGATCATGCATTTGGGTAGAAATCCATTTGGTCAGGTTGTTCATCCATTTCTTCCATGCGAGATGACTGACTTGGTTGGGGAATACATGGATTAAATAAGAGAGCGAATGAACAAACTCCTGCATCTCAGCAGCAGGGGAACTGATTTTTATTAGAAGGACTAATCAGTTGTCTCTCAACACTAAAAAGTTTCAAGGCTTCACTTTTCGCAACAAATGATGCGAAGATAACTTGTATGTGTGCAGTCACCACTAACATCAAGAGAAAAGAGACCGCACATGTGAAGATAAATTTTTATCACATGATTAAATACATATAGGTTTTGATTTTCGATGAAGACTTCTGAATTAGTACGAACTTCACGTAAGGAATGCATCAGAGTTATATACTCTTTTGATCCAACAGTGATGGCATATGTGTCGTGATCAATTTTGCCAAATAGCATAGAAATCGTTTCCAGGGAGAGATTTATGAGAGATCACATATTAGTGTAGTTCCATAATGGATCATGACTAGAGACCTCGATACGGGCATGCGCCAAGCAGCAAAGTCCTCTGTGCGCATTCACAGGAGGCTCTCAGTTTCGCGGCGGCATCATAAGTCATTAATCAAGACACCATTACCGAATTAGCACCAATAACGAATCTCACGTGGTAAGAACAATTTGTGCTAAGATAACATATCGATATAGTCTCATAATGGATTATAACTACTAACCACAATACCAGCGCGTGCCGAGTAGCACAACCGTGTGTGCGCACACATAGAAGGCCCTCGGTTTTGTCGTGGCACCGTCAGTTTTAGTCATAACACCATTGCCAGACGTAATCAATAAGAAATCTCACATGACACAAATAGACTGGGCAAGAATGACAATATACAAAAAGAGACTCCACCTATAAGAATGGTTACAAGTAGAGAGCCAAATAGATCATGGCCCGATGAAATGAACAAGTCATGGCCATAACCTAAACTTGATGAAAGGAGTATGGTGGGAGACTATTACTTCAGCCCCAAGCATATTTCTATGCCCGTCATATAGATTACAAGGTCAAGGATTAGTATCTAACTAGATGCGGAGGGAAAATAATCACAAGATGAAGTTAGTATGCCTTCGATAGATATGAGGAAACCAAAGGCATCAAACTCAAGAAAATGATTAGACATGTCTTTCCTGGTTTAGGTTGATAAAGCGACAATGCAATCCTCCAAGAGAGGCAAAATATAATAGAGACATCAACTTGCACCAACCAAACAAGGGAATGGTTTTGGAAGGAGACATGACTTAAGATTCTCGTTTCAAGCCCGGGTACACTTTATGTCCTACAAAGAAATTATCTAAGCATTCATTTGCATTAGTTTGGTCATGGAGGGATAACAAAAAATTGTGGAGGGATAACGGAAAATTCAAATTTGGGTCATGGTTCACTAAATAAGAACATGGCCTAGTTTTGGGTTTATGCAAACAAACTACTCACATTCTACCAGCACACAAGCACAAAAACAAACACAAGTTGCACTAACGGTCAAACTAAGAAGAACCACATGCCACATAAACACATGTCTAAAGGACACAACAAACAAAGCTAGAAATTTGCTTATAGGACAGTAATGCTTCACCCATTTTCCAATTATTTATTATCGGAATAAAGATGAGGGAAGTACGTTTGTTCACAATCACCAATTATTATAATAAAGGTGAGAGAAGCATATTTGTGCACAAACGACAAACACAATGCAACAATCAGGATGCATGGTCGTCCTATGCGTCCTCACAAATTCTGCCAATATAATGTGGCGATAGCATTCTATCTCGGTGGCATACTTATGACTCCTCGGTATTTTGCTAGTCGTCAGCTACACATACGTTTTCAAGGTTAGTGTACCTGCAGAAATTCCATCACAGCCCAATTTCCCATGATGCAAGATCCACACATGACAGTTTATCATAGGTTATACTCCATATATTTCTATATGGAGGCCAGTTCTTCATTAAGTGTCGAGCCACGTATAGGCGTCGCTACCACATTCTAACCACAGGGCAGCTCATTGTGGTAACTCACCTTCTTACCTGAGCGTAGGTGCGTCGTTACAAGTACATTACACTTCTCAGTATTCCCATGTCTGTATACCCATACACATCCATGGGGTACTGAATTCCCAGAAAAGTAATTACTCCACATCATAGCCTTCATATATACATATGTAGAACATGTATATAGTTAGGCACCACATTTATGCTCTCCCCTAGACCGATGTTTGTTCGGTCATGCTCTCACATCTTACCTTACCTGAGCGTCGATCCATTCAAAACTGAATGGCCTCAAAAATAACATTACACATGTATGCAATATTCCCCCCGGTTGTAGGTTAGTGTTTTGAACTAAGCCACCTGATAGTCCTTAATTTAGGGCTTAATAGAGGATGTCGCTAGCATTATAGTTTTTTAACCCATTTTTCAAAACCAAACAACGTGTTTAGTTGAAAATAGGTTTTCCAAAACCAAAACTTTGTTTTAAAAATACATATGCAACTGTATATACTTAATCTTGCTCCGATGCCAGCTGTGGCAGAACCTCCTGTTGGGGGCCTCAAAAACGTGACTAACATGTTTTTCAGTGTAACATAGACTGTTGCAGGAAGCTTCGGCTTTGGGATGAAGGTATGCGTGATATGGAGATACAACCCGAAGGCAGGATTAACAGACGCCGAAGCTATGGCCGAAGGAGCTTCGGCTTAGTATAATGTCGAAGGTGGAGGATGAAACCGACCTAAAGGGGAAAAGACTACTTAGTCCTTGATAGCTTGCCTTATGATTAACACTAAATGTCAGGGACATGAATGTAATTTTGTTCGGGCTGCGTCCCATGCTTATAAATAGATGAACAGTAACACCATACTGTTCACGCGACACTATAATAGCTCTCGCATCACTCTCACGTTCAAGCCTTCTAACAAGCCGAAGGTATCAATAAAATAATAATATTATGAATATCTCAGTCATGTTTATGAAATGATAATGTAAACAATTTATCGATATATCATCATTATTTACATTCTCTTGTGTTTCATGTTCCTTCATTTATACTTATTTATTGAGATGATGAAGGTATGTCCTTCATGACCTTTGTCTAAAGATCATTATACCCAAAGGGAGATAATGTTCTGAATGACGAAGGTCCTTAATCATTAACAACTGTGTTGCTTTGTTCTTGATGTATAGCATCCGAGAGCAAGGACCAACATTGGCGCCCACCTCCGGTGAACTCATTCGACCACCTTCGGCAAGCATCGACCTTTGTCATGCCGCCGAAGAAGACAACAGCGCCAGGGGCTGCACCAGCCACTAGACACTAATCAGGAGATGCTACAAGAAGCTAGGAGCTAGGAGCTAGAAGAGGAAGGCTATCAGCCCAGCACCTCAGGAGGAAGAAGTGGATCAAGAGATCAGGGATCTAGAAGCTATCCATCAACAGGTGCAAAAGAAGAGGGAGAAGATGCTTCGGCTCGCCGACCTCTAGAGGAAGATCGATGAAGCTACCAAAGAAATGCGTCACCTCACTCAGGATGACCAAGACCGAAGGCCCCAACACAGGGAGCTTCACCAAGAAAATCCATTCAATGATGATGAATGGTATGGTGACTCCCATCATGGCAATTTTTCTTTTGATGATGCGTCTCCCTTGGCAGCTGAATTGCAGGCTACCCCGTGGCCGCCGTCATACAAGCCACCTCAGCTTCCTATGTATGATGGGCACTCGGACCCGAAGCAATTCCTGATGAGCTACGAAGCAACCATATAAGATATGGGGGCAATACTGCAGTCATGGCACAATCCTTCGTCATGGCGGTCAAAAGCGTAGCCCAAACTTGGTACTCTTCTCTTCGGCCAGGGACAATTACGTCATGGCAGAAGCTAAAGGATATGTTAGTGACCAACTTTCAAGGTTTCCAAATGAAGCCGATCACTGCCTAGGCTCTTTTTTAGTGTACGCAGGACCAGGAGGAGTATTTACAGGCGTATGTTCGAAGGTTCTTGTGGCTGAGAGCTCAAGCACCTACTGTGCCCAATGAGATCGTCATTGAGGCCATGATCAAGAGGCTACGACCAGGACCTACAACACAATACTTCGCGTGGAAGCCACCGCAAACTTTGGAGAAGCTTCTTTAGAAGATGGATGAATACATCAGAGCC
The DNA here is from genome assembly GCA_029449295.1 of Zea luxurians. Taxonomy (NCBI): domain Eukaryota; kingdom Viridiplantae; phylum Streptophyta; class Magnoliopsida; order Poales; family Poaceae; genus Zea; species Zea luxurians. The sequence continues at coordinate 14,524,046 of JAOPSE010000014.1, read as the reverse complement.
GATAATGATTTTCGATAAAGAAAGGAAGAAGCTTACAGATACTCTGAAATGGCCAGGGGCTTCAGAGGAAGATTCCACCCTAGGCATGTCAGGTCAATCCATAATGCCAGCCCAAGTGACGACAGGGGAAACCAAACATAAAGACAGCAGCATAGCTCCCAAACATCAGGAGTGCAACAAAGTTCCTTCAGGCCATAAGCTCCAAGACGTAGAGGGGGCAGAAGCTTCGGAGGAAGATATGGAGATCAGCCCAGGAGACTGTTTTGCTTCTTCTGCGGCGAAGACAAAGGCCATACCACAAGAACGTGCCAAGTCACGATTCAAAAGCAGAAAGAGATTGCCGAAGCTGAAGCATGGCAGAATCAGCCGAAGCAGGTTTTACATACCGCTTCATGCTATTCTCCCTATGTCCCAGAGTATGTAGGCAATCAACAGCCTACAACCTCTGTTGCTTCGGCAAGCCATTCTCAAGCTTCCTGGGCCCTGCTGCCACCTCCACCACCACTAGCACCAACTCTGGTTTGGAGCTAGCAGCCAGAAGGGCATCAACACGCTCCGCAGCAGCTGGATTTTCAGGAGGAGTCCGAAGCTCGCGCAGTCGATAGCACTGTGCTCGAGTCCAAGCACATTTACTAAAGAATATCCTACCCTGGCGCATCTTTGTTTTTTCCACCATTTTATTTTCTTGTATGAAAAACAATTCACGAAGGATCAAATTCCAATTTGATGTAATAATATTGTAGTCACATCATCGAGTGGGATGCATCCCCTTAGCAAGACTCCGAAGTTACAAAAGTTGTTCCTAAGGGAGCGCAGAGTAAGTTCTGAAGCTACAAAAGTCGTTCCTAAGGGAGCATAGAGTAAGTTTCGAAGCTCAAAAGTCGTTCCTAAGGGAATGCAGAGCTAAAATACCACCGAAATAGAAGGTGAAGCTCCAAAGTCGTTCCTAAGGGGATACAGAGCTTAAATGCCACCGAAATAGAAGGTGAAGAAGCTCCAAAGTCGTTCCTAAGGGGATGCAGAGCTTAAATGCCATCGAAATATAAGGTGAAGAGACTCCAAAGACGTCCCTAAGGGGATGTAGAGTCTGGGAGTGTTTCCATGTGGGTATGTGTCTTCGGCATAAACATCATGCTACATCATATCATCGCATCATTCCACATAGCATTACATCATACATCATCTCGCATCAGCAGCAAGACTGTGCAGAAGAAAAGTTGCTTCTTTCAAAATATACGATGAATGAAACAATGTGCTGGAGCACAAAGTACACCCTCGCCAATTATAATCTTACACGCTAGGAAAATTTTCGTCGACAACAATATCATACAACAGCTGCGCTTTCTTTACGAAGCATGAAAAGAAGGGAAGGTATTTTTTTCGCCGAAGGCTCAAAAATGGTACGTACACAAATTTCATGCATCACAAAGAAATATATTACATTAATATACACACAGATATACAATGTTTAACTCATGTATGAATATTTTCCAAATGTTACATTTCTTAACTACACAAAAATCTAATCTTCCTTTAAGATTTTCTTGGCAGCTTCATTCAGAAGTTTGTGGACAGCTTCGTCAACAGCTTCTTCGGCAATTCTTATGGTTTCTAGTGCTGCTTTCATGGCTGAATCAGCTTTGGGATCATAGGGCTCGGGTGGCGATGAAAGTTCAGCTACAGTAAAAGTAACAAGTTGTTAATCCAAAGCCAGAAAAAATACCGAAGCTATGAAACAATTAAAATACATATGCGCCTTGCGCGCTCAGCAGCCTCTTAGACTCATTTGGATTCTTCTCGGGCTTCATGGGATTCTTTTTCATTCTTCTTTATAGCTTCGTCGGCTATCTCTCGGTCGCCCTTCATCCAAACATTGGAATAGAATTTCCCGCCCATCAGAGTAGCCTCGACCGAAGGATCCTTTATGTTGTCTACAGTAAAGATGGTCTCCGTCTGGGTTGCAGCTTTAACATGTTCACAGCCAGATTTTTCTAAAATTGTTGCAACCCCCTGGCACCAGCGAAGGCGCAGAAATCACCATGATCGCTGAGTATCTCGTCAAAGGCTTCAGCTTCTTCGCAGATCCATTCGATGATTCCTACGGGATCGCCTCTAATAAATTTTTGCTCAGATGAGTATGCACCGACCTTTTGCAAAACTATCTTTTAACTTTTTAGCACAAGGATTTTTCATAATATCTCTCTTTCGATTCCTGAAGCTCATCTACATTCTTTTCCAGTCTTGCGCTAGTCCATTCACTTATTTCTTGTTTTGCTTTAGCCACTTCAAAATCCTCATTCTTTTCTGCAAGCTTTTTCTTTAAGCTTTCAATTTTGGCTCTATGAGCTTCGGACTGCGCAACAAGATTGGCTTCGCTAGCCTTAACTCTGTCTACCAAAGAAAGCATAATTTTATCCTTCTCTACGGCTTCATTTCTCAGTTTGATAACCTCTGACCGAAGGTTACCAAGGGCTATTTGGCAACTTTCGTCCTCAGCATTCTTCTGTGCCCTTAAAGCGTTGCTCAGGATTAAGCCCTACAAAAAAGGGGGAGGAAGAGGATCAACACAATAGTAAAAGATACAAAAATAATCTGCTCATAAGTCAACAACATCTATACCTTCAGACTATTGTAAGCGAGGCTGTCTGCGAGGTCATCCTTCGACATAGCAGAGAGGCCAACTTCGAGCTTCAGAAATCCTATGTTTCTTGCCATCTCCCGGCAAATAGATATTTTCTTGTTGTCTAGAAGGCAGTACAGAAAGTCATCTTCATCAGTGCCATTGTACATCAAAGATCCTTTCGGGTACTTTAATTCCTTGGCATAGTGTTTAGCTTCGGCAATTTCCTCTTCCAACAATTTTTTACCCGAAGCGTGTTGAATGATAAAGTCTAACTCTTTGGTAGACGCTTTGGGACTAGGAAATTCAACCTTCTTGGGTGCGTCTTCTTTTTCCAAAACTAGAGCTGCATCTGAAGGTCCTTGCTCAATATTCTGCCTAGTTTCAACAGGCCCTGTATCGATGGGCACTGAGGGCCCAGCTTTGGCTTCGGCCTCCTCTGCAGAGGCAGGAGTGGCTGCCTTTGTCGACTCCAAGACAACGTCCAGCACGCTAACCATCCTCCTCCTCTTGGGAGTTATTGCAGGAGCCTTGGACACCTTTGGCAGCTTCGGTTTTGGTGGCGGGCTGAAGATTTTTGGCAATCCTGTCGACTCCTCTGGCTCTTCGGTCGCTTTTTCTTTGGCTTTGGCAGGACGCTTCAGCGCTCCGACCGACTCGGCTCTCTCCTGTTCCATTACCCTCAGCACTTCAGCTGATTCTCCCTTGGAACTAATAGGAGCGAGGTATCCTGGCTCAGAGGTGGAAGACGTCCACTCAGTAAGCTTCAGCACCATGGCTGTTTCAATGTATCTAGGTCGGTGCGTCAAAACCTTAATCTTTTTACCCTTCGACGCAAAAGAGATGGCCGAGGTAGTAGATTTTCTCTTTTTTTCCTGCTTTCGCAAGGGATAGCAATAATCTGGGTAGACAAAACCAATAACATCGAAAACTCTGTTTAACCTTTTCTTGCCTCGTCCTACGAAGGCTAAGGACATGGCATCATCTTTGGCCCTTGTGTAGGCCCCAAGCAACTCGTCACTAGTTGCCTCAACACAGTTTAGCCAATCATCATTTGGCTCATCAAAACCAATCTCTGTATCTGAAGGTATATTTCAAATAAACCAAGCCGCCTTGACTGGACCCGGCAGCAGCTTCTTTCGGCATCTCCCAGTCACTCACAAGAGGCCATACTCTATAGGCAATGTGCTCTTGGACTAAGTCTCTTGTGCCAATAAAGGTGCACACAGTATTAAAGGTCCTCTAGCATGTTTCAATTTCGTTCCCAAGAGCATTGGCTGGCCTTCTAATACCGAAGTGAGACCAAATAGGGCGTTGGATAATCCCCTTTGTATCTTCCCTCTCAACTAAGTTGTTCTTTACATAAAACCATTCTTCCATCCAGGCTCCTGGCCACCTCTTCCAAAATGTTGGAACTGGATAGCTTACATCAGAGCAGGGCACGAAGCCGTAACAACCAAAATTATTAGGATACTGCTCCTTGCTAGTAGCCTTCGTCTCATAGGACAGCTCGTGCATGTTGCAGAAGCATTTTGCACTCGGCTCTAGTCCCTGGCTCCTCATAGCCCAAGTAAAAATCCCCATCCTGATGATAGCTTCGGGGGTAATCTGATGAAGAAAAATCTCAAAGGTCTTTAGCACTTCAACTAGAAATTTACTTAACGGAAACCGAAGCTCTGCCTTCATGAAGCTCCTATAAACAACAACTTCGTCTACTGCGGGCATAGGGCGGCGCTGTCCCCTCCAGCTCTCACAATGGAAATATCACGAAAATATCTCCCTTTCATAGCATCAATCTGACTCTGCTTGATGGATGACTTTCCGAAGATGGTATGACTCGGCCGCTAGGGCCGATCTTCGGCATCTTTTTTCCACTTTCCAAATCAAAGCTTTCGCTATTTCTAGAATCTTTAGACAACCCAGCTAGCATTTCATTGGTAATCTTCTCTGTATTCGTCTTCTCCATAGCCTCATAAAACCTAGCTAGTGCAGGGTCAACAACCTTCTTCTCTTCAGCCATCTTGTAAGAACTTGTGCAAATGCCGAAGCTCACAAATCAATCAAAATCTGGCAGAGCAAGAAAATCCAAGCTTAAAAAATAGCGCGAGCGGTTGAGATGGCACATCAAATGCTATCAATGCGGGTTCCTATTTATATACCCAGCGCATCACAACTTGGTGGGTCCTACATGTCATTGACTTTCGCTATTCTAGCGAAGGGAAGGTGTTTTTTGGACCTTCGGCTAAAGGCCTTCGTTCACGTCGTAGTCTGAATTTGTTAATACAAAAACAAATTAATACTGTGAGGGGCTACTGTTGGGTGCCTTCCTCTTTCGAAGGTCCTCAAAAATGTGACTAACATGTTTTTTAGTGTAACATAGACTGCTGTAGGAAGCTTCGGCTTTGGGATGAAGGTATGCGTGATATGGAGATATAACCCGAAGGTAGGATGAACGGACGCCAAAGCTGTGGCTAAAGGAGCTTCGGCTTAGTATAATGTCGAAGGTGGAGGATGAAACCGACCTAAAGGGTAAAAGACTACTTAGTCCTTGATAGCTCGCCTTATGATTAACAGTAAATGTCAGAGACATGAATGTAATTTTGTCCGAGCTGTGTCCCATGCCTATAAATAGATGAACAGTAACATCGTACTGTTCACGCGACACTTTAATAGCTCTCGCATCACTCTCACATTCAAGCCTTCTGACAAGACGAAGGTATCAATAAAATATTAATATTATGAATATCTCAGTCATGTTTATGAAATGATAATGTAAACAATTTATCGATATATCATCATTATTTACATTCTCTTGTGTTTCATGTTCCTTCATTTATATTTATTTATTGAGATGATGAAGGTATGTCCTTCATGACCGTCGTCTGAAGATCATTATACCCGAAGGGAGATAATGTTCTGAAGGACGAAGGTCCTTAATCATTAACAATTGTGTTGCTTTGTGCTTGACGTATAGCATCCGAGAGCAAGGACCAACACCTCCCAAGTTATTAGGCCCACATGCACCTGCCCTTGTCTCAAAGACCTCAGACGGCTATGCATGTGCACCAGATAACTTAACAGGATCCGTCCGAGTGCCCCAAGGACCCCGGATAAACCACTTACAACTAGGATCGCAAGATCAAGTAAACACAAATCACACACCATCATTTGCAGCGGAATTTCTTTATTACCAGAAAGTTACAAGTTACAAAAATTTTACATTATTTTTATCAGAGCGGTTACAAAAGTGGTTCAAAGAAAGAAACTTTGAAATGTTATAAATTATTTATAAGTTTGAAATATATACTAGCTTAAGTGACCATCCTCAATAAGAAGTATAGAAGAGTTACTTAGACTTATAAGAAGGCCGAGCCCACCGGCACTTAGCACCATCAACAGCAGCACAAATCTAGTACCTGCAACAACATGGGTTCGACAACCCTGAGTACGAAGTGTACTTTCGCAAGTCTTACCCGACTAAGGAAAAAGACTCTCAAGGATATGCTGGATTTAGGAATCAAGGAGAGGCTTTTAGCAAGAATCAATTTAGACATTTTGCAGAAAAGCTTTCTAAAAGTGAGTCCTTACTTTCAACATTTTAATGCCAAATTAGGTATTAATTGACCTTGTTTGCATCTAGTCTAAATTCATCATCCCATTAATCAATGCAACCATAATTTTACTCATTGTAATTCCATCCATGACTTACGATGAGTGGTCGGAGGGTATTGAAAGGGAAATGTGCCCTTGGGCCATTTCTAAGTATTTTGGTGATTTAGTGTCCAACACAAGTGCCTAAGTGTAAAAAGGTGGACAAAGTACAAATCAAGGATAAAGGTATGTTTCTCAGACTTAGTACATTGTTTTATGGACTAATGTATTGTGTCTAAGTGCTGGAAACAGGAAAAATTCAATTGAAAATGTCTTGGCTCGAGCAGCCAAGACTCTGGTCAGTCTGGGAGCACCAGACTGTCCGGTGGTGCACCGAACAATGTCCGGTGCGCCAGGCTGGCTCGAGCGAACAGGCTGCTCTCGGGACTTCGACGGCGGTGTACGGCTATAATTCACCGGACTGTCCGGTGGTGCACCGGACTGTCCGGTGGACCGTTCACAGGCGAACTCGTCGCTCTCGGGAAACCATCAACGGCGTACGGCTATAATTCACCGGACTGTCCGGTGTGCACCGGACTGTCCGGTGAGCCAACGGTCGGCCGGGCCAACGGTCGGCCGCACAATCTGCGCTGGACACGTGGCCGAGCCAACGGCTAGAAGGGGGCACCGGACTGTCTGGTGTGCACCGGACATGTCCGGTGGGCCAACGGCTCTCAGGCTACCAACGGTCGACTGTGCCATTTTTGGAAGGAAATCGGGCACCGGACACTGTCCGGTGTGCACCGGACTGTTCGGTGCACCAGTCGACAGAAGGCAATATCAGCCTTCCTAGAATGCTCTCAACGGCTCCTAGCTGCCTTGGGGCTATAAAAGGGACCCCTAGGCGCATGGAGGAGTACACCAAGCATTCTTACAACATTCCTAAGCACCAAGACCTCGATTCCGCGCATTTGTTTCGTTGTGATAGCATATAGAGCTCTAGTGGAGTTGTGAACTCATTGGGTTGTGTTGCGAGCTCTTGTTGCGACTTGTGTGCGTGGTGACACTCTGATTTTTGTGTCTTGTGTGCGTTGCTAATCCCTCCCTTGCTCCGTGCTTATTTGTGAACTTCAAGTGTAAGGGCGAGAGGCTCCAAGTTGTGGAGATTCCTCGCGAACGGGATTAAGAAAAGCAAGCAAAACACCGTGGTATTCAAGTGGGTCTTTGGACCGCTTGAGAGGGGTTGATTGCAACCCTCGTCCGTTGGGACGCCACAACGTGGAGTAGGCAAGCATTGGTCTTGGCCGAACCACGGGATAACCACCGTGCCATCTCTGTGATCGATCTCTTGTGGTTATTGTGTTTTGACTCCTCTCTAGCCACTTGGCATTTACTGTGCTAACGCTTAACCAAGTTTTTGTGGCTTAAGTTTTCAAGTTTTACAGGATCACCTATTCACCCCCCTCTAGGTGCTCTCAATTGGTATCAGAGCCGTTCTCTTCACAAAGGGACTAATCGCCCGAAGAGATGGATCCTAAGGGGAAGGGAATCGTGATCAACGACAAAGAGAAGGAGTCCTTCATCAACGAGCCTAAGGATGATAAGCCTACCGACTCGGGCTCGGGCCATAGACGCAAAGATGGAAGGAAGAAGAAGTCGAGACGCATCAAGGAGATCGTCTACTATGACGACAGTGATGAATCCACTTCTTCTCATAAGGACAACGACGACAATGACTACGACAAACGAAAGACGGTTAACTCAAACTTTTCTTTCGATTATTCGCGTATTCCTCAAAGTTCAAATTCACATTTGCTCTCCATTCCTCTCGGCAAGCCTCCACACTTTGATGGGGAGGACTACGGATTTTGGAGCCACAAAATGCGTAGTCACCTATTCTCTCTCCATCCAAGCATATGGGAGATTGTTGAGAATGGAATGAAGTTTGATAGCTCGGATAGTCCTATTTTTATTAATGAACAGATTCATAGAAATGCACAAGCCACTACTGTGCTGTTAGCATCCTTGTGCAGGGACGAATACCATAAAGTGAGCGGCTTGGACAATGCCAAGCAGATCTGGGACACCCTCAAGATTTCTCATGAGGGGAACGATGTCACCTTGCTCACCAAGATGGAGTTGGTGGAGGGAGAGCTTGGACGATTCGTGATGATAAGGGGCGAGGAGCCAACCCAAACATACAACCGGCTCAATACCCTTATCAACAAAATAAGGAGCTACGGAAGCACGCGATGGACGGACCACGACGTCGTCCGATTGATGCTAAGGTCCTTTACCGTTCTTGATCCTCATTTGGTGAATAATATTCGTGAGAATCCCAGGTACACCAAAATGTCGCCCGAAGAAGTCCTTGGAAAATTCGTAAGCGGGCGAATGATGATCAAGGAGGCAAGATATGTGGACGACGCATTGAATGGTCCAATCAACGAGCCTCAACCCCTTGCTCTCAAGGCAACATGAAGCAAGGAGGCGCTACCTAGCAAGGTGGCACAAATTGAGGCGGCCGGACTTAATGATGAAGAGATGGCCCTCATCATCAAAAGATTAAAGACAACGCTAAAGGGTCGCAAGGGGCAGCCAAGCAAGACCAAGACAAAGGGGAAGCGCTCATGCTTCAAATGTGGTAAGCTTGGTCATTTTATTGCTAACTGTCCCGACAATGATAGTGATCAGGATCAAGGGAACAAGAGGGAGAAAAAGAAGAACTATAAGAAGGCAAAGGGCGAGGCACATCTTGGCAAGGAATGGGATTCAGATTGCTCCTCGTCCGACTCCGACAATGAAGGACTCGCCGCCACCGCCTTCAACAAGTCATCCCTCTTCCCCAACGAGCGTCACACATGCCTTATGGCAAGGGAGAAGAAGGTATGTACTCGAAACTCTACTTATGCTTCTTCAAGTGAGGACGAATCTAGTGATGAGGATGAAATAGATTATTCATGTTTATTTAAGGGCCTAGATACAACCAAGGTAGATAAAATTAATGAATTGATTGATGCCTTGAATGATAAGAATAGGCTTTTAGAAAAACAAGAGGACTTGTTGTATGAAGAACATGACAAATTTGTAGAAGCACAAAAATCTCATGCCTTAGAAGTTAAGAGAAATGAAATGCTTTCTTGTGAATTATCTTCTTGCCATGAGACGATTTCTAGCTTAAGGAGCATTAATGATGATTTGAATGCTAAGTTAGAAATAGCTAGTAAATCAACAACTTGTGTAGAAAATGTTGTTATTTGCAATAGATGTAAAGATTTTGATATTGATGCTTGTAGTGAACACATAGCTTCTATTGCTAAGTTAAATGATGAAATGGCTAGTCTTCATGCCCAACTTAAGGCTAGCAAAAGTGATTTTGATAAACTAAAATTTGCTAGGGATGCCTACACGATTGGTAGACACCCCTCAATTAAGGATGGGCTTGGCTTCAAGAGGGAATCCAAGAACTTAACAAGCCATAAGGCTCCCATCTCCGCCAAGGAGAAAGGGAAGGCCCCTATGGCAAGTAGTACTAAAAAGAACCATGCTTTTATGTACAATGATAGAAGACAGTCTCATAGGAGTTGTAATGCTCTTGATTCACATGCCTATGATTCTTATGCTATGTTTGCTCCCAGTTCTTCCTATATGCATGGTAGAGATATGCCTAGGAAAAATATTCATCATGTGCCTAGAAAGAATATTGTTCATGTTCCTAGGAAAGTTATGAATGGACCCTCTACAATTTATCATGCTTTAAATGCTTCCTTTGCTATTTGTAGAAAGGATAGGAAGATAGTTGCTAGGAAATTAGGGGCAAAATGCAAGGGTGATAAAACTTGCATCTTGGTCCCTAAGACAATTGTGACTAACCTTGTAGGACCCAACAAGAGTTGGGTACCTAAGACCCAAGCCTAAATTTGCCTTGCAGGTTTATGCATCCGGGGGTTCAAGCTGGATTATCGACAGCGGATGCACGAACCATATGACGGGGAAAAGAAGATGTTCACCTCCTACGTCAAGAATAAGGATTCCCAAGATTCAATCATATTCAGCGATGGGAACCAAGGCAAGGTGAAAGGTTTAGGCAAGATTGCAATATCAAATGAGCACTCTATCTCTAATGTGTTTTTAGTTGAGTCTCTTGGATATAATTTACTATCTGTTAGTCAACTATGTAATATGGGATATAATTGTCTATTTACAAATATAGATGTGTCTGTCTTTAGAAGAAGTGATGGTTCATTAGCTTTTAAGGGTGTATTAGACGGCAAACTTTATTTAGTTGATTTTTAAAAAGAGGAGGCCGGTCTAGATGCATGCTTAATTGCTAAGACTAGCATGGGCTGGCTGTGGCATCGCCGCTTAGCACATGTGGGGATGAAGAACCTTCACAAGCTTCTAAAGGGAGAACACGTGATAGGTTTGACTAACGTGCAATTCGAAAAAGATAGACCTTGTGCAGCTTGTCAAGCAGGTAAACAAGTGGGAGGAGCACATCACAGCAAGAATGTGATGACCACTTCAAGACCTCTGGAGCTGCTGCATATGGACCTCTTCGGACCCGTCGCCTATCTGAGCATAGGAGGAAGTAAGTATGGTCTAGTTATTGTTGATGATTTTTCCCGCTTCACTTGGGTGTTCTTTTTGCAGGATAAGTCTGAAACCCAATGGACCCTCAAGCGCTTCCTCAGGAGAGCTCAAAATGAGTTTGAGCTCAAGGTGAAGAAGATAAGGAGCGACAACGGGTCCGAATTCAAGAATCTTCAAGTGGAGGAGTTCCTTGAGGAGGAAGGGATCAAGCATGAGTTCTCCGCTCCTTACACACCTCAGCAAAATGGTGTGGTAGAGAGGAAGAACAGGACGCTCATTGATATGGCGAGGACTATGCTTGGAGAGTTCAAGACCCCCGAGCGTTTTTGGTCGGAAGCCGTGAATACGGCTTGCCACGCCATCAACAGGGTCTATCTTCACCGCCTCCTCAAGAAGACTTCATATGAGCTGCTAACTGGTAACAAACCCAATGTATCGTACTTTCGTGTATTTGGGAGTAAATGCTACATTCTAGTGAAGAAGGGTAGGAATTCCAAATTTTCTCCCAAAGCTGTAGAAGGGTTTTTATTAGGTTATGACTCAAATACAAAGGCGTATAGGGTCTTCAACAAATCATCGGGTTTGGTTGAAGTCTCTAGCGACGTTGTATTTGATGAGACTAATGGCTCTCCAAGAGAGCAAGTTGTTGATCTTGATGATGTAGAAGATGTTCCAACGGCCACGATACGCACCATGGCCATTGGAGATGTGCGGCCTCAGGAACAATTGGAGCAAGATCAACCGTCTTCCTCAACTATGATGCATCCCCCAACCCAAGATGACGAACAGGTACCTCAAGTGGAGGCGCATGATCAAGGGGGAGCACAGGATGATCAAGTTGAAGAGGAAGAAGCACCTCAGGCACCTCCAACCCAAGTTCGAGCAACAATCCAAAGGGATCATCCCGTCGACCAAATATTGGGTGATATTAGCAAGGGAGTAACTACTCGTTCAAGATTAGTTAATTTCTGTGAGCATTACTCCTTTGTCTCTTCTATTGAGCCTTTCAGGGTAGAAGAGGCCTTGCTAGATCCAGACTGGGTGTTGGCCATGCAGGAGGAACTCAACAATTTCAAGCGCAATGAAGTTTGGACACTGGTGCCTCGTCCCAAGCAAAATGTTGTGGGAACCAAATGGGTGTTTCGCAACAAACAAGACGAGCACGGGGTGGTGACGAGGAACAAGGCTCGACTTGTGGCAAAAGGTTATGCCCAAGTCGCAGGTTTGGACTTTGAGGAGACGTTCGCTCCTATGGCTAGGCTAGAATCAATTCGTATTTTGCTAGCATATGCCGCTCACCATTCTTTCAGGTTGTACCAAATGGATGTGAAGAGCACTTTCCTCAACGGGCCGATCAAGGAGGAGGTGTACGTGGAGCAACCCCCTGGCTTCGAAGATGAACGGTACCCCGACCATGTGTGTAAGCTCTCTAAGGCGCTCTATGGACTTAAGCAAGACCCAAGAGCATGGTATGAATGCCTTAGAGACTTTTTAATTGCTAATGCTTTCAAGGTTGGGAAAGCCGATCCAACTCTTTTCACTAAGACTTGCGATGGTGATCTTTTTGTGTGCCAAATTTATGTCGATGACATAATATTTGGTTCTACTAACGAAAAGTCTTGTGAGGAGTTTAGCAGGGTGATGACGCAGAAATTCGAGATGTCGATGATGGGCGAGTTGAACTACTTCCTTGGGTTCCAAGTGAAGCAACTCAAGGACGGCACCTTCATCTCCCAAACGAAGTACACGCAAGATTTGCTAAAGCGGTTTGGGATGAAGGACACCAAGCCCGCCAAGACGCCGATGGGAACCGACGGACACACCTACCTCAACAAAGGTGGTAAGTCTGTTGATCAAAAAGCATACCGGTCCATGATAGGTTCTTTGCTTTATTTATGTGCTAGTAGACCGGATATTATGCTTAGCGTATGCATGTGTGCTAGATTTCAATCCGATCCTAAGGAGTGTCACTTAGTGGCTGTGAAGCGAATTCTTAGATATTTAGTCGCTACGCCTTGCTTCGGGATCTGGTATCCAAAGGGGTCTAACTTTGACTTGATTGGATATTCAGATTCCGACTATGCTGGATGTAAGTTCGATAGGAAGAGTACATCGGGGACGTGCCAATTCTTAGGAAGGTCCCTGGTGTCGTGGAACTCTAAGAAACAAACCTCTGTTGCCCTATCCACCACTGAGGCCGAGTACGTTGCCGCAGGACAGTGTTGCGCGCAACTACTTTGGATGAGGCAAACCCTCCAGGACTTTGGCTACAATCTGAGCAAAGTCCCACTCCTATGTGATAATGAGAGTGCTATCCGAATAGCGGAAAATCCTGTTGAGCACAGCCGCACAAAGCACATTGACATCCGGCATCACTTTTTGAGAGACCACCAGCAAAAGGGAGATATCGAAGTGTTTCATGTTAGCACCGAGAACCAGCTAGCCGATATCTTTACCAAGCCTCTAGATGAGAAGACCTTTTGCAGGCTGCATAGTGAGCTAAATGTCTTAGATTCGCGGAACTTGGATTGAATTGTAGCATACATGTGTTTATGCCTTTGATCATGTTCATTCTGCATTTTGTTGCTTATTGTGGTGCTCAAGTTGTACAAGCACTCCCTGGATCTCACAAGTCCTTGTGCAAGTGATGCACATACTTAGGGGGAGGTGTGTTACAACTTGACCCTTTGAAAACTAACCATGTGCTTGAGTTTGTTTTAGTCTCAAAGGAGGATTGAAAGGGAAAAGGTGGACTTGGACCATGCAAGACTTCCACTGCACTCCGATGAAAAGAGTAACTTTTCCAAGTTCATCTTTATCCTCTTATTGCCTATTTGCTCTTAGTTGAAGATTTTGGTGAGGCAATAGGGTTAAAGGGCCAAGATTGGTCCCGTTTTGGTGCTTGATGCCAAAGGGGGAGAAAATAAAGGCCAAAGCAATAGATGGATCAGCTACCACTTGGATTTTGAAAATGGTAGATTAGAGCTTTTGGTTTGTCAAGACTCTTTATTGTCTCTTTTGTCAAAAAATGGCCTCTTGTGGGGAGAAGTGTTGATTATGGGAAAAAGGGGGAGTTTTTGAAATCTTGAATCAATTTCTCTTGTAATGACTCTCTTTATGTTTTAACAAGTATGTTTGACTTAGAGATAGAAATTTGTGTTTGATTTGCAAAAACAAATCAAGTGGTGGCAAAGGATGATCCATATATGTCAAAACTGAATCAAAACAATTTTGAGTTCTTATTTGAATTGATTTTGTACTCGTTCTACTTGCTTTATGTTGTGTTGGCATAAATCACCAAAAAGGGGGAGATTAAAAGGGAAATGTGCCCTTGGGCCATTTCTAAGTATTTTGGTGATTTAGTGTCCAACACAAGTGCCTAAGTGTAAAAAGGTGGACAAAGTACAAATCAAGGATAAAGGTATGTTTCTCAGACTTAGTACATTGTTTTATGGACTAATGTATTGTGTCTAAGTGCTGGAAACAGGAAAAATTCAATTGAAAATGTCTTGGCTCGAGCAGCCAAGACTCTGCTCAGTCTGGGAGCACCGGACTGTCCGGTGGTGCACCGGACAGTGTCCGGTGCGCCAGGCTGGCTCGAGCGAACAGGCTGCTCTCGGGACTTCGACGGCGGTGTACGGCTATAATTCACCGGACTGTCCGGTGGTGCACCGGACTGTCCGGTGGACCGTTCACAGGCGAACTCGTCGCTCTCGGGAAACCATCAACGGCGTACGGCTATAATTCACCGGACTGTCCAGTGTGCACCGGACTGTCCGGTGAGCCAACGGTCGGCCGGGCCAACGGTCGGCCACACAATCTGCGCTGGACACGTGGCCGAGCCAACGGCTAGAAGGGGGCACCGGACTGTCCGGTGTGCACCGGACATGTCCGGTGCGCCAACGGCTCTCAGGCTACCAACGGTCGACTGTGCCATTTTTGGAAGGAAATCGGGCACCGGACACTGTCCGGTGTGCACCGGACTGTCCGGTGCACCAGTCGACAGAAGGCAATATCAGCCTTCCTAGAATGCTCTCAACGGCTCCTAGCTGCCTTGGGGCTATAAAAGGGACCCCTAGGCGCATGGAGGAGTACACCAAGCATTCTTACAACATTCCTAAGCACCAAGACCTCGATTCCGCGCATTTGTTTCGTTGTGATAGCATATAGAGCTCTAGTGGAGTTGTGAACTCATTGGGTTGTGTTGCGACCTCTTGTTGCGACTTGTGTGCGTGGTGACACTCTGATTTTTGTGTCTTGTGTGCGTTGCTAATCCCTCCCTTGCTCCGTGCTTATTTGTGAACTTCAAGTGTAAGGGCGAGAGGCTCCAAGTTGTGGAGATTCCTCGCGAACGGGATTAAGAAAAGCAAGCAAAACACCGTGGTATTCAAGTGGGTCTTTGGACCGCTTGAGAGGGGTTGATTGCAACCCTCGTCCGTTGGGACGCCACAACGTGGAGTAGGCAAGCATTGGTCTTGGCCGAACCACGGGATAACCACCGTGCCATCTCTGTGATCGATCTCTTGTGGTTATTGTGTTTTGACTCCTCTCTAGCCACTTGGCATTTACTGTGCTAACGCTTAACCAAGTTTTTGTGGCTTAAGTTTTCAAGTTTTACAGGATCACCTATTCACCCCCCCTCTAGGTGCTCTCAAGAGTCTCCATGATCGAGGAGCAATGATGATTCGAACCGATTATACCCAGCTAGGGATCCCTAACCACACGACATATGTAGCACTTAACCCTTGCATATGTCAACTGTTCCCACAGATCCTCCACAACGTGAACCGGTCCGCGCTACCCGGGAGCACAGTACTCCTCCGTCCAGCCTCTAGCCAGGAGGGTACACGCTACTCCCACCATCTCCCACGCCCAGTGTGCGATTGTCTTTTCACGTATGGAATAGCCGAGTTCAAGCTTACCCTATCCCATACCAGGGTATGTGGCTAGTTGCAAAGTCTCCACCATAATAGGCCTACATCGAAATAATTCTTAATCAACCTGGACGGAACATCACCTATTCCTAGCCCATGTCTCGATTTAAGTATTTTCATCCTTAGGATTGTTTGTGTTCCTTAGGATGATTAAAACATCATAGGGAACCTTGCATTAGATCTCCCAATGATCCTAGTGAAAATATTCTTGTAGCTAGAGCCATCCTTCCTCAGGATAAACCTGAGCTAGGCATTAGTGCAAAGGACAAACTCTATCTGCAAGATTTACCTCTAGACAGGGCTAACAATTTTGTAAATCATATTTGATACTTCACCAGAAGTATAAAAGGAATGGATTTCAAGGTAGCCAATGCATCAAAGGGTTTCCAAGCAACTCCTATAAATCTAATGCACATTTCACTAGACTTAAAGTGTATAAAAATCATTTAAAACACAAGGAAGGGGTTGCATGCACCGGGGCTTGCCTGGAATAAACACTATGTTAGTGTTTGTTAGCCGACGATCACTTGACATCCATTCTTAGCCTTGGCACTCATTCAGTCTATCCATCTTTAGGTTCGTCTGACTGACGACGTCGTCTTGCAGAGATGTCCAATCTCTGCATTATCCTGGGGTCGACTTGGGTCGTCTTCCGCATCACGTGATTAATTATCGTATCTAAATGAAATACATGGTGCATATGAATGGATATAAGCAGGAATATGACAAACCTAAATAATGCTACACGATAGCTAATTAAACACCTAGCGACGAAGGCACATAATAACATTTAAAAGCAATCACTAGATGCTGAGATATTACTGAATACAACCAGCACACTTTCCTAGCTTAAACGGGTCTAACTCAAACATCAAGAACAATATTCTGAACAAGTCCTATACCATCATTAGCTAACGCTTAACACCGAAGGACTAACAATACTTAAGTAAATCAATCTAGTATACCTCGGACTTAGAGTAACAATTAGTAGCTTTACAATTAGCTTTAAAATTACTATTCTAAAATATGATGCAAAGCATATCGACTAAATAAAGCACCTCGCTAATTGTTGTAATAAGTAGAACATAATCCTACAGCATAGAGTTCTACAAAACGGCTTCTCTAACAACTAAAGATCTAAAGTGCTTATAAGCACTCTCCACTGGTAGTTCTTAGGTTTTCACATAAACGGACTTATCGATCTTACTCGCCTCCTAATTATTTTGGGTAACAGTAATTATCTATTTATGACATTTAATCTATTAATAAACCTAGAAAATGTGATGTCTGATATGACAGGGTATCGACTCCATACAAACAAATGAAATCTGTTATACGCAATACTAACAGCACCTATCGGCTAGATGTTAGAAATACAAGACTTAATCTCTGCAATATTAATTCGACCATACATCGGATACGAAACACCAATTTAATCTTCCTCGCATAACCTACGTCTTTGAATCTAAACTTAGCTATATGGCACGACTACTTTGCAATCGTGAACACAATTACCATGCTACATATAGCTCCGGCATTGACAAACGTCTAATAAAACACGTGCCCGTGCTACAAATGGGATAATCGTTGCGACCTACCTAGGTAGCCAATCTATCTAACGATTCAGCTAACAGCAATAATACATCAGCTTACTGCATCACAGTGCGACTTGGAATTAACAAAAACGACGACGTTCACTATTTTCCCTAAATCGTCGAACACCTATCGAGCGTCACACGAAATCACACTACTGCGATTTACGTATACGTCACCAGCCTACCTGGACAGCGCAAACGTACTAAATTGATGAGAAATATTAAAACGAAGAGCGAGAGCGATGACAGCTCACCAATAATTTAATCTGTCTTGAAGGTCACGAGCACATCTACAATTTCCAATTCCGCCATTACGTCGAGCACGTGGTGAGCACCACGCGGACCTCACTGCCTTTTCCATCCATATCAAGAATTTTCCGACTGCGTACTGATTTGTTTCCTTGTACGCCTAATCTTCTCGGATTTTCTTTCCTAATATCCACAGCTCTAATTCCACACACCAGACGAGCGCAGGAACCACACGGGCTTCACTTTCTTTTCCATCTACTCCGTTCTTCTACACACATACAGACAGGATGGAGTTCCGGTGTCAAGATGCTGAGGGAGACAAACATAGAGACCGAGCTGCTGGCATTGTGGAGAGGCGCGCGCGCCAGCGAGCTTGACGACTGCGGGGCACCCGACGCTACGAGGGGAGGGCTGCGCGCGGCTAGAGCTTGTCAAGCATGGTGACGAACAGCTCCACGGCAGGGTTCCAGTGGCATGGCTCGAGCATAGGCAGAGACCGGCGCAGGGAGACAACAGGATTCGCAGCCACGACAACAACGGCAAGGCTGACAAGCACCAAATAAGAGCTCGCGCCAGAGCTCCAAATCGACGGCGTGAGACCCGAGTAGTGCGTAGCCATGGGAAGGTGGTCCGGTGAGCTCGCAGTGGATTCAAGCTGGGGGTTGGGCGCCAAGCACAGGGAGATGGGCGCGCGCACGAGAGATGGGAGCTCCGCTGGGTGCGGCCATTGGAGGTGATGCCAAGCGAGCAGAGAGGGCACGCTTGGAGCTAGGAGACCGTGGCGCTGGGAACGGCGGGCGACCTGGGTGAGATCTGAGCTGGGCACCATGGGGATGAGCTTGATGAGCTAGAAGTCATGTGCTAGACAAGAGATCCACACCAGGAGCCGAGCACGGGAGGAGCAGAGGTGGGGGCGAGCATGGCCGAGGAGATGAATACCGGCGGCTGGAGAAACAGGGACACCTGCCATGGAAGAGGGAAGGAGAGAGCTGGACGTGGGAGGACACGCGCGTAGGGGGAGTCAACGAAGGCCATGGGAGAGGAGCGTGCGCAGGGAGATGAGGGAGAGAGAGACGCAGCTGGGGCTTGCTGGAAGCAGGCTTCCGTCGGCATTGAGATGAAGGCACGAAGAGGATAGGGCTGAAGAAAAATATCCCATCAGAGGGAGGCGTCGAGATGAGGATCGGCTGGATATTTTTTTCCATTTTCATTTCTCCGAACAGAATTACAATTATAATCCTTGGTTCTAGACTTAAGGTTTGCGTGACAAATAATGAGTTGGACCTAAAATTTATCGGCTAGAATATTTAGACAATGCTTGATTTAGTGAAAATCCCGGAATCAGATGAATTCGTACCAGTTATTTATATTTGAAAAATTAGACCGTGGCAAGAAACACACAGACCGAACCAAACGAGATTGACTTTAGTATTTCAGACTGTGTTTAGTCCCGTCTAATTTGTACGATTCTCACCAGTTATCGATCATTTGATTTGACGCGAAGGATAACTTGCTGAGAGGAACAATTCAATTAATGAACTAGCGCATTGTTCTTTTCGGTCAGCGCGGGGCTCCAAATTTTACAAAAAAATCATATTCACTTACGTGCGTGATCCGAACAATTCAAATTCCGCTAGCAAACGAAGATTCAGTAACCCAAAAGTTTTATGAACCCTTCTTAATTGTTTGGATCATGGAAATGAGTACGACACCAAACTCGAATTTTTGTGAGACAATTAAATTCCAAGCTAAATGAGATTTCTCGAATAATCTCGGTAATCGGAGATGGGGGCTAATATCGAAATCGTTATTCACCCTAGCATTTCTTGCTTAAGCCCATATTTGCTGTTTAAAGTGAGACAACACCTAGGGTGTTACAGAAACCCATCCAAATTGTTCACCTTCTCCTCTAGGTCGCGTAGCACCAATCAATTCTAGATTTGGGATGCTTGGGCGTTGAATCATGCGCGCGCTGGCGAGCCTCCGCCGTGACACCATACAGCGCCGCCGTGTTCTGGGTCGTGTGGGCAGTTGATGCTCTACCATCGATCTGTAGTTGGATGGCATAGATTATGCTGGGATATCGGTTCGGCCAGGGTGAATCCGGTGCGTCCGAGAACGATCGTAGGAACCCCGGGAAATCGCGGTTGTGTTTCATCGGGGGTCATGCATCGTCGATCTGATGGTCATAGATTGCATACCAGTTCGCAAAGTCTTAGATCTAATCTAGCGCGTCGGCCGTTGATCCAACGGCTATAATCGGACGATACCCCTTCGGCCGTGCACATTTGTATAAGAGACCCTGGAAACCTAGGAATCAACCCGCCGTCCCTCATGACTGTACTCTGAGCCTTGGGATTGTTACGCAGAGGCCCCAGCATTTCTGTCTAATATACGCGCAGTCCAGTGACCATTTAAATTGGATAAATGAATTAGAAAATGAATTTTTAATATAAAAACAATTGATAGAACTTGTTTAATTTATAGAAAATGCATACTTAGTCCAAATTAATCCATTCTAGTTTTATAATTTTGTAATATTATTGTTTATCACCTAGTGTCTCTGTTTTGACATGAAAATAGTAATAAAATTTAATTCTTAGTTAAACTTGTATCAAATACATAAAACCTTTGGAAAGCCATAACTTAAAATCCATAACTCCAAAATTAATGATTCCTGTTCCCAGGATCTTATTTTATGTGTAGATAATTATTATGTATTTTGTTTACATGTTTGGTGTGATGTTAATTTTCTCTATATACTATGCTTGTTTGTATTGTGGCGAGTAGAAGAGCTAGTGGTTGCGGATCCCAGTGTTCAGCAGGTAGAAGTTGCTGAGGAGGAGCTCATTGAAGGCAAGTTGTGCCCTTGACCACTTTTTACCTAATAATGTTCTTTAATATCACTTATTCATGCATAGGTTTAATTTTGATGAGACCCAATAGGTCACCCTGGTCTGATTATCTTTTACCTTGTTTACCCCTGAATCATTTGGGTAGTTTGCTATTGCTTTATTGGTTTTGGGTTAATATTTCATTATATCCATGTTCCAATTATTCTGTTATATTATTTATGTTCATGTCAAGATCATTAATTTTAATTGGAACATGGAGCTTAACTTGAGAAACACGTGACACCACAAGGGTGGAATGGGACACCCTTGGCTGACTAATTAGGAAAGCTAGTGGAAGACTACCTTACCCGAAAGGGGCAAGGGCAGTAGGGGAGTAGGCATGTAGGGAGGTTCTCAGGTTGATTTTGCTGCGATGGTGGTCAGACGAGGGATTCCTACAATTGCTCTTCCCAGAAACTGTAGCGGTTTTTGGAAGCTAGCGGAACTTTGTAAAGACCTCGTAGTGTTACCCTGCCTCGCTTCCTTGGTAGAGGTGTATGGGGTCCATACAACCTAGTGGCAGATGGGTAACATGACTTGTGGGTATAGGGTACAACCTCTGCAGAGTGTAAAACTGGTATACTAGCCGAGCTCACGGTCATGAGTAGCTCAGGACTCTCGTATGATTAAACTATGGAACTAAATTCAATTTGTCATTTGCATTGCATGGGATTATTATTAATTTTGTTCTATTATTCTTATTATGGTTTGGTATTTACTTACATTTAGTAACTGCTAAAATAATTTGACCAACTTATTAAAAGCAATGCTCAGCTTTAACCTCTATCATTGATCAGCCTTACACTTCACATGAACTCCCACCTTTGGTCAGTTCATGCACATTATTCCCCATAACTTGTTGAGCGATGAACATGTGTGAGCTCACCCTTGCTGTCTCACACTCCCCCACAGGAGAAGAACAGGTGGTTCAAGAGGAGCCAGACAACGAGGAGTTCAATTTGATCTAGGTGGCATCTCCTAGTTGACTTTATGGTGCCAAGGATGGACTTTAGTTCGTGTTATATTTATCTTTTATTTTGTAAGACTTCCGCTATGTAATAAGTACTCTGATTATATTGTGACATTTATCTCTATACACTCTGTTATTATATGTGTTGTCTTCTTTGGCGCATATATGAGATGCACCCGGCTTTGTCCCTTAAATCTGGGTGGGATAGAAGTGGTATCAGGGGAATGTTGACTGTAGGACGAAACCTAGAAAGAACTAGACAACCAATACTTACCTTACTACTCTAATCATTTCTAAATTTTTCTTAACCTTTTCTCGTCTATTTCTGCTTTACTCTGATTATTCTTACCTTTTCCTTCTAAAGACCAATATGGATTTCACACTTTGAAATCCTGTACCTAAATGTTACAGAACCTCCCAAGGTATTAGGCCCACCTATAGATGTCCTTGTCCTAAGGACCTTGGAAAAACCATGTAGATGCACATAATCACTTGACGAGCTCGGTCTTCTGTATCAACATCATACCGCCCAAGAGCGCTTCACCCATCACGCAGACATTACATCACATCGGAGGAAAGAATAAGTGGAAGCGGATTACAATAACTTAATTTACATTCATAAAATATATAGAGAGAGTATTATTACAATAACGGGTGCTATGAGTGCATAAAAATATTATTACAAACCAGGGAGGCAAAACACCCTCTCGCACAAAAGTTTAGTGTTTTCAAACTGGGAGGCAGACATCCTCCCGCACCCATGATCACTGCTTTGGCTCCTCTTTTGGTACCACCTTTGAACAGAAACAGCACAACTCCGTTGTTTCTCACCTACAACAACATGGGTTCGAAAACCCTGAGTACTGAAGTGTACTTTCGCAAGTCTTACCCGTCAAAGAAATAAAGGCATAAAGAGAGTAGAGTAACTTTATTACATCATCCAGAACATTGTATCTTAACCAGTATCATAATCAAAGTACGGCGAAACTTCTGAGAATAACTGGGGGAATTTCTGTTCTGAGTTCATCTTCTGTTTTGCAAGTGGCCTCATCTTCTGAATGATGACTCCACTGAACTTTAGACATGTTGATAACTTTACTTTGTGTAATTCTACGAGATGTTTCCAAATTTCTGATAGGGTACTCCGTATAAGTCAAATCTTCCTTAACATTGAGTTCTTCCATTGGTAATTGTTCTTCACGTACTCTTAAGCATTTCTTAAGTTGTGACACATGAAATACATCATGCACATCTGACAAATTATCGGGTAGCTCTAACTGTACGCTACTTCACCTTTTCTTCCCAAAATTTTGAACGGGCCAATGTAGCGAGGAGATAGTTTACCCTTAACCTTAAATCTTTTCATGCCTCTCATCAGTGAAACTTTAAGGTATACAAAGTCTCCTACTTCAAAGATCAACTCTCTTCTTCTATTGTCAGCATAGCTTTTCTGTCTCGACTGTGCTGTTTTCAAATTCTCTCTGATAATTTGTACTTGCTTTTCTGCTTTTTGGAGAATTTCTAGACCAAATACTTGACTTTCTCCAGTCTGATTCCAATAAAGCAGTGTTCTACACTTTCGTTCATAAAGTGCTTCAAATGGTGCCATTTTTAGACTTGCCTGGTAACTATTGTTGTACGAGAATTCAGCATAAGGGAAACTTTTATCCCAGCTTCTACCATGCTTTAGAGCGCAAGCTCTTAACATATCTTCCAACACTTGGTTTGTTCTTTCCATTTTCCCATCCGTTTGAGGATGATAAGTTGAACTAAAGTTTAGTTTGGTATCCATGAACTCATGTAGTCTTTTCCAAAAGCGTGAGGTAAATTGGGTTCCTCGATCTGATCGATCTTCTTTGGTACTCCATGCAGACAAACAATTCTTGACATGTATAACTCTGCTAACTGGGCTCCTGAGTAAGTTGTCTTCATAGGTATAAAGTGTGTTACTTTAGTCAACCTGTCCACTATAACCCATATTGAATCATAGCCATCCCGAGTATGGGGTAATCCAAATATGAAATCCATAATGATTTCTTCCCATTTCCATTCTGGTACCTTGAGAGGTTGTAGTAATCCTGCTTGTTGGGGACTTGTTCTCAAATGCTAAGAGTTAAGAACAAGGCAACATAAAAAGTGTTAAATGTTAAAGTCCTTCGTCCTTCGAAACATTATGCCCCTTCGGGAAATAATGAGTTTCGGACGAAGGTCATAAGGGACATACCTTCGTAAATATAACAAGTAATGACGAAGGATTCATATAAAGCACGAAATATAATATAAACATCATAAAATCATTTCTATTTTATTAACATGGAAAAATAGAAATGATTTCAAATTACAAATGTACCTTCGGTCCTGAGAGAAGGTAAAAAGTACAAGCGTGACGCAAAAGCAAATGCCAAGTCAGCTGTCCCCAGTACGGGAGTACTGTTCATCTATTTATAGGCGTGAGACATAGCCCATACAAAATTACATTCATGTCCATTATATTTGCTAATGACTTATGGAAATCTGTCAAGGCCTAAGTAGTCTTTTCATCTTTAAGTCGGTTCCCCTTTCTGCTATCGCGACGAAGCTTTCCCGCGCACAGCTTCGGCTGTGCATCATCCTTCGTAGAGCTTGGTAATCAGCCCGTCCTCCATTTCAATCCCCCTTCGTCTGGTTCAGGCTTCGTCCTGACCGTACTTCATGTTCATAATTCTGAGTCCGAAGGTACCTGTTCATATAATCCACTTGGAAAACATTGTCAAATCATGTTTTTGAGGACCTTCGGAAGACGAAGGCCCCCAACAGTAGCCCCTCGCAATATTAATTTGTTAGTGATAAATTCAGATTGCAAAATGGACGAAGGCCCTGAGCCGAAGGTCCGAAAAAACACCTTCCCTTTGCTAGAATAGCAACACTCACTGACAAGCGGGGTCTTTCAATTTTCACCGCCCCGGGGATATAAATAAGATCATACCGCAACCTTATTTGGTACGCACACTTGCTATCTGCTTCGGCCCACTACATTTTTAGCTCTTGTGCACTAAGATTTGCTGATCTTTTTGATTTTAAAGCTTCAGCCTTGGAAACAGTTTTTTAGCGCTTCCGAAGATGTCTGAAGGTAAGAAGATCCCTGCTGAGACGAAGTTGAGTCTTGACGAAGAGAAGAACTTGGGGTTCCTTATAGCGATGGCGGAGACCAATACAGAGAAAATCACCAAGGAAATTCTTGAAGGTTTGTCCGAAGATACTGATGACAGCGACAGTTTTGATGTAGAAAGTGGTGGGGAAGAGGCCGAAGATCGACCATGGCGGCCAAGTCACACGGTTTTCGGGAAAACCACTATTAAGCAGAATCATATTGATAATATGAGGGGGCGGTATTTCCGAGATACATCTATTGTGAGGGCTGACGCTGGAGAAAAGACTTCTCCCACCCCCGAAGAAGATGAAGTCGTAATTTTCCGAAGCTTTCTCAAGGCTGGACTTCGATTCCCCTTAAGCAACTTCGTTGTTGAAGTCCTGAAAACATTTCAAGTCTACCTTCATCAAATTACTCCCGAAGCCATCATAAGAATGGGGGTGTTTGTCTGGGCTGCGAGAAGCCAAGGTTTGGAACCAAACGCTAAAAGCTTCTGCAACATTCATGAGTTGTTATACGAGACGAAGCCCTGGGGAAAGAACAATATCACAACAACTTTGGGTGTTACAGCTTCGGTGCCCGCTCCGGGTCAAGCCGCCCTGTGCCAACCTTTCGGAAGAGGTGGCCCGGAGCCTGGATGACAGAGTGGTTCTATGTAAAGAATGACTTATCAGCGCAAGAAAATGTCAAGAGTATCATTATGCGCCCCATCTGGCAACGCTTCGGACTTCGAAGGCCGAAGGTTGAAATGGACGAAGCAGCCGAGGAATGCCAAAGAGCCTTCGGCGTAGTCTGCTCTTTCATTGGGACAAGGGACTTGGTCCAGGAGCATATTGCCTTCAGGGTATGGCCACTTGCAGAAAAGTGGGAAATGCCGAAGGAGACCATTATAGAGTCCGACGAAGGCGGACTAGTCAGACTAAAATACACATTCAAATACGGGGATAAATTTGTTGAACCTGATGACGATTGGTTGAAAAGCATTGAAACATTAAGTGACGAACTTCTTGGGGCATATTCGAAGGCCGAGAACACTGCATTATCAGCAGCCTTCGGAGGCCGAAAGAAGAAAAGGCTCAACCGTGTATTTGACGCAGTCGGGTTTATCTACCCTGACTATCACTATCCGGTATTGGGTCGCAAAAGGAAAAATACTTCTCCTGCGACAGAAGCTACCACGAGTGCCACTAGTGAGCCAGCGCCTCAAAGGAAAAAGATGAAGGTGCTCACCCATCGAACGCGTTTTATTGAGCCGGCCACAGTGCCAGAATTTATTGGTGAAGTTTCTTTGGCCTCTGAAGCTACAGAACCTAGCTCCAGTGCCGAAGATAGAAGAGAAAACTGAAGCGCCTTCAGCAGTAGAAAAACCGAAGATTGAAGGGCCAAAAACATCAGAAATTTTAAGTCCTTCAGCAAATGTCGAAACAACAAAAAATCAAAAGGGCCCATTGGTGACCCCAAGAAGAAAAAGAATGGTGAACGTACTAGATGTCTTGGAGACAATTAAGTCTTCAAGCACAACCGCAAAGGAGTCTGTTGAACTCGCTGAAGCATCTACTGAAGCTTCGAAACAACAAGCTGAAGCTGAAGCTGGGCCTTCAGAGCCCACCAAGGAACAATCCGAGAAAATATCAGAACCAGCTTTGGTTGAAGAAATTGACACTGCCGCCCCCGAAGCTCCCTCCAGCATATGCGATTACATCGTGCGACATGCTTCTGGGAAGAAACTGTCTGAAGAAGAGACTTATGAAGCGAATCACTATGCTAGAGAGTTAAAGTATCCGAAGGGGGCAGTAGTATTCAATGGGACTAAATGAAGATGACTTCCTATACTGCCTCCCTGATAACAAAGAATTATCTGTCTGCCGGGAGATGGCTAGAAGTATGGGTTTCCCGAAGCTCGAAGCTGGATTATGCGCCATGACGAAAGAGGATCTCGCAGACAGTCTTGCGTACAATAGCCTAAAGGTATGGGAATTAAGCGCTTGAAAAAACTTTTTTAATTCGTAATTCATTCCTTTATTCTTATGTGGATTCTTTTTCGTATAGGGCTTGATCCTAAGCAACGCGTTAAGAGCCCAAAAGAGCGCCGAAGATGAAAGCTATGACATTGCGTTCAACAATTTACGCTCCGAAGTTATTAAACTGAGAAACGAAGCTCTGGAAAAGGATAAAATTCTGCTTACACTGGTAGATAAGGTAAAGAAGGACGAAGCTGCTTCAAAAACCCAGGCCGAAGCCCAAAAACGTGAAATTAGAGATCTTCAGAAACAGCTAGCTAGAGCTAAAGAGGAACGTGTGCTTGAGGAAACAAAACGAGAACTTAGTGATCATTTGGTCAATAATTTGGAGTTAAGTGTTAAGGAGCTTCGTGCATCTCAGAGGAAATGCTATGTTAAATCTGTAGAATGCGTCAAAAAGATAAAATCCAGCTTCGCCAGCGTTGGCGCCTTTTCTAGTGAAGAGGACTTTTCAAGAGGCAATCCCGAAGGTCCACTAGACTGGATCAGTCACGAAGCAGAAGCCTTCGAGGAAATCCTGAGCAGCCGCGGTGACATCTGCGCTTTTTCAGGCGCCAGAGGAGTTGCTGCTGTTTTGGAGAAGAAAGGTTGTGAACATATAAAATCCTTAGCTCAGTCCGAAGCTGCCCTGTCCTCTGAGGACATCAAAGATCCCTCAACCGAAGCAAGCATGGTTGGCGGTAAGTTCTTCACTGATATCTGGGACAACGGCGGCCGAGAAATGGCACAAGAAATTATTCAAAGAAGTGAAAAAGGCATCCATGATGCTAGGAAAGTGGCAGAAGCTGCCGAAAGAAGTACAGAGCCCGAAGGGCAATTAGGTATTAATTAGTCGTTCTTATTGTGTTGCAATTTTTATTTCAAACTTTGCTCGCGATTTGTAATAGTAATGAAGAAATGTTCTCTTCCCTCAGAACCTGCTGGATCGTCTGCTGACCCTCACACAAAAGGGGGATGACGAAATTAAACAAATGGCCGAAGCTATCATGGATAAAGTTGTTGATCAACTTCTAAATGAGGCCGCCGAAGCAGTATTAAGAGAAGACTAGATGCTATTTAGAAAAAACATTTAAAGTGTGATCTATGTAACATTGTGTACATTTGAATGTAATATACAAGTCTCTTTTCATTATTAAATTCTTTACGATGCATGAAACTATACATACATACCATTTTTGAGCCTTCGGCGAAAAAACACCTTCCCTTCTTTTCATGCTTCGTGAAGAAGACATTCTCCGTTAAAATTATTCTGATGAAACACGTCCATGCTTCGTGAAAACATTCTCCGAAGCTGTACAATTTCGATATTGCTCTGATGAAGCTCGTCCATGCTTCGTAAAAATATTCTCCGAAGCTGTATTCCGAAGATTATCATTGTATTCCCTCGTGACTTTACACAATTTTCACTTTCTCAAAGCGTCGTTTCGAAGGTTGATACTGTGTCCCCTTCTTTTGCCAAATGCAACATGATGTATGATGCTTATGCTATGCAAAATGATGTGATGATGTTATGTTATGCAAATGACATTTGTTCCGAAGATACACACAAAATATATTCGTAAGCTCTGCATTCCCTTAGGAACGTCTTTGGAGCTTCTTCGCCTTTTACTTAGACGGTATAAGCTCTGCATTCCCTTAGGAACGTCTTTGGAGCTTCTTCGCCTTTTACTTAGACGGTATAAGCTCTGCATTCCCTTAGGAACGTCTTTGGAGCTTCTTCGCCTTTTACTTAGACGGTATCAGCGTTGACTTTTTGCTGTATGCTCTGCATTCCCTTAGGAACGTCTTTGGAGCAAAAAACTTACACTGCGCTCCCTTTGGAACGGCTTTTTGTAACCTTGGCAACTTACTCTGCGTTCCTTAGAACGACTTTTTGTTGCTTCGAAGGATTTTTAATAATTCGAAGGTCCTCCTTATTACCGCAAATTTTTAAGCTTCAGCAACTTAAGCCTGTGGAGAAGATAGGTTTTCCTCATAACCAACCACGAAACTGTTATATGAAAACTGAAATGTTCTTTATTACACAGAAAATAGAACTTAAACGGAAAAGACTGCTATCAAAGTAGGATATCTGTCAGTAAATGTGCTTCGACTCTGGCACAGTACTATTGACTGTGCGAGCTTCAGATTGCTCTCTGAGATCCCTTTGGTGCGGAGCATATTGGCTCCCTTCTGGCTGTTGGCCTTGTTGCAGCGGAGGTGGAGGCGGGGGCTGTTGCCATGAAGCTTGAGGTTGACTTGCCGAAGCTACAGAAACTGCAGGGTGATTGCCCACGTATTCCGGGATGTAAGGCTGATGGTACGAAGCAGTATGCATGACCTGCTTCGGCTATCCCTGTTGCGCTGCAGCTTCTGCTAGCTCCTTTTGTTTCTGGATGGTGACATGGCACATCCTGGTGGTATGGCCCTTGTTCTCACCGCAGAATAAGCAAAATGTCCTCCTTGGTTGATCTCCAAATCTCCCGCCGAAGCCCCTGGCGCCTCTGCCTCTTGGAGCTGGTGGCCGAAAGAAAGTTTGCTGTTGCCCCGAAGCCTGTGAGGAGCACTGTGGCCTGTTCTGCTGACTCCCCTTGTCATCATTTTGAGTGGAGTTGTGGATGGACCTGACATGCCTCGGATAGAATCTTCCCCCGAAGCCCCTGGTCATCTCAGAAAATCTGAAGGCCTCCTCCCTTCTTTGGCGAAAGTCATTATCAGCACGAATGTACTCGTCCATCTTTTGGAGCAGCTTCTCCAGAGTCTGAGGAGGCTTCCTGGCAAAGTATTGGGCTGCAGGTCCAGGACGAAGCCCCTTGATCATGGCTTCGATGACAATTTCATTGGGCACCGTTGGTGCCTGCGCCCTCAAACGCAAGAACCTTCTGACATACGCCTGAAGGTATTCTTCATGTTCCTGAGTGCACTGGAACAAGGCTTGGGCGGTGACCGGCTTCGCCTGAAATCCTTGAAAGCTGGTTAACAACATATCCTTCAGCTTCTGCCATGAGGTGATAGTTCCTGGTCGAAGGGAGGAATACCAGGTCTGAGCAACACTCTTGACAGCCATAACGAAAGACTTTCGCCATGACTGCAGCATTGCCCCCATACGAAGACACTGTTGCTTCGTAGCTCATCAAGAACTGCTTCGGGTCGGAGTGGCCGTCGAACATGGGAAGCTGGGGTGGCTTATAGGACGGAGGCCAAGGTGTAGCCTGCAGCTCAGCGGACAAAGGAGAAGCATCATCGAAAACAAAATTTCCCTGATGGAAATTGTCATACCAGTCATCTTCGTTGACGAAGCCCTCCTGATGAAGGTCTTTCTGCTGAGGCCTTCTGTTTTGCTCATCGTGAGTAAGATGGCGAACTTCCTCAGAGGCTTCGTCTATCTGCCTTTGCAACTCAGCTAGCCGGGCCATCTTCTCCTTCTTCCTCTGCACCTGTTGATGTAGCATCTCCATATCCCTGATTTCTTGGTCTAGCTCTTCCTCCTGAAGCGTCGGGCTGACGGCCTTTCTCTTCTGGCTTCGGGCCTCCCGAAGAGAGACGGTCTCCTGGTTGTGGTCCAGCTGGTTGCAGTGCTGCAGCCCCAGCCGCTGAAGCTTTCTTCGGTGCCATAGCGAAGGTCTACAGCTTCCGAAGGTGGTCAAAAAACTCGAAGTGGAAGTGAGTTCACCGGAGGTGGGCGCCAATGTTGGGGACTTGTTCTCAAATGCTAAGAGTTAAGAACAAGGCAACATAAAAAGTGTTAAATGTTAAAGTCCTTCGTCCTTCGAAACATTATGCCCCTTCGGGAAATAATGAGTTTCGGACGAAGGTCATAAGGGACATACCTTCGTAAATATAACAAGTAATGACGAAGGATTCATATAAAGCACGAAATATAATATAAACATCATAAAATCATTTCTATTTTATTAACATGGAAAAATAGAAATGATTTCAAATTACAAATGTACCTTCGGTCCTGAGAGAAGGTAAAAAGTACAAGCGTGACGCAAAAGCAAATGCCAAGTCAGTGTCCCCAGTACGGGAGTACTGTTCATCTATTTATAGGCGTGAGACATAGCCCATACAAAATTACATTCATGTCCATTATATTTGCTAATGACTTATGGAAATCTGTCAAGGCCTAAGTAGTCTTTTCATCTTTAAGTCGGTTCCCCTTTCTGCTATCGCGACGAAGCTTTCCCGCGCACTAGCTTCGGCTGTGCATCATCCTTCGTAGAGCTTGGTAATCAGCCCGTCCTCCATTTCAATCCCCCTTCGTCTGGTTCAGGCTTCGTCCTGACCAGTACTTCATGTTCATAATTCTGAGTCCGAAGGTACCTGTTCATATAATCCACTTGGAAAACATTGTCAAATCATGTTTTTGAGGACCTTCGGAAGACGAAGGCCCCCAACACTGCTGGTCTTTGGTGTTCGGCTTTAACTCATTGACACACGTCACATAGTGCAACATGAGTAGCCACATCTCTTTTCAAACCATACCACCAATACTTTTCTTTTAGGTCCTAGTACATCTTAGTACTTCCAAGGTGAATAGAATAAGCCGAATAATGAGCTTCTCTTAAGATAAGTTGGCGTAGGTGCTCGATTTCTGGTACACAGATTCTCTTTTTAAACCATACTGTGCCTTGCTCATCTTCTGTGAAATTTGGGGCTTTACCCAAACTAATTTGTGCCTTAATTTCCTTGATTTTATCATCAGATTCCTATCCTTTACGAATCTCTTGTTCCAAAGTAGATTCAACTTCCATAACTGTTGCTTCCATATTATTGAGCATACCAAGATTGAGTTGTTCCATTTCCCAGCACAATTCCTAGGACATCAAATGAGTAGTGATGTTGTTCACTTGACTTTTACGGCTCAAAGCATCTGCCACTACATTTGCTTTTCCTGGGTGATATTGTATTTCCAAATCATAGTCTTTGATTAACTCAAGCCATCTTCTCTGTCTTAGGTTGAGTTCTTTCTACGTGATGATGTATTTCAAGCTTTTGTGATCTGTGAAGATTTTACACTTATTTCCAATCATGTAGTGCCTCCAAATCTTCAAAGCATGCACTACGACAGCTAATTCCAAATCATGCGTAGGGTAATTCTTTTCATGCTTCCGTAACTGCCTTGAAGCATAGGCAATCACTTTTCCTTCTTGCATTAACACACATCCAAGTCCTAGATGTGATGCATCGCAATACACATCAAACCCTTTATGAATATCAGGCATAATTAATACCGGTGCAGTGGTTAGCCTTTCCTTTAATTCCTTGAAACATTTCTGACATGCTTCATCCCACTTAAATTCTTTACCTTTCTCCAACTGTGAAGTAAGGGGTTTCACTATTTTGGAGAAGCCTTCGATAAATCTTCTATAGTATCCTGCTAATCCAAGAAAACTTCTGATCTTGGACACATCTGTTGGTTGTTTCCAATTTAGTATTTCACTTATTTTACCGAGGTCTAGTTTGATTCCTCCATTGGTGATAATATGACCTAGGAAAGCGACTTCCTTTAGCCAACAATCACACTTCGAAAATTTCGCATACAACTGATTGTCGCGAAGTTTCTGTAGAACTAATCTCAAATGATCTTCATGTGCTTCTTCATTCTGAGAGTATATCAGTATGTCATCAATGAATACCACCACAAGCTAGTCAAGGTATTCCATGAATACTTAATTCATCAAGCTCATAAAGTAAGCTGGTGCATTAGTCAGTCCAAAAGACATGACTAAAAACTCATATAGTCCATATCTTGTGGTGAAGGCCGTTTTAGGTATATCTTCAGTCAGAATCTTCAACTGATGATAGCCTGATCTTAGATCTATCTTTGAGAATACTTTAGCTCCTCTCATCTGATCAAACAGATCTTCAATCTGAGGTAATGGGTACTTATTCTTAATCGTTACTTCGTTCAAGCTTCTATAGTCCCCACAAATTCTCCTTGAACCATCTTTCTTGTTCACAAATAGAACTGGGGCTCCCCAAGGTGACGAACTGGGGCGAATAAAACCTTTTTCTAGTAATTCTTCTATTTGTTTCTTTAGTTCAATTAAATCTTTGACATCCATTCGGTAAGCTCTTTTTGAATTTGGTGCAGTTCTCGGTAATAGTTCAATAGAAAACTCTATATCACGATCAGGTGGCATACTTGGTAATTCTTCCGGAAATACATCTAGGTATTCAGACACTATTCTGATGTGCTCCAAAGGTTTCTCTTCCAACTGATTTACCATTGCCTCTGCTTTTGCTGGCATACTAACATTGACTTCAATTCTTTCTCCTTATGGACTGGTTAATGTAACCATCCTTTTAGCACAGGATATTACTCCATCATCCTTGGTCAAGTAGTCTATTCCGAGTATCACATTGATTCCAAAATTATCAACTCTACTAGAAAGCCTAGGCCTCTAATTTCAATCTTAGTCTGAGGACATGAGTGAGTGGCTCTAAGTTCACCTCTTGGTGATCGAATTAATAATTTCTTCTTCAAGGGATAGTTTGGTATATTATGTTTTTCCACTGACTGACTTTGTTACGAAGGAGTGAGATGCTCTAGAATAAAATAAAACTGATGCAAGGTATGGAGTTAATAAGAAACATACCATACACCACGTCGGCATCCTCAAGAACTGATTATGCTATCACATGATTGACTCTTCCTCTACTCTAGTTCTGCGGAGTCTTGTTCTGTGCAGATCCATGAGTAGGTGTGTTCTAGGTCAGTCCTCTAGGTTGCTGTTCTTCTGGGGTGTCTGTTGGTTATGCCTTGGGCAGTTGTTAGCATAGTGGTCAAGTTCGCCACACTTGAAACGGTGATTAGGTTGAACTGGGGTAGTTGTGTTGTTGTTCTTGGCCGGTGTGTTCACGATGCTTCCTTGATGATTCTGTTGTTGGACACTAGACCTTTGACCGGTTTGAGTGCTGCTTCGCTGTTGGTTCTGGTATTGGTTGCTCCTCTGACCTTGTTGTCTAGGGCGCTGTGCTTGATAGTTGTTGTTCCCAGTCTGCTTTCCAGAGCAGAACTGAGAACCTTGGGAGTTGTTTTGATGGGTGTTCCTGCTGGCCTGCCCTTGGTACTTTCTCTTGTGATCCGACAACTCTTTCCTTTTGTTTTCAAGGCCAGTTGCCTTGTTCAGCAAAGTCTAAAAGTTGGGGAAGCTGTGGCTCTATAATTGGTAGTTCAAGGGTCCAATCAAGCCTTCCAAGAAACATTCTTAGCGCTTTCATCAGTGTCCACTTCCTCTGGGGCGTAGCGTGAAAGCTGGGTGAAGCAATCATGGTACTCACTAGCAGTCATGTTCCCTTGTGTGAGGAAAAGGAACTCTTTCTTCTTTAGCTTCATTATTCCCGAGGGAATATGGTCAGTACAAAAGTTCACTTAGAACTCCTGCCAGGTTATGGCATCAGCATTGGCATGTGCCGCGGTGAAGGCATCCCACCAATTAGGCGCAGCTCCTTCGAGTCTTCCTAAAGCGTACAAGACCTTCTCTCGGTCATTGCACTGGGTGATGTCCAGTTTCTTCCCAATGACCTTAACCTAGTCATCGGCATCCAAAGGGTCTACTGCATGAGAGAAAGCAGGTGGGAGATGACTCATGAAGTCCCGGTGCTTGTCTCTAGCTTGGGGTGCATGTTGTTGTTGTTGGTACTGTTGGTTTTGCTGATTTTGTTGTATTTGCTGTACAGAAGCTATGAGTCCTTGCAGAAGTTGCATCTACACTGCGATGAATTGATCCATAGTGGGGTTGGGTGGTGGTGGTGGCAACTGCTGACCACGCTGGTTCTGATGGTTATTGGGACCTGATCGAGTGTTCACCATCTGGTTGGTTAGAAAGTGTAATCCCAGGGTAAGTGAGGAGTATAAAAGATTCTAGGGGAATGGCTTATTATTAATGTTATATATATATTATGCTCTTATGGCCATCATTCCATATGACCAATGCACTCAAGCAAAAATCCAAATCAAACATTTCAAACAACACTATCACATGGTTGTTATTATTATAAGTGTACTAATAGATAAGTGTTCTTCATCTAACGCGAAACTAACTTATTACAACATAAATGAAAAATCTAAAGCAACCTGGTGATGGATCCTGGTTCTCCATAGAAGATCCTCTTGTGGGGAGGGATAACACCATGGCAGGGACTTGAACTTCAGGGGGATTCCTTCCATCAAGCTGAGCTTCCAGGGCTGCGATCCTTGTGTGTGCATCCTCTAGCTCCAAGTGTACTCTAGAGAGGTCCACAGTAGCACTATCTAGGTCGGTGTTAAGACCTGCCACCACACCAGCTAGAGTGTTGAGGCAATCTTCTCCAGCTCCACCTAGAACAATGATGGTCTGGCTTTCTCCACGAATACGCAGAGGAAGATGCATGTACTTTGTGTTGTGCAACTGCTACTGGTAGGTGTGGCTGAGGGACCACAAAGTTTGCCTAGCAGCATCGCTGACCGAAGCAGCGTAGGTGGATAGCAGCGTCAGAGAATCATGAGCTGACAGAGTCATGAACCCTCTACCACCTGCATCCATCACTCTGACATGAATGCGAGTGATGTAGTAGCAAGCCCGAGGAGGCTCGTACACTCGCCTTGTCTCATACAGGGGTCGGACGTAGGTTCCCAATGCATGCAGAACATCCTACAGCAGGTTAGGGAAGTGCCCGTCTCGAACATTGAGGTATAATGTTCAGTGGCAGGCCATAACCCCATGTAGTGATCCTGCTGTTCTTCATTGGCTTCCTCATTGCTTTTCTCTTCTTCTTCGTCATCGTCTTCATCATCGTCACCAGAGTCGTCCGGGTCGTCGCCTTCGGGAGCAGGGGCTTAGACTGCTGGTGCTGGCTGTGCTGAAGCTAACGATCCAACTGCGAAGGCTAGTGATTCTGCCAACGGTGTGGGCATAGGCAGAAACTCCTCCGAGCTGTCCTCCAGAATGACTTCGTTCTCCACACGAATGCGAGGGAGATCCACAGGGATTTCCTCGACTACCACTGGGTAGACAGGAACTTGCCATGGCGGAGGGATGTAGTTGGTGTTGATCCGTGTGGTTTGAATGGTATGAACCATCTACAAGAGAAATTGTCAACTTAGTTGAATTTTAAAGAGGTAAGGTTAATAAAGTAATTTTGTAAGAACAAAATTAGCATCTTTTGAATAGACTAGGCTTTCCATTTCTAACTAGTCTAACGACCTAGAGTCAGCATAGCTTTGATACCACTTCTGTCACACCCGGTTCTGGGGGCAAAACCGAATGCATAGCATATGTGGGCCAGGATCCATTTTCCACACATATGTTGACGTCACAAGTGTAATATATCAAAAGACAATGCAATAAAGGCATAAAGAGAGTAGAGTAACTTTATTACATCATCCAGAACATTGTATCTTAACAAGTATCATAATCAAAGTATGGCAGAACTAAACATGGACACTCTTCCACAGGAAGGTGACTGGCGCATCGTTAGAGCCAAAACTCATCAGCGTCATCTATGAAGTCTTTGTCATCACCCTCTAATCAAAATATTAGCAAGGGTGAGCTCACTTATGGTCGGGGCTCAGCAAGTGGGGGAAATTAATGCAAGTTAACAAGGTAGGCTATGGATAAGCGGTAAGCATTTTAGTTGGTCAATATTTTATTAGCAACACCTATCTTACTAATAAGTGTGTATCCTAAATATCTCAATTAATCAAAGGTATAAGATTATATCAAAAACACTTAAGTGAAATCACTTAAGCAAACCACTGGTAGATCATCAGATCACGATTTATTTTCCATCTTTAAGTTCAATTATCATGTGAGGGTCCAGGTCGCTCTTAGCCGTGAGCACAGCTGACATATCAGTTTTACACTCTACAGAGGTGGTACAACTTTACCCACAAGCCATGTATCCCATCTAGCCTGGGTTGATCGGACCTATAAACACTGCCGAGGTGAATGGCTAGGGATCCATTATGAGGCTTTCACAAAATATCCATAGTACAAAGCCACCCGCTAAGGTTTCCATGTCAGTATTGATGGCCCTCTAGTTGAGGTAACTTAGCCAAGACTACCACCCCATGTCAACATGAGCTGCCACCAAACCACTGCCACCCCCTCTTGCCCATCTTTCAGGTAGGGTTGCTAAGCACTAAGTCTATAAAGCTAATTACCAAAGCTAGAGCCATGATAGCACTCGTGGTTGCACTGTTATCCTAGCTGGTCACTCCATGTTCAATTTAATACAAAATGTTCTTGTTTAACCATCGGGTTAACATCATAATAAAACTTCATTATCGGAACATAGTATCATTTAAAAGAGTGACATCATATTCATCAAGTTGAGCAATAGAAAAAAATTGCTAAGCAAAGCATTTATCCTAGGGTAATTCAAGGAATAGGGTTGGTGATTCTAGGAAATCCTTATTTAGGAAAATCCCATCAAATATGCAATATATATCCAAAAGTAAACATTATTGTATGCATTATTTGGGTACAATAGAAATGCAGAGGGAGAATCCACTTGCCTTGCACGAAAGTGTCCCGTGGGTCGTCCTCGAACGAGTTTGGTTCATCTACCTCACAGTCAACTTCTAGCATCGATTTGCGTATCATACATACAAAAGAATACGTACGCCGAATAAATAAACATACACCATTATATAGGTAATCATTCACCATTACATATACATTCATACATCACACAACTATACTCATAAATACGTCTAATGCATAAATGCTTATTAATCCACTATGACTTCTACTTTGAGTTATTGTTGGTGAAAATATGAGTAGGCGACTATGACGCTAGTTTATCTAGTATAATATAGATAAAAATGTCTTAACAAACTTTACGGTTTATCCTTTCCTTTCTAAATAGAAATTTTACGTATAACTAAAAATGTTTATTTCTAAAATCACCTAACATTAATATTCTAAGAATTAATTTAAATTACTAATTGGACTTTAGTAACATAATCATGGTTATTATGACATAAATAAATATTTTACTAATTCTAAATAATTAAGTGCTATACATACGAATACATTTATCATGACTAGTAAAACCTATATTTTAATCTGACCGAAAATATGTGGCCTAGTATTTCTTCTACTTTCTTATATCAATAAAATTATACTTAAATCACTACTAAAAAATATTGTTCCATGTGCTAAAGCGAAGTTAGTCGTAAACGTTTCTAGTTTGTAAATCACCAAGTTAGTGAATAGTGACATTATTTATTTTTGAAATATAAAATAATACACCTATCCAAAATATTGTTCCAGGGGCTAGTTCATGATTACACATATACTTTGCGGTCTCTTTCTAATAGTTTCTAAACTGAAAATCTTGGAATTAATTTTATACAAAACCAGGGGCTAAAATGAAAAATGTGCTTCTTCTACCTTGAGCTTTTGCTCACGAGTAGGAATAGAGATCGACCGGGGGGAGTTCAGCCGGGCAGGGGAGGAGCAGGGGCTCGGTTGAAGTGGGCGAGGACGGGCGCAGACAGCGAGCTTGGACGGTCCAGCGAGGCGGCTCGGGCGCGGTCGACGGTGGCTCCGGCGAGGCGGCTTGGCGCGACAGCGAGCAAGGGAGAGAGGAGGGAGCTCGGTGGGCTTTTATAGAGCGAGAGGGGAGAGGAGAGGGAGAGCCAGGGAGGAACGGCCGTCAATGGCCATCAATGGTGGCCATTAATGCCATTGAGTGAGGGAGGGTCGTGGGGAGGGAGAGGAGGAGTCGCGGCGGTTTCCGGCTTTGGGGGAGGCGAGCGGGCGCGAGGTCGGCTCGGCCGGGGGCGCACGGGGTTGGCTCAGCCAGGAGCGCGGCGCGGCGGCGCGGGAGGGAGGAAGGAGAGGGGCCGGGGCGAGCCCACGCGCCAGAGAAAGGAGGGGCTAGGGGTGCGCGGCGGCCAGCTGATGGGCCTGGTGGCAGAAGCGGGCCCAGACATTTAAGATTGGGTATTCAAAGATTAAAAAGATTAAAGAAATTAGTGCTCTAGCACTATTTCGTGTAATACATTATTGACAAATTACTATAGATCATAAAAAACTTGAGTATTCAATGAATACCCATGAAACCCCTCTAGGCCCGCCCCTGCCTGGTGGGCCAGTTAGGGTTAGGTTTAGGTTTTCCTTTTTTCTTTTTTTTTCTTTTTTTATTTAAAAATATAAATAAATATATTTTTAAATAATTCTAAAAATCATAATAATTATACCAAAATTATTTATAACTAAAATATTTATTTTTGGACCAATATTTCTATATTAATTAATTAGATTTTCAATATAAAAGAAATTCTACTAAACATCCATAAATCAAATATGAGCAAACAAAATTACTCTAAATACAAAACAAAAATCAAACACTTGAAAGAAAAATTCATTACCATATTTACCATTAATAATCTAAATGCATTATTTTTATTTTGATGGTTTTGTAGTGTTACGCGGAGGGAGCAACGCCGGTCATCGAGCTGTAAAACCCCATGCACCCCATTGCAACCGTTCGTCCCCGATCCAACAGTTCGGATCAGCGGATATCGGTTGCGTCTGCGCGCCCTGCCCCTAGGCCCCGCCTGTTAGTGCCTATGACCCCTAGCACTGGGCCCGGCTGGTCAGCCTGTTCCCCCTCCCCAGTCGCTGACATCCCTGGATCGCTTGTCAGCACTCGCCCGCGCATCCTCGCGCGCTCTCTCGCTCAGATCTAATCCTAGCCGTTGATTCACGATTGGGTGGTGTTGGGGGCTTGTTCTCAAATGCTAAGAATTAAGAACAAGGCAACATAGAAAATGTTAAGTGTTAAAGTCCTTCGTCCTCCAAAACATTATATCCCTTCAGGGTATAAAGAATTTCGGACGAAGGTTACGAAGGACGTACCTTCGCGAGCATAATAACAAGGGACGAAGTATTCATATAAATCATGAGGTAAAAAATAAACATTTAAATATTATCATAGAATCATCTCCATTTTTATTATTATGAACGGATATAAATGACTTCAAATTACAAATGTACCTTCGGTCCTGAGGAAAGCAAAAGTACAGGTGTGATGCGAAAGCAAATGTCAAGTTCGCGTGAACAGTACAGGGGTACTGTTCATCTATTTATAGACACAGGACACAGCCTGTGACGAATTACAATTATGCCCCTTACAAAAGTTTACAACATTGACTCAGACCTCTATGGATAAAAAGGTCATTCTATCTCTATGTCGGTTTGTAACGCCGAAGCTCCATGAAAAGGAACCTTCGGCCATCTCCTGGGGACAACTTCAGCCGAAGCTGCTTCTTCGTGTAAGACCTTCGGCGCAACGAAGCATGGCCCCAACAGTAGCCCCTTTCACGGCGCTAGATCGTTTTTCGTAACGAGCTTGATCCGTGAAAAAAAGCCTCTTAAGCTTCGGGAAGCCGAAGGTCCAAAAAACACCTTCCCTGAGCTCGTTGCTGAGAAACGATTCAATTTCCGAGCTCGTGTCGGACCCACCTTGCAGAGTTACTGTTTGATCTTTGCGGTCCACTGCGCAGCGAGTACAAGTGACTGCCCGCCTGGTGTAAAAATCCTGCCGCTTCGCCTTCTTACCTGCAGCACTATATAAACAGACGAGTAGGTGTGAAGTTACCACAACATTCATTGCTATTTGCACTGTTTTGCTGCCAAAATTTTTAACTGTAGCCGAAGCTTGATTCTCAGAATCGAACGAAGGTCTATCTCGAAGTCCGCTTCGTCAGAGAGAAAGGCTTCGGGAGAAAAAGAAAAAGAAAAAAGTATTCAATTTCCCCAAACTCAGAATCAAATGGCCAGAGTGCGATCCACTGCCAGGGTTGAGCGTGAAGGGAACGAAGCTGAAGGTTCGGGGACTGTTCCTATCTCCGAAGCAATGCGACGATCCGGACTAGTAACCGCAGAAGAAACCCCCGCCGCCGAAGCAGACCCGACAACTGCCGAAGGAGAAGGAGAAAACATTGAAGAAACTGATCCCGAAGATGACTATCGCATTGCCATGCCCAGCAAGCCCAGCCACCTAGATTTCGGAAAGTCGACCATTTCGAAGGCTGATCTCTCGAAGATGGTGAAGGCAGGTTATTTCAGTGAAAATCAGAAGAAGCTACTTCGCTTCGGGGGAGAAGAAACTACCACGAAGCCAGAGAAGGACGAGATTGTCATTTTCAAGAGCTTTTTAAAGGCTGGGCTGAGATTCCCTCTTCATGGAATTATTGCAGATGTATTGAAAAAGTTTGGTATTTACTTTCATCAATTGACTCCTAACGCTATCGTTAGGCTTAATGTCTATATCTGGGCCCTCCGAAGCCAGGCAGTGGAGCCGTTTGCCGACAGTTTTTATCGAGTTCATGAGTTACATTACCAAACGAAGGCCAGAAAAGATGGATTACATGATAACTTTGGTTGTTACAATTTTTCCTACCGGAAGACAACAAATTCTCCTGTTATCAGCTACCGAAGCAAATGGCCAGCAGGCTGGAAATCTGAGTGGTTTTATGTGAAGGTTGACGAAGATGAAGAGAAGTTGGTACAAAGCCCACTTGAATTAATCTTCGGAGAGACAAGGCCGCGATGCCACATGAAATTAGAAGGTCCCACCTGGGCTGCACTGGGTGAGTTTGAAATTATTTCAGATCATATTGGTACCAGGGATCTGGTTCAAGAATTCTTGGCGTTTAGGGTTTTCCCTACTCTAAAAGAATGGGAAATGCCAAAGCTAGAGGGGGAGAAGAAGAAGGGGGAACTTGTCCGGCTTCCTTACCATTTCAAATTCAAGAAATACTTTAAAAAACCTTGCAAAGAGTGGCTGGACACAGTTGAGGTAATGTGCAATGAAATTCTTGGGAATTATTCCAAAAAAGAAGATCAACTGATGACAGCAGCCTTCGGCACCCATTCACATGGAAAACTTGTTAAAAACCCCTAGCTTTCTGGATATCAACCCGTCGTCCCTGGTTTTCACACACAGGCCCCTGAGTATTTGCAGAAAAGCCCCCGCCCTTTTGTTTTATTGCAGAATTGGACCTAGTTTTGTATTTTTATTTCCAAAACTAGTTTATTTCATATCTTTTTCATATGAACTCCAAATTGAGTGATTCAAATTACAAAATGTTCATAAGATTATTATCTACGTGTTTAAATTATAATCTCTTATTGTCTGAATGTGTTAATTTTATGCTTAGACTATAGGTTAGTGTAAGTGATGGTTTGTTTATTAAAAGAAAACCCTAATGGTAATTAGATAATCAAGCTTGTGAAAAAAGTAACAACATGTAAAATATAAACCTATCCCTAGTATAATTTTTGTGTCTCATTAAGATAAATGAAGTCAAGTTATGTAATCTATTGAGATAAGTAGTACTTAGAGAACCATAGACCTCTAGGTGTAGTTGCCTACCCTAGAACCTAGATTTTCCCCTCTTGTGTTTTTACTTTTCTTTTGAGCTTGTGTTCATTTGATTGTACGTGTTTGGTGTACTGTTTCTTTGTCATTATCCAAATGTGTTGAATGCATGATCGCTTTGCGTAGACAACGAGCAGCCCGTGGTTCCTGAGTGTTTTGCCGAAGACCCTTCTGGGCAGCAACCTAGTGAAGGCAAGTGTCCTTTGACCCATTATGTCCTACTTACTTTATAACTCATTGTCCCGCATTACATAATTGAAACCTAAGGATTGACTATTCTATATTTATCTTGCCCTTGTTTACCTTTTGGGTAATTATGGTTAGCTTCATGCTGTTGCTCCACTCTAATCAACAAACATGATGCGAATATTTATGATATGATGTTGTTTTTATGATTACAATGATGTTCTTGTGGCACTTTAGGGGACTCAGGCTGTTTCCTGAGTACCTCTCCATAAGGACCTATTCGTTGAGTGACCACCCGAGATAACAGTACAACCATGAGGGTGGAATGGGATGCCTTAGCTGATTAATTAGATGAACTTGGGTTGTAGTTGGCTTTGCCGGAGGGCCATCAATGGGGACCAGGGCATAGTGCTCGCTCTGCTAAGGGTGGGAGCCGAGGTTCATTCGATTTGGTTTTGATAGTCACCCACCTTAGTGAGGGGTATTGTGTTTGTACAACTGGCGAAACCTAACGAGCAGCTATGCACTAGGGGAGCTTTTGTAAAGGCTACATAGTGTATCCCTGGCCATTCACCTTAGTAGTGAAGATCAGGTCTGTACAATCTAGGCTGGAAAAGGATCACGACTCATGGGGAAAATGCACAACCTCTTCAGAGTGTTAGAAACTGGTATATCAGTCGTGCTCACGGTTAAGAGCAGCCTTGAGATCCTCTTTGATTAGAATAACTTTGGATACTTTTTATAATAATGGTAATGGGTGATAATCATATTTGTGGTTTCTGGTATTTCCTCTTGCAGGGAGTACTTTTGGGTAATAACTAGGTTTATTACAAAAACTTGGCTTACTACTAGTAATAAATACCTGACCAACTAAAAGCAACTGCTTTAACCTTAACCCCACATACAGCTAGTTCACCTTAACCAAACGGGAAATTTGCTGAGTACGTTGATGTGTACTCACCCTTACTTTAAAAAACCGACCAACCCCAGGTTGTCCCCATTGCAATCAGTGCTTAAGAGGAGATGCAGGCAACATGGAGGACTTTGAAGAGTTTCAGGACTACGATGAGTTCTAGTCATGTTTAGTGGCAAACCCCCAGTCAGCTGCCTGTGAAGGCCTTATCTACAATGTTTCGAATTCTGCACTTTGATTATGTTAATGACTATGTTAAGTTAATGACTCTGTGGATGTCTTGGACATCTTGATGTAATAAAGTACCTTTTTCGCTATATTTTGAGCAATGTGTGATGATGTCCAACTATCTAATCGCTGTGTATGTGAGTTTCTGATCCTAGCACGTACATGGTTTGCATTCGGTTTGCCTTCCAAAACCAGGTTGCGCGTGCCTCGGGCGGACAAACCGCCGCCCATGCCCCACGACCCACCCCGCGCACATCGCTTAGGCATCAAGGTGAGGACCCTGGACCACCTAGCACACCTCCACCCCTCACTCGCTCCCTCTCTGCCCCTGCCCTCACCTAGCTCGTAGCACCGTCACTTCCATTGCACAGCTGTTCCGCCATCTTTGCCGGGCCTCGGCCACGACCGGAGATCGCTGCCGCCGTGTTTCCTCGTCGTCTAGCCGACCGGAGTCTCCTAACGTCGTGTCGAGCTCCCCCGAGCACTTCCCCTGAGTAAGGAACCTCACCCAGCACTTGTTTTGCCTTAATTCTGTCTCACCACGATGAATTTGGGCTCACCAGTGTTGCCGCTCGTCGGGCCACCGTGTCTCCACGGTGCCCGACTAATACACCTTTCCCCGTGCCCAAATTCCGACCTAGAATGCCCCTACCCCCTCATCGAAGCTCACACCGGCCTCGGTGCACCTGATTATCCCCAACTACGGTGGGGATTGCTCACCGGAGCGCCCTTCGACCCGCCCGGGACCCCCTCCGTCGTCTGGCCACCCTCGGTCCTGTCCTCACGGCCGGAGCTCCGTCCTGGTGTTCGTTGGGTACTCCCCAACGGCCCTGGCCTCACCAGACCGTCCTAGACCCCCTAGATCCTTTCCCCGCCTCACCTCCGGCGACTGCGCCATCACGGGCATGAGCGGCGTCGCCCCTGGCCGGTTGGAGCTGTTAAGCCCCCTCAGACGCCCGACCTTGGCTGCCCACCCCTGATCCGATGGTCCAGATCCTCGATACAAATTTGCATTGGTTCGTCAAACTAGGGCCCTTGATTCCCCATCCAGTGGCTGGAGCCCCGCACCCTCAGCAAGCCAATGCCCCTGGGTCCCCCCCCACGTCAGTCACTCGCGCCTCACGCACGTGTGCGCTTGTTCGCCAGTCTAATCTCGGTCGTTGATCTGTGATCCAACGGCTGAGGTAGCCCGATATCCCTTCGATTGGTTGTTCTATAAAAGAAACCCTCGGTTCCCTGCAATTAGAACCCGCAGTCCAGTTTTCTTGCACCTGGGTCCTTGGTTTCTTGTAGAGAGACCCCTGGGCTTTATTTTAATAACAGAAATAGGTTTAATTTAGGGTTTTGAAGTCCAAAACTTGTAAATTTCATAACTTTTACATATGAACTCCAAATTGGGTGGTTCAAATTGCAAAATGTTCATAATGTTATTCTATATCTGTTTAAATGGTATTTATTCACTGTTCGCATGTCTCAATTTTATGGTTAATCTCTAGGTTAACTTAAAGTTATAGAGTATTTATTAAAGGTCAAATAAAAGATGAAACCCTAGTGAATATTCAAGTGCTCACATTTGTAGACTAATCCTCTTTAGTGCATGATTCCATCCCTAGAATAAGTTAATTTAAGCAAGTAATTTACTAAGATAGGCACTAGTTGGAGAACTGTAGACCACTAGGTATATTAATCTACCCCAGAACCTAGATT
This sequence comes from Zea luxurians, assembly GCA_029449295.1. Taxonomy (NCBI): domain Eukaryota; kingdom Viridiplantae; phylum Streptophyta; class Magnoliopsida; order Poales; family Poaceae; genus Zea; species Zea luxurians. Next base: position 14,479,049 of record JAOPSE010000014.1, on the reverse strand, counting down.
TCACATGTGTCCCAGTATTTTTTTTATTGAACTTGTGTTCACTCTGTTGCATAAGTTTGGTGTACTGTTCCTTTGTCATTTCCCAAGTGTGTTGAATGAATGATTGCTTTGCACAGACAACGAGCAGTTCGAGGTTTCTGAGTGTGTTGCAGGAGGCTTCCCTAAGTAGCAACCTAGTGAAGGCAAGTGTCCTCTGACCCATTATGTCCTACTTACTTTATAGTTCACTATCCCACATACCATGATCAACCTAAGGATTGACTAGTATGATGTTTTCTTGTCCTTGTTTACCCTTTGGGAATTGGTTACAATGATTAGTATTATGCTATTGCTTTACTTTAATCAATGAACATGATGAGAACATTTATGATATGTGGATGATATCTTGATTATGATGATGAACATGTGATATTTTAGGGGGCTCGGACTGTTTCCCGAGTACCTCTTTGTAAGGACCTATTCATTGGATGACTACCTGGGAAAACAGTACAACCATGAGGGTAGAATGGGACACCCTTAGCTGATTAATTAGAGGAACTTGGGGGTGTAGTTGGCTTCGTCGTTGTGCGGTCAATGGGGGCCAGGACATAGTGCTTGCTCTACTAAGGGTGGGTGCCGAGGTTCATTTGATTTGCTTTTGTTAGTCACCCACCTTAGCGAGGAGTACTATGTTTGTACGACTGGCGAAACCTAACGGGTGACTACACACCAGGGGAATCTTTGTAAAGGCTATGTAGTGAATCCCTGGCCATTCACCTCGATCGTGAAGATTGGGTCTGTACAGCCTAGGCTAGTAAGGGCTCACGACTCGTGGGTAAAGTGTGCAACCTCTGTAGAGTGTTAGAAACTGGTATATCAGTCGTGCACGCGATTATGAGCAACCTTGGGATACTTTAATGATTATATCTATGGTATTTGGTATTTCCTCTACAGAGTGCTCATATGATTAGAATTACTCTGGATACTTTTATGATAATGCTTAATGATGATGATTATATCTATGGTATTTGGTATTTCCTCTTAGAGGGAGTGCCATGTGGGTAATAACTTGGGATTATTGATAAAACTTGGCTTTCTACTAGTAATAAATACTTGACCAACTAAAAGCAACTGCTTTAAGCTTAGCCCTGTGACGGAACCTCCCAAGTCATTAGGCCCACCTACAGTTGTCCTTGTCCAGAGGACCTCGGGCAACCCTGTAGATGCTTCTAATCACTCGACAAGTTCGGTATCTGTGTCCTTTGCCTCTCCCAAGAGCGTTTCACCCGTCACGCAGATATTACAACACATTGGAGGAACAGATATGCGGAAGCATGTACAGTAACTTAATTTACATTCAAATATAGAAAAATTGTTATTATTACAGACCAGCAGTATATGAGTGCAGAAGTATTACTATTACAAACTCGGGAGGCAAAAACCCCTCCCGCATACAAATATAAAGTTTTTCAAAAAGGAGGACAACATCCTCCCAAGGCTTCACTCTTGCAATTCTTCCTTTGGCACCACCTTAGAGCAAAAGCAACAAAAGTTTGCTGCTTCCTCACCTACAACAACATGGGTTCGAAAACTCTGAGTACGAAGTGTACTTTCACAGGTCTTACCCGTCAAAATAAAAGACTCTCAAGGATATGCTGGATTGAGGGAGTCAAGGTAAGGCTTAATCAAGAATCAAGACTCTGTTTGCAAAAATGCTTACTAATAGTGGATCCTTAAAAATCCAGTTTTATTAGCAAGTTAAGTTATTACCTGAATCTAGAGTTCTTTCTACCCTAGTTCAAGCACTTGGCCTATACTAGCCATCCTTTTATTATCCCTTTAAGTTTACTGGAATGCTACATGTAGGTCAGTGACCAAGTCTTCATGTCCGAGAAGTAACGGCGATCCGAATCGATTAATACCCAGCTGGGGACCTCCAATCACACGACATATGTAGCACTTAACCCTTGCATATGTCAACTCGCCACCAGGGTTCTTAAGACTAGATTAGGTTCACGCCAACCGAGAGCACAGATACACCACCGTCCAGCCTCTTGACACGTAGGGTACACGCTACTCTCGCCATCTCTCCACTCCCATTGTGTGTTGTCTTATTCTGGTATTAGTCTGCCTGAGGCAAAGCTTACCCATGATGAGGCATGTGACCAGTTAAAAATGGTCCTCAATCATCAAGCCTACATCGACACGGTCCTTAATCGACTCAGACGGAGACACTACACCAAGGCTCTCTTCTCGTGCAAGTCACCCGCCCGGTCTCAGCTTTATCATTTCAAAACCCAAAGCTTGGTACCTGGCAGAGGTACATCCTTTCCGATGTTGAACCCATCATGGCCATGATGGATCCAACATCAAGTTTTATTTTTGAAAAACATCCCATCCCACTTGAAGCAGCATATTTTGTCAAAACAAAACATTTGTTTTTCTAGAGCAAGACTAAGCATCAGAAAAAACCTTTTCATAAAACAGGTGATCAAGGAAAGGTAATCAATCTTCCAAGGAAGGAAATGCATCAATTGTTTAGCACACAACTCCTATCACCTAATCATCAAGCAAGTGAGAAAGATTTTAAAATAGCAAGGAGGTGGCAAATGCACCGGGGCTTGCCTTGTGTTATAGGAGAGTCGGGCTCTGCTCCACAAATATCAAAATAAAAGCAGTTCCCGGCAGGTGGGTCTTCAGGTGGTGGTGGTGCAACTCCTTCTTCAACTATTACCTCTTCCTCGTTTTCTATATACAACCATACATAATCATGAATGCTTATGTGATGCTTATGAAAGTGCAAAGATAATAAAGGTATATCATATTAGGTCTTGAATACAATTTTCCTTCATGGTTCTCTAGAAAACAAGGGTTTGTGGAGTCAGTATTTTAGTTCATAAGACAGGCACCGCTTAGAAGTTTAGGGTTTTGGGTTTTAGGTATCAAACAGTGTCCAAATCAAGTCAAACTTTACCCAAGCTTTCTAAATATCATTTTAAGCTTATCCAAAAAGTTAAGTGATTTTTGGAGTTATTAATAAATTTCAAAATTCCAGGAGTATAGGTTTTAGCTATTTTAATTACTTCATAATTCCTGGTTTGAATTAATAATCCTAAAATTATTTTTATTAAATTCTATGAAAATTTAGAAATCCAATAAAATTGATCCCATATTTTTAGCATTTTCCTAGAATTTTCTATGGATTTCCTAAGTCCAGTAGAAAAAGAAAAAGGATCAACAGTGCTGGGCTTAATCTGGCCCGGGACGGCCCATGACGGGCGAAAACGCGCCCGCGCGCGCCCGCAGTGTCGGGTTTACACATAAGACCCTGGCGATACGAAAAAACAGCGAAGAATCCCCCGCACTATTCGCTTGAGTCACTGATAAATGCAGATAGGCCCTCCCCTTTTCATTTCTTCACAAGGTGAAGTCCATGACTGTGGACGGCGGAGCATGAACTCCAACGAGACTGTACTGGCCAGGATACGTAATGACCGGTGCTCAGAAGTGGTTGCCACCTAATTCGACCCCTAATAATCATTTCCCCTCAACTAATTTCACGATTCCAGGCCCCAATCACTCTGCCCATAGTGACAGTGCGATCAACGGATAACCTGAGGCGTTCCCTGTGATCTACCCCGGTCTAGTGCAATTGGTTGGGCCGATGAGCTTCAAGGACATATCAGAGCACTGAAACAAAGGAATAGAGGGTGGGAATGGACCTGTAACGCGCTGGCCATGGTGAGAGTCTTTCACGGCGGCGGAAAACTGATTTGGGGGAAGTGAGCAATTCGGAGGCTCTGGTGAACAATTGGAGGCAAGTGCTGGTGCTTTGGATGGGTAATTACCCTACGGAGCTCATGGCGAATTTATAGAGTCAGTGAGCGGTGGTGTCCAATTCGAAAGGATTGCGCTGGCGGCCGGAGAGGGAAAGAGTTACTGGCGCAAGCAAATCGTGGCTGTTACCGTGGCAAGACCACCGGCGACGACCTGGCCATCTAAGGTGGCTTAGTGCGACGTGGTAATTAGCCTGAGGCGTGGCGCGACCGTGGTGAAGGGCACACACTCCGGTGATGGCCGTTTGGCCACGTCGCCGGCGCAAGTGGGCAAGAGACAGAGCGGCCACAGTGCCTTGTGTTCATCCACGACGAGATCTTTTCACCATCGAGCGTAATCCACTCGCCTGAGGCACAAATCGCGACGGCCGGCGCAAAGGCCGCCGGCAGCGAGGGGGGGCTGAACTGAAGATTTTTGTTCACTGTACCATTGGATTCTCATTCAATCAGCTTGATAGAGCAACTTGCAGGGAGATTTGTTCCCAAATTCATGTAGTGACTTGACCTGCTCTCTGTATCAAAGTTGTAGCCCTATGATCCTGCTACAACCTTGCTATAGCACCCATGGTCAAACAATTACTAGATCATAGTCGAATTCCATCTCAAAGCTTGCCCAACTTCACTGTTACCCCTTCGTCAGTTCATTGGCTGACTTTCAACTTGACTTTAGACCTAATTATCTCCAAATTTTACATGACACCAGAGCTTAATTACTTAAGCAAAGTTGTACTCCTACAGTAGCTCTACAAGTTTGATGTGTTGACCCTAGGCAAATTCCTTATATTTTTAGAAATACAGAGCTCCAAAGTCGGCCCTATTCAACTGATTTTGGACTTAGTCACATAAGAGGTATAGTGTGACTTTTTGCAAATAAGCCCAAATCTCAGGGTTTGATTTGCAAACCCTGAAATGTGTGAACCATATGATTTGAGGTGCCCTAATACCGTGGTTTTTGCACTTGGTGTAACACCCTAAAGTTCAATTTTGTAAAAATAAGGGAAAATTCACCAAAGGTTTTCAATCAAAACGTCTTTCTTAAGAATATTCATAATTTCAAAGTTACTACTCCCAAAATTAAAATAAAATTTCCTTAGGTACCTAGATAAGCTAAATTATCCTTGGATTGAGATTATATATAAGAATTATGGTTAAACTATTTCTTAATATATAATCTACAATATAAATTATATTTTTCTAAAAAATCATAAGAGGTGAACTATTCTCTATTTCATTATTAAAGTCATGTATAAAGGACTAAAATAAAACAAGTATATAAAATATATATAAATATATATATAGTCTTGCATTCATGCTGGTGTTTTATTGGTGCATCTAAAAGTAAAAGTTTGGAATACAAATTTGTGTTTGAATTGAATTTAAAATAGAAATCAGGAAATGAAAATTAAAGAAAATAAGAAACAAAAGATAAAACCGCGCTAGGCTGAATTCACCTCTGCGGACCTACTCACCCTCTCGGCCTAGTCCAGAAATTACCTCCCCGCTCGGTCCAATTAAGCCTCATGGCCAGTAACTACATGTGCCATGTCTCGATGCCATGTTGCTCTCACGTGCGTTTACTGGGCCACTGCCTGTGGGCCCCGTTCCGCAGACACACAAGCCACCAACACCTGCAGCCTAGTGTCGCTTACCTGCAGGCCATTGTTGCCAGTTCTATCGCCCTGCTCGAATCGGACAGAGACCACCAACCCTGTAGCCGCAACAAACTCCAGCGCGATTCATGGGTAGCCCAGCCTGACCACGATCGCGCGCTGCAACAAACTCCATGATTCCTTGAGGCCGTTGTAGATCGCTTAAGCCGGCCCCGATCTACGGGCTCCATAACGGTATATATGCTCACCGTTGCTGCGGATGATGTGGAGGAGAAAAGATGGCCACCATCCGCCTGGGGTCCGAAATCCTCGCCATCGCCAGCTACGCGTCCCAGCTACAGGGTATAAAGTACCATCGTGACGTGCCGCCCCCTCTAGACCCACCTCCGCAAGCCATATAGTGGATGGCGTTCACCCAGGCATTCGCGGGACGGACAGGGAGCAGTGCCTCACCGGCGTGTGTGGCCGTCGCGGTCGATCCCCATCAGGGCCACCAGTCCAGCTTAGGGGAGGAAATTGTCTGGGCGCCTCCACCTTAGGTGCTCGCGCCGCCACAGCGAGGAAGAGACGGAGAAAACCTATGCTGCTACCATGCGCCATGGTTGTTCAAGCCATCCCCTCCAACGTCGGTAAGGCTCCACCCGCTCTGTTCGCCTTGGAGTCCTCTACGTGTAGTATTAGCATCGTTGACTGACGCTTGTCATATGGCCTTGGTTTCCTCGCCGGAGGATTAGCCTGGCCGAGGATCCATCTGCATGTAGTCTGCCGTCTCTGTGCTGGCCATCGGAGAGCCTTTTCCCCGCTGCTAGGTGCGCCATGAACTTACCCCCTCCCATCACTACTAGACTTGGTATTGGACCTCGGGGCACCTGATCCGTTCACTCCGGCGGGTCCGCCGCTGCTGGGTGGCTTTCGCCGCCGCCGTCTCTGGTCAGAGATAGGAGATAGGTCTTTGGCCATTGATCGACTAGAGTGCAGATCAGATTAGATTAGCGCGGGGTGTTCTCAACCGTTGATATGATAACGGGCGGGTGAGATCTGGCCATCGGATACCTTTTTGGTGAATCGGATCTTGACCGTTGATCGAGTAGCGTGTGGTCGGGGATGGATCAGAGCGCTTTATCATCCGTGCCGTGGATCGCTTGTTGGGCGGTCGCGATTAGATGCTACATATCCCTTCGCGCGAACTAATCTAGGCCACTGATCTTGGATCGAATGACCAGCGACTGCCCGTACCCCTTCAGCCATGTAATCTTGCATAAGAAACCCTGTCTTTATTAGAAATGGACCCGCCATCCACCGCGGGATACTTCTGAGTCTCGAGAAATCTTTCGGTTTAGCCCCTGCGTTTCTATTTAATTGAGGCATAGTCCAGAGGGCAGGGAAAATTATATAAGTAGTTAAAGAAATTGAATTTTAGTGCAAAAATAAATTCAGAAACTTGATTAATTCATAGATAATTCATAGGAACTCCAAATTAACCCATTTCAGTTCCTACAATTTTGTAATAATTTTGTTTATGACTCCATGTCTCTGTTTTAACATGAAATTGGTATTAAAATTTATTTCTTAATTAATCTCGTATCAAATACATAAAACCGTAGGAAATTCGTAACTCCTCCGTTTTAAATCTGATTTGACTCGTTCCAGTTGCGTTAGTCTTGTACAATTATTTACTACGCAGTAAAAACATTTATTATACCATGTCTCACTCTTTTATAATTAGATCCTTATTTAACTTATGTTGGTTAGTTTTATTAATCTGCTTATCATTTTAATCTACCGAAATATAATTTATGGCCAATTTTATAACTTAGATTAAAGTTGAATTAAATACTATTTTTTGGTTATCTTTTCTCTGGAATTATAAAATAAAACCTAGTTTTAATGAGTTAATCACACCATAACTTGATGACCACGACTCTGATCTTAGTAGTCCTCGATCCCACGATCTCGTAGCGTACGTAGATTATTATTACGCATTTTATTTTATGTTTGGTGTGATGTTAATTTTGTCTACCATGTTTGTTTGTATTGCTACGACTAGCAGTGAGGTTATGAGGATCTGAAGAATCACCCTGGTAACTGGAATCTCAAGTGCCAGGCCAGTTGTGCCCTTGATTCACTTTTGTTACCCAATATTATTATTTATTATCACTATTTATGCATAGGTTTAATTTTGATGGGACCCTTTTCGGGACATATTTCATTACATCCATGTTCCTATTATTTTGTTATGTTATTTATGTTCATGATAAGATCATTATGTTAATGGGAACATGGAGAACCATCCGAGAAAACAGTGCTACCACAAGGGTTTAATGGGACGCCCTTGGCTGATTAACTAGGAAAGCTAGTGGATGACTACCTTACCCGAAAGGGGCAAGGGCAGTAGGGGAGTGGTCAGTGTAGGGAGGTCCTTGGGTTGATTTTGCTGCGATGGCGATCAGGCGAGGGATTCCTGCACTGGAGCTTCCTATAAACTGTAGTGGGTTTTCTGAAGCTAGTGGAACTTTGTAAAGGCCTCGTAGTGTTACCCTGCCTCGCTTCCTTGGTAGAGGTGTATGGGATTCATGACCCCTTGGTAGATGGGTAACACAGCTTGTGGGTAAAGATGCGCAACCTCTGCAGAGTGTAAAACTGGTATACTAGCCGTGCTCACGGTCATGAGCGGCTCAGACACTCACATGATTAATTTACGGAACCTAAACTCAATTTGTCATTTCATTGCATTGGGATTATTTTGTTATTACTTTTACTTATTTATTATGGTTCGGTATTTACTTACACTTAGTAACTGCTAATAAAATTTTGACCAACTTATAAAAGCAATGCTTAGCTTCAACCTTTATTTTGTTGATCAGCCTTACACTTCACATGAACTCCCACCTTTGGTGAGTTCATACACATTATTCCCCACAACTTGTTGAGCGATGAACATGTGTGAGCTCACCCTTGCTGTCTCACACCCCCCCATAGGAGAAGAACAGGTGGTTCAAGTGGAGCCGCCTATCGAGGAGTTCGATTCGATCTAGGTGGCGTCTCCCAGTTAACTTTCTGGCGCCAAGGATGGATTTTAGATCCTGCTATATTTATCTTTTATTTTTAAGACTTCCGCTATGTAATAAGTACTCTAATTATTGTGACATTTATCTCTATACACTCTGTTATTATATATGTTGTCTTCTTTGGCGCATGTATGAGATGCACCCGGCTTTGTTCCTTAAAGCCCGGGGTGTTACAGAAGTGGTATCAGAGGAAATGTTGACTGTAGGACGAAACATGGATAGAAAAGGACATAACCAATACCAACTTACCTTACTCTGATTCTTTTTATACTTATCTTGATCCTGTCTCACCTTCTACTGTTCTACTCTTATTAGCCTTACCTTTGCTACTCTGATCCTTTTCAACACTTATCTTGATCTTTCCTCATCTATTTCCGCTTCACTCTGATTATTCTTACCTTTTCCTTCTAAAGACAAATGTGGATTTCACACTTTGAGATCCTGTGCCTAAAGTGACTTTCAGGACTAGGAGACCTACTCTTAGGAACAAAAATAAAACTATTTTCATATGTATCTATGCGCTTGAATGCTTGTTCTTATGATGCTTGTTTGATTTGGATCTTTGATTGAGTGTGATTAGTTGTGGAGTAATGTCCACAATTACATCTGCATATACGTATAGGCATAAATAGAATTCATAAGATAATAAACAACTTAGATTATCCTCTATTAAAACGTATCTATTTCATAGAGATCCCTCTTATCTTAAAGACTCTCTTATCTTAAAGACTCTCTTATCTTAAATGATCCATCTTATCCTAAAAGACTGTCTCTTATCTTAATAGATCCATCTTATCTCGAAAGGATTCTCATCTTATCCTAATAGATCTAACTAATATCAAAAGATTCTACCATGATCTTAGAGATTCATCTTGTTCTAATAAGCATATTTATCTCCACCACTTTGCTTATCTCATAATGGTGTGACCGACATAATCTATTCTAAAATAAACTAAGTAGATCTTATCTAGATTAATCTGGTCATGCCTAGACCCCATTCAACCTAAACTGATCCAAAATTAATTAGGTCTTATTTAGTCAAATCTAGTTATGCTAAACTAATCTAGTTTCCATCTAATCTGAACTAACCCAATGTGACCCACTCAAACAGGTTAGTTAATACTTGTAACATGGATTAGACCCTATCCACCTGTTCTAACATGATTCACTCGACACTGAATTAAGAATAACCGACCAACTCGGTCTTATGCAACTACCTTAGCCATCTGATGGTTGCATAACTCCTCTGTTTTAATTTAAACAGAAAATTTGGATCTACCTCAAGTATTAACTAAACCATATTTCTATGAATGGGTTTTAAACCTAAACGGGTATCTTAGCCCAACTCGTCTGTGAAACCACGACCTCACCTATGTTATAGGTTGCCCAACCCATTTATCCCAAAAGCAAAGTGAAACTTTGTTTAACCTACCTACCACATGTAAACGCAATGGTTATCCCAACTCAGATAATGGCATCTAACACCATGACCGATGGTCCCTAATTCAGACCCCAAAGGAAGTTCGATTATGACATAGTACACTCATTCTATGTCAACACTCACCAAATAGCTAAAACATGATGTACTCTTGCTTCTATACCACACGTGCTAATGGCATAAAAAATTCAGGTGTATAAAAAATATAGAATTTCATAAAGATAAAGTCAGCTTGTTATGCTTAACTAAAGGATATTCCTAAATAGGATTATAAAATCTAGTGTGGTCTAATCCAATGTGGTCTGCTTAAACAGATTAGTAGTACTTGGACCCTTCTAGCCAGGTGTTAACTTAGCACATTAGACCAACTCAACCATGAACATGAGATCTAACTCAACTAGTAGAGTCATGATGAATTGCATAATCTGACTATCTCCACCTAACATCAAACAAACTTTTAACCTACATCATGTAGACTATCCCATCTTGACAAAAAAAATTTATCCTACCTTTGGATATTCACCTTATGTCGGGGACCGTAATTAGGGGTACCCCCAAGGCTCCTAATCTCAGCTGGTAACCCCCATCAGCACAAAGCTGCAAAGGCCTGATGGGCGCAATTCTGGTCAAAGCTCCGTCCACTCAAGGGACACGATCTCGCCTCACCCAAGCCCAGCCTCGAGCAGGAATGGTAGACCAAGGCAGATTCGCGCCTCGCCCGAGGGTCTCCTCAAGCAACGAACGCACCTTCGACTCGCCCGAGGCCCAGTTCGGGCAGGCTTCGCGGAGAAGCAACCTTGGCCAGATCGCCTCGCCAGCCGACCGGATCGCAGGAGCATTTAATGCAAGGATCGCCTGACACCTTATCCTGACGCGCGCTTTCCAGTCGACAAGGCCGAAGTGACCGCAGTCACTTCGCCCCTCCACTGACTGACCTGACAGGAAAAAAGCGCCGCCTGCGCAACTCCGACTGCTGTGCCACCCGCCAGGGTGAGGCTAACAGCAACCAAGTCCAGCCTCGGGCGCCATATGAATCTCCGCCTCGCCCGACCCAGGGCTCGGGCTCAACCTCGACTCCGGAAGACGGTCTCCGCCTCGCCCGACCCCAGGGCTCGGGCTCAACCTCGACTCTGGAAGAAGGTCTCCGCCTCGCCCGACCCCAGGGCTCGGGCTCAACCTTGACTCGGACGATGGTCTCTGCCTCGCCCGACCCCAGGGCTCGGACTTAACCTCGACCTCAGACGACAGTCTCCGCCTCGCCCGACCCCCGGGCTCGGACTCAACCTCGACCTCTGGACGACGGTCTCCGCCTCGCCCGACCCCCGGGCTCGGACTCAACCTCGACCTCTGGACGACGGTCTCCGCCTCGCCTGGCCCCGGGGCTCGGACTCAACCTCGACCTCGGAGGAGCCACCACCTCGCTCGGGCCGACCACGCCACGAGGGGGGCCATCATTACCCTACCCCTAGCTAGCCCAGGCTACGAGGAACAAGACCGGCATCCCATCTGGCTCGCCCCGGTAAAACAAGTAATGATGGCACCCCGCGTGCTCCATGACAACGGCGGTTCTCAGCCCCTTACGGAAGCAAGGAGACGTCAGCAAGGATCCGACAGCCCCGACAACTGTGCTTCTACAGGGCTCAAGTGCTCCTCCGATGGCCACGACGCCACATGAACAGGGCTCCAACACCTCTCCGACAGCCACGTCGGCATGTACATAGGGCTCTAGCTCCTCTCTGCTAGACACGTTAGCACACTGCTACACCCCCCGTTGTACACCTGGACCCTCTCCTTACGTCTATAAAAGGAAGGTCTAGGGCCCTCGTACGAAGAAAGGGTGGCCGCGCGGGAGAACGGGCTGATGCGCAGTCTCACGCCCCCTCTCTCTCTCTCTCCCTCGCAAACGCTTGTAACCCCCTACTGCAAGCGCATCCGCCCTGGGCGCAGGACAACACGAGGCCACGGGTTCCCCTCACTGTTTTTCCCTCCTTGTGTCTCCGTCTCGCGCCGACCCATTTGGGCTGGGACATGCAGCGACAATTTACTCGTCGGTCCAGGGACCTCCCGGGGTCGAAACGCCGACAGTTGGCGCGCCAGGTAGGGGCCTGCTGCGTGTTGACGAACAGCTTCCGGTCAAGCTCCAGATGGGGAGTCTCCAGCAACCTCTTCAACCCGAGACGAAGCTCCGTTTCGGGAGTCTCGAGTTCATGTCCCTCGACGGCAGCTACGACATGATACTCCTTCCTCCGCCGCGCGACAACGATAATGGCGGCCGCCAGCCCGCCCGCCGGTGGCGGAATCAACGACGTCTTCCCCGCGTGGCGGAAGAACAGCATCCGGGTCAGTCCCGTCACCTTCCTCGTCGACGGGGAAGGAGGCCGGGCAATCATGGCCAAGCAGGAGGCGGCGCCTCGTCGGCTGTCGAGCGAGTCGACGACGCCGGCACCCCAGCGGGGGACACGTCGGGCGTTGACCTCGCGTTTGAGACGAAGACGAGCGTCGTTTCCCCACAACACGCCAACCCCAAGCATACGACGGGCGACGCCAGCATGCTCGCGAAGGACCTGCTGAGCGTTAGCCTCGTACCTGAGATAACAGTGCAGTCCGTCCCTGACGCGACTTCATCACCGTCCATCGATCAAGAGGTACCATCCGTTTCCCATCCTGTGCCTTTTAGATTCAGCTTCGACCCACCGAGCAACCCCGCTTCGGTGGACGCTTTCATAAAGGAATATCCAAACCTTCCGGGGTACCATATGTGGTCAACCTGGGACAGATTGATGGCCGTCTCGACCTATGGGCCCCCGGGTTCTGAGGAAGACGACGAACCCGACTCTGGTTGGGATTTCTCCGGGCTCGATAACCCCAGTGCCATGCGGGGCTTCATGACCGCATGTGACTACTGCCTCTCCGATTGCTCCGATGGTAGCCACAGCCTCAGCGATGAGGACTGTGGCCCAAGTCATGAATGTTTCCACGTCGATCTAGAGGGTCTCGACGAGGGCAACCACCTTGGTATGCCAGAGGACGGTGATCCCTGTAGGCCTGTGCCTCACGTTGACATCCTTCAGGAGCTAGCTGTGGTCCTAGTCCCTGCGGGGGGTCAGGACACAGAGCTCGAGCAAATCCGTGAGATGCAGGCCAGGCTCGACGAGGAAGCAGGACAACTTGTGCAGCTCCGGCCGGAGAAGCGCGTCATCTGGCCCAGGACGTCCAGCACTGCATCGCCGATGATGCCAGGGCAAGGCTGCCCCCGGCTTCCAGTGGGGTCGGCCAGAACCTGGCTGCAGCAGCAATACTACTCCGAGCGATGCCAGAACCATCCACCACCGAGGGGCGGCGTATCCAGGGAGAGCTCAAGAATCTCCTGGAGGATGCCGCGGTCCGACGGGCCAAAAGCTCTGCCTCCCGGAGGCAGGGGTACCCCACGGAACATAGCTCCACGACTTCCGGATTCACGCGGGAAGCCTCGGTCCACACCGGGCGCACACAGGACACAGCGCCTGCGGCCCCGGGCCGCCTCGGCAACGAGCACCATCGCCGCGACCGTCGAGCCCACCTCGATGAGAGGGTGCGCCGAGGCTACCACCCCAGGCATGGGGGACGCTACGACAGTGGGGAGGATCAGAGCCCTTCGCCCAAACCACCCGGTCCGCAAGCTTTCAGCCGGGCCATATGATGGGCGCCGTTCCCGACCTGGTTCCGGGCCCCGACTACCATCACCAAGTACTCGGGGGAGACGAGGCCGGAACTGTGGCTCGCGGACTACAGGCTGGCCTGCCAGCTGGGTGGAACGGACAATGACAACCACATCATCCGCAACCTCCCCCTGTTCCTCTCCGACGCCGCCCGAGCCTGGCTGGAGCATCTACCTCCTGCGCAGATCTCCAACTGGGACGACCTGGTCAAAGCTTTCACCGGAAACTTCTAGGGCACATACGTGCGCCCTGGGAACTCCTGGGATCTCCGAAGCTGCCGCCAGCAGCCGGGAGAATCCCTGTGGGATTACATCCGGCGATTCTCGAAGCAGCGCACCGAGCTACCCAACATCACCGACTCAGATGTCATCGGCGCGTTCCTCGCCGGCACCACTTGTCGCGACCTGGTGAGCAAGCTGGGTCACAACACTCCCACCAGGGCGAGCGAGCTGATGGACATCGCCACCAAGTTCGCCTCTGGCCAGGAGGCGGTCAAGGCCATCTTCCGGAAGGACAAGCCACCTCAGGGGCGCCAGCCGGATGACGTCCCCGAGGCGTCCGCTCAGTGCGGCGCGAGGAAGAAGGGCAAGAAGAAGTCGCAAGCGAAACGCGATGCCGCTGACGTAGACCTTGTCGCCGCCGCCGAGCACAAGAACCCTCGGAAGCCTCCCAGAGGCGCCAACTTGTTTGACAAGATGCTCAAGGAGTCGTGCCCCTATCATCAGGGTCCCGTAAAGCACACCCTTGAGGATTGCGTCATGCTTCGGCGCTACATGCATAAGGCCGGGCCACCGGTGGAAGGTGGCAGGGCCCCCGACAACGACAAGAAGGAAGCCCACAAGGCAGAGGAGTCCCCCGAGGTCCATGACTGCTTCATGATCTACGGTGGGCAAGTGGCGAACGCCTCGGCTTCGCACTGCAAGCAAGAGCGCCGGGAGGTCTGTTCGGTGAAGGTGGCGGCGCCAGCCTACCTAGACTGGTCCGACAAGCCCATCACCTTCGACCAAGGCGACCACCCCGACCGCGTGCCGAGCCCGGGGAAGTACCCGCTCGTTGTTGATCCCGTCATCGGCAACGTCAGGCTTACCAAGGTCCTCATGGACGGAGGCAGCAGCCTCAACATCATCTATGCCGACACCCTCGGGCTCCTGCAGATCGATCTGTCCTCGATCCGGGTCGACGCGGCGCCCTTTCACGGGATCATTCCCAGGAAGCGCGTCCAACCCCTTGGACAACTCGATCTACCCGTCTGCTTCGGGACTCCCTCCAACTTCCGAAAGGAAACCCTCACGTTCGAGGTGGTCGGGTTCTGAGGAACCTACCACGCGGTGCTGGGGATACAATGCTACGCCAAGTTCATGGCCGTCCCCAACTACACCTACCTCAAGCTCAAGATGCCGGGCCCCAACGGGGTCATCACCGTCGGCCCGACGTACCGACACGCGTACGAATGCGACGTGGAGTGCGTGGAGTACGCTGAGGCCCTCGCCGAATCCGAGGCCCTCATCGCCGACATGGAGAGCCTCCCCAAGGAGGTTCCAGATGCGAAGCGCCACGCCGGCAACTTCGAACCAGCAGAGGCTGTTAAATCCATCCCTCTCGACCCCAGCAACGACACCTCCAAGCAGATCCGGATCGGCTCCGAGCTCGACCCCAAATAGGAAGCAGTGCTCGTCGACTTTCTCCGCGCGAACGCCGAGGTTTTTGCGTGGAGTCCCTCGGACATGCCTGGCATACCGAGGGAAGTCGCCGAGCACTCACTGGATATCCGAGCTGGAGCCCGACCTGTGAAGCAGCCTCTGCGCCGATTTGACGAAGAAAAGCGCAGAGCCATAGGCGAGGAGATCCACAAGCTGATGGCTGCAGGGTTCATCAAAGAGGTATTCCATCCCGAATGGCTAGCCAACCCTGTGCTTGTGAAAAAGAAAGGTGGGAAATGGCAGATGTGTGTAGACTACACTGGTCTAAACAAAGCATGTCCGAAGGTTCCCTACCATCTGCCTCGTATCGATCAAATCGTGGATCCCACTGCTGGGTGCGAAACCCTATCATTCCTCGATGCCTACTCAGGGTATCACCAAATCAGGATGAAAGAGTCCGACCAGCTCGCGACTTCTTTCATCACACCTTTTGGCATGTACTGCTACGTTACTATGCCATTCGGTTTGAGGAATGCAGGTGCGACATACCAAAGGTGCATGAACCACGTGTTCGGGGAGCACATTGGTCGAACGGTCGAGGCCTACGTCGATGACATCGTAGTCAAGACGAGGAAAGCCTCTGACCTCCTCTCCAACCTTGAAACGACATTCAAGTGTCTCAAGGCGAAAGGCATAAAACTCAATCCCGAGAAGTGTGTCTTTGGAGTCCCCTGAGGCATGCTCCTAGGGTTCATCGCTTCCGAGCGGGGCATCAAGGCCAACCTAGAGAAAATCGTGGCCTTCACCAACATGGGGCCTATCAAGGACTTGAAAGGAGTATAGAGGGTCATGGGATGCCTTGCGGCTCTGAGCCGCTTCATCTCGCGCCTCGGCGAAAGAGGCCTGCCCTGTATCGCCTCTTAAGGAAGACCGAGCGCTTCGCTTGGACCGCCGAGGCCGGGGAAGCCCTCGGGAACTTGAAGGTGCTCCTTACAAGCGCGCACATCCTGGTGCCCCCCGCTACCGGAGAAGCCCTCTTGATCTACGTCGCCGCTACCACTCAGGTGGTCAGCGCCGCGATCGTGGTCGAGAACGAGAAGAAGGGCACGCACTGCCCGTCCAGAGGCCGGTCTACTTCATTAGTGAGGTACTGTCCGAGACCAAGATTCGCTACCCGCAAATTCAGAAGCTACTGTACGCGGTAATTCTGACACGGCGAAAGCTGCGACACTACTTCGAGTCTCATCCGGTGACTGTGGTGTCATCCTTCCCCCTGGGGGAGATCATCCAGTGCCGAGAGGCCTCGGGTAGGATTGCAAAGTGGGCGGTGGAGATCATGGGCGAGACAATCTCTTTCGCCCCTCGGAAGGCCATCAAGTCCCAAGTCTTGGCAGACTTTGTGGCCGAATGGGTCGACACCCAGCTTCCGACAGCTCTGATCCAACCGGAACTCTGGACCATGTTTTTCGACGGGTCGCTGATGAAAACAGGAGCGGGCGCGGGCCTGCTCTTCATCTCACCCCTCGGGAAGCACCTCCGCTACGTGCTGCGCCTCCATTTCCCGGCATCCAACAACGTGGCCGAGTATGAGGCTCTGGTTAACGGGTTGCACATCACCATCGAGCTAGGGGTCCGGCGCCTCGACGCTCGCGGCGACTCGCAGCTTGTCATCGACCAAGTCATGAAGAAGTCCCACTGCCGCGACCCAAAGATGGAAGCCTACTGCGACGAGGTTCGGCGCCTAGAGGACAAGTTCTACAGGCTCGAGCTCAACCACGTCGCTCGATGATACAACGAGACTGCAGACGAGCTGGCTAAGATAGCCTCGAGGTGGACGACGGTTCCTCCGGACGTCTTCTAACCGAGACCTACATCAACCCTCCGTCAAGACCGACGACACTCCCGAGCCCGAGAAGGCCTCAGCTCTGCCCGAGGCGCCCTCGGCTCAGCTCGAGGTAGCCCCAGCCCCGCCCGAGGCACCCTCGGCCCCCGAGGGTGAGGCACTGCGCGTCGAGGAAGAGCGGAATGGGGTCACGCCTAATCAAAACTGGTAGACCCCATACCTGCAATATCTCCACCGAGGAGAGCTACCCCTCGACAGAGCCGAAGCTCGATGATTGGCGCGACGCGCCAAGTCTTTTGTCTTGCTGGGTGACGGAAAGGAGCTCTACCACCGCAGCCCCTCAGGCATCCTTCAACGATGCATATCCATCGCCGAAGGTTAGGAGTTATTGCAAGAAATACACTCGGGGGCTTGCGGTCACCATGCAGCACCTCGAGCCCTCGTGGGAAACGCCTTCCGACAGGGTTTCTACTGGCCAACCGCGGTGGCCGACGCTACTAGGATTGTACGCACCTGCCAAGGGTGTCAATTCTAGACAAGGCAGACTCACCTGCCCGCTCAGGCTCTACAAACAATACCCATCACCTGGTCGTTTGCTGTGTGGGGTCTGGACCTCGTTGGTCCCTTGCAGAAGGCACCCGGGGGCTTCACGCACCTGCTGGTCGCCATCGACAAATTCTCCAAGTGGATCGAGGTCCAACCCCTAAATAGCATCAGGTCCGAACAGGCGGTGGCGTTCTTCACCAACATCATCCATCGCTTCGGGGTCCCGAACTCCATCATCACCGACAATGGCACCCAGTTCACTGGCAGAAAGTTCCTGGACTTCTGCGAGGATCACCACATCCGGGTGGACTGGGCCGCCGTAGCTCACCCCATGACAAATGGGTAGGTAGAGCGTGCCAACGGCATGATTCTACAAGGACTCAAGCCGAGGATCTACAATGACCTCAACAAGTTCGGTAGGCGATGGATGAAGGAACTCCCCTCGGTGGTCTGGAGTCTGAGGATGACGCCAAGCCAAGCCACGGGCTTCACGCTGTTTTTTCTAGTCTATGGGGCCGAGGCTATCTTGCCCACAGACTTAGAATACGGCTCCTCGAGGACGAGGGCATACGACGCCCGAAGCAACCAGACAAACCGAGAAGACTCACTGGACCAGCTGGAGGAGGCTCGGGACATGGCCTTACTACACTCACCGCGGTATCAGCAGTCCCTGCGACGCTACCACGCCCGAGGGGTCCGGTCCCGAGACCTCTAGGTGGGCGACTTGGTGCTTCGACTACGACACGACGCCCGAGGGCGCCACAAGCTCACGCCTCCCTGGGAAGGGCCGTTCATCATCGCCAAGATTTGAAGCCCGGAACATACAAGCTGGCCAACAGTCAAGGCGAGGTCTACAACAACGCTTGGAACATCCGACAGCTACGTTGCTTCTACCCTTAAGATGTTTTCAAGTTGTTCATATACCTGCTTTACATACATAAGCAAAGTCTAACCTTCAAGGAAGGGTCAGCCTTGCCTCAGCAAAGCCCAACCCTCCCTCGGGGGCTAGAAGGGGGGAACCCCCTCTGCGTCAAAATTTTCCTCGGAAAAAGTCTTTCTGCCAGAACATCTTTCGTGCTTTTCGACTACTTCGATAGTGGAGTCCTGAAAAAGACGGAGTACACGTAAGCAGGCAAGGCCGACCGAGCCGAGGGACTCCTATGCCTCCGGGATACGGATACCTCACTCATCACCTCTTGCAATAAGTAACTCACGCTCAGATAAGGGATTCCGCTGACCAAACAAGTCATAATGCTCGAAAACTTTTTCTGCCAAAACGATTTTTTGTGCCATCTCGACTATATCGATAACAGAATCCCACGGACGAGTAAGAGTACACGTAAGCAGGCAAGGCCGACCGAGCCGAGGGACTCCTACGCCTCCGGGATACGGATACCTCACTCATCACCTTCTGCGATAAGTAACTCACGCTCGGATGAATGATTCTGTTATCGACGAACAAGTCCTAATACTCGAAACAAGGGGAAAAGAAATGCAGCTTTACAACACGACGACGGTATGTTTTGGCCTCGGCGGCCGCAAAAAACATACGCACACTACAGACAAACTATCCCTGCAGGTTCAGACGTCAGTAGGGGGAGCAGCAGCACCCTCGGCATCGACTCAACCTTCGGCAGAATCCGACCCGGCCTCAGACAGCAACATGGTCGGAGGATCTCCAACTCAAAGGAAGATGTCAGCACCGCGCCTGGGCCATCATCGCCAGGGTCTCCTCCGGGAACCCGGCCCAAGCAGACGGCCGGACCGGCCGTTCCGTAGCCTCAGCCAGCTGTCCCCTGAGGACACCAGCCCGGCTCATGGCCTCGGCAGCCCGACTCCAGGGTTGGTCCCGCCAGTGGACAACCTGGCCAGGTCCCAGCCGCCACTGCAATGCCTCCTCGGCCTGGGAAGTCCCCTACTCCTGGGCCGATGAAGTTTCTTCTCCAGCCAACTCCGCCTCTGTCCATGCTGACACCGCTGCCTCTGGCTTCAGCTCATCGCAGAGCAGCCGAGGGTTCCTTCACTAAGCAAGAGAAGCCTCGAGCGGCAAGGCCGACCGAGCCGAGGGACTCCTACGCCTCCGGGATACGGATACCTCACTCGTCACCTTCCGCACAGGGCAACTCACACTTGGTTAAGCGGTCCAGCTAGACGACAGGCGAGTCTTGGTGCACGAAATGTGGAAGAAACACGGCTTTACCCCCAAATACACAAATGTTCAGGCCCCGACAGCCACAATGAACATACGCCAGCACTCAAGGTGCCATTACAAACGGGACTCCGGTTCCATTCCCGCGACAACGACCTCTGCTCTGGGTGGCCAAACAGCAGCAGCGATGACCTCAGGGCAGACGCAGCTGCGACAAGGCCCTCGCCCACGTCTCCACTCGAGGGGCGAGGACAAGCTATCAAAGCCAAAGAGCCGGAGGCCCGGAGCGCAGATGGCAGCGGCGATCCCGTCGACGACGAGGACTTCTCCGGCCACCTGTCCACCGGCAGATCCCCACTCAAGTCCTCCCAGACGGGCGAGCACCAACCCCCACGCGAAGGCGTCGTGCCGGAGCAAGGGCAGGACAGCCCAAGAACACGAACGCCGCCCTAGCAGCGCGCGACGTCTTGGGCGGTCCCCCGGTGTGCGCGGTGCAACAGCCGCCCGTACGGCGGGCAGATAGCCGCACTCCGCCCAGCGGTGGGAGGTGGCACCGGAAGCCGTGCTAGAGCCAGCTGAGCCAGCGAACCAGGCGTGCTGGAGCTGACGATGCTTGCGGCCGCTCGGCCACGCGTTGTCGAAGTCCGCCCCTTCCGCTAAGCCGGTGAGCGCCCTCTCCCATGAATGCTGAAGGAGGAGGTGGCCCGTCGGCCCGTACGGGAGGTAGAGCTCCGGCTCAGCTCGCCCTCCGCCCCAGCAAGGATGACAAAGATCCTTGATGCTGAGGGCGGGGTAGAGGTCGCAGCCCGGCTTGCTTCTGCCCACCATTGAACTGGTGGTCACCGTCTTGGGTGGCCATCGGCGAGGGGAAGCAACCGGGCTACACGACAAAAATCCTTGAAGCCGAGCGATGGCTGAAAGGTACCAACCTCCACGAGGTTGCGCTCCTTCCAGAACAAGACGAAGACAACGCTGGCGCTCCCCATCCGGGGGCTCGGAAGGCAGAAGGACGCGATGCATGAGGAAAGTGCGAAGGCATGGCTACCACCCAGGAGGTCGATCCCTTTTTAAAGGCGACTCTCCCCGCTCACGTCCTCAACCGTCACAGACTAAGTCTTCACCAACATGCTCCAAGATCCTCCCCCTATGACACGGGGGCTGGGCCCCACGCGACATGCAAGCTACCCTAGGACAGAAGGAGCCAAACCGCCGCACGCGGAGCGTGTAACCGCCCAACGGTTACAAGCATTCCTCCGTCTTCGCCCAAACCAGCGGGTGAAAGGGCGGACCGCCATGCAGGCGGCATGCAACTGCACCAAGGGGGCACACCCTTTTGACTTCGACGCATCCAGCATGGAGGCCCAGGCCCACACGTCATGTAACCGGCGCGCCGGTTACTACGTGCGAAAAACTGTAGCGCCACTTGCGCCAGCGCCGCACCTTCTCGACTACGGAACTGGTGCCGCAACTCGAGGCAACCCTGCGCATGGCCCAGCAGTGCCAACCAGGCACGCCGGTCACGGGTCAGCCAGCCGCGGTATCAGGCGCGACGGTCAATATGGAAGAAGTGGGCCGACAGTAATGGCGGCGGCAGGCGGGAGGAAGCAGCAGTCAAATCATCTGTAGGCTCATGTCCCCTCCTGGAACAGCGAGAGAGCTCTCTCCCACGGCATGAAGACGACGCGCCCGTGTTCCGTTCCTCGAACGGCTCGCACATGCGCAACGGCTGCCCCACGAACCACTCGTCCTGTCGCACTAACTCTGCGGCAGGACAGGCGACACCTTTGGCAGGCGAAGCGGGCGACGCTTCACCTCCGCCATAATGACCGCGTCAAAAAAGGTGCGCCACGTCATTCAATTTCGTATCCTTTTCTTTTTCCCCTTTCTCTCTCTCTTGCTACAGGGACCGGGAAAGGGGATACTCCGAAAGGGATCCTGCTCCGCGAAGGAAGCGGGCCCCGAGCCCCCCTACTGATCAGAGGTTCGAAGGCTGGCCCCTCGGAAGGGTTCGACAGCCGCCTCAGAGCACTCGGGCTCCGCGCCCACTACTGGTCAGAGGTTCGAAAGCAGGTCCTTGAAAGGGTTCGACAGCCGCCTCAGGCCACTCAGGCTCCGCGCCCACTACTGATTAGGGGTTCGTAGGCTGGCCCCCCGATGGGTTCGACAGTCGCCCCAGAGCACGTAGAGTGAGGGATGACTCTGGGTACGTTCGATACATAACCAAGGCTCGGGCTACGCTCCCGAGGTACCCTAGGACATTTCCGAGACCAGCAGGAGTGATTCTGTAATGGAATCCCATCAGAGGGAGGCATCGAGCCCTCGGACCCTATCGAACGGGACCGGGTCCGGCAAATCACCTACAGGTACTTTTGGAGCGCGCCTCTGGGCCACTAGCCGACCCTTATCGAACGGGGCACGGGCGTCCACTCGGATCACCTGCTAGCAACTCACTAGAGACACCATGTTCGGCGCCCTCCAAGGGCAACATGGCGCTTTCCCCCCCCTCCTCCTTGCGAAAAGGCGACGCAGGGGCGTATGAAAAAAGCCGAGTCTGCCCTTGACCGTCCTCTCGCCCTGTGCAGAGGCTCGGGGCTGCTCTCGCAAACCCGGCTCCGGCCAAACCGTTGACAGCGTCAACATACCAGCCCGAGAACTCGGAACCTGACTATGCACCCGGGCAACGACCAGTTCGCATGAGGGAACAACCAGACCGGCCGAGCCATCACGAAAGGCATTAAGACCTCGAAGGAGTCAAACCACTCCTCCGAGGCCTCGGGGGCTACACCCGGCGGGTGCGCTCGCACGCACCCACCGGAACAAAATGCAACCGAGAAAGGCCGGTCCCCTTGCAAAAAAAGTGCGGCAAAGCCTCCAAGCGAGTACCCACACTCCCTTTGAGGCTCGGGGGCTACTGTCGGGGACCGTAATTAGGGGTACCCCCAAGGCTCCTAATCTCAGCTGGTAACCCCCATCAGCAGAAAGCTGCAAAGGCCTGATGGGCGCAATTCCGGTCAAAGCTCCGTCCACTCAAGGGACACGATCTCGCCTCACCCGAGCCCAGCCTCGAGCAGGAACGGTAGACCAAGGCAGATTCGCGCCTCACCCGAGGATCTCCTCAAGCAACGAACGCACCTTCGACTCGCCCGAGGCCCAGTTCGGGCAGGCTTCGCGGAGAAGCAACCTTGGCCAGATCGCCTCGCCAGCTGACCGGATTGCAGAAGCATTTAATGCAAGGATCGCCTGACACCTTATCCTGACGCGCGCTTTCCAGTCGACAAGGCCGAAGTGACCGCAATCACTTCGCCCCTCCACTGACTGACCTGACAGGAAAAAAGCGTCGCCTGCGCTACTCCGACTGCTGTGCCACCCGCCAGGGTGAGGCTAACAGCAGCCAAGTCCAGCCTCGGGCGCCATAAAAATCTCCGCCTCGCCCGACCCCAGGGCTCAGGCTCAACCTCGACTCCGGAAGACGGTCTCCGCCTTGCCCGACCCCAGGGCTCGGGCTCAACCTCGACTCTAGAAGACGGTCTCCGCCTCGCCTGACCCCAGGGCTCGGGATCAACCTCGACTCGGATGACGGTCTCCGCCTCGCCCGACCCCAAGGCTCGGACTTAACCTCGATCTCGGACGACGGTCTCCGCCTCGCCCGACCCCCGGGCTCGGACTCAACCTCGACCTCTGGACGACGGTCTCCGCCTCGCTCGACCCCCGGGCTCGGACTCAACCTTGACCTCCGGACGACGGTCTCCGCCTCGCCCGGCCCCCGGGCTCGGACTCAACCTCGACCTCGGAGGAGCCACCACCTCGCTCGGGCCGACCACGCCATGAGGGGGGGGGCCATCATTACCCTACCCCTTGCTAGCCTAGGCTACGGGGAACAAGACCGGCGTCCCATCTGGCTCGCCCCGGTAAAACAAGTAATGATGGCACCCCGCGTGCTCCATGACAACGGCGGTTCTCAGCCCCTTACGGAAGCAAGGAGACGTCAGCAAGGATCCGACAGCCCCGACAGCTGTGCTTCTACAGGGCTCAAGCGCTCCTCCGATGGCCACGACGCCACATGAACAGGGCTCCAACATCTCTCCGACAGCCACGTCGGCATGTACATAGGGCTCTGGCTCCTCTCTGCTAGACACGTTAGCACACTGCTACACCCCTCGTTGTACACCTGGACCCTCTCCTTACGTCTATAAAAGGAAGGTCCAGGGCCCTCGTACGAAGAAAGGGTGGCCGCGCGGGAGAACGGGCTGACGCTCAGTCTCACTCTCACGCCCCCCCCCCCTCTCTCTCTCTCCCTCGTGAACGCTTGTAACCCCCTACTGCAAGCGCATCCACCCTGGGCGCAGGACAACACGAGGTCGCGGGTTCCCCTCACTGTTTTCCCCCCCTTGTGTCTCCATCTCGCGCCGACCCATCTGGGCTAGGACACGCAGCGACAATTTACTCGTCGGTCCAGGGACCTCCCGGGGTCAAAATGCCGACACCTTATACGACTAGTTGCCCCGATCTGGACATAAAATAGATTAAGCCCTACTAAAGACTCTTCAGATCATAACCAGTTATTAGCCTATTCGTCTGCTTGCCAAATAATTTTCCTTGAAAAATTACATTACCATATGCTTCTAACTTCGATGGTCAGTACCAGGAAGGGAAGATTATCAGACAATAGCAAACATAAATGAATCCTCCAAATCCTCCACCTGTTGGAATCGATCAAGTGGTTGCCGCCCAAATGCTGGTAATACAACTAATGTCAGACGTGGTTACTGAAATGCAAAATCAGATAAGACAAGAACACGAGGAAATACGTCAGGACCGGCTGGAGATACGCTAAGAAATAAGGCAAGTACGGCTGGAAAGACAACAACAACAACAACGCCAACAACCTCCACCACCACCAGCTCCACCAAGCTACATAAACATAAATATATATATTTACTACTATTTGTAAGACCTAAATGATACTTTAGATAGTAGTCGGTATGATACTATTCTAGGAATAATAATAAGGTCTATTTGACCCCATGTGTTGCTAATAAGTTATGCATCATGCTGAGATTTTTGCTTGTGCATATGTGTTGAGACAATATGAGTATACACCCTTTCCTTACAAATCTCAAGGATAAGATTTCTGTTAAGGGGGGTAGGATTTGTAACACCCTAAAGTTCAATTTTGTAAAAATAAGGGAAAATTCACCAAAGGTTTTCAATCAAAACGTCTTTCTTAAGAATATTCATAATTTCAAAGTTACTACTCCCAAAATTAAAATAAAATTTCCTTAGGTACCTAGATAAGCTAAATTATCCTTGGATTGAGATTATATATAAGAATTATGGTTAAACTATTTCTTAATATATAATCTACAATATAAATTATATTTTTCTAAAAAAATCATAAGAGGTGAACTATTCTCTATTTCATGATTAAAGTCATGTATAAAGGACTAAAATAAAACAAGTATATAAAATATATATAAATATATATAGTCTTGCATTCATGCTAGTGTTTTATTGGTGCATCTAAAAGTAAAAGTTTGGAATACAAATTTGTGTTTGAATTGAATTTAAAATAGAAATCAAGAAATGAAAATTAAAGAAAATAAGAAACAAAAGATAAAACCACGCTGGGCTGAATTCACCTCTGTGGACCAACTCACCCTCTCGGCCCAGTCCAGAAATTACCTCCCCGCTCGGCCCAATTAAGCCTCATGGCCAGTAACTACGTGTGCCATGTCTCGATGCCATGTCGCCCTCGCGTGCGTTTACTGGGCCACTGCCCGTGGGCCCCGTTCCGCAGACGCACAAGCCACCAACACCTGCAGTCTAGTGTCGCTTACCTGTGGGCCATCATTGCCAGTTCTATCGCCCTGCTCGAATTGGACAGAGACCACCAACTCTGTAGCCGCAACAAACTCCACCGCGATTCATGGGGAGCCCAGCCTGACCTCAATCGCACGCTGCAACAAATTCCGTGATTCTTTGAGGCCGTTGTAGATCGCTTAAGCCGGCCCTGATCCGTGGGCTCCATAGCGGTATATATGCTCACCGTTGCTGCAGATGATGTGGAGGAGAAAAGATGGCCACCATCCGCCCGGGGTCCGAAATCCTCGCCATCGCCAGCTACGCGTCCTAGCTACAGGGTATAAAGTACCATCGTGTCGCGTCGCCCCCTCTAGTCCCGCCTCCGCAAGCCATACGGTGGACGGCGTTCACCCAGGCATTCGTGGGACGGACAGGGAGCAGTGCCTCACTGGTGTGTGTGGCCGTCGTGGTCGATCCCCATCAGGGCCACCAGTCCAGCCTTGGTTGCTAGTTGGGAGGGAGAGTCGTGCTCGCGGGTCGTGTCCGTGGCCCGGGGGGAGGAAATTGTTTGGGCGCCTCCACCTTAGGTGCTCGCGCCGCCACAGCGAGGAAGAGACGGAGAAAACCTGTGCTGCTACCATGTGCCATGGTTGTTCAAGCCATTCCCTCCAACGTTGGTAAGGCCCCACCCGCTCTGTTTGCCTTGGAGTCCTCTACGTGTAGTATTAGCATCGTTGACTGACGCTTGTCGTATGGCCGTGGTTTCCTCGCCGGAGGATTAGCCTGGCCAAGGATCCATCTGCATGTAGTGTGTCGTCTCTGTGCTGGCCATCGGAGAGCCTTTTCCCCGCTGCTAGGTGTGCCATGATCTTACCCCCTCCCATCAATACTAGACTTGGGATTGGACCTCGAGGCACCTGATCCGTTCACTCCCGCGGGTCCGCCGCTGCTGGGTGCCTTTCGTCGCCGTAGTCTCTGATCAGAGATAGGAGATAGGTCTTTGGCCGTTGATCAACCAGAGTCCAGATCAGATTAGATTAGCGCAGGGTGTTCTCAACCGTTGATATGATAATGGGCGGGCGAGATCTGGCCATCGGATACCTTTTTGGTGAATCAGATCTTGATCGTTGATCGAGTAGCGTGCAGCCGGGGATGGATCAGAGCGCTTTATCATCCGTGCCGTGGATCGCTTGTTGGGCGGTCGCGATTAGATGCTACATATTCCTTTGCGCGAACTAATCTAGGCCACTGATCTTGGATCAGACGACCAGCGACTGCCCGTACCCCTTCAGCCATGTAATCTTGCATAAGAAACCATGTCTTTATTAGAAATGGACCTGCCATCCACCGCGGGATACTTCTGAGTCTTGAGAAATCTTTCGGTTTAGCCCCTGCGTTTCTAGTTAATTGAGGCACAGTCCAGAGGGCAGGGAAAATTATATTAGTAGTTAAAGAAATTGAATTTTAGTGCAAAAATAAATTTAGAAACTTGATTAATTCATAGAAAATTCATAGGAACTCCAAATTAACCCATTTCAGTTCCTACAATTTTGTAATAATGTTGTTTATCACCTTGTGTCTCTGTTTTAACATGAAATTGGTATTAAAATTTATTTTTAATTAATCTCGTATCAAATACATAAAACCGTAGGAAATTCGTAACTCCTCCGTTTTAAATCCGATTTGACTCGTTTCAGTTGCGTTAGTCTTGTACAAGTATTTACTACGCAGTAAAAACATTTATTATACCATGTCTCACTCTTTTATAATTAGATCCTTATTTAACTTATGTTGGTTAGTTTTGTTAATCTGCTTATCATTATAATCTACCAAAATATAATTTATGGCCAATTTATAACTTAGATTAAAGTTGAATTAATTACTATTTGGTTATCTTTTCTCTGGAATTATAAAATAAAACCTAGTTTTAATGAGTTAATCACACCATAACTTGATGACCACGACTCCGATCTTAGTATTCCTCGATCCCACGATCTCGTAGTGTGCGTAGATTATTATTACGCAGTTTATTTTATGTTTGGTGTGATGTTAATTTTGTCTACCATGTTTGTTTGTATTGCTACGACTAGCAGTGCGGTTACGAGGGTATGAAGAATCACCCTGGTAACTGGAATCTCAAGTGCCAGGCAAGTTGTGCCCTTGATTCACTTTTGTTACCCAATAATATTCTTTATTATCACTATTTATGCATAGATTTAATTTTGATGGGACCCAATAGGTCACCCTAGTCTGTTTATCCTGTTTACCTTGTTTACCCCTGATTCAATTGAGTAGCTATGCTATTGCTTTATATGGTTTCGAGATAATATTTCATTACATCCATGTTCCTATTATTTTGTTATGTTATTTATGTTCATGATAAGATCATTATGTTAATGGGAACATGGAGAACCACCCAGGAAAACAGTGCTACCACAAGGGTTTAATGGGACGCCCTTGGCTGATTAACTAGGAAAGCTAGTGGATGACTACCTTACCCGAAAGGGGCAAGGGCAGTAGGGGAGTGGTCAGTGTAGGGAGGTCCTTGGGTTGATTTTGCTGCGATGGCGATCAGGCGAGGGATTCCTGCACTGGAGCTTCCTATAAACTGTAGCGGGTTTTCTGAAACTAGTGGAACGTTGTAAAGGCCTCGTAGTGTTACCCTGCCTCACTTCCTTGGTAGAGGTGTATGGGATTCATGACCCCTTGGCAGATGGGTAACACGGCTTGTGGGTAAAGATGCGCAACCTCTGCAGAGTGTAAAACTGGTATACTAGCCGTGCTCACGGTCATGAGCGTCTCGGACACACATGATTAATTTATGGAACCTAAACTCAATTTGTCATTTCATTGCATTGGGATTATTTTGTTATTACTTTTACTTATTTATTATGGTTCGGTATTTACTTACACTTAGTAACTGCTAATAAAATTTTTACCAACTTATAAAAGCAATGCTCAGCTACAACCTTTATTTTGTTGATTAGCCATACACTTCACATGAACTCCCACCTTTGGTGAGTTCATACACATTATTCCCCACAACTTGTTGAGCGATGAATATGTGTGAGCTCACCCTTGCTGTCTCACACCCCCCCACAGGAGAAGAACAGGTGGTTCAAGCGGAGCCGCATATCGAGAAGTTCGATTCGATCTAGGTGGCGTCTCCCAGTTGACTTTCTGGCGCCAAGGATGGATTTTAGATCCTGCTATATTTATCTTTTATTTTGTAAGACTTTCGCTATGTAATAAGTACTCTAATTATTGTGACATTTATCTCTATACACTCTGTTATTATATATGTTGTCTTCTTTGGCGCATGTATGAGATGCACCCGGCTTTGTTCCTTCAAGCCCGGGGTGTTACACTTGGGTCCAAAATTGCACAAAATTTACACTTAGCCCCCTAGGGTTTTAGTTTTGGGTTTTCCATGGGTCTTTTTAGGGTTTTGACATATCTAGGGTTTTGGTGCTATCAAAGTCCATTAAATGTGATATCCTATGACCATTTCTAATGAGTTTTGAAGTTTTCTCATGCTTGGGCTTTATTGTCACTCCTAAGCCTAGTTTAGGGTTAAGTACCCTACCCTAGGGTTTCACCACACATCAAGTCATATCAGTCCAACATTTTTGAACTTTTTACCTAGTGAATGCACTCTAGGTGTGACAAACACATGATATGCTAATGCTCATGATGTTATGCTCAAGTTTTAGTGACAGTAACACCAGGGGTGTTACATCCTTCCCCCATAAAAGAATCTCGTCCCGAGATTTAAAGTCCTAAGGTAAGTAGTGGAAATGGAAATGTGTCATATTTTTATTTCCTTATTTCTTGTACAAGGCAGAGGGTGGTATGGGGGTCTATTCCTTTATTACAACAATTGTACACATCTCACAAATTACATTAAGCTAAAAAGCCTGGGAAATTCTTTTCTAAAAAGTCTTGGGTTTCCCATGTAGCTTCATCTTCCGTATGTTGGTTCCATTGTATCTTATAAAATTTGAGAGTTCTTCTTCGGGTAACCCTATCCCTTTGATCCAGGACTCGAATAGGATGTTCTGAATATGTTAAGTCTGGTTCTAAGGTAACATCCGTCACTTCAATAGTTCGATCTGGAACCCGAAGACACTTCTTTAATTGGGTCACGTGGAACACATTATGCACTGCAGACAATGTTTCGGGTAGTTGGAGTCGGTATGTCATTGGTCCACATTGTTCAAGAATGGGGAACGGACCAATGTACCGGGGTGCAAGTTTTACCTTCACACCAAAACAAGATACACCCTTCATTGGTGATACTTTCAGGTAGACATAATCTTCAACTTGAAAATACAAGGGTTGTCGTCGTTTGTCTGCATAACTCTTTTGTCGAGCTTGTGCGTTCTTCAAATTATGTATAATTCATTGAACTTTTTCTTCCATTTCTTTAACCATATCAGGCCTGAAGAACCATCTTTCTCCTAGTTCAGACCAATTTAATGAAGTACGGCATCATCGTCCATATAAAGCTTCAAAAGGTGCCATCTTGATGCTTTCTTGATAACTATTGTTATATGAAAATTCTGCCAGTGGTAAACATTCATCCCATTTCTGTGGGAATTCTAGAACGCATGCCCGCAACATGTCTTCAAGTATTTGGTTCACTCTCTCAGTCTGCCCACTGGTTTGAGGATGATAGGCCGAACTATGGAGCAGTTTAGTACCCAAAGATTTGTGAAGTTCTTCCTAGAATTTGGATACAAATTGTGGTCCACGGTCCGACACTCTAGTTTTTGGAATCCTGTGCAAACTGAGAATACGAGCAATATATATCTGGGCATAAGTGATGACCGGGTAGTACGTCTTGACTGGCTGAAAATGAACTATTTTTGTAAGCCGGTCAATTATAACCCAGATGGAGTCAAAACCTTTTACTGTCCTGGGTAATCCCACAATGAAGTCCATGCTAATATCCTCCCATTTCCAAGTTGGGATGGGCAAGGATTGCAGTGGACCAGCAGTTTTCATGTGTATGGCTTTGACACGTCTACAGGTGTCACATTTTGCCACATAGCGTGCAATTTCAATCTTCATCTTTGTCCACCAGTACTGTTGCTTTAAATCATGA
Organism: Zea luxurians; assembly: GCA_029449295.1. Taxonomy (NCBI): domain Eukaryota; kingdom Viridiplantae; phylum Streptophyta; class Magnoliopsida; order Poales; family Poaceae; genus Zea; species Zea luxurians. Next base: position 14,448,333 of record JAOPSE010000014.1, on the reverse strand, counting down.
TACATCTTAGTTCTTCTAGGATGAATGGAATATCGACTAAGATGTGCTTCATCTAAAATCTGCTGGCGGACTTCTTCATTCTTGGGCACAACTATACGGTTATTAAACCATACAATGCCTTGATCATCCTTTCTGAAACAGTTTGCCTTACCGACCTTTAGTTTCTCATGAATGTGTTTCATTCCCTTATCATTTCTTTGTGCATCAATTATCTTTTGCAGAAGAATCGACTCCAGCTTCAATTGATTTAAGGTTCCATGTTGAATCATTCCCAGGTTTAATTTCTCCATTTCTTGACATAATGTGATGTCAGGGGTTTTCACTGTAAGATAATGACAGGAAACCTTGCGACTTAATGCATCTGCCACCATGTTAGCCTTGCCTAGGTGATAGTGAATTTCTAATTCATAATCCTTAATCAGCTCAAGCCATCTCCTCTGCCTCATATTTAATTCTGACTGGATAAAAATGTACTTCAAACTTTTATGATCTGTGTATATATGACAGATATTCCCCAGCAGATAATGACGCCATATTTTAAGGGCATGAACCAAAGCAGCTAATTCTAAGTCATGAGTTGGATAATGTTCCTCATGTCGGCGCAACTGTCTTGAAGCATATGCTATAACTCGTCCCCTTGCATTAAGACACATCCGAGACCACTGCCTGATGCGTCACAATATACATCAAAAGGATTTTCAATGTCTGGTTGAGCTAATACCGGAGCAGTGATCAATAACACCTTCAGCTGCTCAAAGACTTCGTTGCATCTTGAGGACCAGTAAAATTTTGTATCATTCTTCAATAGACTTGTGATTGGCTTCACAAGCTTAGAGAAATCCGGGATAATCGGCGGTAATAGCCAGCCAGTCCAAGGAAACTTCGAACTTGATGCATAGTGGTTGTGGGTTTCCACTCAAGAATATCCTTGATCTTGCTGGGATCAACCGCAATCCCATTAGCAGACAATACATGTCCCAAAAATAGGATTTCTTCCAGCCAAAACGCGCACTTGCTGAATTTAGCATACAATTGATGTTCCCTTAAACGCGTTAATATGATCCGTAAATGCTGAGCATGCTCCTCTTCATTCTTGGAATAAATCAAGATATTATCAATGAAGACCACCACAAATTTGTCCAACTCAGGCATAAATACTGAGTTCATTAGATATGTGAAGTGGGCAGGAGCATTCATTAAGCCGAAAGACATAACCAAATATTCGAATAATCCGTACCGCGTAGTAAGTGCAGTCTTGGGTATATCTTTGGGTCGGATACGGATCTGATGATAGCCAAACCTGAGGTCAATTTTAGAAAATACCTGAGCTCCGGTAAGCTGATCGAATAAGATATCAATCCGAGGAAGAGGGTACTTGTTCTTGATTGTGACCTCATTAAGGGGTCTGTAGTCCATGCACAATCGAAGCGTTTGATCCTTCTTCTTAACAAAGATTGCGGGACATCCCTAAGGTGACGAACTAGGCCGGATGAATCCCTTCTCCAGTAGATCTTGCAATTGAGTCTTGAGCTCTGCCAACTCATTTGGAGGCATTTGGTACGACCTTCTAGAAATAGGAGCCATACTGGGTTTTAGTTCAATCACAAACTTTACATCTCTTTCTGGAGGTAATCCAGGCAGATCTTCAGGAAAGACGTCCGGAAACTCACACACTACCGGAATATCTTGGATTTCTGGTATGACAGCTTCATAGACTCTGCCAAATGGTTTAGCTGGAATAGCTACAGGGATGGACAAGAGGACCTCTTCATGGCCATAGCTCAACCTAATGGTTCTCAAATCAGTGTTGAGGATAGCTTTGTACTGGGCTAACCAGTTCATGTCCAGAATTACATCTATATTTTGGTCTTTCAGAACAATCATATTGGTGGGAAAGTCCCGTTCAGCCAATGTCACGGACACATGGAAAGCCACTTCTTTAGTAAATATTTGTCCCCCAGGTGAATGAATAATAAACCCTTCCCTTGATTCTATGCAAGGAATGCAATATTTGTCCACAAATTTCTTGCTTATGAATGTATACGAAGCACCAGAATCAAAGAGAATGATTGTTGGGTGATTGGACACAAGAAACGTACCCATCATAACCGACTCTCCCTCCGGTGTAGTGGCCACTTGAGTGTAGTATATTCGCCCAGTCTTCTTAGTATTCTTGCCTGCTGTATTATTCGCCGTGTTTCCCTTGCCTTGATTTGAGCTCCCTGAGTTCTGCTGATTGTTGGATTTGTTCTACCTCAGATATGGGTAGTCTTTGATAAAGTGTCTAGACTTCCCACAGTTGAAGCAACCAGTTGAGGAACTGGGGAGGGCGGGGAAACGAGCACTAGGGGCACTCGGCTGACTTATTGAAGTGGGGGCAGTGGTAGGGCGGATGAATACAGGCTGTTTAAATGGGTAGGAGGGTGGACGAGGTGAAGAACGGTTTTGATTGAAAGGTCGGATTACCAACCTTGGTCGCTTTTCAGGCCCCTGATTGGACCTGTCACCTCCGAATCCCTTCGATTTTCCTTGGCCTGTGTTTTTAGCTTCTACTGCCAGTGCTATGTTGATAGCCATGCTGTAGGAGAGATCTAGGCAGGTGGCCATTTTTCTTTGAAGCCAGTCGTTGAGGCCTCTCATGAAGCAATTCTTCTTTTTCAGGTCAGTATTCACTTGGTCAATTGCATATTGGGACAAATGATTAAATTTTTTGAGATACTGCATGACAGTATCTCCTCCTTGCTTGAGTCGCATGAATTCCTCCTGTTTCATGTGTAGGACTCCTTCTGGAATGTAGTGCTCACGATAAGCTAGCTTAAATTCGTCCCACGTGACCTGATGTCCGGTAGGTTGAATGGCCACAAAATTTCCCCACCAGGTACTGGTAGGGCCTCTTAATTGTTGAGCAGCAAATAACGGCTTATGGGTTTCAGTGCAGCGGATTAATCCAAATTTCTGCTCTATAACTCGTATCCATTCGTCGGCTTCCAAAGGGTCTTCGTCTTTAACAAAGAGTGGGGGACGCGTTTCAGAGAAATCCAGATATGAAGTCTCACGTGGTCCCTGCGGATAAGCCCTTCTGCCTTGTTGTTGGAATTGATTTCCCGCCATTTCACGTAGAAAGTGGGTATTGTCAGCTGTCGCATAGACCAAGGCAGCGATAGCCTCGGCCAACGTTGGTGGTACAAGCGGTGGATTGGGCGTGTCTTCTCGACCACAAGAAGTACCGGCACTGTCATGCGCATGAGTCCTGGATGGCATCTGAGGCAAAGAAACATTTGGGAAAAATATAACATGCCGAGATATACCATCATTTTACATTACCAAAACATAATGATACAGACTCATTTGTACAACATGACTTCGTTACCTATTTTACATTAGTATTATAGCTAAACTATACTACTCTAGTATTTATCATCTTTGGTTGCTTCACTGTCTGTTGTAGGGGACCGTTCGTCAGCCAGGTTCATAGAAGGAGGGGGCTTGAAAAGGTCCAATTCCCCACCAATTGCTTCACCTGCTGTTCCTGAGGGTCTGGCTCCCATTCCAACAGGGTCGACAGGTATGTCTAGGTGCAGTCGTGAATACACTACATGGACTTCCTCATGTAAAGTATTGCAATACACTTGCAAGCTGTCAAGGGCTGTGCTGAGCTCATCCACACGGGCTCGAGCTTTGGCTTCCCGGTCCCAAGCAATTGAACATGAATTGACAGCCCAATCGATTGCCAAATCCCGTTCAGCAAGCTTGTCTTGCAGATGCCTGACGTCAGCTCTTAGCTCATTCATACGCTGACCATCTTCTACCCACACCCTATTTCGGTGACGTAGCTCCGTCCGAAGTTGCTCCACTTGGGCTTCTAGGTCTCCGATGGGGTCGTTACTGCCGCTGCTGCTCTCTTCATGTCTTGGAGCCAGCTGATGCTGAGGTACGCCAATAGGTCCAGTGGACTTACGCGTGGTTTTCTTCATGCACGGCGACATATCTCCATAAGGGGGAAAAGTTTATCAATATAGTTTTTAAACATGATGCATGCATAAGTACGGAATCAACTTTCGTTGACTCCCAACCTCCTATACATTGCACTCTGTTACCTGTCTTATAAGATGAGTACTTCAGAAAATGGCAAGGTGAGAAAGAAAGAAATTTTCTTGGATACGTATTTGGAAATTCTTTTTGAAATGCCTCATAATATCTGAAGAGAGGGGCTTCGCTCTGATACCAGCTGTGATAGAACCTCCCAAGTCATTAGGCCCACCTACAGTTGTCCTTGTCCAGATGACCTCGGGCAACCCTGTAGATGCTTCTAATCACTCGACAAGTTCGGTATCTATGTCCTTTGCCTCTCCCAAGAGCGTTTCACCCGTCACGCAGATATTACAACACATCAGAGGAACGGATAAGCGGAAGCATTTACAATAACTTAATTTACATTCAAATATAGAAAAATTGTTATTATTACAGACCAGTAGTATATGAGTGTAGAAGTATTATTATTATAAACTCGGGAGGCAAAAACCCCTCCCGCATATAGATATAAAGTTTTTCAAAAAGGAGGACAACATCCTCCCAAGGCTTCACTCTTGCGATTCTTCCTTTGGCACAACCTTAGAGCAAAAGCAGCAAAAGTTTGCTGCTTCCTCACCTACAACAACATGGGTTCAAAAACCCTGAGTACGAAGTGTACTTTCACAAGTCTTACCCATCAAAATAAAAGACTCTCAAGGATATGCTGGATTGATGGAGTCAAGGTAAGGCTTAATCAAGAATCAAGACTCTGTTTGCAAAAATACTTACTAATAGTGGATCCTTAAAAATCCAGTTTTATTAGCAAGTTAAGTTATTACCTGAATCTAGAGTTCTTTCTACCCTAGTTCAAGCACTTGGCCTATACTAGCCATCCTTTTATTATCCCTTTAAGTTTACTAGAATGCTACATGTAGGTCAGTGACCAAGTCTTAATGTCCGAGAAGTAACGACGATCCGAATCGATTAATACCCAGCTAGGGATCTCCAATCACATGACATATGTATCACTTAACCCTTGCATATGTCAACTCACCACCGGGGTTCTTAAGACCAGATCAGGTTCACGCCAACCGAGAGCACAGATACACCACCGTCCAGCCTCTTGCCACGGAGGGTACATGCTACTCTCACCATCTCTCCACTCCCATTGCGAGTTGTCTTATTCTGGTATTAGTTTGCCCGAGGCAAAGCTTACCCATGATGAGGCACGTGACCAGTTAAAAGGTCCTCAATCATCAAGCCTACATCGACACAGTCCTTAATCGACTCAGACGGAGACACTACACCGAGGCTCTCTTCTCGTGCAAGTCACCCACCCGGTCTCAGCTTTATCATTTCAAAACCCAAAGCTTGGTGCCTGGCAGAGGTACATCCTTTCTGATGTTGAACCCATCATGGCCATGATGGATCCACCATCAAGTTTTATTTTTGAAAAACATCCCATCCCACTTGAAGCAGCATATTTTGTCAAAACAAAACATTTGTTTTTCTAGAGCAAGACTAAGCATCAGAAAAAACCTTTTCATAAAATAGGTGATCAAGGAAAGATAATCAATCTTCCAAGGAAGGAAATGCATCAATTGTTTATCACACAACTCCTATCACCTAATGCATCAAGCAAGTGAGAAAGATTTTAAAATAGCAAGGAGGTGGCAAATGCACGGGGGCTTGCCTTGTGTTATACGAGAGTCAAGCTCTGCTCCACAAATATCAAAATAAAAGCAGTTCCCGGCAGGTGGGTCTTCAGGTGGTGGTGGTGCAACTCCTTCTTCTTCAACTATTACCTCTTCCTCGTTTTCTATATATCACCATACATAATCATGAATGCTTATGTGATGCTTATGAAAGTGCAAAGATAATAAAGGTATATCATATTAGGTCTTGAATACAATTTTCCTTCACGGTTCTCTAGAAAACTAGGGTTTGTGGAGTCAGTATTTTAGTTCATAAGGCAGGCACCGCTTAGAAGTTTAGGGTTTTGGGTTTTAGGTATCAAACAGTGTCCAAATCAAGTCAAACTTTACCCAAGGTTTCTAAATATCATTTTAAGCTTATCCAAAAAGTTAAGTGATTTTTGGAGTTATTAATAAATTTCTAAAATTCTAGGAGTATAGGTTTTAGCTATTTTAATTACTTCATAATTCCTGGTTTGAATTAATAATCCTAAATTTATTTTATTAAATAATATGAAAAATTGGAAATCCAACAAAATTGGTCCCATATTTTTAGCATTTTCCTAGAATTTTCTATGGATTTCCTAAGTCCAGTAGAAAAAGAAAAAGGAAAAAGGATCAACAGTGTTGGGCTTAATCTGGCCCGGGACGGCCCATGACGGGCGAAACGCGCCCGCAGTGTCAGGTTTACACATAAGACCCTAGCGATATGAAAAACCAGCGAAGAATCCTCCGCACTATTCGCTTGAGTCATTGACAAATGCAGATAGGCCCTCCCATTTTCATTTCTTCACAAGGTGAAGTCCACGATTGTGGACGGCGGAGCAGGAACTCCGACAAGCCTGTAGTGGCTAGGATACGTAATGACCGGCGCTCAGAAGTGGTTGCCACCTAATTCGACCCCTAATAATCATTTCCCCTCAACCAATTTCAAGATTCTAGGCCCCAATCGCTCTGCCCACAGTGACAGTGTGATCAACGGATAACCTGAGGCGTTCCCGGTGATCTACCCTGGTCTAGTGCAATTGGTTGGGCCGATGAGCTTCAAGGACATATCAGAGCACTGAAACAAAGGAACAGAGGGTGGGAATGGACCTGTAACACGCTGGCCACGGTGAGAGTCTTTCACGGTGGCGGAAAACTGATTTAGGGAAAGTGAGCAATTCGAAGGCTCTGGTGAACAATTGGAGGCAAGTGCTGGTGCTTTGGATGGGTAATTACCCTACGGAGCTCATGGCGCACTCAATTTATAGAGTTAGTGAGTGGTGGTGTCCAATTCGAAAGGATTGCGTTACTAACCCCACATACAGCTAGTCCACTTTAGCCAAAAGGGACATTTGTTGAGCACGTTGATGTGTACTCACCCTTGTTTAAAAACGCCAAACCCCAGGTTGTCCCCATTGCAATCAGTGCTTAGGAGAAGATGAAGGAAACATGGAGTACTTTTAGGAGTTTCAGGACTTCGACGAGTTCTAGATTAGTTTAGTGGCAAACCCCCAGTCAGCTACCTATGAAGGCCTTATCATACTGCATTTCGTTCAGCACTTTGATGATGTTTTAGTTTATTGACTCTGTGGATGTCTCAGACATCGTGATGTAATCAAGTACTTATTTTTGCTACTATTTTGAGCAATGTGTGATGATGTTCAACTATTGAAAGGGAAATGTGCCCTTGGGCCATTTCTAAGTATTTTGGTGATTGAGTGCCAACACAAGTGCTTAAATGTGAATTTATGTCCATGGATGAACAAAGTGCAAATCATGAAGTAAAGGTATGTTTCTAAGCCTTAGTACATTGGTTTTGTGTACTAATATACTTGTCTAAGTGTTAGAAACAGAAAGAAGAAGAAAAGAAAAGAGAAGAAAAAGACTTGGCTGTGTACAGCCAAGACTCAGCTCGGTCTGGCACACCGGACTGTCCGATGTGCACCGGACAGTGTCCGGTGCGCCAGACTGACTCGGCGCGAACTGGCTGCTCTCGGGAATTCGCCGACGGCGTACGGCTAAAATTCACCGGACTGTCCGGTGTGCACCGGACTGTCCGGTGAGCCAACGGTCGACCGGGCCAACGGTCGGCCGCGCAATCTGCGCGGGACACGTGGCCGAGCCAACGGCTAGAAGACGGCACCGGACTGTCCGGTGTGCACCGGACATGTCCGGTGCGCCAACGGCTCCCAGATCTACAACGGTCTGCAACGGTCGGCAGCGCTGTTTAAGGAAAGAAATCGGGCACCGGACAGTGTCCGGTGTGCACCGGACTGTCCGGTGCCCCCGACGACAGAAGGCAAGGATGGCCTTCCAGATTTGCTCTCAACGGCTCCTAGCTGCCTTGGGGCTATAAACGGGGCCCCTAGGCGCATGGAGGAGACATCCAAGCAACCTTAGAGCATTCTTGATCATCCACACTCATTCTTTGCGCATTCGTTTGTGATTCTAAGTGATTCGAGCTCCGTTCTAGTGAGAACTTTGAGATAGTCATTTGAGCTCGATTCTTGGCCGTGTGTGTGCGCTTTTGGCTGTGGATTTGTGTGTGTTGCTTCCCTCCCTTACTCTGTGCTTCTTTGTGATCATATACTTGTAAGGGCAAGAGACTCCAATTTTTGGAGATTCCTTGCAAACGGGATATTGAAAGGCAAAGCAAAACACCGAGGTATTCAAGTTGGTCTTTGGACCGCTTGAGAGGGGTTGATTGCAACCCTCGTCCGTTGGGACGCCACAACGTGGAGTAGGCAAGCGTTGGTCTTGGCCAAACCACGGGATAAACCACTGTGTCATCTCTGTGTTTGATCTCTTGTGGTATTGTGTTTTGTTGAGACTCCTCTCTAGCCACTTGGCGATTATTGTGCTAACGCTTAACAAGTTTTTGTGGCTATAAGTTTAAGTTTTCACAGGATCACCTATTCACCCCCCCCCTCTAGGTGCTCTCAATTGGTATCAGAGCCGTTCTCTTCACAAAAGGGACTAACCGCCCGAAGAGATGGATCCTAAGGGGAAGGGAATTGTGATCAACGACAAAGAGAGGGAATCCTTCGTCAACGAGCCGAAGGACGACAAGCCTACCGACTCCGGCTCGGGCCATAGACGGAAGGAAGGGAAGAAGAAGAAGACGAGGCGCATCAAGGAGATCATCTACTACGACGATAGTGATGAATCTACTTCTTCCCAAAAGGACGACGACAACGACTACAAAAAGACGGTCAATTCGAACTTTTCATTTGATTATTCTCGTATTCAACATAGTTCGAATTCGCATTTGCTTTCCATTCCTCTTGGCAAACCTCCACACTTCGATGGGGAGGACTACGGATTTTGGAGTCACAAAATGCGTAGTCACTTATTCTCTCTCCATCCAAGCATATGGGAGATTGTAGAGAATGGAATGAAATTTGATAGCTCGGATAGCCCTTTGCTTATAAATGAACAGATCCATAGAAATGCACAAGCTACTACTGTTCTCTTAGCATCCTTGTGCAGGGAAGAGTACAACAAGGTGAGCGGCTTGGACAATGCCAAGCAAATATGGGACACCCTCAAGATCTCTCACGAGGGGAACGACATCACCATGCTCACCAAGATGGAGTTGGTGGAGGGCGAGCTTGGACGATTCGCCATGATAAGGGGAGAGGAGCCAACTCAAACGTACAACCGGCTCAAGACCCTTATCAACAAAATAAGGAGCTACGGAAGCACGCGATGGACGGACCACGACGTCGTCCGCCTAATGCTAAGGTCCTTTACCGTTCTTGATCCTCATCTCGTGAACAATATTCGTGAGAATCCCAGGTACACGATGATGACACCCGAGGAAGTACTTGGAAAATTCGTAAGCGGGCGGATGATGATCAAGGAGGCAAGATACGTCGACGAAGCATTGAACGGTCCAATCCACGAGCCTCAACCCATTGCTCTCAAGGCAACAAGGAGCAAGGAGTCGCTACCTAGCAAGGTGGCGCAAGTTGAGGCGGCCGGGCTCAATGATGAAGAGATGGCTCTCATCATCAAGAGATTCAAGACGGCGCTAAATGGTCGCAAGGGGCAGACAAGCAAGACCAAGACAAAGGGGAAGCGCTCATGCTTCAAATGTGGTAAGGTTGGTCATTTTATTGCTAACTGTCCCGAAAATGATAGTGACCAGGAGCAAGGGAAAAACGGGAAGAGAGAGAACAAGAAAGTTTACAAGAAGGCCAAAGGTGAAGCACACCTTGGAAAGGAGTGGGACTCGGATTGCTCTTCGTCCGACTCCGACGATGAAGGACTCGCCGCCACTGCCTTCAACAAATCGGCTCTCTTCCCTCACGAGCATCACACTTGCCTCATGGCAAGGGAGAAGAAGGTAATCACTAGTAATGCTAATACTTATGATTCTTCTAGTGATGATGAGTCTAGTGAGGATGAAATAGATTATTCTAGTTTATTCAAGGGATTGGATAGAACTAAGATAGCTAAGATTAATGAATTGATTGATGCCTTGAATGAAAAGGATAGAATCTTAGAAAAACAAGAAGATCTTTTATATGAAGAGCATGATAAATTTGTTAGTGCACAAAATTCACTTGCTCTAGAAGTTAAAAGAAATGGAATTCTTTCTTGTGAACTTTCTACTTGTAATGAAACCATCTCTTCTTTAAAAGGTGAAATTAATGTTTTAACCGCTAAACTAGAAGTAGCAAGTAACTCTTGTGTTGAAAATGTTACAATTTGCACTAGGTGTAAGGATTTTGATGTTAATGCTTGTAGTGAACACCTAGTTTCAATTTCAAAACTTAATGATGAATTGGCTAGTCTTAATGCTCAACTTAAGACTAGCAAGAGTGAAGTTGATAAAATAAAATTTGCAAGGGATGCCTACACGGTTGGTAGACACCCCTCAATTAAGGATGGTCTTGGCTTCAAGAGAGAGGCCAAGAACTTAACAAGCCATAAGGCTCCCATCTTCGTCAAGGAGAAAGGGAAGGCCCCTATGGCTAGTAGTGCTAAAAAGAACCATGCTTTCTTATACCATGATAGGAGACATGCTAGAAATGCTTATAATGATTTTGATTCACATGTTTATGATTCTCATGCCATGTTTGCTTCTAGTTCTTCCTATAAGCATGATAGAGATATGTGTAGGAGAAATGTTGTGCATATGCCTAGGAGAAATTTTGCTCATGTTCCTAGAAAAGTTGTGAACAAACCTTCTACCATTTATTATGCTTGCAATGCTCCCTTTGCCATTTGTAGAAAGGGTAAGAAGGTAATTGCTAGGAAGTTAGGGGCAAGATGCAAGGGAGATAAAACTTGCATTTGGGTCCCTAAGGATATATGTGCTAACCTTGTAGGACCCAACATGAGTTGGGTACCTAAGACCCAAGCCTAAATTTGCCTTGCAGGTTTATGCATCCGGGGGTTCAAGCTGGATTATCGACAGCGGATGCACAAACCATATGACGGGGGAGAAGAAGATGTTCACCTCCTACGTCAAAAATAAGGATTCCCAAGATTCAATTATATTCGGTGATGGGAATCAAGGCAAGGTAAAAGGGTTAGGTAAAATTGCAATTTCTAATGAGCACTCAATATCAAATGTATTTTTAGTTGAGTCTCTTGGTTACAATTTGCTATCTGTTAGTCAACTATGCAATATGGGATATAATTGTCTTTTTACTAATGTAGATGTGTCTATCTTTAGAAGATGTGATGGTTCACTAGCTTTTAAGGGTGTACTAGACGGCAAGCTTTACTTAGTTGACTTTGCAAAAGAAGAGGCCGGTCTAGATGCATGCTTAATGGCTAAGACTTGCATGGGCTGGCTGTGGCATCGCCGCTTAGCACATGTGGGGATGAAGAATCTCCATAAGCTTCTAAAGGGAGAACACGTGATAGGTCTAACAAATGTTTATTTCAAAAAGATAGACCTTGTGCAGCTTGTCAAGCAGGTAAACAAGTGGGAGGAGCACATCACAGCAAGAATGTGATGACCACGTCAAGACCTCTGGAGCTGCTGCATATGGACCTCTTTGGACCCGTCGCCTATCTGAGCATAGGAGGAAGTAAGTATGGTCTAGTTATTGTTGATGACTTTTCCCGCTTCACTTGGGTGTTCTTTTTGCAGGATAAGTCTGAAACCCAAGGGACCCTCAAGCGCTTCCTCAGGAGAGCTCAAAATGAGTTTGAGCTCAAGGTGAAGAAGATAAGGAGCGACAACGGGTCCGAGTTCAAGAACCTTCAAGTGGAGGAGTTCCTTGAGGAGGAAGGGATCAAGCACGAGTTCTCCGCTCCCTACACACCACAGCAAAATGGTGTGGTAGAGAGGAAGAACAGGACGCTGATCGATATGGCAAGGACGATGCTTGGAGAGTTCAAGACCCCCGAGTGCTTTTGGTCGGAAGCTGTGAACACGGCTTGCCACGCCATCAACAGGGTCTACCTTCATCGCCTCCTCAAGAAGACTTCGTACGAGCTTCTAACCGGTAACAAACCCAATGTATCTTACTTTCGTGTATTTGGGAGCAAATGCTACATTCTAGTGAAGAAGGGTAGAAATTCTAAGTTTGCTCCCAAAGCTGTAGAAGGGTTTTTATTAGGTTATGATTCAAATACAAAGGCGTATAGGGTCTTCAACAAATCATCGGGTTTGGTTGAAGTCTCTAGCGACGTTGTATTTGATGAGACTAATGGCTCTCCAAGAGAGCAAGTTGTTGATTGTGATGATGTAGATGAAGAAGATGTTCCGACGGCCGCTATACGAACCATGGCGATTGGAGAAGTGCGGCCACAGGAACAAGATGAACGAGATCAACCTTCTTCCTCAACAACGGTGCATCCCCCAACTCAAGACGATGAACAGGTTCATCAAAAGGAGGCGTGTGATCAAGGGGGAGCACAAGATGATCATGTGATGGAGGAAGAAGCGCAACCGGCACCTCCAACCCAAGTTCGAACGGTGATTCAAAGGGATCATCCCGTCGACCAAATTTTGGGTGACATTAGCAAGGGAGTAACTACTCGATCTCGATTAGTTAATTTTTGTGAGCATTACTCCTTTGTCTCTTCTATTGAGCCTTTCAGGGTAGAGGAGGCCTTGCTAGATCCGGATTGGGTACTGGCCATGCAGGAGGAACTCAACAACTTCAAGCGCAACGAAGTTTGGACACTGGTGCCTCGTCCCAAGCAAAATGTTGTGGGAACCAAGTGGGTGTTCCGCAACAAACAGGACGAGCACGGGGTGGTGACGAGGAACAAGGCTCGACTTGTGGCAAAAGGTTATGCCCAAGTCGCAGGTTTGGACTTTGAGGAGACTTTTGCTCCTGTGGCTAGGCTAGAGTCCATTCGTATCTTGCTAGCATATGCCGCTCACCATTCTTTCAGGTTGTACCAAATGGATGTGAAGAGCGCTTTCCTCAACGGGCCAATAAAGGAGGAGGTGTACGTGGAGCAACCCCCTGGCTTCGAGGATGAGCGGTACCCCCGACCACGTGTGTAAGCTCTCTAAGGCGCTCTATGGACTTAAACAAGCCCCAAGAGCATGGTATGAATGCCTTAGAGATTTCTTAATTGCAAATGCTTTCAAGGTTGGGAAAGCCGATCCAACTCTTTTCACTAAGACATGTGATGGTGATTTGTTTGTGTGCCAAATTTATGTCGATGACATAATATTTGGTTCTACTAACCAAAAGTCTTGTGAAGAGTTTAGCAGGGTAATGACGCAGAAATTCGAGATGTCGATGATGGGCGAGTTGAACTACTTCCTTGGATTTCAAGTGAAGCAACTCAAGGACGGCACCTTCATCTCCCAAACAAAGTACACACAAGATTTGCTAAAGAGGTTTGGGATGAAGGACGCCAAGCCCGCAAAGACGCCGATGGGAACCGACGGACACACCGACCTCAACAAAGGAGGTAAGTCCGTTGATCAAAAAGCATACCGGTCAATGATAGGGTCTTTACTTTATTTATGTGCTAGTAGACCGGATATTATGCTTAGCGTATGCATGTGTGCTAGATTTCAATCCGATCCGAAGGAGTGTCACTTAGTGGCTGTGAAGCGAATTCTTCGATATTTAGTTGCTACGCCTTGCTTCGGGATCTGGTATCCAAAGGGGTCTAACTTTGACTTGATTGGGTACTCAGATTCCGACTATGCTGGATGTAAGGTCGATAGGAAGAGTACATCGGGGACGTGCCAATTCTTAGGAAGGTCCCTGGTGTCATGGAACTCTAAGAAACAAACCTCCGTTGCACTATCCACCGCTGAGGCCGAGTACGTTGCCGCAGGACAGTGTTGTGCGCAACTACTTTGGATGAGGCAAACCCTCAGGGACTTTGGCTACAATCTGAGCAAAGTCCCACTCCTATGTGATAATGAGAGTGCTATCCGAATAGCGGAAAATCCTGTTGAGCACAGCCGCATAAAGCACATTGACATCCGGCATCACTTTTTGAGAGACCACCAGCAAAAGGGAGATATCGAAGTGTTTCATGTTAGCACCGAGAACCAGCTAGCCGATATCTTTACCAAGCCTCTAGATGAGAAGACCTTTTGCAGGCTGCGTAGTGAGCTAAATATCTTAGATTTGCGGAACTTGGATTGACATGTAGCATACATATGTTTATGCCTTTGATCATGTTCATTCTGCATTTTGTTGCTTATTGTGGTGCTCAAGTTGTACAAACACTCCCTGGACCTCACAAGTCCGTTGCAAAGTGATGCACAATTTTAGGGGGAGATGTGTTACAACTTGACCCTTTGAGACTAACCATATGCTTGAGTTTGCTTGTTTTAGTCTCAAAGGAGAATTGAAAGGGAAAGGTGGACTTGGACCATGAAAGACTTCCACTGCACTCCGATGAGAGGGTAACCTATTCCAAGTTCATCTAATGAACTCTTATTGCAATTTGCTCTTAATTGAAGATTTTTGTGAGGCAATGGGGTTAAAGGGCCAAAATTGATCCCGTTTTGGTGCTTGATGCCAAAGGGGGAGAAAATAAAGGCCAAAGCAATAATGGATCAGCTACCACTTGAGAGATTTTGAAAATAGTAGAATAGAGCTTTTGGTTTGTCAAAACTCTTTTGTTGACTCTCTTGTCAAAAGTTGGCTTCTTGCGGGGAGAAGTAGTAATTATGGGAAAAAGGGGGAGTTTTTGAAATCTTTGATCAATCTTTTTTTGGAATGACTCTCTTTATGCTTCAACATGTGTGTTTGACTTAGAGATAGAGATTTGAGTTTGATTTGCAAAAACAAACCAAGTGGTGGCAAAGGATGATCCATATATGCCAAAATTGAATCAAAATAAATTTATGTTGTGTTGGCATAAATCACCAAAAAGGGGGAGATTGAAAGGGAAATGTGCCCTTGGGCCATTTCTAAGTATTTTGGTGATTGAGTGCCAACACAAGTGCTTAAATGTGAATTTATGTCCATGGATGAACAAAGTGCAAATCATGAAGTAAAGGTATGTTTCTAAGCCTTAGTACATTGGTTTTGTGTACTATTATACTTGTCTAAGTGTTAGAAACAGAAAGAAGAAGAAAAGAAAAGAGAAGAAAAAGACTTGGCTGTGTACAGCCAAGACTCAGCTCGGTCTGGCACACCGGACTGTCCGGTGTGCACCGGACAGTGTCCGGTGCGCCAGACTGACTCGGCGCGAACTGGCTGCTCTCGGGAATTCGCCGACGGCGTACGGCTAAAATTCACCGGACTGTCCGGTGTGCACCGGACTGTCCGGTGAGCCAACGGTCGACCGGGCCAACGGTCGGCCGCGCAATCTGCGCGGGACACGTGGCCGAGCCAACGGCTAGAAGACGGCACCGGACTGTCCGGTGTGCACCGGACATGTCCGGTGCGCCAACGGCTCCCAGATCTACAACGGTCTGCAACGGTCGGCAGCGCTGTTTAAGGAAAGAAATCGGGCACCGGACAGTGTCCGGTGTGCACCGGACTGTCCGGTGCCCCCGACGACAGAAGGCAAGGATGGCCTTCCAGATTTGCTCTCAACGGCTCCTAGCTGCCTTGGGGCTATAAAAGGGGCCCCTAGGCGCATGGAGGAGACATCCAAGCAACCTTAGAGCATTCTTAATCATCCACACTCATTCTTTGCGCATTTGTTTGTGATTCTAAGTGATTCGAGCTCCGTTCTAGTGAGAACTTTGAGATAGTCATTTGAGCTCGATTCTTGGCCGTGTGTGTGCGCTTTTGGCTATGGATTTGTGTGTGTTGCTTCCCTCCCTTACTCTGTGCTTCTTTGTGATCATATACTTGTAAGGGCAAGAGACTCCAATTTGTGGAGATTCCTTGCAAACGGGATATTGAAAGGCAAAGCAAAACACCGTGGTATTCAAGTTGGTCTTTGGACCGCTTGAGAGGGGTTGATTGCAACCCTCGTCCGTTGGGACGCCACAACGTGGAGTAGGCAAGCGTTGGTCTTGGCCGAACCACGGGATAAACCACTGTGTCATCTCTGTGTTTGATCTCTTGTGGTATTGTGTTTTGTTGAGACTCCTCTCTAGCCACTTGGCGATTATTGTGCTAACGCTTAACAAGTTTTTGTGGCTATAAGTTTAAGTTTTCACAGGATCACCTATTCACCCCCCCCCCTCTAGGTGCTCTCAACTATGTAATAGATGTGTATGTGAATTTCTGATCCTGACACGTATATGGTTCGCATTCGGTTTACCTTCTAAAATCAGGTGTGACAGGTTGTTTCCTGTGTATGTCTCCGTAAGGACCTGTTCGCTGGATGACCCCCTGGGAAAATAGTACTACCATGAGGGTGGAATGGGATGCCCTTAGCTGATTAATTGGAGGAACTTCGGTGTAGTTTGCTTCGTCGTTGTGCCATCAATGGGGGTTGGGGCATAATGCTTGCTCTACTAAGGGTGGGTGTCCGAGGTTCATTTGATTTGGTTTTGTTTGTCACCCACCTTAGGGAGGAGTATTGTGTTTGTACGACTGACTAAACCTAATGGGCAATAACACATTAGGAGTATCTTTGTAAAGGCTGCGTAGTGATACCCTTCCAGATCACCTAGGTAGTGGTCAATGAAGAGTAGCGCTCCTTGGGCAGAAAGGGAATCACGACTTGTGGGTAAAGTGCGCAACCTCTAAAGAGTGTTAGAAACTAGTATATCAATCATGCTCATGGTTGCTGTCACAGAACCTCCCAAGGTATTAGGCCCACCTACAGTTGTTCTTGTCCTAAGGACCTCGGACAATCCTGTAGATGCGCATAATCACTCGACAAGTTCGGTCCTCTATATCTTCCTTACATCGCCCAAGAGCGTTTTACTCGTCACGCAGATATTACATCACATCAGAGGAAGGAATAAGCGAAAGTAGATTACAATACTTAATTTACATTCATAAAATATATATATAGAGAGAGTATTATTACAATACTGGATGTTAAGAGTGCATAAGGTATTATTACAAACTAGGGAGGCAAAACACCCTCCCGCACAAAAGTTTAGTGATTTCAAACTGGGAGGCACACATCCTCCCGCATATGTGATCACAGATTTGTCTCCTCTTTTGGTACCACCTTTGAACAGAAACAACAAAACTCCACTATTTCCTCACCTACAACAACATGGGTTCGAAAACCTTGAGTACGAAGTGTACTTTCGCAAGTCTTACCCGACAAAGGAAAAGACTCTCAAGGATATGCTGGCTTGAGGGAGTCAAGGTAAGGCTATTCAAGAATCAAAGACTCTGTTTGCAGAAATGCTTACTAACAGTGGATAAATGTCTGAACTTCAAGATAAATGTCTAAACTTCGGCAACCGTTGCGTGCAACGACTGAAGCAGGTCTTCAACTCAGTTGGAGCCAGTTCTGAAAAGTTTAAACCTTCAGCTGAAGACCTACCAGGCATATTCAATCATATTGAAGGCGAAGTTGATGCTCTTTATGAAGTCATAGTTGGGCATGGTGACTTCTGCGCTCTGCTAGCTTCTCGTGGCACAGCTGTTGCTTTTATGAAGGCTGGTTGCACACACGGGAATATTGTAAACAGGCCAAACTTTAGCTTATCACCAACGGACTTGAATGTCATCCCCAGCTTGGCCCGAAGCATTAGGAACAGATTCGTAACTCAGATTTGGGCGAAGGGTGGACGAAGCTTGGCTGGTGACGAAGCTCGTCGTCACCTCAAACCGGTAATAAACTCATACCTTGTACTTACCTTTTCCTTGAAACTTGAATTTACCTTATAATGCTTTGTTATGTACAGGATGATGAAGCCGAAGAGCAATGATTCGAAGCTTGGTGGATGATCCGAAGCTTAGCGGATGGTGTTGAAGCCGAGGACATTGCTATGAAAAAACTTTTAGAGAAACTTTTGAATTATTCTTGTAAAAAATATTGTAATTTAAGAATCATATACTACTTTGTAAATTTGTCCATGCCTTATAATATATTTTTACCTTTCCGTCCATGTATGAACTGCTTTGATGTGAACGAAACTTGTATTTTTTGAGCCGAAGGCGAAAAACACCTTCCCTTCTTTTCGTACACAACGAAGCATAAATCCGCTTCTTTTCCTTTCGCCGAAGCCTTATCATTAGAGCCGAAGCAACTGTCTGTATTTGTATGATATGATGATGATGATCCTATGTATGTCTAAATGAATGTATATGAATGCAATGAATGATGTGATGTATTGTGCAAATGAATGTCTAGGCACATGCTTACGAAGCCACATCAAAACTCTTCATTCCCTTAGGAATAGCTGAAAATCTCTTTGCCGTTTATTTTTCGGCTGCACCGCTTATTTTTTTGTGTGAGTTTTGCATCCCCTTAGGAACGTCTTTTGAACTTCTTCGCCTTCTATTTTGGCGGTATCACCGTTGTCACACCCGGCTTTAAGGAACAAAGCCAGGTGCATCTCATACATGCGCCAAGAAGACAACATATATAATAACAGAGTGTATAGAGATAAATGTCATAAAACATCAGAGTATTTATTACATAGCGGAAGACTTATTACAAAATAAAGAAATAAAGATAAAACGAACTAAGTATCGTCGGCGCCAATGTCAACTGAGAAACGCCACCTAGATCAGATCATACTCCTCGCCTTGTGGCTCCTCCTGAACCACCTGCTCTTCTCCTGTGGGGGGGGTGTGAGACAGCAAGGGTGAGCTCACACATGATCATAGCTCAACAAGTTGTGGGGAACCAGTGGACATAAACTCACAAAGGTGTGAGTTCATGTGATGTGTAAGGCTAATCAATGATAGGGGTTAAAGCTGAACATTGCTTTTAAGTAGTTGGTCAAAATTTTATTAGCAGTTACTAAGTGTAAGTAAATACCAAACCATAAGTAAAGTAATAGAACAAAATTAATAACAAACCCATGCAATGCAAATGACAAAATTGAATTTAAGTTCCATAATTTAAACATCAGAGAGTCCTGAGCTGCTCATGACCGTGAGCTCGGCTAGTATACCAGTTTTACACTCTGCAGAGGTTGTACCCTTTACCCACAAGTCATGTTACCCATCTACCAAGGGATCGCGACTTCCCATACACCTCTACCGAGGAGGCGAGGCAGGGTAACACTACGAGGCCTTTACAAAGTTCCACTAGCTTCAGAAAACCCGCTACAGTTTATAGGAAGTTCCAATGCAGGGTTCTTGTCTGACCGCCATCGCAGCAAAATCAACCAAGGACCTCCCTACACTGACCACTCCCCTACTGCCCTTGCCCCTTTCGGGTAAGGTAGTCTTCCACTAGCTTTCCTAATTAGTCAGCCAAGGGCGTCCCATTAAACCCTTGTGGTGGCACGTGTTACTCAAGTTAAGCTCTATGTTCCAATTAACATTAATGATCTCAACATGAACATAAATAGAATAACAAAAAGAATTGGAACATAGAGGTAATAAATGATTATCCCAAAACCATATAAAGCAATAGCAAACTATCCAAGTGATTCAGGGGTAAACAAGGTAATGAGATAAACAATCTAGGGTGACCTATTGGGTCCCATCACAATTAACCTATGCATGGATAAGTGATATTAAAGAACATTATTATGCAAAAAGTGGTCAAGGGCACAACTTGCCTTCAATGAGCTCCTGCTCAGCCACTTCAACCTGCTGCTCACCAGGATCCTCGGTCACGGGCTCTTCTACTCGCCACAATACAAACAAGCACAGTGCATATAGAGAAATTAACATTACACCAAACATATAAACAAAATACACAGAGATATTCTACATATTAAAATAAAATTCTAGGAACCGGAATCATAATTTTTGGAGTTATAGAATTTAAGTTATGGATTTTCAAAGGTTTTATGTGTTTAAAGTGGGATTAAGTGAGGAATTAAATTTCTTACTGTTTTCATGACAAAACAGAGGCTCTAGGTGATAGAGAATTAAATTACAAAAATTTAGAAAGTGGAATGGAGTAATTTTGGAGTTCATATACATTTTCTATGAATTATTGAAGTTTCTGCAATAAATTTAATACAAAAATTCATTTTCTAATTGATTTTATGAATATTATCCTCTGATTGGACCCCGCATCAAATTCCAGAGAGTCCAAGGGTCACTGCGCAAAATAATCTAGACACAGCGCACAGCCGAATGGGACTGCGGGTTGATTTTCTGATGTCATAAGGTCCCTTATGCAAAACTGGCAGGACGAAGGGGTATGGATGAACCAGATCCGTCCGATCGTGGACCGAAGGCTCGGATTAGATTGGGACTTATAATGATTCAGGATGACACTGGAACCGTTCGATCTGGAACAGACGGCCCAGATCCCACAACGAAACGATACGCGGCAGATTCACTCCCAACCGTTGATATGCCAATCAACGGTGCGCGATGATTACTCCCCAGATCTAATCCTAGGCGTTCCATTCCGATCCAACAGCCAGGAGGCCCTCTCCTATCTCAGCACCGAGCCACGGCGGTGCGCCCAGAGCCACGGCGGAGGTTCACCGACGCGCTCACGATTCTCCGCTCGGGCGCCCCCAACACTAAAATCGATTGATACTACGCGACGAGGAGGACGAGGTGAGTCGATTGGATGGGCTTCTTACCAAGGATGCGCAGTACAGGGGGCTGACCACGGTGATGCACGGGCAGGCGGGTCGAATGTAGCGCCGGTGAGGAATTGGCGCACACCCGTGGCTTGTATTGCCTCCAGGGAGTCAATGGCGGACTCCGTGGCAGCTGGCGAACCCCCCTACCCACTCGCCCAACCCCAGAAATTGGTGTGGTCACCAATCGAACGCGGCGGCTTCTCACTTCCGCAGACTCAACAATGGCGGCGGTGCTTTTGGTGCTCTAGAGAACGGGACGCTGTCAAGGTGTCGGGCGATGGAAAATGCAGTCTTTAAGACGCGTAGGAGCGTGGCCGTTGCGCAACTCCGAGGTCCCCGGAGAGCTCCCCGCGCGAGGTAGGCGCGGTCCGCGCGGCAAGCACCTCGCGGCTCGGTTGCGAAGGGGAGGGGTAGCGCTGACGTGCGGGCCCCGCCTGTCGGCGCGGAAGCACAGCGTGAGGGCGCGACAATGGGCTGCTCAGAGGAAAAGGGAAATGGGCCGGAAAAGGTGAAAACCGGCCCAGTTAAGGTTTCTTCTCTTTTTCTTTTTATTTTCTGTTTCATTTCTTTATTCAAAATTCAAACTTTGTGGCACTTTGTATACTGGCTAAGTATTTATTTTGATCATATCAACTGTGGTGCAGATATTTTAATGATAATTTTATTTGTATTGAATAATATTCCTTTCTCTTCCCTATTTCATGGTTTTATTTCAAGTTAAACTTTAAATTCTATGGATCCATTGAGATGCTATTAATGGTATATTTATTTTATTAAGCACAATGCACATCCAAATAAAACTCAACATGATGCATAAACTTTAATGGTATATCCTTTTATTACTTATTTGTTTTTGAATTTAGTGTTCACATGTGATGATGCATAAAGGTAAAACTCACATAAAGAGAAATTGTTTTCTCTATTGGTATTTTTTTCTAGCTATTTACAAGTGGGTGTTACAAATCCTACCCCCTTAAAAATAATCTCGTCCTCGAGATTTAAGAAGAACGAGGGAAAAGATGGGGAAAATCTATACGAAGCTCTTCTTCTCTTTCCCAAGTTGCTTCATCTTCACCGTGGTGACTCCATTGCACTTTGCACATCTTTATCACCTTATTTCTTGTAACTCGAGTTGAAGTATCCAAAATCTTGATAGGATGCTCCGTGTAAGTCAAGTCACCCTGAACACTAAGCTCTTCCATTGGCAACTGTTCCTCAGGGACACGAAGGCACTTCTTAAGTTGAGATACATGGAACACATTATGCACATCCGATAGACTAGCAGGTAACTCGAGTTGGTATGCCATCTCCCCAACTCGCCTAAAGATCAAGAATGGTCCAATATAGCGAGGGGACAATTTGCCCTTAACTTTGAATCTCCTCATTCCACGAAGTGGTGATACCTTGAGATACACATAATCTCCTTCTTCAAATTCCAGTGGTCTTCTTCTATTATCAGCATAGCTCTTTTGCCTGGTTTGAGCCACCCTCAAATTCTCCCGAATTATACGGACTTGTTCTTCTGCTTCTTGAATCAGTTCAGGCCCAAAGAACTGTCTCTCTCCAGTCTGATCCCAATACAAAGGAGTTCTGCACTTCCTCCCATATAAAGCTTCAAAAGGTGACATCTTCAGACTGGCCTGATAGCTATTGTTATATGAGAATTCAGCATAAGGTAGACTTTTATCCCAACTTCCTCCATGCTGAAGGGCACAAGCTCTCAACATATCTTCCAATACTTGATTAGTCCTTTCAGTCTGTCCATCAGTCTGAGGGTGGTAAGCCGTACTAAAATTCAACTTTGTACTCATATTCTCATGAAAGCTTCTCCAAAATCTTGAGGTAAACTGTGAACCTCGATCAGACACGATCTTCTTTGGTACACCACGCAAACACACAATCCGAGCCATATATAACTCTGCTAGCTGAGAACCTTTATATGTAGTCTTCACAGGAATAAAGTGAGCCACTTTAGTCAATCTATCCACAATCACCCATATAGCATCATATCCTTTCTGGGTGCGAGGCAATCCAGTAATGAAATCCATACCAATCTCTTCCCACTTCCACTCGGGTATCTTCAGTGGATGCAGTAGTCCAGCTGGCCTCTGATGTTCAGCCTTAACTCTTTGACATACATCGCACATAGCCACATGTGCAGCCACATCTCTTTTCAATCCATACCACCAATACTTCCGCTTCAAATCCTGATACATCTTAGTACTACCAGGATGAATAGAATAATCCGAATCATGGGCCTCCTTTAAAATAGTCTCTCGAAGGCTTTTAATATCAGGAACACACATCCTGTCCTTCAACCATACAGTGCCTTGCTCATCTTCCGTAAATTCCGGAACTCGACCTTCAGTAATCAGATCCTTAATCTCTTTTATTTTAGCATCACCAATTTGTCCTTTGCGGATCTCTTGCTCCAAAGTAGGTTCCACATCAATAGTAACTCCTTCAGTATGAGCAACTATCCCCAGGTTAAGTCTCCTAAAATCCTCAACAATCTCACCAGGTAGTTGGGCAACAATAGCTGAATGAACATGCTCCTTGCGACTCAAGGCATCGGCAACCAAATTTGCCTTGCCCGGGTGATAGTGAATCTCCAAATCATAATCCTTAATAAGCTCCAACCAACGGCGTTGCCTAAGGTTGAGATCCTTTTGAGTGAATATATACTTCAGACTCTTATGATCCGTATATACTTGGCACTTGGTCCCCATGATATAATGTCTCCAAATCTTAAGCGCATGCACAACGGCTGCCAATTCCAAGTCATGAGTGGGGTAGTTCAATTCATGTTTCCGCAACTGATGAGAAGCATAAGCAATCACATGTCCTTCCCGCATGAGCACACATCCTAAGCCTTGGCCACATGCATCACAATAAATATCAAATCCTTTCTGTAGGTCTGGCATAACCAATACTGGTGGCGACATCAATCTTTTCTTCAATTGGTCAAAGCTGTCTTGACACTTCTCGTCCCACTTAAATTCTTTTCCTTTCTCCAAAAGTGAAGTCATAGGTTTAGCAATCTTAGAAAATCCTTCAATAAATCTCCGATAATAGCCTGCTAATCCCAAGAAACTTCGAATTTCAGTAACTGTAGTGGGTACTCCCCACTCCATTATCTCCTTAACTTTAGCAGGATCCACTGATAATCCTCCATTGGATATGATATGACCAAGAAATGGCACCTCGCCAATCCAAAACTCACACTTGCTAAACTTGGCATATAGCTGGTTATCTCGTAGCTTCTGTAGTACCAACCTCAGATGTTCCTCATGATCGCTATCACTCTGAGAATAGATAAGAATATCATCGATGAATACCACGACGAATCTGTCCAAATACTCCATAAACACCTTATTCATCAAGTTCATAAAATAAGCTGGTGCATTGGTTAATCCAAACGACATAACAGTAAACTCATATAATCCATATCGAGTCGAGAAAGCCGTTTTGGGAATATCTGATGGTCTAATCCTCATCTGATGGTAACCCGATCGGAGATCAATCTTCGAGAATACTCTAGCACCTCTCATCTGATCAAATAAATCCTCAATACGGGGCAACTGGATACTTGTTCTTCACTGTAACATCATTAAGAGATCTATAATCCACACACATCCGCTGCAGATCCCATCCTTCTTCTGTACAAACAAGACCGGTGCTCCCCAAGGTGAGGAACTCGGACGAATGTACCTAGCCTCTTGTAACTCAGTTAACTGCTTCTTAAGTTCCTTCAACTCCTCTACGGACATCCTATATGGCCGTTTAGAAATAGGGGCGGTTCCAGGTAAGAGATCAATAACAAACTCAACTTCTCTATCAGGTGGCATCCCTGGTAACTCCTCTGGAAAGACATCCGGAAAATCTCTAACCACCCGGATGTTGTCACCAACAAACTCCTCCGGTATAAAGAACATTGCACGCATGGGTGAGGAGGTTACTGCAATATTAACTTGAAACCTTTCTCCCTTAGTAGTAGTGAGTTCTACGGTATCTCTACCACATGCAATAACGACCTTTGCCTTTCTTAGCCATGACATACCAAGGATCAGATCTATACTGCTTGACTCTAATATTACAGCAGTAGCTCCAAATTCTCTACCCATAATGGTCAATGTCAATCTACGTGTCATTTGATTCGCCTCAACAGGCCCTTTAGGTGTAATTACTATCATGGGTTTTCTCATATTTAGCAGTAGGTATTTCATTTGTGTTGGCATATCTAGCAGACATGAATGAATGTGTAGCACCAGAATCAAATAATATGGTTGCAGGAATTGCATTAACATAAAACATACCAATTACGAGGTCCCCACCATCCGGAGTAGCATCAACGCTGACTTGATTAACCTTGGCAATAGAATATCCCTTGCCAGATCCTGGAGTTTGCTGCCTGTTCTGAACTGGAGTAGTAGCAATCCTCTGTGGGCAGACATTTGCATAATGACCAGTCTTCCCACACTTGAAACAAGTAGTGCCTGGACTCTGTCCTGAAAACTTCGTCGGGGTGCCAGTGTGGGTAGCCTGCCGAGGAGGTGGAGTCCTCAGTGGTGATTGCTGAACTGGGCGCGGTCCACCTGGTCGAGTCGGTGTACCCTGTGGTGAACTGTAGCGAGGACGAACACTGCTGCTTCCTTGTCCTTGAGATATTGCCTTTCTCTTCAAATCACCCAGCTGAACACGCTTGTGTTCAATAGCAAGAGCCTTATCCAGCAGTCTCTGAAATGATGGAAAAGTGTGTGCAACCAGTGCATACTGCAAGGGTCCATTAAGTCCTTCAATAAAATGCTCCTGCTTCCTCTCGTCTTCAGCAACTTCTTCAGGGGCATATCTGGATATCTGAATAAACTTGTCGCGGTACTCGCTGACTGACATACTTCCTTGCTTCAGCGACAGAAACTCCTTCTTCTTGATCTTTATCATACCAGCTGGAATATGGTAGTTCCTGAATTGTGTACTGAACTCTGCCCAAGTAATAGTATCAGCAGCATCGTGGGCAGCAGTATAAGAATCCCACCAGTCAGCAGCAGGACCTGTCAGACGTCCAGAAGCATATAAAACCTTCTCCCGGTCAGTGCATTGTGCAATATTCAGCATCTTCTCAACGGACTTCAGCCAATCATCCGCGTCCAGTGGATCAGGTGAGCATGCAAATGTTGGTGGCTTATGACTCATGAATTCCCGGTGCTTATCTCGGGGTGGAACTGGTGGTGGTGGTGGAGGCAGTGGCACTTGTTGCTGCTGTTGCTGCTGTTGTTGCTGTTGCATTTGTTGTTGCAGCTGCTGTTGTTGTGCCCTCCTTTCCTGGCGTATCTCATCTCGCTCCTGGCGCAACTCCTGGCGTATATCTTCTCTTTCCTGACGCATCTCCTGGCGTTCTTGCTGCATCTGGGCACACATATCAGCCAGTGTCTGCCATTTGCTGCATCACCGCCATCTGAGCAGCAACCAGTGGGTCAACTCCACCTGGTGGAGGATTAGGAGGATTCATCTCTGCAGGCTGTGGCTGGGGTTGTCTGTATATTCTCCGAGTGTGTCGATTAGGAGGCAAATCAATTCCACCACCCCGCCTGGTATTGACCATCTGAGTTAGATACATATGGTAAGAAAATAGTTGACAAGGCAGGTATTTACAAAGCAGGTTACTTTGGGGAATTTTATTAGCTAAGCAGATTAATATTTTACCTACCATAGCCAATTTATTACTTATGGTGGTACATACTAAGATGTCCATCTATAATAATTTAGTCAATCAAAGAAGCAAATCAGGCATTTAGCATCAGAACAATCAACCAACATTTTTTAAAATAGAGAAAATAGTTTTATTTTCATCTTAGGTTCCCTATCTCTTAAAAATATCATAAGGGTAGGGATTCCAAGGTGTGAAATCCATCTTGTCTTAGAGTGGAAAAGGTAAGAATGATCAGAGTAGAACAGTAGAAGGTGAGACAAGATCAAGATGAGATGAGTATAGAATGAGTCAGAGTAAGGTAAGTAGGAGAGGGTTTGTCCATTTCTATCTAAGTCTCGTCCTACAGTCAACATTGCCTCTGATACCACTTCTGTCACACCCGGCATTAAGGAACAAAGCCAGGTGCATCTCATACATGCGCCAAGAAGACAACATATATAATAACAGAGTGTATAGAGATAAATGTCATAAAACATCAGAGTATTTATTACATAGCGGAAGACTTATTACAAAATAAAGAAATAAAGATAAAACGAACTAAGTATCGTCGGCGCCAATGTCAACTGAGAAACGCCACCTAGATCAGATCATACTCCTCGCCTTGTGGCTCCTCCTGAACCACCTGCTCTTCTCCTGTGGGGGGGGTGTGAGACAGCAAGGGTGAGCTCACACATGATCATAGCTCAACAAGTTGTGGGGAACCAGTGGACATAAACTCACAAAGGTGTGAGTTCATGTGATGTGTAAGGCTAATCAATGATAGGGGTTAAAGCTGAACATTGCTTTTAAGTAGTTGGTCAAAATTTTATTAGCAGTTACTAAGTGTAAGTAAATACCAAACCATAAGTAAAGTAATAGAACAAAATTAATAACAAACCCATGCAATGCAAATGACAAAATTGAATTTAAGTTCCATAATTTAAACATCAGAGAGTCCTGAGCTGCTCATGACCGTGAGCTCGGCTAGTATACCAGTTTTACACTCTGCAGAGGTTGTACCCTTTACCCACAAGTCATGTTACCCATCTACCAAGGGATCGAGACTTCCCATACACCTCTACCGAGGAGGCGAGGCAGGGTAACACTACGAGGCCTTTACAAAGTTCCACTAGCTTCAGAAAACCCGCTACAGTTTATAGGAAGTTCCAATGCAGGGTTCTTGTCTGACCGCCATCGCAGCAAAATCAACCAAGGACCTCCCTACACTGACCACTCCCCTACTGCCCTTGCCCCTTTCGGGTAAGGTAGTCTTCCACTAGCTTTCCTATAGTCAGCCAAGGGCGTCCCATTAAACCCTTGTGGTGGCACGTGTTACTCAAGTTAAGCTCTATGTTCCAATTAACATTAATGATCTCAACATGAACATAAATAGAATAACAAAAAGAATTGGAACATAGAGGTAATAAATGATTATCCCAAAACCATATAAAGCAATAGCAAACTACCCAAGTGATTCAGGGGTAAACAAGGTAATGAGATAAACAATCTAGGGTGACCTATTGGGTCCCATCAAAATTAACCTATTCATGGATAAGTGATATTAAAGAACATTATTAGGCAAAAAGTGGTCAAGGGCACAACTTGCCTTCAATGAGCTCCTGCTCAGCCACTTCAACCTGCTGCTCACCAGGATCCTCGGTCACGGGCTCTTCTACTCGCCACAATACAAACAAGCACAGTGCATATAGAGAAATTAACATTACACCAAACATATAAACAAAATACACAGAGATATTCTACATATTAAAATAAAATTCTAGGAACCGGAATCATAATTTTTGGAGTTATAGAATTTAAGTTATGGATTTTCAAAGGTTTTATGTGTTTAAAGTGGGATTAAGTGAGGAATTAAATTTCTTACTGTTTTCATGACAAAACAGAGGCTCTAGGTGATAGAGAATTAAATTACAAAAATTTAGAAAGTGGAATGGAGTAATTTGGAGTTCATATACATTTTCTATGAATTATTGAAGTTTCTGCAATAAATTTAATACAAAAAATCATTTTCTAATTGATTTTATGAATATTATCCTCTGACTGGACCCCGCATCAAATTCCAGAGAGTCCAGGGGTCACTGCGCAAAATAATCTAGACACAGCGCACAGCCGAATGGGACTGCGGGTTGATTTTCTGATGTCATAAGGTCCCTTATGCAAAAACGGCAGGACGAAGGGGTATGGATGAACCAGATCCGTCCGATCGTGAACCGAAGGCTCGGATTAGATTGGGACTTATAATGATTCGGGATGACACTGGAACCGTCCGATCTGGAACAGACGGCCCAGATCCCACAACGAAACGGTACGCGGCAGATTCACTCCCAACCGTTGATATGCCAATCAACGGTGCACGATGATTACTCCCCAGATCTAATCCTAGGCGTTCCATTCCGATCCAATGGCCAGGAGGCCCTCTCCTATCTCAGCACCGAGCCACGGCGGCGCGCCCAGAGCCACGGCGGAGGTTCACCGACGTGCTCACGATTCTCCGCCCAGGCGCCCCCAACACTAAAATCGATTGATACTACGCGACGAGGAGGACGAGGCGAGTCGATTGGATGGGCTTCTTACCAAGGATGCGCAGTACAGGGGGCTGACCACGGTGACGCACGGGCAGGCGGGTCGGATGTAGCGCCGGTGAGGAATTGGCGCACACCCGTGGCTTGTATTGCCTCCGGGGAGTCAATGGCGGACTCCGTGGCAGCTGGCGAACCCCCCTGCCCACTCGCCCAACCCCGGAAATTGGTGTGGTCACCAATCGAACGCGGCGGCTTCTCACTTCCTCGGACTCAACAATGGCGGCAGTGCTTTTGGTGCTCTAGAGAACGGGACGCTGTCAAGGTGTCGGGCGATGGAAAATGCAGTCTTTAAGACGCGTAGGAGCGTGGCCGTTGCGCAACTCCGAGGTCCCCGGAGAGCTCCCCGCGCGAGGTAGGCGCGGTCCGCGCGGCGAGCACCTCGCGGCTCGGTTGCGAAGGGGAGGGGTAGCGCTGACGTGCGGGCCCCGCCTGTCGGCGCGGAAGCACAGCGTGAGGGCGCGACAATGGGCTGCTCAGAGGAAAAGGGAAATGGGCCGGAAAAGGTGAAAACCGGCCCAGTTATGTATTCTTCTCTTTTTCTTTTTATTTTCTATTTCATTTCTTTTTCAAATTCAAACTTCAATTCAAATTCAAACTTTGTGGCACTTTGTATACTGGCTAAGTATTTATTTTGATCATATCAACTGTGGTGCAGATATTTTAATGATAATTTTATTTGTATTGAATAATATTCCTTTCTCTTCCCTATTTTCATGGTTTTATTTTCAAGTTAAACTTTAAATTCTATGGATCCATTGAGATGCTATTAATGGTATATTTATTTTATTAAGCACAATGCACATCCAAATAAAAACTCAGCATGGTGCATAAACTTTAATGGTATATCCTTTTATTACTTATTTGTTTTTGAATTTAGTGTTCACATGTGATGATGCATAAAGGTAAAACTCACATAAAGAGAAATTGTTTTCTCTATTGGTATTTTTTTCTAGCTATTTACAAGTGGGTGTTACAACCGTTGACTTTTCGGTGTAAGTTCTGCATTCCCTTAGGAACGTCTTTTGAACTTCTTCGTTGTGGCAGAACCTCCCAAGTTATTGGGCCCACATGCACCTATCCTTGTCTCAAAGACCTCAGACTGCTATGCATGTGCACCAGATAACTTAACAGGATCCGTCTGATTGCCCCAAGGACATCGGATAAACCACTTACAACCAGAACCGCGGGATTAAGTAACACAAATCACACACACCAATATTTTTGCAGCGGAAATCTTATTACCAAATTTTACAAGTTACAAAATTTTTATATTATTTTATCGGAGTGATTACAAAAGTATAAGTTTGAAATTTATGCTAGCTCAACTGACCATCCTCAGTAAGAAGATAAAGACGGGGTATACTTCTATAAGAAGGCCAAGCCCACAGGCACTTAACACCATCAACAGCAGCACAAGACTATAACCTGAAAAACAATAGGGAATAAAACCCTGAGTATAGAATTACTCAGCAAGGCTTACCTGACTAAAGAAAAGACTCTCAAGGGTATGCTGGATTTAGGAATCAAGGAGAGGCTTTTAGCAAGAATCAAATTAGATATTTTGTAGAAATAGCTTACTAAAGTGAGTCCTTACTTTCAATATTTTAACGCCAGATTAAATATTAATAGACTCTGTTTGCATCTGGTCTAATTTCACCATCTCATCAATACAACATCATTTTTATTCATGAGGTTCACATCCTGACTTAGGTTGTAGGTCGGAGATCAAGTCTCCACCCTCCGAGGATATAACAGCGATCCAAATCGATTTACTCAGCTGAGGATCTCTAACCACACGACATATGTTTCTCGTAACTCTTGCATATGTCTACCATTCCCATGGATCCTCCAATGCATGAACAGGTCCGCGCCACCCGAGAGCACACCACCCCTTTTAGGCGGTCCTTTGCCAGGAGGGTACGTGCCACTCTCACCATCTCTCCACTCCCAGTGCGCGATTGTCTTTTCATGTATGGAATAGCCGGGTTCAAGCTTACCCTGTCCCATATCCAGGGCATGTGGCTAGTTAAGATAGTCCTTGATCAACAGGCCTTCATATGCATCCAATCCTTAATTAACCTGGACAGAACATCACCTGTTCATAGCCTAAGTCCCGATTTAAGTACTTCCATCCTTGGGATTGTTTGTGTTCCTTAGGATGAAAAGAGCATTATAGGGAACTTTGCAGTAAGATCCCACCATTGCTCCCAATGAAAATATTCTTGCAGGTAGAAGCCGTCCTTCCTCAGGATAACCCCTGAGCTAGGCCTTATTGCGAAAGACAACTTCGATCCACAAGATCTAAGCAGAGCTAAGCATTTTTGTAAATTATATTTTGATACTTCATCGGAAGTATCTATAAAGGTATGGATATCAAGGAAGGCAATGCATCAAAGGGTTCCAAGCAACTCCTATAAACCTAATGCACATTTCACTAGACTTAAAGTGTGCAAAAATTATTTAAAACACAAGGAAGGGGTTGCATGCACCGGGGCTTGCCTGGAATAAACACTAGGTTAGTGTTTGTTAGACAACATCCACTTGACGACCATCTTTTGTCTTCGCATTTGTTCCGATTTTCCATCTTCAGGTTCGTCCATTAGCATCATCATGTGGAGTAGCCTGCGCTTGGGGTCGACTTGGCTCGTCTTTCGCATCGTGCGATCAACTAGCGTACCTAATGAAATGCATTATGCATATGAATGCATATCAAGACGGGTATCGCAAGATAATATTACGATGAAGTCATCATCATAACCATGACAACCTAATTCTTATGTATGTACTAACATAATCTGACATAATATAAATAGAACTCGAGCATTCTTCAAAATACTAACTTCATCCTATTACCGTATGAATAGAGCATTTTACCCATATTTAAGACCACTACTCATCACATACGTGGAACCTATTTAATTATAATTAACATATACACCTATCAAGGCATTACTCACCTGACCTACCTATCGATGATCATTATACAATGGGATTAATTCACCATTGCACACAAGCACATCGCAACATCAGATCAATCCAATTACACTAGACATACGTTTCCTCGTGAATTAAGATGTATAAGATATAGATCGATGGTGCTAACCACAATCGGCCATAACCATACTTAAGACTAACTTAACTAGTTTTCTAAACTATTTTTCAGATTAATTTGTATAACATATTAATTGGTTACGACATTTACCGATCGCAAACATAGACTAATATATACTACTACTAGAGCATGGCATCGACTCCATGGCCTAAATAAAATTGGCACAGCACACCGATACAATCTGTCGACAGGATGATAAAAATACTAAACTTATCCTACGCTTTATAAATTATACCACTTTACTTACCAAGAACTAATTTAATTTTATTTCGCACCACACATATTTATTTAATCTATCCAATAATTCGGCTAACAAACTTGCGCGCCAATAATAATTTGAGCTTAGATTCACTACATACGGATTGAGATGATGTCGATCATAAGGTATTTTTCGAATATCCTACCTGCTGTCCGAAACACGGGCCTGACGACAACGGCAGGAACGGAAGACTTGGTCGAGGCGGGGTCCAAACGTTCAGAGTTTTTGTCGAGACCGAACTTGGCGAGCTGCGCGCAGACAAGCGTCGACCACCGCAAAGGAGCAGAGAAAATTGCGCGGACGGCCAAAACAGAGACGGCGAGCACGTGCGCACAAAAAGCAGAGCGCGCAGAGGAGCTTCGACGGCGGTGGCTTGGGAGCTCTACGACGAGGAGACGCAGGGAGACATGTCAAAAACCCCGGACGCGATGGCGGCTGGCACCAGAGCTCACGACGAGGTTCGCGCGGCTAGATGAAAATTTTTGCGGAGGACACGGCGAGCACGACCAGCAAACTTCGGCGAGGAGCAAGGAGGGGCTGTTGGCTTCCCATTACAACGGGCATGTGGCGTGCACAAGGTGACCGACGGCCAAGCCGAAGCAGTCGGAGCAGGGAGGAACGTCGAGGAGAGCACCGAGAGGAAGCCCGGGCGTCCAGCGCCATGCCGAGGCTGAGCCCCACGACGACAGGAACGATGGTGAGGAGGGAGCGCCGTGAGGGAGAGAGCGGCGCAGAGAAATCCATGGCCGGTGAGCTGGAGCCAGGGACGGCGCAGGCCTCAGCTGGGAGAGCACAGGGAGAGAGACGCGGCTGAGGGCGGGAAATGCCGTGAGAGCTTGGTGGCCGGAGGTTGAAGGTGACCCGGCGGCTGGCGCGAGCAGGAACAAGGTCCACAGCGCATGAGACCAGAGAGGGAGGCGGCAGAGGAGGAGGAAGGAGGAGCGCTGGGCAGCGAGATGCGTGTTGGGCTGGATCAGCAACGCACCATGGGAAATGCATACGGCCAAGAAGAAGAACGTTGAGAACACGAGCGGTGTGCAGGTATTTCACGGAAGAGGAAAAGGATGAGAACGGCTGGAGATAAGCACAGCCAGGATAAATATCCAAGCATAACGGCGGCTCAAACTCTGTAGAAACCACGAAGACCTTCTCTCTGCAAGATATCACGGACAGTTCCAGATATGGTTGATTTCTGGACGGACGTTGTCCCAGCTCCTCTTGAAGTTGCATCCGTCGCTTTACAAGATCAAGGGGAAATGTGGCTGTAGATGATGCAATACGAGATAGACTCCCAGAAAACAAACTAACAACTGCAGTTGAATCATGGGGCCTTTCCAATTCGCCTAAATCGCTTAACCTTTTTTTAAAAAACTAGTACCAGACCCCGTTTTTATCTTCGATATCTTAGACTACGCTAGATTGGATTTAATTCAAAACCGGAAATTTTAATTTAATTTTTTTATCTGCGGTCCAATTAATCTCGCATCAACACTCTTGTCGCCGAGCTGCAAATAAAATTTACTTGGGTCGAAAATCACAAGAGTGGGTCGACATTTCAAATTCATGTTTTCTTTATCCATAATTTTTTAAACAGACACACGTCTCGACATTTTGTGAAATAAATACGCGAGATCAATGCGGCGTCGAAAGTGTGATCCTTTCAGAAGCCATGCCATGCATCGCTCACATGGGCGAGAGGTTGTGTGCTCCCGCCACATGCGACACGATGTCAGGCCACAGATAGATTTGTGCGACACAAGCGTGAAAGAATTTCAAACGAATTTTTTTAGGAACCACATTTGATTTCCAAGATTATAGTTTGGGGCAAGATGTCGATGGCTTAACCCCAAATAATACTGGATTTGATGTTCCGGAAGATTTCCGAAGTCTAAATTTTGCAAATTAAATTAGGGCAATTTAGACAGATGGAGACAGACACGATATCCAAATTGTGATAGACGAGGATAATTAGACCTTAGTGTCTATTTTATTTACTGATATCACGTGCTTAAATCCATACTCGTTGTTGAGCAGAATATAAACACCTGGGGTGTTACATTCGCCTTATATTTCGGCGGTATTTGGCTGTGCATTCCCTTAGGAATAACTTTTTGTAGCTTCGTCGTGCTCTGCATCCCCTTAGGGACGACTTTCAAGCTTCTCCCTGTTTTTTTCTCTCTCTCTGCACTCGATGATGCATGCTCAGATTTTACATTTTACATATTTTTGGGGGATTTTGCTCTCGTAGAGCTGGATAAGAAAGGAAAAATTACAAACTATGGCCCCATTAAAAACCTTTCTCCCCCTTTGGAAAGGAAAAGGGTGCCATAGGAAAAATAAAAAAAATATTACATCAAATTACACATAATATCGTCGAAGCTCATCCGCATTCCAAGATCTAGGAATGTCGTTGCCGTCTATATCCTTCAATTTGTAAGAACTGGGTCTTGACAAAGATACCACCAGAAAGGGTCCTTCCCACTTCAGCTGTAGCTTGCCTACTATGTCTGGATTGGCCACTCTCCGAAGTACCAAATGCCCTGGCTTGATGTTTTTTAGCCGAACTTTTCTGTCACGCCATTTTATTGTTTCGGCTTGATATTTATTGTTATTCTCCACAGCCTGAAGTCTGGTCCCTTCTATAGCATCTTTTGCCACAGAATAATTAGCTTCATCCTCTGCTGAAGCTACTGTTCTAATTGACCCTGCCTTGGCTTCTTCTGGGGTTATAGCTTCGTCACCAAACAATAACTTGAACGGTGTAAAACCCGTTGACCTTGATATAGTTGTATTGTAGCTCCACACCACTTTAATCAACTCATCTGGCCACTTTCCTCTGGGTTGATTGAAGATTAACTTCATTATTCCCATCATTATAATACCATTTGCTCTTTCGACCAGCCCGTTTGACTCTGGGTGCCTGACTGATGCAAAATGAATCTTTGTGCCAATCTGGTTGCAAAAATCTTTAAAAGTTTCGGCATCAAACTGTGTTCCATTGTCCACAGTTATAACCTTCGGCACGCCGAAGCGACAAACGATATTTTGCTAGAAGAATTTCTGGACTGTAACCGAAGTTATTGCAGCCAAAGGCTTTGCTTCAATCCACTTAGAAAAATATTCTACAGCCACCACAACATATTTCAAATTACCTTGCTGATAGTCGCCTAGAGGGGGGGTGAATAGGGCGAAACTGAAATTTACAAAAATAATCACAACTACAAGCGGGGGTTAGCGTTAGAAATATAAACGAGTCCGCGAGAGAGGGCGCAAAACAAATCGCAAGCGAATAAGAGTGTGACACGCGGATTTGTTTTACCGAGGTTCGGTTCTCGCAAACCTACTCCCCGTTGAGGAGGCCACAAAGGCCGGGTCTCTTTCAACCCTTCCCTCTCTCAAACGATCCCACAGATCGAGTGAGCTTTCTCTTCTTCTCAATCAACCGGGAACAAAACTTCCCCGCAAGGGCCACCACACAATTGGTGCCTCTTGCCTTGGTTACAATTGAGTGATGATCACAAGAATAAGTGAGAAAGAAAAGAATGCGATCCAAGCGCAAGAGCTCGAAAGAAACACAAGCAAATCACTCTCTCTAGTCACTATGGAGTTGTGTGGAATTTGGAGAGGACTTGATCTATTTGGTGTGTCTAGAATTGAATGCTAGAGCTCTTGTAGTAGTTGAGAAGTGGAAAACTTGGATGGCAATGAATGTGGGGTGGTTGGGGTATTTATAGCCCCAACCACCAAAAGTGACCGTTGCTGGAACCTGTCTGTTCGATGGCGCACCGGACAGTCCGGTGCACACCGGACAGTCCGGTGCCCCTGCCACGTCACCATTGCCGTTGGATTCTGACCGTTGGAGCTTCTGACATCTGGGCCCTCCTGGGTGTCCGGTGCACACCGGACATGCACTGTTTGATGTCCGGTGCACCGGTATGGGCGATCCTGACGTCTGCGCGCGCTGCGCGCGCATTAAATGCACCGCAGGGAGCCGTTGGCGCCGCAGAGAGCCGTTGCCCCGCTGGCACACCGGACAGTCCGGTGCACACCGGACAGTCCGGTGAATTTTAGCGGAGCAGCTGCCGTGCGAACCCGAGGCTGGCGAGTTCCGGAGACCGCGCTTCCTTGGAGCACCGGACATGTCCGGTGCACACCGGACAGTCCGGTGAATTATAGCGCGTCGGCTTCCGAGAATTCCCGAGGGCGAAGAGTTTGAGTTGGAGTCCTCTGGGCGCACCGGACACTGTCCGGTGCACACCGGACAGTCCGGTGCCTCCAGCCAGAGGTGCCTTCGGTTGCCTCGTTGCTCCTTTGTTGAATCCAAAACTTGGTCTTTTTATTGGCTAAGTGTGAACCTTTTGCACCTGTATAACTTATGCACTAGAGTAAACTAGTTAGTACAATATTTGTGTTGGGCAATTCAACCACCAAAATTATTTAGGAACTAGGTGTAAGTCTAATTCCCTTTCAATCTCCCCCTTTTTGGTGATTGATGCCAACACAAACCAAAGCAAATATAGAAGTGCATAATTGAACTAGTTTACATAAAGTAAGTGCAAAGGTTACTTGGAATTTGAGCCAATATAAATACTTATATGATGCGCATGGATTGTTTCTTGTTTTTGACATATTGGACCTCATTTGCACCATAAGTTTTGTTTTTGCAAACTCTTTTGTAAATTCTTTCCAAAGTCATTTTGCAAGATAGTCAAAGGTAAATGAATAAGATTTTTGCAAAGCATTTACAAGATTTGAAATTTTCTTCCTTTGTTCAAATGCTTTTCCTTTGACTAAACAAAACTCCCCCTCAAATAAAGTCTCCTCTTAGTGTTCAAGAGGGTTTTAAGACATCAATTTTGAAAATACTACTTGCTCCCCCTTTAGAACACAAATAGATACCAATTTTGAAATTTACCAATTTAAAATCATCAAATTTATAAAATTAGGTGGTGGTGCGGTCCTTTTGCTTTGGGCTCATATTTTCTCCCCCTTTGGCATGAATCGCCAAAAACGGAATCATTAGAGCCCAAGTGAAGTACTTTCTCCCCCTTTGGTCATAAAATAAATGAGTGAAGATTATACCAAAGTTGGAGAGATGATGCGGAGCGACGGCGAAGGATGAGTAGTAGAGTGGAGTGGAAGCCTTGTCTTCGCCGAAGACTCCTATTCCCTTTCAATATACCTATGACTTGGTTTGAAATACACTTGAAAACACATTAGTCATAGCATATATAAAAGAGACATGATCAAAGGTATATTCATGTGCTATGTGTGCAAGTTTAGCAAAAGAAATTCCTAGAATCAAGAATATTGAGCTCATGCCTAAGTCGGGTAAAAGATTGTTCATCAAGTGGCTTGGTAAAGATATCGGCTAATTGATCTTTAGTGTTAATGTAAGAAATCTTGATATCCCCCTTTTGTTGGTGATCCCGAAGAAAATGATACCGAATGGCTATGTGCTTAGTGCGGCTATGCTCGACGGGATTGTCGGCCATTTTGATTGCACTCTCATTGTCACATAGCAAGGGGACTTTGGTTAATTTGTAACCGTAGTCCCGCAGGGTTTGCCTCATCCAAAGCAATTGCGCGCAACAATGGCCTGCGGCAATGTACTCGGCTTCGGCGGTGGAAAGAGCGACCGAATTTTGCTTCTTTGAAGCCCATGACACCAAGGATCATCCCAAGAACTGGCAGGTCCCCGATGTGCTCTTCCTATTAATCTTACACCCCGCCCAATCGGCATCCGAATAACCAATCAAATCAAAAGTGGATCCCCGAGGGTACCAAAGCCCAAACTTAGGAGTATAAGCTAAATATCTCAAGATTCGTTTTACGGCCGTAAGGTGTGATTCCTTAGGGTCGGCTTGGAATCTTGCACACATGCATACGGAAAGCATAATGTCCGGTCGAGATGCACATAAATAAAGCAATGAACCAATCATCGACCGGTATACCTTTTGATCCACGGACTTACCTCCCGTGTCGAGGTCGAGATGCCCATTTGTTCCCATGGGTGTCTTGATGGGCTTGGCATCCTTCATCCCAAACTTGCTTAGGATATCTTGAGTATACTTCGTTTGGCTGATGAAGGTGCCCTCTTGGAGTTGCTTGACTTGGAATCCTAGAAAATACTTCAACTCCCCCATCATCGACATCTCGAATTTTTGTGTCATGATCCTACTAAATTCTTCACATGTAGATTTGTTAGTAGACCCAAATATGATATCATCAACATAAATTTGGCATACAAACAAATCATTGTCAAGAGTCTTAGTGAACAAAGTAGGATCGGCTTTGCCGACTTTGAAGCCATTTGCAATAAGGAAATCTCTAAGGCATTCATACCATGCTCTTGGGGCTTGCTTGAGCCCATAAAGCGCCTTAGAGAGCCTATAAACATGGTTAGGGTACTCACTGTCTTCAAAGCCGGGAGGTTGCTCAACGTAGACCTCCTCCTTGATCGGTCCATTGAGGAAGGCACTCTTCACGTCCATTTGATAAAGCTTGAAGCCATGGTAAGTAGCATAGGCTAATAATATGCGAATTGACTCAAGCCTAGCTACGGGTGCATAGGTTTCACCAAAATCCAAACCTTCGACTTGTGAATATCCCTTGGCCACGAGTCGAGCTTTGTTCCTAGTCACCACACCATGCTCGTCTTGCTTGTTGCGGAAGACCCACTTGGTTCCTACAACATTTTGATTAGGACGTGGAACTAAGTGCCATACCTCATTCCTAGTGAAGTTGTTGAGCTCCTCTTGCATCGCCATCACCCAATCCGAATCTTGAAGTGCTTCCTCTACCCTGTGTGGCTCAATAGAGGAAACAAACGAGTAATGTTCACAAAAATGTGCAACACGAGATCGAGTAGTTACCCCCTTATGAATGTCGCCGAGGATGGTGTCGACGGGGTGATCTCGTTGTATTGCTTGGTGGACTCTTGGGTGTGGCGGCCTTGGTTGTTCATCCTCCTTGTCTTCATTATTTGCATCTCCCCCTTGATCGTTGCCGTCATTTTGAGGTGGCTCATCTTCTTGATCTTCTTGTTCAACATCTTGAGCCTCATCCTCAACTTGAGTTGGTGGAGATACTTGCGTGGAGGAGGATGGTTGATCTTGTATATGTGGAGGCTCTTCGGATTCCTTAGGACACATATCCCCAATGGACATGTTCCTTAGCGCTATGCATGGAGCCTGTTCTTCACCTATATCATCAAGATCAACTTGCTCTACTTGAGAGCCGTTAGTCTCATCAAACACAACGTCACAAGAAACTTCAACAAGTCCTGAGGACTTATTAAAGACTCTATATGCCCTTGTGTTTGAGTCATATCCTAGTAAAAAGCCTTCTACAGTTTTAGGAGCAAATTTAGATTTTCTACCTCTTTTAACAAGTATAAAACATTTGCTACCAAAAACTCTAAAATATGAAATATTGGGCTTTTTACCGGTTAGGAGTTCATAAGATGTCTTCTTGAGGATTCGGTGAAGATATAACCGGTTGATGGCGTAGCAGGCGGTGTTGACCGCCTCGGCCCAAAACCGATCCGGTGTCTTGTACTCATCAAGCATGGTTCTTGCCATGTCCAATAGAGTTCGATTTTTCCTCTCCACTACACCATTTTGTTGTGGAGTGTAGGGAGAAGAGAACTCATGCTTGATTCCCTCCTCCTCAAGGAAGCCTTCAATTTGAGAGTTCTTGAACTCCGTCCCGTTGTCGCTTCTAATTTTCTTGATCCTTAAGCCGAACTCATTTTGAGCCCGTCTCAAGAATCCTTTTAAAGTTTCTTGGGTATGAGATTTGTCCTGCAAAAAGAACACCCAAGTGAAGCGAGAATAATCATCCACAATTACAAGACAATACTTACTACCGCCGATGCTTATGTAAGCGATCGGGCCGAACAAATCCATGTGAAGGAGCTCCAGTGGCCTGTCGGTAGTCATGATGTTTTTGTGTGGATGATGGATGCCAACTTGCTTCCCGGCTTGGCATGCGCTACAAATCCTGTCTTTCTCAAAATGAACATCGGTTAGTCCCAAAATGTGTTCTCCCTTTAGAAGCTTGTGAAGATTCTTCATTCCAACATGGGCTAGTCGGCGGTGCCAGAGCCAACCCAAGTTAGTCTTAGCAATTAAGCAAGTGTCGAGTTCAGCTCTATTAAAATCTACTAAGTATAGCTGACCCTCTAACACTCCCTTAAAAGCTATTGAATCATCACTTCTTCTAAAGACAGTAACACCTATATCAGTAAAAAGACAGTTGTAGCCCATTTGACATAATTGGGATACGGAAAGCAAATTGTAATCTAAAGAATCTACAAGAAAAACATTGGAAATAGAATGGTCAGGAGATATAGCAATTTTACCCAAACCTTTGACCAAACCTTGATTTCCATCCCCGAATGTGATAGCTCGTTGGGGATCTTGGTTTTTCTCATATGAGGAGAACATCTTTTTCTCCCCTGTCATGTGGTTTGTGCACCCGCTATCGAGTATCCAACTTGAGCCCCCGGATGCATAAACCTACAAAACAATTTTAGTTCTTGATTTTAGGTACCCAAACGGTTTTGGGTCCTTTAGCATTAGATACAAGAACTTTGGGTACCCAAACACAAGTCTTGGAGCCCTTGTGTTTGCCCCCAACAATTTTGGCAACTACCTTGCCGGATTTGTTAGTCAAAACATAAGATGCATCAAAAGTTTTAAATGAAATAGCATGATCATTTGATGCATTTGGAATTTTCTTTCTAGGCAACTTGGCATGGGTTGGTTGCCTAGATCTAGATGTCTCACCCTTATACATAAAAGCATGATTAGGGCCAGAGTGAGACTTCCTAGAATGAGTTTTCCTAATCTTGCTCTCAGGATAGCCGGCAGGGTACAAAATGTAACCCTCGTTATCCTGAGGCATGGGAGCCTTGCCCTTGACAAAGTTAGATAGGTTCTTTGGAGGGGCATTAATTTTGACATTGTCTCCCTTTTGGAAGCCAATGCCATCCTTAATGCCAGGGCGTCTCCCATTATAGAGCATGCTTCTAGCCAATTTAATTTTTTCATTTTCTAAGTCATGCTCTTTAATTTTAGCATTAAGTTGTGCTATGTGATCATTTTGTTTTTTAATTAAGGCTAGGTGATCATGGATAGCATCAACATTAATATCTCTACATCTGGTACAAATGGAAACATGCTCAACATTAGATGTAGAGGGTTTGCAAGATTTAAGTTCAACAACCTTAGCATGCAACATATCATTTTTAGTTCTAAGGTCGGAAATAGTAGCATTGCAAACATCAAAATCCTTAGCCTTAGCAATTAGTTTCTCATTCTCATTTCTAAGGCTAGTGATAGAAACATTCAACTCATCAATCCTAGTAAGCAAATCAACATTATCATTTCTAGGATCAATGCAAACATGAGAATCAACCTTAGCAATTAATTTAACATTTTCATTTCTAAGGTTGGCAATAGTGTCATGGCATGTGCTTAGCTCACTAGATAATTTGTTACATTTTTCTACTTCTAGAGCATAAGCATTTTTAACTTTAACATGTTTCTTGTTTTCCTTGATTAGGAAGTCCTCTTGGGAGTCCAAGAGATCATCCTTTTCATGGATGGCACTAATTAACTCATTTAATTTTTCCTTTTGTTCCATGTTAAGGTTGGCAAAAAGAATACGCAAATTATCCTCCTCATTTTTATCATCATCCTCATCACTAGATGTTTCATATTTAGTGGAGGACCTTGATTTTACCTTCTTTTTGCCGTCCTTGGCCATGAGACACTTGTGGCCGACGTTGGGGAAGAGGAGGCCCTTGGTGACGGCGATGTTGGCGGCGTCCTCGTCGTCGGAGGAGTCGCTTGAGCTTTCGTCGGAGTCCCACTCCCGACAAACATGGGCATCGCCGCCCTTCTTCTTGTAGTACTTCTTCTTTTCTTTCCTCTTTCCCTTCTTGTCGTCGCCCCTGTCACTATCACTTGATAATGGACATTTAGCAATAAAGTGACCGGGCTTACCACACTTGTAGCAAACCTTCTTGGAACGGGATTTGTAGTCCTTCCCCTTCCGTTGCTTGAGGATTTGCCGAAAGCTTTTGATGATTAGGGCCATCTCCTCATTGTCGAGCTTGGAGGCGTCAATCGGTTGTCTACTTGGTGTAGACTCCTCCTCCTTCTCCTCCGTTGCCTTGAAGGCCACCGGTTGCGCCTCGGATGTGGAAGGCTCGTCAAGCTCGTTGATCTTCTTGGAGCCCTTAATCATGCATTCAAAGCTTACAAAATTCCCGATAACTTCCTCGGGGGTCATTAGTGGATATCTAGGATTACCACGAATTAATTGTACTTGAGTGGGGTTAAGGAAAATAAGTGCCCTTAAAATGACCTTAACCACTTCGTGGTCATCCCATTTTGCGCTCCCGAGGTTGCGCACTTGGTTCACCAAGGTCTTGAGCCGGTTGTACATGTCTTGTGGCTCCTCCCCTTGGCGAAGACGGAAGCGACCGAGCTCCCCCTCGATCGTTTCCCGCTTGGTGATCTTGGTGAGTTCATCACCCTCGTGCGCCGTCTTGAGTAGGTCCCAAATCTCCTTGGCGTTCTTCAACCCTTGTACTTTGTTGTATTCCTCCTTGCTTAGAGAGGCAAGGAGGATGGTTGCGGCTTGGGAGTTGAAGTGCTCGATTTGGGCCACTTCATCCGTGTCATAGTCCTCATCCCCTACGGATGGTACCTGTACACCATACTCAACAACATCCCATATACTTTTGTGGAGAGAGGTTAGATGAAATCGCATTAAATTACTCCACATAGCATAATCTTCACCATTAAAAGTTGGTGGTTTGCCTAATGGGACGGAAAGTAAAGGTGTATGTTTAGGAATGCGAGGGTAGCGTAGGGGAATCTTACTATACTTCTTACGCTCTTGGCGTTTAGAAGTGACGGACGCCGCGTCGGAGCTGGAGGTGGATGTCGATGAAGTGTCGGTCTCGTAGTAGACCACCTTCCTCATCCTTTTGTGCTTGTCCCCACTCCGATGCGGCTTGTGAGAAGAAGATTTTTCCTTCTTCTCCTTGTGGTGAGAAGAGGAAGATCTTTTCTCCTTTCGCTTGGAGGAGTTCTTCTTCTTCTCCCTTCTCTTGGTGCGGGACTCTTCCGATGAAGTGCTCCCTTGGCTTGTAGTGGGCTTGTTATCGCCGGTCTCCATCTCCCTCTTGGTGTGATCTCCCGACATCACTTCGAGCGGTTAGGCTCTAATGAAGCACCGGGCTTTGATACCAATTGATAGTCGCCTAGAGGGGGGTGAATAGGGCGAAACTGAAATTTACAAAAATAATCACAACTACAAGCGGGGGTTAGCGTTAGAAATATAAACGAGTCCGCGAGAGAGGGCGCAAAACAAATCGCAAGCGAATAAGAGTGTGACACGCGGATTTGTTTTACCGAGGTTCGGTTCTTGCAAACCTACTCCCCGTTGAGGAGGCCACAAAGGCCGGGTCTCTTTCAACCCTTCCCTCTCTCAAACGATCCCACGGATCGAGTGAGCTTTCTCTTCTTCTCAATCAACCGGGAACAAAACTTCCCCGCAAGGGCCACCACACAATTGGTGCCTCTTGCCTTGGTTACAATTGAGTGATGATCACAAGAATAAGTGAGAAAGAAAAGAATGCGATCCAAGCGCAAGAGCTCGAAAGAAACACAAGCAAATCACTCTCTCTAGTCACTATGGAGTTGTGTGGAATTTGGAGAGGACTTGATCTATTTGGTGTGTCTAGAATTGAATGCTAGAGCTCTTGT
This sequence comes from Zea luxurians, assembly GCA_029449295.1. Lineage (NCBI taxonomy): Eukaryota > Viridiplantae > Streptophyta > Magnoliopsida > Poales > Poaceae > Zea > Zea luxurians. The sequence goes on along the minus strand of JAOPSE010000014.1, from coordinate 14,404,151 downwards.
AGTAGTTGAGAAGTGGAAAACTTGGATGGCAATGAATGTGGGGTGGTTGGGGTATTTATAGCCCCAACCACCAAAAGTGACCGTTGCTGGAACATGTCTGTTCGATGGCGCACCGGACAGTCCGGTGCACACCGGACAGTCCGGTGCCCCTGCCACGTCACCATTGCCGTTGGATTCTGACCGTTGGAGCTTCTGACATCTGGGCCCTCCTGGGTGTCCGGTGCACACCGGACATGCACTGTTTGATGTCCGGTGCACCGGTATGGGCGATCCTGACGTCTGCGCGCGCTGCGCGCGCATTAAATGCACCGTAGGGAGCCGTTGGCGCCGCAGAGAGCCGTTGCCCCGCTGGCACACCGGACAGTCCGGTGCACACCGGACAGTCCGGTGAATTTTAGCGGAGCAGCTGCCGTGCGAACCCGAGGCTGGCGAGTTCCGGAGACCGCGCTTCCTTGGAGCACCGGACATGTCCGGTGCACACCGGACAGTCCGGTGAATTATAGCGCGTCGGCTTCCGAGAATTCCCGAGGGCGAAGAGTTTGAGTTGGAGTCCTCTAGGCGCACCGGACACTGTCCGGTGCACACCGGACAGTCCGGTGCCTCCAGCCAGAGGTGCCTTCGGTTGCCTCGTTGCTCCTTTGTTGAATCCAAAACTTGGTCTTTTTATTGGCTAAGTGTGAACCTTTTGCACCTGTATAACTTATGCACTAGAGTAAACTAGTTAGTACAATATTTGTGTTGGGCAATTCAACCACCAAAATTATTTAGGAACTAGGTGTAAGCCTAATTCCCTTTCACTTGCGCTGGTGGAAGTGGGCCTAATAAGTCCAAGCCCCATCTTTGCAATGGCCAGGTTGGTTGTATTAACTGAGTTAATGACAAAGGTTGTTTTTGGTCTCTTGCACATTTTTGACAATTTTCTCACTTTTGGACCAGATCTGCTGCATCCGAAGCTGCCTTCGGCGAATAAAATCCCTGTCTGAAGACCTTTCCCAGCAAAGGCCTAGACCCAATATGGAATCCACACAATCCTGCATGTATCTCCTTCATTAGTTCTATACCTTCGGTTCTGGATAAACACTTGAGAAGGGGGAGCAAACTCCATGCTTGTATAATTCCCCTTCTATTATGACATATGGTCTTGTTCTTGCTTCCATTCTTTTATTATAAACTTCATCGTTCGAGAGGCAGTTACCCTGGAGGAAAGATATGATTTATGTCCTCCAATCTTCACTATGTACTGGAGAGATGGTGAGCACTGCTCTCTCCTTGAGTTCAACCGAAGGTGCCTTTATTGTTTCAAAAAATACTACCGAAGGTAGAGGGAGACCCTGAGCCGCTGATTTGGCTAACAGATCTGCATGCTCATTTTCACCTCTTGGAATGTTCTTGACAGAGAAACCTTCGAAGCAAGCCTCCAACCTTCGGACTGTATCCAGATATTTTTCAAGTTTCGGATCTCTTGCCTTGCTACTTTTATCTATATGGCCAGAAATGACTTGAGAATCAGTTTTCAGAATAGCCCTTCTTATTCCCATTGCCCTTAACTTCCGAAGCCCCAACAGGAGTGCTTCGTATTCGGCAATATTATTTGTACAACTGAAGTCTAGCTAGCCTGCATAGCATGTTCTGACTTTCGAAGGTGCTACTAGAACAGCAGCTGCTCCTGCGCCAAAGGCTCTCCAAGAACCATCGCAGAACACTGTCCAAGCTTCAGCATCTTTATTTATCTCTTCTTCCTAAGCCCCTGGCGTCCAATCAGCGATGAAGTCTGCTAACGCCTAGGACTGAATTGAGGATCTATGCACATAATCAATGGTGAATTCATTAAGTTATGTAGCCCATTTCCCAATCCTTCCAGTAGCTTCTCTGTTCCTGATAATATCCTTCAGAGGCTGTGACGAAGGAACAATTATGTGATATGCTTGAAAATAATGCCGAAGCTTTCTAGAGGCCATTAACACAGCTTATAGCACCTTTTCCAACTCTGTGTAATTTTTCTTTGACAGACTCAGAACTTTGGAGATGAAGTACACTGGAGCTTGCTTTTAACTTGGCCATCTAGCTTGTACTGTACAAATGCTGCACTTACTGCAGAATCTGAAGCTGCAACATATAAGAGCAATGGAGCCCCTAGCGAAGGTGGAGTTAACATTGTTAAATCAATCAAATATTGTTTCAACTCTTCAAAAGCCTTTTGTTGTGTCGGGCCCCATTGAAAGACTTTGGCTGACTTCAGTATTTCAAAAAATGGCAGATTTCTTTCCGCTGATCTAGATATGAATCTATTTAGTGATGCTAATCTTCCTGCCAGCCGTTGAGCCCCTTTCTTCGTGCTTGGTGGTTCCATCCGAAGGATAGCTTCGATCTTGCTTGGGTTAGCTTCAATTCCTTTCGTTGATACCAGACAGCCAAGGAACTTGCCTTTCTTTACTCCAAAAACACATTTTTCTGGATTTAATTTCAGGCCAGCTTGCCTGAAATTGGAAAATGTTTCTTGTAAATCAGCAATATGATTTTCTTGCTTCGTGCTTTTCACTATGATATCATCAACATAGGTCAGCACATTTCTGCCTATCTGAGAATGAAGGACCTTGGCTGTCATTCTGCTGAAGCTTCCTCCAGCATTTTTAAGCCCCTCAGGCATCCGAAGATAGCAATATGTACCACTGGGGGTTATGAAGCTAGTTTTTGGCTCATCTTCTTTTTTCATCCAGATTTGGTGGTAACCTGAGTAACAGTTTAGTAGACTCATAAGCTCTAAAGAGGCTGCCGCATCTACTAGAGAATCTATCCTTGGCAATGGGAATTCATCCTTCGGACAAGCCTTGTTAAGATCTGTAAAATCAATACACATTCTCCATTTGCCATTGGCCTTCTTCACCATAATAGTATTGGCTAACCATTCTGGGTATTTTACTTCTCTGATGACACCAGCACTGAGAAGTCTTTTCACTTCATTTCGAGCACCTTTGGCTTTATCATCAGACATTTTCCGAAGCCTTTGCTTTCTTGGCCTAAAGGATGGGTCCACATTGAGTGAATGTTCAATGACATCTCTGTTAACAACACAGAGATCATTGGCTGACCAAGCAAAGACATCTTTATTGTTGAACAAAAATCTTATCAAAGTTTTCTCTTGTTCTTCAGATACCTGAGACCCCAGCAGTACCTTTTGCTCTGCTATGTATTCACATAGAAGCATAGGCTTCGACTGATCAGCCGAAGCAGCCTTCTCTCTTTTGTATTTGTACTGTTCACATGCTTCGGTTCCATCTATATTGTGAATTGCTTTTGAGTCTGTCCAATTTCCTTCGGCCTTTCTGGCAGCTTCTTGACTTCCATGAATAGCAATGGGCCCTTGTTCCGAAGGTATCTTCATGCATAGATATGCTGGATGAAGTATTGCTTCAAAGGCATTAAGTGTTCCATGACCAATGATTGCATTATAGGGGTACTCCATATCAACAATATTAAAGACAACTTGTTCGGTCCTTATGTTATGAACAAAGCCGAAGGTAACTGGCATTGTGATTTTGCCGAGTGCTACAATCTGCCTTCCTCTGAAGCCACAAAGAGGGTGTGTAGCATCATGAATCTTGTCTTCTGGCTCTTGCATCTGTCTAAAGGCCTTAACAAATATGAAATCCACTGCACTGCCTATATCAACCAGAACATTGTGGACCAGAAATCCCTTGATGACACAAGATATGACCATAGTATCATTATGAGGGTAATCTTTAAGCTGAAGATCCTCCTGGGAGAAGGTGATTGGGGTGTGAGACCATTTTGACTTGATGAAGGGTCCATGCACCCCAACATGCTGCACCCTTCTCTACGCTTCCTTCTTCTGCTTCTTGTTAGCCGGTTCCGAACTTGAACCGCCTATTATCGGAAGCACCAGCAGCTTCGTAGCTGAAGATACTTCAGCTTGGTTGTTGAACGAAGCCATCAGCTCAAGCAGTGGAAGTGAGTTCACCGGAGGTGGGCGCCAATGTTGGGGACTTGTTCTTAAAGGCTATAAATTAAGAACAAGGCAACACAAAGGATATATTAACAATTAATACCCTTTGTCCTTCGAAGCATTATCTCCCTAAGGATATAACGATCTTCGGACGAAGGTCATGAAGGAAGTACCTTCATCATCACAATAAATATTAATGAAAGATGAAAAATATGAAACATGAGAAATAACATGAATATTCATATGATATTATGTATACATCCTTATTATATAATTATGAGTGAGTAAGAACAATACTGAATTACATTTGTACCTTCAGCTTGACAGCAAACGTGAGGCACGAGCAAGTACCTGACAGCGTGAACAGTACAAGGGTACTGTTCATCTATTTATAGGCACAGGACCCAGTCCGAACAAAATTACATTTATGCCCTTGATAACTAATCATGACCATGACACAAGTTATCATGGACTAAACGGTCTTTTACTCTTTAAGTCAGTGTTGCCCTTCGTCTCAAGACGCGTCGTCATGCCGAAGCACCTTGGGTTGTAGCTTCGGCACCGCTTCTGTTCTGATCTTCCGAAGGTGTTTCTTCTCACAGGACCTTCGGAGACGAAGCAGACCCCAACACAGTGGATCCTTAAAAATCCAGTTTTATTATCCGGTTAAGTCATTACCTGCATCTAGAGTTCTTTCTACCCTAGTCAAGCACTTGGCCTACACTAGCCGTCTTTTATCACCCTTTAAGTTCACTGGAATGCTACGTGTAAGTCAGTGACCAAGTCTTCATGTCCGAGAAGTAACGGCGATCCGAATCGATTAATACCTAGCTAGGGATCTCCAACGACACTACATGTGTAGCACTTAACCCTTGCATATGTCAACTCGCCACCAGGTTTCTCAAGACTAGACCGGGTTCACGCCAACCTAGAGCACAGATACACCACCGTCCAGCCTCTTGCCATGGAGGGTACACGCTACTCTCGCCATCTCTCCACTCCCATTGCGTGTTGGCCTTTCTAGTATTAGTCTGCCTAGGGCAAAGCTTACCCATGACAAGGCATGTGGCCAGTTAAAAGGTCCTCGATCATCAAGCCTACATCGGTACGGTCCTTAATCGACTCAGATGGAGACACTACAACGAGACTTCCTTCTCGTGCAAGTCACCCACCCGGTCTCTTCTTTATCATTTACAATCCCAAAGTTTGGTACCTGGCAGAGGTACATCTTTTTTGATGTTGAATCCATCATGGCCATGATGGATTCACCATCAACTTTTGTTTTTGAAAACATCCCTTTCCATCTGAAGCATCATCTTTTGTTAAAACAAAACATTTTTTTGTTTCCTAAAGCAAGGCTAAGCATCAGAAAACCTTTTAATTGAAACAGGTATCAAGGAATGGTAATCAATTTCAAGGTAGGAAATGCAGCAATTGTGTAGCACTCAACTCCTATCACCTAATGCATCATTTCAAGTGATAAAGAATTTAAAACAACAAGGAAGGGGTAAATGCACCGGGGCTTGCCTTGTGTCGTAGGAGACTCGGGATCTGTTCCACAAATGTCAAAGTAGAAATTGTCCCCGACAGGTGGAATTTCAGTCGGTGGTGCAACTTCCTCTTCAACTCTACTTCTTCGTTTTCTAAACATAACAATATACATACATAAATGCCCATGTATCGGGGTGCCAACTTTCCTTTTACCCCGAATCGATTAACACTCATCATTGGTGATACTTTCAGGTATACATGATCCTTGACTTGAAAGAACAAGGGTCGCAGTCGTTTGTCCGCATAACTTTTCTGTCGAGCTTGAGCTTCTTTCAAGTTGTGTATTATCCGTTGGACTTTTTCTTCCATCTCTTTAACCATGTCGGGCCTGAAAAACCACCTTTCTCCGGGTTCTGACCAATTTAAGGGTGTCTGACACCGTCGCCCGTACAGTGCTTCAAATGGTGCCATCTTAATGCTTTCTTGATAGCTATTGTTATATGAATATTCTGCCAATGGTAGACAATCATCCCATTTCTATGGGAATTCCAAGACACATGCCCATAACATATCCTCAAGTATTTGATTTACTCTCTCAGTTTGTCCACTTGTTTGAGGATGATAAGCTGAACTGTGGAGTATTTTAGTACCCAAGGATTTGTGCAGTTCTTCCCAAAACATGGATAGAAATTGTGGTCCTCGGTCTGACACTATTATTTTCGGAATTCCGTGTAAACTGAGAATACAAGCCTTATATATCTGAGCATAAGTAATGACCGGATAATACGTTCTGACCAGTAATGAGCTATCTTTGTAAGCCGATCAATTACGACTTAGATGGAGTCAAAGCCTTTGGCTGTCTTGGGCAATCCCACAATAAAGTCCATACTAATATCCTCTCATTTCCAAGTTGGGATGGGCAAGGATTGTAATGGTCCAGCGTCTTCATATGCACTGCCTTGACACATCTACAGGTGTCACATCTTGCCACATAGCGTGCAATTTCAATCTTCATTTTTGTCCACCAATAGTGTTGCTTTAAGTCTTGATACATCTTAGTACTTCCAAGGTGAATGGAATATCGACTAAGATGAGCTTCGTCTAGAGTTTGTTGGCGAACCTCAGCATCTTTAGGCACAACCATGCGATCATTAAACCATATTATTCCTTGATCATCTTTCCTAAAGCAATTTGCCTTGTCGGTCTCTATTTTCTCATGAATATGCTTCATACCCTTATCGGTTCTTTAGGCGTCAATGATTCTTTGCAGAAGAATTGACTCAAGCTTTAATTGTGTCATAGTTCCATGTTGTACCATACCCAGGTTCAACTTTTCCATTTCTTGACATAGGGTGGTCTCAGGGGTCCTTACTATAAGACAATGATAGGAAGCTTTGCGACTCAATGCATCTGCCACCACATTGGCTTTTCCTAGGTGATAATGGATTTCCATGTTATAATCTTTAATTAGCTCAAGCCATCTTCTCTGCCTCATGTTCAGTTCTGACTAGGTAAAGATATATTTTAGACTTTTGTGATCCGTATACACATGACATACATTCCCCAGTAGATAATGACGCCATATCTTGAGGGCATGAACGACTGCAGCTAATTCCAAATCATGAGTTGGATAGTGTTCCTCATGCCGGCGCAGTTGTCTTGAAGCATAAGCTATGACTCGGCCCTCTTGCATTAGGACACATCTGAGTCCACTGCCTGATGCGTCACAATACACATCAAAAGACTTTTCGATATCTGGTTGAGCCGACACTGGAGCAGTGGTTAACAACACCTTCAGTTGCTCGAAGGCTTCATTGCATTTGGAGGACCAATCAAACTTTGTATCATTCTTCAATAAACCCGTAATAGGTTTAACAATCTTGGAGAAATCTAGAATGAACCTGCGGTAATATCTAGCCAGTCCAAGGAAACTTCAAACTTGATGTACTGTAGTAGGTGGTTTCCATTCTAGAATATCTTTGACTTTGCTGGGATCAACCGCAATCCCTTTTGCAGATAATACATGTCCAAGAAACTGGATTTCCTCCAACCAGAACGCGCATTTACTGAACTTAGCACACAGCTGGTGCTCCCTTAAGCACGTTAGCACGATCCGTAAGTGCTTAGCATGCTCCTCTTCATTTTTGGAATAGATCAGAATATCATCAATGAAGACCACCACAAATTTATCTAACTCGGGCAAAAACACCAAGTTCATTAAGTATGTGAAGTGGGCTGGAGCATTTGTTAATCTGAAAGACAAGACTAAATATTCAAATAACCTATACCGCGTAGTGAATGCGGTCTTCGGTTTATCCTCAAGTCGAATACGGATCTAATGATAGCCTGACCTGAGATCAATCTTGGAAAATACCCGAGCTCCAGTAAGTTGATCGAATAAGATATCGATCCAAGGAAGAGGGTACTTGTTCTTGATGGTAACCTCGTTAAGGGGTCTGTAGTCCACGCACATTCGAAGTGTCTGATCCTTCTTCTTAACGAAAATTGTGGGACATCCCCAAGGTGATGAACTTGGTCTGATGAACCCTTTCTCCAGCAAATCTTGTAGTTGAGTCTTGAGTTCTGCCAATTCATTAGGTGGCATTCGGTACGACCTTCTAGAAATAGGAGTCGTACCGGGCTTTAGTTCAATCACAAATTCCACATCCCTTTCTGGAGGCAACCCAGGCAAGTCTTCAGGAAAGACATCCGGGAATTCACATACCATCGGAATATCTTGGATTTCTTGTATGACAGCTTCATAAACTCGTCCAGATGTTTTGGCTGGGGCAGCTATAGGGATGGACAATTGAATCTCTTCATGGCCATGACTCAATAATGGTTCTAAGTCTGTACTATTGATGATGGACTTATGTTGGGCTAACCAGTTCATGCCTAGGATTAAATCTAAGTCTTGCCCCTTATGCAATCATGTTTGTAGGAAATTCCCGTCCGGCCAATGTTACTGGTATACGGAAGGCTACTTCCTTAGTAAATATCCAACCCCCAGGTGAGTGGATAACAAATCCCTTCCTTGATTCAGTGCAACGTATGCAATGTTTTTCCACAAAATTTTTGCTTATGAAGGTATGTGATGCACCGAAATCGAAGAGGATAACTGCTGGGTGATTGGCAACAAGGAATGTACCCATCATTACTGGTTCGCCCTCTGGTGTTATAGCCACCTGGGTATAATAAACCCATCCAGTTTTCTTGAAATTCTTGCCCTTTGAAGAGTCAGCCATGTTTCCCTTTCCTTGACTTTAGTTCCCAGAAGTCTGCTAAAAGTTGGATTTATTTTGCTTCAGGTATGGGAAGTCCTTGATAAAATGTTCGGACTTCCCACAGTTGAAGCAACAACTGGAGGAACTAGGAAGGGCAGGGAAACAAGTACCAGGGGCACTCGACTGATTGGTAGGAGCGGGGGCAGTAGTGGGACGAATAAAGACAGGCTGCTTGAACGAATATGGTGGGCAAGGCGAAGAACGATTTTGATTAAAAGGTTGGATCACCAACCTAGTTCTCTTCTCAGGTCCTTGATTTGACCTTTCACCTCCAAACCCCTTTGATTTCCCATGTCCTGCATTTTTGGCTTCCACTGCCAGTGCTGTACTAACAGCCTTACTGTAGGTGAGGTCCAAGCATGTTGCCATTTTCTGCTGAAGCCTGTCATTGAGCCCCCTCATAAAACAATTCTTTTTCTTTAAGTCAGTATCCACCTAGTCAATGGCATACTGAGAGAGGTGGTTGAATTTGTTGAGATACTGCATCACCGTACCTCCTCCTTGCCTCAACTGGATAAACTCTTATAGCTTCATCTGGAGTACTCCCTCTGGAACATAATGCTCTCGGATTGCCAACTTGAACTCATCCCAGGTAATCTGATGTCCAACAGGCTGGATTGCTGAGAAATTTGCCCACCAGGTACTGGCAGGCCCTCTTAGCTGTTGTGCGGTGAACAGGGGCTTTTGCGTCTCTATGCATCGAATTAACCCAAACTTCTGTTCCATCGCTCTTACCCATTCATCAGCTTCTAAAGGTTCCTCTGCTTTAATGAAAAGCGGTGGTCAAGTCTCAGAGAATTCCAAATAAGTAGTATCACACGTTCCTTATGGGGGAACTCTGCCTCCATGCTATTGGAATTGGTTGCCCACCATTTCGCGTGAGAAGCGCGTATTATCAGCGGTGGCATTGACCAGGGCAGTGATAGCCTCGGCCAAATTCGGTAGTACTGGTGGCGGATTAGGAGTATCCTCCCCACCGCGGGATGTCCCCACACCATCATGTGCGCGAGTCCGTGATGGCATCTGAGGCAAAGAAACATTTGAAAAAAATATAACATGCCAACATACACCATCATATTACATTGCTGAAATGTAATAATTATACGGACTCCTTTATACAACTTGACTTAACTACTTATTTTTCATAAATATGACACTTAGACTATACTATTCTAGTCTTCTTCATCTTTTGTTGCTCCATTTCCTGCTACAGGAGACTGTTCGTCAGCAAGGTTCATGGAAGGAGGGGGCCTAAAAAGGTCTAGCTCCCCATCAGGTCCTTCATTAGCTATTCCCGATGGTCCGGTTCCCATTGCAGCGACGTCTGGTGGCACGTCCGGGTGCAGCCGTTCATACATTACATGCACTTCTTCATGTAAATTGTTACAGTACGCTTGCAGGTTCTTGAGGGATGCACTCAGCTCTGCCACTCGAGCAAGAGCTTTCGCTTCACAGTCCCAAGCAAAAGAGCGCGAGTTAATGGCCCAATAAATGGTCGTATCGCATTCAGAAATTTCATACTGCAGGCGACTCACTTCGGATGACAGCTCCGTAATACGGTGACTATCCCGCTCACGTGCCCAATTCCTATGGCGTAGTTCTGACCGGAGCTGCTCCACCCTGGCTTCAAGGTCTCCGATTGGGTCATTACTGCCACTACTACTTCATTCGTGCCTAGAGGCTAGCTGATGTCGTGGCACACCAAGAGGTCCAGTCGATTTGTGCTGGGTAGTCTTAGTGCGCGCCATATCTCCAGAAGAGGGGAAGATTTATTAGTATAGTTTTAAACATGATGCATGCATAATCTAATAATTATAGAATCAACCTTCGTTGATCCCCACTTCCTATATATTGTGCACTCTATTACCCGACTTTACTAGATAAGGGGCTACCAGATAGTGATAAGGTAAGAATGAAAGAAAATTTCAAGATAAGTGTTTGAAAATTCTTTTGAAGTACTATGTAATATCTGAGAAGATGGGCTTCGCTCCGATACCAGCTGTCACAGAACCTCCCAAGGTATTAGGCCCACCTACAGTTATCCTTGTCCTAAGGACCTCAGACAATCCTGTAGATGCGCATAATAACTCGACAAGTTCGATCCTCTATATCTTCCTTACATCGCCCAAGAGCGTTTTACCCGTCACGTAGATATTACATCGCATCAGAGGTAGGAATAAGTAGAAGAAGATTACAATACTTAATTTACATTCATAAAATATATAGAGAGAGTATTATTACAATACTAGATGTTCAGAGTGCATAAGGTATTATTACAAACCAGGGAGGCAAAACACCCTCCTGCACAAAAGTTTAGTGATTTCAAACTGGGAGGCACACATCCTCCTACCTACGCGATCACTGATTCGGATCCTCTTTTGGTACCACCTTTGAACAGAAATAGCAAAACTCTGATGTTTCCTCACCTACACCAACATGGGTTCGAAAACCTTGAGTACGGAGTGTACTTTCGCAAGTCTTACCCGACAAAGGAAAAGACTCTCAAGGATATGCTGCCTTGAGGAAGTCAAGGTAAGGCTATTCTAGAATCAAAGACTCTGTTTGCAGAAATGCTTACTAACAGTGGATCCTTAAAAATCCAGCTTTATTATCCGGTTAAGTCATTACCTGCATCTAGAGTTCTTTCTACCCTAGTCAAGCACTTGGCCTACACTAGCTGTCTTTTATCACCCTTTAAGTTCAATGGAATGCTACGTGTAAGTCAATGACCAAGTCTTCATGTCCGAGAAGTAACGGTGGTCTGAATCGATTAATACCCAGCTGGGGATCTCCAACCACATGACATATGTAGCACTTAACCCTTGCATATGTCAACTCGCCACCAGGTTTCTCAAGAGCAGACCGGGTTCACGCCAACCGAGAGCACAGATACACCACCGTCCAGCCTCTTACCATGGATGGTACACGCTACTCTCGCCATCTCTCCACTCCCATTGCGTGTTGGCCTTTCTAGTATTGGTCTACCTGGGGCAAAGCTTACCCATGACGAGGCATGTGGCCAGTTAAAAGGTCCTCGATCATCAAGCCTACATCGGTACGGTCCTTAATCGATTCAGACGGAGACACTACACCGAGACTTCCTTCTCGTGCAAGTCACCCGCGCGGTCTCGTCTTTATCATTTACAATCCCAAAGTTTGGTACCTGGCAGAGGTACATCTTTTCCGATGTTGAACCCATCACAGCCATGATGGATTCACCATCAAGTTTGGTTTTTGAAAACATCCCATTCCATCTAAAGCATCATCTTTTGTTAAAAAACATTTTTTTGTTTTCTAAAGCAAGACTAAGCATTAGAAAACCTTTTAATTGAAACAGGTATCAAGGAATGTAATCAATTTCAAGGTAGGAAATGCAGCAATTGTGTAGCACTCAACTCCTATCACCTAATGCATCATTTCAAGTGATAAAAAAAATTAAAACAACAAGGAAGGGGTAAATGCACCGGGGCTTGCCTTGTGTCGTAGGGGACTTAGGATCTGTTCCACAAATGTCAAAGTAGAAACTGTCCCCGACAGGTGGAATTTCAGTCGGTGGTGCAACTTCCTCTTCAACTAATACTTCTTCGTTTTCAAAACATAACAATATACATACATAAATGCCCATGTGATGTTATGAATATGCAGTTATGATAGAACACATTAAGTTATATCTTGAATATAACTTTCCTTCACGGTACTCCTAAGTCACTAGGGTTTCGTGGGTTAATACCCTATCAGGGCTAAGCAAGTTCTATTCTAGGAAGCTTGGGCTTTGGGTTTGGGATCAAACAATGTCTAAAACATACCAAACTTTACCCAAGGGCTTTGATTATTATATTAAGCTTACCCAAAAAGTTTTATGATTTTTGGAGCTACCAATTAAATTCTAAAATTCTAAAAAACTAGATTTAGGCATCATTAAATGCTAAACAATTCATGGTTGGGACTAAAAATCTTGGAACTATTTTTATTAAATACTAGGGAAATTTAAGAGTTTATTAAAATTGGTCCCATATTTGTATCATTTTTCTAGAATTTTCTATAAATTTCCTAAGCTTGGCAGGAAAAGAAAAAGGAAAGGAATGAATAGTAACGGGCTCAAACCAGCCCGAACCGGCCCACGAACGGGGGAAACGCGCCTTTGCACAGAGGACCCTAGTTGTTCAAATAACTAGTAAAGAATCCTTAGCCACTATTCACTGTCTCACTGACATTCTCACTTAAGCCCCTGCACTTCTATTTCTTCGCAGACCCAGGTCCCCAATGGCGAACGGCGGTGAGCATGCCCTCCGGCGAGCCTGTACCATCCGGGATACACAACTACTGATGCCCTAACTTGGTCAACACCTATTTCTACCCCTGACGACTCTAATCCGACCATCAATTGCACAATTCCGGCTCAGAGTCTTTCTGCCCATGATGACGGCGAAACCCTAGGGGAAATCAAGGTGTTCTTGGTGATTTAGGGTGGTCTAGCTCAATCAAATGGGTCTACAAGCAACAGGAGACTTAAGGGAGGCTAGAACATCAAGCGGAGAAGCTTGAACTAACCTGTAGGGGGCTGGCCACGGCGAGATGTCTCACGATGGCGTTTCGGTCGATTTGGGGGAAATTTGAAATTCGCGAGCTATGGTGACTAATCGGAGGCGAGGGCTAGTGCACTAGGCGCGTAACAACCTAGCGGAATAGAGGCTTTGAGCGGCGGCTCCAAATTTGGAAGGGAAGCGCTAGCAGCCGAGGAGAGGGAATGAGTCACCGTGGCGTTCTACCGTGGCATTCACTGGACAAAGGCGTATGACTATCACTGGTTAACCTCCACGGCTCAAAGCGATGTGGTGAACCGCCTAAGGCATGGCGCAACCGAGGGAACGGCGGCAGCCACGGTGACGACCGTGCGGCCACGTCGCCGGGCAAGTGGGTACGACGACAGGGCAGTACAGTGCCCCAAACTCATCCACGGTGAAGATCTTTTCACTGCTAACCGTGATCCACACCACAGAGGGCACGAACCACAGCGCCGGTGCGAATCCGGGCGTGGAGGTCACCGGCGGCGAGATTCAGTGCACCTAAGATCTTCTTCAGTACTGTACCATCAGAGTTTTTCATCAGTGCGTCTGACAGAGGTAATTAGAGGGCTTGATTCTCCAATTTTTATGTGATAACTTAACCAGCCTTCTATAGCAAAGTTGTTAATCTATAATCCAGCTACAATTCTACTATAAAGACCTCGATCATTTACTTACTCGATCAAGCTTGAATCGGCTCCAAAGTTTATCAGAACCCACTGTCAGACTTACTTCAAACCTCAGTGGTGACTGACAGACCGACTTCAAGTCCATTTATCTCCAATTTTTTGTACAGCATTAAGGCTCAGTCACTTAACCAAAGTTGTACTCCTATCATAGCTCTACAAATTTGATGTATTGACCTAGGGCAAAGTCCTTATGAATTCAGAGATACACAGCTCCAAAGTTTACCCAATTCAACTGAAATTCAGACTTAACCACTTAGGGGTTCTTGGGTCTTTTTGCAAATAAGTCCAAATTCCTCCACACTACTTGAAAATCCTTCAATATGAAAGTTACTTGGTTTTTGGTGTTCTATCACTTTGATATTTACACTTTGGTCCAAAAGTGAACAGAATTTGAATTCACCCCCCTAGGGTTCCAATTAGGGTTTTTTAGGGTTTCTTTTAGGGTTTGGGCACACTAGGGTTTTTGTGCCACAAAAGTTCACCAAATTTGATATCTTGTGAACATGCTAATGAATTTTGAGATTTTTTTCTCAATTTGGGCTTACTACTACCCTCATGCCCTAATCCTAGGGTAAGTACCCTACCCTAGGGTTAAGCATACTTCAAGTCACCACATCACAACTTGTTTTGAAATTTTACCTAGTGAATGCATTCTAGGTGTGACAAACAAAATGAAATGTCCATGCATATGATGTCATGCTCAAGTTTTTGTGCTAGTAACACCAGGGGTGTTACAGTTATGAGCAGCCTTGGGAGCTCCTTTGATTAGAGATACTCTGGATACCTTTATGATGATGCTTAATGACCATGAATATAATTGTGGGTGCTAGTATTTCCTCTTGGAGGGAGTGCCATTTGAGTAATAACTTAGTATTATTGCTAAAACTTGGCTCTCTACTAGTAATAAATACCTAACTAACTAAAAGCGACTCCTCTAAGCTTAACCCCACATACAGCTAGTCCACCTCAACCAAACCGGACATTTGTTGAGTATGTTGATGTGTACTCACCCTTGCTTTAAAACACCAAAACACCAGGTTGTCTACATTGCAACCAGTGCTTAGAAGGAGATGAAGGCAACAAGGAGGACTTCCAGGAGTTTCAAGACTATGATGAGTTCTAGATTAGATTAGTGGCAAACCCCCAGTCAGCTGCCTGTGAAGGCCTTATTGTACTGTGTTTCATTCAGTACTTTGATTATGACTTAGGTTAATGACTTTGTGGATGTTTTGGTCATCGTGATGTAATAAAGTACTTATTTCCACTATTATTTTGAGAAATTTGTGATGATGTCCAATTATCTAATCGTTGTGTACATGAATTTCTGATCCTAGCATATACATGATTCGCATTCGGTTTACCTTCCAAAACCGGGTGTGACAGTTAAGTAGGACAAGTGGTTGGTTACTCTCAAGACACTCAGATGTGTATTATTCGACATGATCAAGAACAATATCACTCAGAAAGCAGTCAGAAATAGTAGGATAACTTCTTGATTCCATACCATCATTCATACACAAAAGAAAAGTTCATTATGAACCATTTTTATAGATTTTTCCTACTACTACTAGCTACCTGCTAAAAGCTAAGTTGGTGACGCTTTGCCACCGACGCTACCATCGGCGCCGCTATTGTTGTTGTTGCTGCTACCACCCCTACCACAATCATTGTTGTCGTTGCTGCTCTTGTTGTCGTTGTTGCACACTTGTCTCTGTTGACACCACCGCCATGATGGTCATCGTCATCCTCCTCGCTCTCTGCCTCATTCGAGCCGGGAAGCTGGGGCTGCTCCACAACCCTAATGAAGGTCTTGCTCAGAAGGGTCAGGTCTATGTAGTCAGAGTCCAAGCCCAAGGATGGTGAACGATGTGGGGGAGGAGGTGAGCTCCTTGTCAGAAGAGAACTCCTCCTCTGAGTACTTTGAGTCCCCAAAAGACTTAGAGAGAGGAGTCGACAACCGCTTCTTCTTCTTGTCCTTATCGCCAGCCATTGGGGTTTTCTTTGAGCGAGGAGAAGTTTTCAAGAAAGTGTGAAGAGAGCAAATGGTGGAGAGAACCCCTGGGGTTTCCTTATTTTTTAAAGAGGAAAGATGCCCCTATGTATCCCTGTCCATACATAGTGTCATCATTTTGGCAATGTAATCAAAGAGTCGTTTCGATTTCCAAGATGCGATATATTTATGGCAAACATAACATCAGAGGTCAATAATGTGCATCACGCTACCCTATAAACTGTCAGAATACTATTTTTGGAAAAGAAGGTCAACACACCCCTTGGATACACCCATTGGGTGTACGAGATTCCTAGAAAAATCATGAAAATAAAAAAGGAAAAAGAAAAGAGATTTTCAATCCAAATAAGTAACTAAGGAATTGAACCCAGATGTCCAACTACCAGTCGAGCAAGCTTGTGCCGATTGGACATTAGCCGACCAGATGTAGTCGAGCACACTTCAATCAGGCAAACATGGGCCTATTAGACGTTAGTCGGCCAGATTTCAGTTAGGTAGACATCAATCGTGACATCTTCGGGCATATAGCAGTATTCACAAGAAAGGAACAATTGATCTAGTCTAAGGGTGTGTTTGGTTTGACTTTTGGCTTTGGCTTTTGCTCCCCTAAAAGCCAAAAGCCAACCAAAGGGCTGGATCTAGGAAATAGCTTTTTCTAAAAGCCGACTTTCTCGTAGTGCAAATCTAAAAGCACCCCTGGACCTGCTTTTAGTGGCTTTTCGGATGAAACTGTAAAGACATATATCGAAGAATTTTTAATGACTTTTAGTGGTTTCCACCAAATGGTTTTTAGCTTTTTAACAGCTTACAGCCTACAGCAGCTTTTTCCACAGCTCATAGCCCACAACAACTTTTTTCACAGCCAGAGCCCAACCAAACAGACCCTAAGACTAGTTGAGAAGTTCATTTGAAGATTTTGTTTGGACCTTCGAGTTGATTGATTCTCAAATCAGCTCAAAGCTCGGGGGCTACACCCATTAGGTGCACCTACTGTGCACCCAATGGAACAATGCATTGGATTAAAATGTATGATTCAAGAGGAACAACTAGTCGGCTCTAGCTTGGCTGGATACTTTGCTAAAGCATGATACTCATAAAAGAAAAGGTACTCGTACTTTCTTGAAGTCTTAAGTCAATTGTTTTAAAAAATTATTTTGAGCCTTGGGTGCTTGTGGGGGACAGATATCTTTTGGGTCTCCACGAGTCGGATTCAGCCTGTGGGCTACCAACAGACCTCAATAGGTCAGACCGATGAACCCGGTGGGCTGATTAGTCGTCCCACACCAAAATACAACAATGTGGAGTCCAGAGACGCGAGTGTGGACGTTTTGTAACCATTTCCCACGGATATAGGGGAGATAAACCAATAGAACTATGTAGCTCAGGTGAACGAGTCGGGGATAGTTCTGTAGTTGTTGGCCTGAAGAGAGTAGCGTCTCAACTCTATAACCCTAATCCTATCAAGTATATAAGGCAGAATAAGGACCCCTACAAAACAATTGGACCCCTCTTTTAGGCATAGCTAGAACATTAAACTCATCTCCTTTGTAAAACTCAAATCCAAGAGAAATTCGACTCCAGTAGCACACAGGATGTAGGGTATTATACACATCAGCGATCTAAACCTGTATGAATCCCCATGTTCTTTGCATTCCGTCATGCATCGCACGAACCATTGAGCTAACCGTTGACGTTGCAAACCACAAAAGAACTATGTGGGACATCCTATAGTGCATTGTTGGTGCTAAACACCGACTGCCACCACAATAATAAGACCAACCTTCAGCCTCTACACAGGTGCAACCCCCAAGATGGCAAACAGGACATTCAAGAAGATAGCAATGATCACAGAGGAGATCTTGAAGAATAAGAATAAGAGGATGATAAAGAAGGTCCACAAATGCCTCACCCTCGAGTCCGCACCACCATACAAAGAGATCATCATATGGACAAGATTATAGGAGACATCAACAAGGGAGTAACTACACGCTCTAGAGTCGCTAATTTTGATGAATATTACTCTTTTGTGTCTTCTGATGAGCCTTTTGAGGTAGAAAATGCTTTGAAGGATCCGGACTAGGTGATGGCCATGTAGGAAGAGCTCAACAACTTCAAAAGAAATGAAGTGTGGAGCTTGGTGCCACGTCCGAAGGAGAATGTTGTGGGAACCAAGTGGGTGTTCTGCAACAAGCAAGATGAATATGGAGTAGTGACAAGGAATAAGGCTCGACTTGTGACAAAAGGTTAAGCCCAAGTCGCAGGTTTGGACTTCGATGAGACTTTTGCTCCTGTAGCTAGGCTAGAGTCAATTTGCATTCTTTTGTCCTATGCTACTCACCACTCTTTGAATCTGTTTCATATGGACATGAAGAGAGCCTTCCTGAATGGACCAATAAAGGTGGAAGTCTATATGGAACAATTTCCTAGCTTTGAGGATGATAGATATCCCGACCACATGTACAAACTCTCTAAGGTGCTCTATGGGCTTAAGCAAGCACCAAGAGCATGGTATGAATGCCTGAGAGATTTTTAATTGCAAATTCATTTTAAATTCAGGAAGGTTGGCCCTGCTTTATTCACAAAGACTATTGATGGAGATCTATTTGTGTGCCAAATATATGTTGATGACAATATAATTGGTTCTACTAATCAAAAGTCTTGTGAGAAATTTAGCATGATTATGGTGTAGAAGTTCGAGATGTCTATAATGGGCCAGCTAAACTACTTCCTTGGATTTCAAGTCAAATAGCTCAAGGATGACACCTACATCTCTCAAACCAAGTACACATAGGATATCCTTAAGAGGTTTGCGATGAAGGATGCAAAGCCAATCAAGACACCGATGGGGACAAATGGGCACCTCGACCTTGCCATTGGAGGTAAGTTCATAGATCAAAAGGTATACTGGTCTATGATAGGATCCTTACTCTATTTATGTGCATCTAGACCAGACATCAAGTTATCTGTTTGCATATGTGCAGGATTCCAATCTGATCATAAGAAATACCACATTAGGGTCGTGAAGAGAATCTAGAGGTATTTAGTTCACACACCCAACTTAGGGCTTTGGTATCCAAAAGGGTCTACCTTTGACCTAGTTGGATATTCTGATGCCATTATGCCAAATGTAAGGTAGATAGGAAGAGTACATTGTTGGGGGCCTTCGGCTTCCGAAGGTCCTCAAAAACATGATTTGACAATGTTTTCCGAGTGAAACACGTGAACAGGTATCTTCGGAGTCAGGTTGCGGGTATACAAGAGCATGGTTAAGACGAAGCTTGGCTGGGATGGAAAGCGACCACGACGAAGGATAAGACGATCACGAAGCTATGTGCAGAAAAGCTTCGGCATGACGGCAGAAAAGAGGAACCGACTTAAAGATGAAAAGCCAAATTAAACCTCGAAGAGTTGCTATAGAGTTATTGATATATGTAAAGGGCATCAATGTAATTTTACATGGGCTACGTCCCGTGCCTATAAATAGATGAACAGTACTCCCGTACTGTGCAGGTTGACTGGGCATACACTTTTGCATCACGTCTGTACCTTTACTTTTCATCAATCTGAAGGTACATTTATAATTTGTCTTTATGAATTTGGTAATAAAAATAAGTTGATGATAATATTCGTATCATTATTCATGTTTCATATATGTGTTCTTTTTTACCATCTATCGATCTTACGAAGGTCTTTTCCTTCGTAACCTTCGTCCAGAATTCATTGTATCCAAAAGGGCATAATGTTTATAAGGACGAAGGAATTTAACATTTAACACTTTTTATGTTGCCTTGTTCTTAACTCTTAGCATTTGAGAACAAGTCCCCAACATTGGCGCCCACCTCCGGTGAACTCACGTCCATTTTTTGAGTTTTGAACACCTTCGGCAAGCATCACCTTCGTCATGCCGCCGAAAAAAACTTCAGCGACAGGGGCTGCCACTCTGCAGCCGCTGGACCCCAATCAGGATGTCGTTTCTCTTAGGGAGGCCCGAAGCCAGAAGAGGAAGGCCACCAGTCCAACGCCTCTGGAAGACGACTTGGATCAAGAAATCCAAAATTTGGAGATGCTCCATCAATAGGTCCAACGGAAGAAGGAAAAGATGGCTCGTCTAGCTGATCTTCAAAGGCAGATAGACGAAGCCTCTGAAGAGCTTCGACATCTTGCTCAAGATGACCAGAACCAAAGGCCCCCGCGCATAGAGCTTCATCAAGAGGGCTTCTACAACAAGGGCGACTGGTATGAAGATTTCCATCATGGAAATTTTGCTTTTGATGATACTTCTCCCCTGTCAACAGAACTGCAGGCTACACCTTGGCCACAGTCTTACAAGCCACCTCAGCTCCCCATGTACGACGATCATTCAGACCCGAAGCAATTCTTGATGAGCTATGAAGCAACCATATCTTCGTATGGTGGCAACACGGCGGTCATGGCAAAGTCTTTCGTCATGGCTGTCAGGAGTGTTGCACAAACCTAGTACTCCTCTCTTCGGCCAGGGACAATCACTTCATGGCAAAAGCTAAAGGACATGTTGATAACCAGCTTCCAAGGGTTTCAAACGAAGCCAGTTACTGCCCAAGCTTTATTCCAGTGCACCCAGGACCATGAAGAATATCTTCAGGCGTATGTCCGAAGGTTCCTGCGTCTGAGGGCACAGGCACCAACAGTGCCCAATGAAATTGTCATTGAGGCAATGATCAAGGGGCTTCGGCCAGAACCTTCAGCTCAGTACTTTGCCAGAAAGCCTCCTCAAACTTTGGAGAAGTTGCTCCAGAAGATGGACGAGTATATTCGAGCTGACAACGATTTTCGCCAAAAAAGGGAGGAAGCATTCAGGTTCTCTGAAATGACCAGGGGCTTCGGAGGAAGATTCCATCCGAGGCACGTCAGGTTAATTCACAATTCTACTCAAAGTGATGACAAAGGGAGTCAACAGCAAAGGCCACAGTGCTCCTCGCAAGCTTCGGGGCAACAGCAAAGCTCTTTCCGGCCGCCAGCGCCAAGGGGCAGAGGCGCCAGGGGCTTCAAGGGAAGATTTGGAGATCAACCAAGAAAAATTTACTGCCTATTCTGTGGTGAAGGCAAGGGCCATACCACCAGGATGTTCCATGTTACCATCCAGAAGCAAAAGGAGCTAGCAGAAGCTGCAGCGCAACAGAGCCAGCCGAAGCAGGTCATGCATACTGCTTCGTACCATTCGCCTTACATTCCAGAATATGTAGGCAATCACCCTGCAGATTCTGTTGCTTCGGCAAGTCAATCCCAAGCATCTTGGCAACAGCCTCCACCGCCACCACCAATGCAATGAGGTCAGCAGCCAGAAGGGAGTCAGCACACTCACCTTCAGCGAGACTTCAGAGAGGAGTCCGAAGCTCGCACAGTCAATAGCACTGTGCCGGAGTCGAAGCATATTTACTGATAAATATCCTACCTCGATAGCGGATTTTCGCATTATTCGCATTTCAGTCTTACTCTCTTTTTAATAAGGAACAATTATGGGAAGTTTAAGTGCTTTTTATCGTCTTTTAATCTCTTGTAACAGTTCCATTCTCTGTCATAATAAAAATATGTCTTCTCCATAGGCTTAAGTTGCCGAAACATAAGAATTTATGGTGGCAAGAACGATCTTTGAATTATCAAAAATTTGTTCTAAGAAATACAGTGCAATTTCTTCGAAGCAGCAAAAGTCGTTCCTAAGGGAGCGCAGTGTAAGTTTTCCGCTCAAAAGACGTTCCTAAGGGAGCGCAGTGTAAGTTTTCTGCTCAAAAGTCGTTCCGAAGGGAATGTAGAGCTTACAGCGAAAAATAAACGTTGATTCCGCTGAAAGTAAAAGGCGAAGAAGCTCCTAAGGGAGGCTTACAGCGAAAAATAAACGCTGATTCCGCTGAAAGTAAAAGGCGAAGAAGCTCCTAAGGGAGGCTTACAGCGAAAAATAAACGTTGATTCCGCTGAAAGTAAAAGGCGAAGAAGCTCCTAAGGGAGGCTTGCAGTGAAAAATAAATGTCGACCTTCGGCAAATATCATTTTGCATAACATCACATCATCACATCATTTGCATAGCATAACATCATACATCATGTTGCATCAATGACGCAAGAAGGGGATCAATGTTGATATTTGGAGATTGTTCCGAAGAAGCAGTGCCAAGGCACGAAAAAGTAAATTTTGAAGAAGCATACCTTCGTCAAACTCCGAAATGAAAAGATTTATCGGTTATTGATTTTGCGAAGATCGGATGTTTTTATGAAAATATGGATATTATTTACGAAGCATGAAAAGAAGGGAAGGTGTTTTTCGCCGAAGGCTCAAAAACGGTATGTATATGAAGTTTCATGCATCGTAAAGAATAGAACAATAAATAGTTAATATATTACACATGTTTCTCAACAAATATTATATTCTAAATGTTTTTACAGCAGCATTTAATCTTCCCTTAGAACTACTTCAGCAGCTTCATTTAATAGCTGATCAACAACTTTATCCATGATGGCTTCGGCCATTTGTCTAATTTCGTCATCCCCCTTCGTGTGGGGGCCCGCAGATGATTCAGCAGGTTCTGAGGGAAGAGTAGATACGGACTTATTACTATTACAAACCGTCAACAAGTTCGAAATCAAAAAATTACAACAAAGAGACAAAAACCACTAGTCAATACCTATTTGCCCTTCGGGCTCTGCGCTTTTCTCAGCAGCCTCTGCTACTTTTCTAGCATCATGGATGCCTTTTTCGCTTTTTTGAATAATCTCTTGGGCCATTTCCCGGCCACCATTATCCCAGATGTCGGTGAAAAATTTTCCACCAACCATGCTAGCTTCGGCCGAGGGGTCTTTTATATCTTCGGAGGATAAGGCAGTTTCAGATTGTGCTAAAACTTTCACATGCTCGCAGCCTTTCCTCTCCAAAATAGTAGCAATTCCCCTGGCACCCGAAAAAGCACATATGTCTCCACGGCTATTCAAAATTTCCTCAAAGGCCTCAGCTTCGTGATTAATCCATTTGATTGGGCCTTCGGGGTTACCCCTTGTGAAGTTTTCCTCGCTCGAGAACGCGCCAACACTGGCGAAGCTAGTTTTTATTTTCTTAACGCATTCTATAGATTTGTCATAGCACCTTTTCTTGGATGAACGAAGCTCTTCAACGGTTCCTTCTAAATGATTTGCCCATTGATCGCTAAGTTCTCGCTTCGTTTCTTCAAGTATGCGTTCTTCTTTAGCTTGGGCTAATTGTTTCCGAAGATCTTCAATTTCGTGCTTCTAAGCTTCGGCCTGAGCTTTAGAAGTAGCTTCGTTTTCCTTTATCTTATCCACCAATGTAAGTAGAATTTTGTCCTTTTCCAAGGCTTCGTTTCTTAGCTTGATAACCTCTGTTCGAAGGTTATTGAGAGCAATAGCGCAGCTCTCATCTTCAGCATTCTTTTGTGCCCTTAAGGCATTGCTGAGTATTAAGCCCTATTCAAAAGAATGAATGGATTAACATAAGAACAAAAGACTAATTCAAAATTCATAAACTTCAAAATTCACAATTTTTGTACCTTCAGACTATTGTATGCAAGGCTATCCGCAAGATCGTCCTTCGTCATAGCGCAGAGGCCAGCTTCAAGCTTCGGGAACCCCATGCTTCTAGCCATCTCCTGGCAGACGGATAATTCCTTGTTATCTGGGAGACAGTATAAGAAGTCGTCTTCGTCTGTGCCATTGAATACTAAGGCCCCTTTTGGATACCTCAGTTCTTGGGCATAGTGATTAGCTTCAAAAATCTCTTCTTCAGATAATCTTTTTCCCGAAGCATGTCGAACAATATAATCGAGGGCTTTGGAGGATGCTTCGGGGGCAGCAGTGCCAGTTTCTTCAGCTAAAATTGGCTCTGTCATTTTTGCTTCTTCGGCTTCCAAGGATTTTACCTTGGTGGGCTCTGAAGGCCCAGCTTCAGTCTCAGATTGTTGCTTTGGAGCTTCGGCAACAAAGACTTCAGTTTGCACTTCGGAAGTTTCAACAATTTTCTTCGGAGTTGTGCTTGAAGACTTAATTGTCTCCAAAACATCTAGCACATTAACCATCCTTTTTCTTTTCGGGGTCACCGCTGGGCCCTTTTGGTTTTTTTCTATCTCAATTTTTGCTGAAGGACTTAAAATTTCTAATGATTTTGTTTCTTCAGTCCTCGGTTTTTCTGTTTTTTCTGTTGATGGTGCTTCGACCATTTCTTCGATTTTTGGCACTGGAGGTGGTTCTTTAGCTTCGATGGCCAAAGAGGTCTCACCAATAAATTCAGGCACTATGGCCGGTTCAATAAAACGTGGCTGGTGTGTGAGAACCTTTACCTTTTTTCTCTTCGACGCTGGCTCGCTAGGAGCAGCTGAAGCAATTTCCTTTGTAGAAGAAGTATTCTTTCTTTTTTGACCCCACGCTGGGTAATGGTAGTCGGGGTAGACAAACTCAATTGCATCAAATACTCGGTTAAGTCTCTTCTTCTTTCGGCCTCCGAAGGCCGCTGATAATGCAGTATCTTCGGCCTTCGAGTACACTCCAAGCAATTCGTCACTTATGGCCTCAATACTCTTTAACCAGTCATCATCTGGCTCAACAAACTTTTCTCTGTATTTGAATGTGTATTTTAGCCTAACTAGTCCACCTTCATCAGGTTCCTTAACGGTCTCCTTCGGCATTTCCCACTTTTCTACAAGTGGCCATATTCTGAAGGCAATATGCTCTTGGACCAAATCCCTTGTCCCAATAAAAGAGCAAACCACGCCGAAGGCTCTCTGGCATTCTTCGGCTGCTTCATTCATTTCCACCTTCGGCTTCCGGAGGGCGAAGCGTTGCCAGATAGGGCGCATAATGATACCCTTGATATCTTCACGTGTTTTCAAGTCATTTTTCACATAAAACCATTCAGTCATCCAGTCACCGGGCCACCTCTTTCGAAAGGTTGGCACAGGGCAGCTTGACCCAGACCGAGCGCCGAAGCTATAGCAGCCGAAATTGTTGTGATACTGCTCTTTGCCCCAGGGTTTTGTCTCATACAATAACTCATGTATGTTGCAGAAGCTTTTTGCATTAGGTTCCAAACCTTGGCTCCTCGCGGCCCACACAAAAATGCCCATCCTCATGATTGCTTCGGGAGTAAGTTGATGAAGGTAGATTTCAAATATCTTCAGTATTTCCACGACAAACCTACTCAAGGGAAATCGTAGTCCAGCTTTTAAGAAGCTTCGGAACATCACGACTTCATTTTCTTCGGGAGTCGGGCAAGTCTTCTCTCCTTTGTCAGCCCTCACAATAGACAAGTCCCGAAAATATCTACCCCTCATATTGACAAGATGATTTTCTTTAATACTCAATTTACCAAAAACTGCATGGCTTGGTAGCCAGGGTCAATCTTCAGAATCTTCACCGCCACTATCCACATCGTAACTTTCACTGTCGCCAGTACCTTCAGATAAACCCTCCAAAATCTCCCTAGTAATCTTCTCTGTATTAGTCTTTGACATTGATTCAAGAAAGCCCAGGTGCATCTCCTCAGAAAGGCTTAGCTTTGAAGCACCAACAACTTTCTTATTGAAAGGGAAATGTGCCCTTGGGCCATTTCTAAGTATTTTGGTGATTGAGTGCCAACACAAGTGCTTTTGTGTTAATCTATGTAAAATGGTGGGCAAAGTACAAATCATGTCAAAAGGTATGTTTCTAGACTTAGTACATTGTTTTATGGACTAATGTATTGTGTCTAAGTGCTGGAAACAGGAAAAATTGAATTGGAAATGAGATGGCTTTGTTCAGCCAAAGTCTGCTCAGTCTGGGTGCACCGGACAGTGTCCGGTGCGCCAGGCTAGCTCTGGCGAACAGGTTGCTCTCGGGACTTCGACGGCGGTGTACGGCTATAATTCACCGGACTGTCCGGTGGTGCACCGGACTGTCCGGTGAGCCGTTCACAGGCGAACTCATCGCTCTCGGGAGATGATTAACGGCGTACGGCTAAAATTCACCGGTCTGTCCGGTGGTGCACCGGACTGTCCGGTGAGTCAACGGTCAGCCGGGGCAATGGTCGGCCGAGGATTCCGCGCGTGACGCGTGGCCGAGCCAATGGTCACATTGGTGCACCGGACAGTGTCCGGTGCGCCAACGGCTCTCAGACTCCAACGGTCGGCTTCGCCAAATAAGGAAGGATATCTGCACCGGACAGTGTCCGGTGGTGCACCGGACTGTCCGGTGCGCCAGTCGACAGAAGGCAAGATCTGCCTTCCAGGAATGTTCTCAACGGCTCCTAGCTGCCTTGGGGCTATAAAAGGGACCCCTAAGCGCATGGAGGAGTACATCAAGCATACTCAAAGTATTCCTAAGCACCAAGACTTCGATTCCACGCATTTGTTTCTTCGTGATAGCATATAGAGCTCTTGTTGAGTTGTGAACTCGTCGGGTTGTGTTGCGAGCTCTTGTTGCGACTTGTGTGCATGTTGACATTCTGATTTTGTGTCTTGTGTGCGTTGCTCATCCCTCCCTTACTCCGTGCTTCTTTGTGAACTTCAAGTGTAAGGGCGAGAGGCTCCAAGTTGTGGAGATTCCTCGCGAACGGGATTAAGAAAAGCAAAGCAAAACACCGTGGTATTCAAGTGGGTCTTTGGACCGCTTGAGAGGGGTTGATTGCAACCCTCGTCCGTTGGGACACCACAATGTGGAGTAGGCAAGCGTTGGTCTTGGCCGAACCATGGGATAACCACCGTGCCATCTCTGTGATTGATCTCTTGTGGTTATTGTGTTTTGTTGAGACTCCTCTCTAGCCACTTGGCGATTATTGTGCTAACGCTTAACCAAGTTTTTTTGGCTTAAGTTTCAAATTTTACAGGATCACCTATTCACCCACCCCCCCCCTCTAGGTGCTCTCAATTGGTATCAGAGCCGTTCTCTTCACAAAGGGACTAATCGCCCGAAGAGATGGATCCTAAGGGGAAGGGAATCGTGATCAACGGTAAGGAGAAGGAGTCCTTCGTCAACGAACCGAAGGATGACAAGCCTAACGACTCTGGCTCGGGGCATAAACGGAAAGATGGGAAGAAGAAGAAGACAAGGCGCATCAAGGAGATCGTCTACTACGACGACAGCGACGAATCTACTTCTTCCCAAAAGGACGACTACGACTACGAGAAACGAAAGACGGTTAACTCAAACTTTTCTTTCGATTATTCGCGTATTCCGCTTAGCTCAAATTCACATTTACTTTCCATTCCTCTCGGCAAGCCTCCACACTTTGATGGGGAGGACTACGGATTTTGGAGCCACAAAATGCGTAGTCACTTGTTTTCTCTCCACCCAAGCATATGGGAGATCGTTGAGAATGGAATGAAGTTTGATAGCTCGAATAGTCCTATATTTATTAATGAACAGATTCATAAAAATGCACAAGCTACTACTGTGTTGTTAGCCTCCTTGTGCAGGGACGAGTACCATAAAGTGAGCGGCTTGGACAATGCCAAGCAGATCTGGGACACCCTCAAGATCTCTCATGAGGGGAACGACGTCACCTTGCTCACCAAGATGGAGTTGGTGGAGGGTGAGCTTGGATGATTCGCGATGATAAGGGGCGAGGAGCCAACCCAAACATACAACCGGCTCAAGACCCTTATCAACAAAATAAGGAGCTACGGAAGCACGCGATGGACGGACCACGACGTCGTCCGCCTAATTCTAAGGTCCTTCACTGTACTTGATCCACATTTGGTGAACAATATTCGTGAAAATCCTAGGTACACCAAGATGTCGCCCGAAGAAGTCCTTGGAAAGTTCGTAAGCGGGCGAATGATGATCAAGGAGGTGAGGTACGTGGACGACGCGTTGAACGGTCCAATCCATGAGCCTCAACCCATTGCTCTCAAGGCAACGAGGAGCAAGGAGGCGCTACCTAGCAAGGTGGCACAAGTTGAGGCGGCCGGGCTCAATGATGAAGAGATGGCCCTCGTCATCAAGCGCTTCAAGACGGCGCTAAAGAGTCGCAAGGGATAGCCAAGCAAGACCAAGACAAAGGGGAAGCGCTCATGCTTTAAATGTGGTAAGATTGGTCATTTCATTGCTAACTATCCCGATAATGAAAGTGACCAGGAAAAAGGGAACAAAAGGGAAAAGAAGAAGCATTACAAGAAGGCCAAGGGCGAGGCACATATCGGAAAGGAGTGGGATTCGGATTGCTCCTCCTCCAACTCCGACAATGAAGGACTCACAGACACTGCCTTCAACAAGTCATCCCTCTTCCCCAACGAGCGTCACACATGCCTCATGGCGAAGGAGAAGAAGGTATGTACTCGAGACAGTACTACTTATGATTCTTCTAGTGATAATGATTCTAGTGACGACGATGAAATAGACTATTCTAGTTTATTTAAAGGTTTAGATAGAATTAAAATTGGCAAAATTAATGAGTTAATTGATGCCTTGAATGATAAGAATAGGTTGCTAGAAAAGCAAGAGGATTTGTTGTATGAAGAACATGATAAATTTGTAGAGGCACAAAAATCTCATGCTTTAGAAGTTAAAAGAAATGAAATGCTTTCTTATGAACTATCTACTTGTCATGAAACCATTTCTACTTTAAAAGGTGTGAATGATGATTTAAATGCTAAGTTAGAAAAATCTAGTAAATTAACATCTTGTGTAGAACATGTTGTAATTTGCACTAGGTGTAAAGATTTTAATGTTGATGCTTGTAGTGAACACCTAGATTGCATTTCTAAATTAAATGATGAAGTATCTAGTCTTAATGCCCAACTTAAGACTAGCAAAAGTGAATTTGATAAATTAAAATTTGTAAGGGATGCCTACACAATTGGTAGACACCCCTCAATTAAGGATGGACTTGGCTTCAAGAGGGAAGCCAAGAACTTAACAAGCCATAAGGCTCCCATCTCCGCCAAGGAGAAAGGGAAGGCCCCTATGGCTAGTAGTGTGCAAAAGAACTATGCCTTCATGTATCAGGATAGGAGACATTCTAAGAATGCCTTTAGAAGTTATGATGCTTTTGATTTTCATGCTATGACTGCTTCTAGTTCCCATGTTATGCATGATAGAAATGTTGTTAGGAGAAACATTGTTCATAATATGCCTAGGAGAAATGTTGTTAATGTTCCTAGGAAAGGTAATGAACCTTCTACAATATATCATGCTTGCAATGCTTCATTTGCCATTTGTAGAAAAAATAAGAAGGTGATTGCTAGGAAGTTAGGGGCCAAATGCAAGGGAGACAAGACTTGCATTTGGGTCCCTAAGACAATTGTGACTAACCTTGTAGGACCCAACAAGAGTTGGGTACCTAAGACCCAAGCCTAAATTTGCCTTGCAGGTTTATGCATCCGGGGGTACAAGCTGGATTATCGACAGCGGATGCACAAACCACATGACGGGGGAAAAGAGGATGTTCTCTTCCTACGTCAAGAACAAGGATCCCCAAGATTCAATAATATTCGGTGATGGAAACCAAGGCAAGGTAAAAGGGTTAGGTAAAATTGCTATCTCATCCGAGCACTCTATTTCTAATGTGTTTTTAGTTGAGTCGCTTGGATATAATTTGTTATCTGTTAGTCAATTATGCAATATGGGATATAATTGTCTATTCACAAATGTAGATGTGTCTGTCTTTAGAAGGTGTGATGGTTCACTAGCTTTTAAGGGTGTACTAGACGGCAAACTTTATTTGGTTGATTTTGCAAAAGAAGAGGCCGGTCTAGATGCATGCTCAATTGCTAAGACTTGCATGGGCTGGCTGTGGCACCGCCGCTTAGCACATGTGGGGATGAAGAACCTCCACAAGCTTCTAAAGGGAGAACACGTGATAGGTCTAACTAATGTTTATTTCGAAAAAGATAGACCTTGTGCAGCGTGTCAAGCAGGGAAACAGGTGGGAAGCTCTCATCACACCAAAAATGTGATGACCACATCAAGACCTTTGGAGATGCTTCATATGGACCTCTTCGGACCCGTCGCCTATCTAAGTATAGGAGGAAGTAAGTATGGTCTTGTTATAGTTGATGATTTTTCCCGCTTCACTTGGGTATTCTTTTTGCAGGATAAATCTGAAACCCAAGGGACCCTCAAGCGCTTCCTCAGGAGAGCTCAAAATGAGTTTGAGCTCAAGGTGAAGAAGATAAGAAGCGACAACGGGTCCGAATTCAAGAATCTTCAAGTGGAGGAGTATCTTGATGAGGAGGGAATCAAGCACGAGTTCTCCGCTCCCTACACACCACAACAAAATGGTGTGGTAGAAAGGAAGAACCGGACGCTCATCGATATGGCGAGGACTATGCTTGGAGAGTTCAAGACCCCCGAGCGTTTTTGGTCGGAAGCCGTGAACACGGCTTGCCACGCCATCAACCGGGTCTACCTTCACCGCCTCCTCAAGAAGACTTCGTATGAGCTGCTAACTGGTAACAAACCCAATGTTTCGTATTTTCGAGTTTTTGGGAGCAAGTGTTATATTCTTGTGAAGAAAGGTAGAACTTCTAAATTTGCTCCCAAAGCTGTAGAAGGGTTTTTATTAGGTTATGATTCAAATACAAAGGCGTATAGGGTCTTCAACAAATCATCGGGTTTGGATGAAGTCTCTAGCGACGTTGTATTTGATGAGACTAATGGCTCTCCAAGAGAGCAAGTTGTTGATCTTGATGATGTAGATGAAGAAGACGTTCCAACGGCCGCAATACGCACCATGGCGATTGGCGATGTGCGACCACAGGAACAATTGGAGCAAGATCAACCTTCTTCCTCAACAATGGTGCATCCCCCAACCCAAGATGACGAACAGGTAACTCAAGTGGAGGCGCGTGATCAAGGGGGAGCACAGGATGTTCAAGTTGAAGAGGAAGAAGCACCTCAGGCACCTCCAACCCAAGTTCGAGCGACGATTCAAAGGAATCATCCCGTCGACCAAATTTTGGGTGATATTAGCAAGGGAGTAACTACTCACTCTAGATTGGTGAATTTTTGTGAGCATTACTCTTTTGTCTCTTCTATTGAGCCTTTCAGGGTAGAAGAGGCCTTGCTAGATCCGGACTGGGTATTGGCCATGCAGGAAGAGCTCAACAACTTCAAGTGTAATGAAGTTTGGACACTGGTGCCTCGTCCCAAGCAAAATGTTGTGGGAACCAAGTGGGTGTTCCGCAACAAACAGGACGAGCACGGGGTGGTGACAAGGATCAAGGCTCGACTTGTGGCAAAAGGTTATGCCCAAGTCGCAGGTTTGGACTTTGAGGAGACTTTTGCTCCTGTGGCTAGGCTAGAATCAATTCGTATTTTGCTAGCATATGCCGCTCACCATTCTTTCAGGTTGTACCAAATGGATGTGAAGAGCGCTTTCCTCAACGGGCCGATCAAGGAGGAGGTGTACGTGGAGCAACCCCCTGGCTTCGAGGATGAACGGTACCCCGACCACGTGTGTAAGCTCTCTAAGGCGCTCTATGGACTTAAGCAAGCCCTAAGAGCATGGTATGAATGCCTTAGAGACTTTCTAATTGCTAATGCTTTCAAGGTTGGGAAAGCCGATCCAACTCTTTTTACTAAGACTTGCGATGGTGATCTTTTTGTGTGCCAAATTTATGTCGATGACATAATATTTGGTTTTACTAACCAAAAGTCTTGTGAAGAGTTTAGCAGGGTGATGACACAGAAATTCGAGATGTCGATGATGGGTGAGTTGAACTACTTCCTTGGGTTCCAAGTGAAGCAACTCAAATATGGCACCTTCATCTCCCAAACGAAGTACACGCAAGACTTGCTAAAGCGGTTTGGGATGAAGGACGCCAAGCCCGCAAAGACACCGATGGGAACCGACGGACACACCGACCTCAACAAAGGAGGTAAGTCCGTTGATCAAAAGGCATACCGGTCTATGATAGGGTCTTTACTTTATTTGTGTGCTAGTAGACCGGATATTATGCTTAGCGTATGCATGTGTGCTAGATTTCAATCCGATCCAAGGGAGTGTCACTTAGTGGCCGTGAAGCGAATTCTTAGATATTTAGTCGCTACGCCTTGCTTCGGGATCTGGTATCCAAAGGGGTCTAACTTTGACTTGATTGGATATTCAGATTCCGACTATGCTGGATGTAAGGTTGATAGGAAGAGTACATCGGGGACGTGCCAATTCTTAGGAAGGTCCCTGGTGTCATGGAACTCTAAGAAACAAACTTCCGTTGCCCTGTCCACCGCTGAGGCCGAGTATGTTGCCGCAGGACAGTGTTGCGCGCAACTACTTTGGATGAGGCAAACCCTCCGGGACTTTGGCTACAATCTGAGCAAAGTCCCACTCCTATGTGATAATGAGAGTGCTATCCGAATAGCGGAAAATCCTGTTGAGCACAGCCGCACAAAGCACATTGACATCCGGCATCACTTTTTGAGAGACCACCAGCAAAAGGGAGATATCGAAGTGTTTTGTGTTAGCACCGAGAACCAGCTAGCCGATATCTTCACTAAGCCTTTAGATGAGAAGACCTTTTGCAGGTTGCGTAGTGAGCTAAATGTCCTAGATTCGCGGAACTTGGATTGATTTATAGCATACATGTGTTTATGCCTTTGATCATGTTCCTTCTGCATTTTGTTGCTTACTTGTGGTGCTCAAGTTGTACAAACACTCCCTGGACCTCACAAGTCCTTTTTGCAAGTGATGCACATATTTAGGGGGACCTGTGCTACAACTTGACCCTTTGAGACTAACTGTGTGCTTGAGTTTGCTTGTTTTAGTCTCAAAGGAGGTTTGAAAGGGAAAAGGTAGACTTGGACCATGAAAGACTTCCACTGCACTCCGATGAGAGGGTAACTTATTCCAAGTTCATCTCATGTACTCTTATTGCCTTTGTATTCTTATTTGAAGATTTTGGTGAGGCAATGGGGTTCAAGGGCCAAGATTGATCCCGTTTTGGTGCTTGATGCCAAAGGGGGAGAAAATAAAGGCCAAAGCAATAGATGGATCAGCTACCACTTGAGAAATTTTGAAAATAGTAGATTAGAGCATTTGGTTTGTCAAAACTCTTTTATTGTCTCTTTTGTCAAAAGTTGGCCTCTTGTGGGGAGAAGTGTTGATTATGGGAAAAAGGGGGAGTTTTTGAAATCCTTGATCAATTTCCTTTGGAATACCTCTCTTTATGTCTCTACAAGTGAATTTGACTTAGAGATAGGAATTTGAGTTTGATTTGCAAAAAAAAACAAGTGGTGGCAAAGAGTGATCCATATATGCCAAATTTGATTCAAAACAACTTTTGGTTTTCATTTGCATTGATATTGCACTTGTTCTAGTCACTTAATGTTGTGTTGGCATAAATCACCAAAAAGGAGGAGATTGAAAGGGAAATGTGCCCTTGGGCCATTTCTAAGTATTTTGGTGATTGAGTGCCAACACAAGTGCTTTTGTGTTAATCTATGTAAAGTGGTGGACAAAGTACAAATCATGTCAAAAGGTATGTTTCTAGACTTAGTACATTGTTTTATGGACTAATGTATTGTGTCTAAGTGCTAGAAACAGGAAAAATTGAATTGGAAATGAGATGGCTTTGTTCAGCCAAAGTCTGCTCAGTCTAGGTGCACCGGACTGTCCGGTGGTGCACCGGACAGTGTCCGGTGCGCCAGGCTGGCTCTGGCGAACAGGTTGCTCTCGGGACTTCGACGGTGGTGTACGGCTATAATTCACCGGACTGTCCGATGGTGCACCGGACTGTCCGGTGGTGCACCGGACTGTCCGGTGAGCCGTTCACAGGCGAACTCGTCGCTCTCGGGAGATGATTAACGGCGTACGGCTAAAATTCACCGGTCTGTCCGGTGGTGCACCGGAATGTCCGGTGAGTCAACGGTCAGCCGGGGCAACGGTCGGCCGAGGATTCCGCGCGTGACGCGTGGCCGAGCCAACGGTCACATTGGTGCACCGGACTGTCCGGTGTGCACCGGACAGTGTCTGGTGCGGCAACGGCTCTCAGACTCCAACGGTCGGCTTCGCCAAATAAGGAAGGATATCTGCACCGGACAGTGTCCGGTGGTGCACCGGACTGTCCGGTGCGCCAGTCGACAGAAGGCAAGATCTGCCTTCCAGGAATGTTCTCAACAGCTCCTAGCTGCCTTGGGGCTATAAAAGGGACCCCTAGGCGCATGGAGGAGTACATCAAGCATACTCAAAGCATTCCTAAGCACCAATACTTCGATTCCACGCATTTGTTTCTTCGTGATAGCATCTAGAGCTCTTGTTGAGTTGTGAACTCGTCGGGTTGTGTTGCGAGCTCTTGTTGCAACTTGTGTGCGTGTTGACATTCTAATTTTGTGTCTTGTGTGCGTTGCTCATCCCTCCCTTACTCCGTGCTTCTTTGTGAACTTCAAGTGTAAGGGCGAGAGGCTCCAAGTTGTGGAGATTCCTTGCGAACGGGATTAAGAAAAGCAAAGCAAAACACCGTGGTATTCAAGTGGGTCTTTGGACCGCTTGAGAGGGGTTGATTGCAATCCTCGTCCGTTGGGACGCCACAACGTGGAGTAGGCAAGCGTTGGTCTTGGCCGAACCACGGGATAACCACCGTGCCATCTCTGTGATTGATCTCTTGTGGTTATTGTGTTTTGTTGAGACTCCTCTCTAGCCACTTGGCGATTATTGTGCTAACACTTAACCAAGTTTTTGCGGCTTAAGTTTCAAATTTTACAGGATCACCTATTCACCCCCCCTCTAGGTGCTCTCACTTATCTTCAGACATCTTCGCAAATGCTGACAAAGCGCACTCGAAACCGAAGCTTAAAAATTTAAAACCAAGCAAGTGCTCTTGTGTGCAGGCTAAAAAGTTGGGTGAGTAAAAGCAGGTGGCAAGGGAGCATGCCAAATAGGCTGGTGCTGAGCTCTTATTTATACAACTAGCGCGTGGAAAACTGGAGGGTCCCGCTTGTCAGTGTTTGCTGCTATTCTAGCAGAAGGAAGGTGTTTTTTTGGACCTTCGGCTTAAAGCCTTCGTCCATGTCGCAATATGAATTTATCATTACAGTAAATTAATATTGCGAGGGGCTACTGTTGGGGGCCTTCGGCTTCCGAAGGTCCTTAAAAACATGATTTGACAATGTTTTCCGAGTGAAACACGTGAACAGGTGTCACACCCGGTTTTAGAAGGCAAACCGAATGCGAACCATGTACGTGCCAGGATCAGTTATTCACGTACACAGCAGTTACATAACATGGACATCATCACACAGTGCTCAAATAGTATTAAAAGGGGAGATAATAGTCGATTACATCATACGTCTGAGACGTCCATATAGTTCTTACAATAAATCAAAGTGCGGAAAAGAAACGTAGATAACACGGCCTTCACAGGCAGCCGACTGGGGGTTGCCGCTAACCCACGCCTAGAACTCGTCGTAGTCTTGGAACTCCTGGAAGTCTCCTTCCACAGCTTCATCTTCTCCTGAGCAGTGGTTGCAATGCTGACTGTTGGGGACTTGTTCTCAAATGCTAAGAGTTAAGAGCAAGGCAACATAAAAAGTGTTAAACACTAAGGTCCTTCGTCCTTCGAAACATTATGCCCCTTCGGGAAATAATGATTTTAGGACGAAGGTCATAAGAGACATACCTTCGTAAATATAATAAGTAATGCCGAAGGATTCTTATAAAGCGTAAAATATAAACATCAACATAGAATCATTTCTATTTTATTAACATGAAGAAATAGAAATGATTTCAAATTACAAATGTACCTTCGGTCCTGAGAGAAGGTAAAAAGTACAAGCGTGACGCAAAAGCCAATGCCCAGTCAGCGCGAACAGTACGGGAGTACTGTTCATCTATTTATAGGCGCGGGACGCAGCCCACGTAAAATTACATCCATGTCCATTACATTTGTCAATGGCTTATGGAAATTTGTCAAGGCCCACGCAGTCCTTTCATCTTTAAGTCGGTTCCCCCCTCTGCTATCGCGACGAAGCTTCCCTGCGCACAGCTTCGGCTGCGCTCGTCCTTCGTCTGGTTCAGGCTTCGTCCTGGCCGTGCTTCATATTCATAGTTCTGAGTCCGAAAATACCTGTTCACATAATCCACTTGGAAAACATTATCAAATCATGTTTTTGAGGACCTTCGGAGGACGAAGGCCCCCAACAGTAGCCCCTCGCAATATTAATTTGTTAATAATAAATTCAGATTGCGATATGGACGAAGGCCTTGAGCCGAAGGTCCGAAAAAAACACCTTCCCTTTGCTAGAATAGCAACATTCACTGACAAGCGGGGTCTTTCAATTTTCAACGCCCCGGGCGTATAAATAAGATCATACCGTCAACTCATTTGGTACGCACACTTGCCATCTGCTTCGACCCACTAAAATTTTTAGCTCTTGTGCACTAAGATTTGCTGGTCTTTTTGATTTTGGAGCTTCGGCCTCGGGAACAATTTTTTAGCGTTTCCGAAGATGTCTGAAGGCAAGAAGATCCCTGCTGAGACGAAGCTGAGTCTCGAGGAGGAGAAGAATCTGGGGTTCCTGATAGCGATGGCAGAGACCAATACAGAGAAAATCACCAAGGAGATTCTCGAAGGTTTGTCCGAAGATACTGGTGATAGCGACAGCTATGATGTAGAGAGTGGTGGGGAAGAGGCCGAAGATCGTCCATGGCGGCCAAGTCACACGGTTTTCGGGAAAACCACTATCAAGCAGAGCCATATTGATAATATGAGGGGGCGGTATTTTCGAGATATATCTATTGTGAGGGCTGACGCTGGAGAAAAGACTTCTCCCACTCCCGAAGAAGATGAAGTTGTAATCTTCCGAAGCTTTCTCAAGGCTGGGCTTCGATTTCCCCTGAGCAACTTTGTTGTTGAGGTACTGAAAACATTTCAAGTCTACCTTCATCAACTTACTCCCGAAGCTATCATAAGGATGGGGATATTTGTCTGGGCTGCAAGAAGCCAAGGTTTAGAACCAAATGCTAAGAGTTTTTGCAACATTCATGAATTATTATACGAGACAAAGCCCTGGGGAAAAGAACAATATCACAACAATTTTGGGTGTTACAGCTTCGGTGCCCGCTCCGGGTCAAGCTGCCCTGTGCCGACCTTTCGGAAGAGGTGGCCCGGAGCCTGGATGACAGAGTGGTTTTATGTGAAGAATGACTTAACAGCGCAAGAAAATGTTAAAAGTATTATTATGCACCCCATCTGGCAACGCTTCGGACTACGAAGGCCGAAGGTTGAAATGGACGAAGCAGCCGAGGAGTGCCAAAGAGCCTTCGGCGTAGTCTGCTCCTTCATTGGAACAAGAGACTTGGTCCAAGAGCACATTGCCTTCAGGATATGGCCACTTGCAGAAAAGTGGGAAATGCCGAAGGAAACCATTAAAGAGTCCGACGAAGGCGGACTAGTTAGACTAAAATACACATTCAAGTATGCAGATAAATTTGTTGAACCTAATGATGACTGGTTGAAAAGTATTGAAACATTAAGTGACGAACTGCTTGGCACATATTCGAAGGCTGAGAACACTGCATTATCAGCAGCCTTCGGAGGCCGAAAGAAGAAAAGGCTCAACCGTGTGTTTGACGCGGTCGGGTTCATCTACCCTGACTATCATTATCCGGTATTGGGTCGCAAAAGGAAAAATGCTTCTCCTGCAACAGAGGCTACCACAAGTGCCACTAGTGAACCAGCACCTCAAAGAAAAAAGATGAAGGTGCTCACCCATCGGACACGTTTTATTGAGCCGGCCACAGTGCCCGAATTTATTGGTGAAATTTCTTTGGCATCTGAAGCTACCGAACCAGCTTCAGTTCCGAAGATGGAAGAAAAGATTGAAGCACCTTCAGCGGAAGAATCAGAGAAACCGAAGGTTGACGAGCCAAAAATGTCTGAAATCTTAAGTCCTTCGGTAAATGTCGAAGCAATAAAAAACCAAAAGGGGCCATCGGTGACCCCAAAAAGGAAAAGAATGGTAAACGTACTAGATGTCTTGGAGACAATTAAGTCTTCAAGCACAACTCCAAAAAAGAGTGTTGATGTTGCTGAAGCTTCTACTGAAACTTCGACGCAACAAGCTGAAGCTGAAGCTGGGCCTTCAGAGCCCTACAAGGAGCAACCTTTGGAAGCCGAAGCAATAAAAATATCAGAACCAGTTTTAGTTGAAGAAATTGACACTGCCATCCCCGAAGCTCCTGCCAGCACATGCGATTACATTATACGACACGCTTCGGGGAAAAAACTATCTGCAGAAGAAACTTATGAAGCCAACCATTATGCGAAAGAGCTAAAATATCCGAAGGGGGCAGTAATATTCAATGGGACAAATGAAGATGACTTCCTATACTGCCTACCTGATAATAAAGAACTATCTGTCTGCCGAGAGATGGCCAGGAGTATAGGCTTCCCGAAGCTCGAAGCTGGATTAAGCGCCATGACGAAAGAGGATCTCGCAGACAGTCTTGCATACAATAGCCTAAAGGTTTGGGAATTAAGCGTTTGAAAAAACTTTTTTAATACGTAATTCATTCCTATATTCTTATATGGATTCTTTTTCGTACAGGGCTTAATTCTAAGCAACGCATTAAGAGCCCAAAAAAGCGCCGAAGATGAAAGCTATGAGATTGCGTTCAACAATTTGCGCTCCGAAGTTATCAAACTGAGAAACGAAGCTCTGGAAAAGGATAAAATTCTGCTTACGCTGGTAGACAAAGTAAAGAAGGACGAAGCTGCTTCAAAAACCCAGGCCGAAGCCCAAAAGCGTGAAATTAAAGATCTTCAGAAACAGCTGGCTAGAGCTAGAGAGGAGCGCGTGCTTGAGGAAACAAAACGAGAACTCAGTGATCATATGGTCAACAAATTGGAGTTAAGAGTTAAAGAGCTTCGTGCATCTCAGAGGAAATGTTATGTTAAATCTATAGAATGCGTGAATAAAATTAAAACCAGCTTCGCCAGCGTGGGCGCCTTTTCCAGCGAAGAAAATTTCTCTCGAGGCAATCCCGAAGGTCCACTGGAATGGATTAGCCACGAAGCAGAGGCCTTCGAGGAGATCCTGAACAGTCGTGGTGACATCTGCGCTTTTTCGGGCGCCAGAGGAATTGCTTCTGTCTTAGAGAAGAAAGGTTGCGGGCATGTAAAATTTTTAGCTCAGTCCGAAGCTGCCTTATCTTCCGAAGACATGAAGGACCCCTCGGCCGAAGCAAGCGTGGTTGGTGGCAAATTTTTTACTGATATCTGGAACGACGGCGGCCGAGGAATGGCGCAAGAAATCATCCAAAGGAGCGAAAAAGGCATCCATGATGCTAGGAAAGTGGCAGAAGCTGCCGAAAGAAGTACAGAGCCCGAAAGGCAATTAGGTATTAATTAGTCGCTCTTATTGTGTTGTAATTTTCATTTTAAACTTTGCTCGCGATTTGTAATAATAATGAAGAAATGTTCTCTTGCCTCAGAAGCTGCTGGATCGACTGTCGATCCCCACACAAAAGGGGATGACGAAATTAAACAAATGGCCGAAGCTATCATGGACAAAGTTGTTGATCAACTTCTAAATGAAGCCGCCGAAGCAGTTTTAAGAGAAGACTAGATGCTATTAGAAAAAACATTTAAATTGTAATCTATGTAACATTTTGCACATTTGAATGTAATGTACAAGTTTCTTTTCATTATTCAATTCTTTACGATGCATGAAACTCTACATACATACCATTTTTGAGCCTTCGGCGAAAAAAACACCTTCCCTTCTTTTCATGCTTCGTGAAGAAAATATTCTCCATTAAAACTGTTCTGATAAGACACATCCATGCTTCGTGAAAGCATTCTCCGAAGGTAAACAATTTTGATATTGCTCTGATGAAGCTCATCCATGCTTCGTAAAAACAGCCTCCGAAGCTATTTTCCGAAGATTATCATTATATTCCCTCGTGACTTTGCACAATTTGCACTTTCTCAAATCATTCTTTCGAAGGTTAATACTGTGTGCCCTTCTTTTGCCGTATGCAACATGATGTATGATGCTCATGCTATGCGAAATGATGTGATGATGTTATGTTATGCAAATGACGTCTGTTCCGAAGATACACACAAAATACATTCGTAAGCTCTGCATTCCCTTAGGAACGTCTTTGGAGCTTCTTCGCCTTTTACTTAGACGGTATAAGCTCTGCATTCCCTTAGGAACGTCTTTGGAGCTTCTTCGCCTTTTACTTAGACGGTATAAGCTCTGCATTCCCTTAGGAACGTCTTTGGAGCTTCTTCGCCTTTTACTTAGGCGGTATCAGCGTTGACTTTTCGCTGTATGCTCTGCATTCCTTTAGGAACGACTTTTGAGCAGGAAACTTACACTGCGCTCCCTTTGGAACGGCTTTTTGTGACTTCATGAACTTACTCTGCGTTCCTTAGAACGACTTTCTGTTACTCCGAAGGATTTTTAATACTTCGAAGGTCCTCCTTGTTAACACAAAAACTTCATCAACTTAAGCCTGTGGAGAAAATAGATTTTCCTCGTGGGAAGCAGCGAAATTATTATATGGAAACTATCAATGTTTTTTGCTACAGAGAATAGAACTGAATGGAAAAGACTGCTATCAAAGGTAGGATATGTGTCAATAAATGTGCTTCGACTCTGGCACAGTGCTGTTGACTGTGCGAGCTTCGGATTGCTCTCTGAGATCCCTTTGGTGCGGAACATATTGGCTCCCTTCTGGCTGCTGGCCTTGTTGCAGCGGAGGTGGAGGCGGGGGCTGTTGCCATGAAGCTTGAGGTTGACTTGCCGAAGCTACGGAGGCTGCAGGGTGGTTGCCCACGTACTCCGGGATGTAAGGCTGATGGTACGAAGCGGTATGCATGACCTGCTTCGGCTGTCCCTGTTGCGCTGCAGCTTCTGCTAGCTCCTTTTGTTTCTGGATGGTAACATGGCACATCCTGGTGGTATGGCCCTTGTTCTCACCGCAGAATAAGCAAAATGTCCTCCTTGGTTGATCCCCAAATCTCCCGCCGAAGCCCCTGGCGCCTCTGCCTCTTGGAGCTGGTGGCCGAAAGAAAGTTTGCTGCTGCCCCGAAGCCTGTGAGGAGCACTGCGGCCTGTTCTGTTGACTCCCCTTATCATCATTTTGAGCGTTGTGGATGGACCTGACATGCCTCGGATAGAATCGTCCCCCGAAGCCCCTGGTCATCTCAGAAAATCTGAAGGCCTCCTCCCTTCTTTGGCGAAAGTCGTTATCTGCACGAATGTACTCGTCCATCTTCTGGAGTAGCTTCTCCAGAGTCTGAGGAGGCTTCCTAGCAAAGTATTGGGCTGCAGGTCCAGGACGAAGCCCCTTGATCATAGCTTCGATAACAATTTCATTGGGCACCGTTGGTGCCTGTGCCCTCAAACGCAAGAACCTTCTGACATATACCTGAAGGTATTCTTCATGATCCTGAGTGCACTGAAACAAAGCTTGTGCAGTGACCGGCTTCGTCTGAAATCCTTGAAAGCTGGTTAACAACATATCCTTCAGCTTCTGCCATGAGGTGATTGTCCCTGGTCGAAGGGAGGAATACCAGGTCTGAGCAACATTCCTGACGGCCATGACGAAAGACTTCGCCATGACTGCAGCATTGCCCCCATACGAAGACACTGTTGCTTCATAGCTCATCAGGAACTGCTTCGGGTCTGAGTGGCCGTCGAACATGGGAAGCTGAGGTGGCTTATAGGATGGAGGCCAAGGTGTAGCCTGCAGCTCAGCGGACAAAGGAGAAGCATCATCGAAAACAAAATTTCCCTGATGGAAATTGTCATACCAGTCATCTTCGTTGACGAAGCCCTCCTGATGAAGGTCTTTCTGCTGAGGCCTTCTGTTTTGCTCATCATGGGTGAGGTGGCGGACTTCCTCAGAGGCTTCGTCTATCTGCCGTTGCAACTCAGCTAGCCGGGCCATCTTCTCCTTCTTCCTTTGCACCTGTTGATGTAGGATCTCCATATCCCTGATTTCTTGGTCTAGCTCTTCCTCCTGAAGCGTCGGGCTGACAGCCTTTCTCTTCTGGCTTCGGGCCTCCCGAAGAGAGACGGTCTCCTGGTTGTGGTCCAGCGGTTGCAGTGCTGAAGCCCCAGTCGCTGAAGCTTTCTTCGGCGCCATAGCGAAGGTCTATAGCTTCCGAAGGTGTTCAAAAAAGCTCGAAGTGGAAGTGAGTTCACCGGAGGTGGGCGCCAATGTTGGGGACTTGTTCTCAAATGCTAAGAGTTAAGAGCAAGGCAACATAAAAAGTGTTAAACACTAAGGTCCTTCGTCCTTCGAAACATTATGCCCCTTCGGGAAATAATGATTTTAGGACGAAGGTCATAAGAGACATACCTTCGTAAATATAATAAGTAATGCCGAAGGATTCTTATAAAGCGTAAAATATAAACATCAACATAGAATCATTTCTATTTTATTAACATGAAGAAATAGAAATGATTTCAAATTACAAATGTACCTTCGGTCCTGAGAGAAGGTAAAAAGTACAAGCGTGACGCAAAAGCCAATGCCCAGTCAGCGTGAACAGTACGGGAGTACTGTTCATCTATTTATAGGCGCGGGACGCAGCCCACGTAAAATTACATCCATGTCCATTACATTTGTCAATGGCTTATGGAAATTTGTCAAGGCCCACGCAGTCCTTTCATCTTTAAGTCGGTTCCCCCCTCTGCTATCGCGACGAAGCTTCCCTGCGCACAGCTTCGGCTGCGCTCGTCCTTCGTCTGGTTCAGGCTTCGTCCTGGCCGTGCTTCATATTCATAGTTCTGAGTCCGAAAATACCTGTTCACATAATCCACTTGGAAAACATTATCAAATCATGTTTTTGAGGACCTTCGGAGGACGAAGGCCCCCAACACTGACAACCTGGGGGGGGGGGATTGGTGTGTAGAGCAAGGGTGAGTACACATCAACATACTCAGCAAGCATCCAGTTTGGCTGTAGTGGACTAGCTTTATGTGGGGATAAGTCAAGCAGTTGCTTTTAGTTAGTCAGGTTATTACTTACTAGTAGAGAGCCAGGTTTTAACATTAACCCAAGTTATTAGCCCAATGTATCCTTTCCAAACGGAAAGAATACCACTTACCAATACCATAATCATAATCAGAACCATCAATCTCATTGCCACCTGTACCAAAATATCTCTGATCAAGTATCACTAATCTCTGGAGCTCCCTTGGCCGCTCATAACCGTGAGCACGGCTGATATATCAGTTTCATAACACTCTGCAGAGGTTGCGCACTTTACCCACAAGCCGTGATTCCCTCTTGCCTCGGGCTGATCAAACCCTTAAACACTACCAAGGTGAATAGG
Source organism: Zea luxurians (assembly GCA_029449295.1). Classification (NCBI taxonomy): domain Eukaryota; kingdom Viridiplantae; phylum Streptophyta; class Magnoliopsida; order Poales; family Poaceae; genus Zea; species Zea luxurians. The sequence goes on along the minus strand of JAOPSE010000014.1, from coordinate 14,360,906 downwards.
CAGGGTCTCACTACGTAGCCTTTACAAAGATTCCCCGGGGCTGTAGCCACTCGTTAGGTTTCCTAAATGTACCGCACTCCTCCCCAAGGGACAAATCAACCTTGGCAGAGCGAGCCGCATACACCGAGCCCCATTGACGGCACAACGGCTAAGCGAACTACACCCCGGTTCCTCCAATTATTCAGCTAAGGGCGTCCCATTCCACCCTCATGGTTGCACTGTTTTCCCGGGCGGTCATCCATTGAACAGGTCCTTACGGAGAGGCACTCGAGAAACCGCTCGAGTCCCCTTAAATGCCACAAGTATGATCATAAATAAGAAGGGGAAAACAGCGTATCACAGATAATCACATCATGTTCATTGATTAGAGTTGAGCAATAGCATCAAACTAAGCAGTAATAATCCGACCCAAATAGGTAAACAAGGACATGGATAACAAAAGCTAGTCAATCCTTAAGTATAAATGTGTAATGCGGGAGGTGAATTAAAGAATGAATAGGACAGAGATAGGTCAAAGGACACTTGCCTCCACCAACCGACTGCTGCTCAGGGGCTTCTCCTGCGAATTCCTCGGGCTCTTCGACCGGATCGTTCTCTATGCGAGCGCAAACATACATACATCCACATATTTAATACAAAAGAACAGTACACCATACAAGGGAACAGGTAAAACGAATATGCATCAAGTATGACATTCGATATCGCATTTGTTATGGTTAGAAAGAAACGGGAAAGATCTCGCAGGGGGTTAAAGTTTATGCACTAATGATCAGTTACAATTGGTTCTTAACAAAAGGATTCTGTTATATATATACTAATGGAAACCTAATTATTTTAGGTTGATCAACATTGCACGAGATAAACAATTAACTACGTGAATCAATAGCATAACGAAATTTTAAATTAAACTTCCTATTTTCCATAGCATAAACAATGATTAGTCTACCTAAAATAAAGTAATTATGATCACAGAAAGTAAATAAAATAAAATAAAAAAAATAAAAAAAACAGAGGGGGGGCGGTTGAACCGGCCCTGGGCTGGGCGGCCGAGCTGGGTGGCCGGGGCGGCCGAACGCGGGAGAGGGCGGCCGAGCCGGCCGGTTGAACCGGCGGCCAGGACCGGCCGAGCTGGCGGCCAAGGCCGGCCGAGCTGGCGGCCAGGGGCCAGGCGGGCGGGGGGGCGCGGCCGGGGGGGCTGGCCGAGGGGCTGGCCGGGGGGCTGGCTGGGCGCGGCCGGGGGCGGCCGTGGCCGGCTGGGGCTGGGGTTGGCCGGGCGGCGCGGCCAGGGCCGGCGCGGCTAGGGGCGGCCGAGCGGCCGGGCGGGGGAAAGAGGAGGGGAGGGGGAAGGAGGGAGGAGGGAGGAGGGGGAGGGGGCTCACCGGCGGGGGCGGCCGACGGCGAGGGGCGGCGGCGGCGGCCTAGGGCAGGGGGTAGGGCGGCGGTGGGGAGAGAGAGAGGGAGAGAATGAGGGAGAGGGAGAGGGGGTTTTGGGAAAAAAAGAAAAGGGGGGTGGGGGCGGTTGGGCCTTTTTGGGCCCAAGAGGGGGGGCGCGCAGGGGGGCTTGGGCCGGCCAAGGGGCGGCTGGGCCGGCCAAGGAGCCCATGGCGCGGGAGAGAGAGAAAGGGGAAGAGGGAGAGAGAAAGAAAGAGAAAGAAAGAGAAAAGATTATTTCCCTGTTTTCGAAATCCGATCTTCCTACATGAATGCATTTGCACCTTCAAAGCAATCAAAAGAAATGCAAGGTTCGGCATGGTGCATCAAACAACATAAAGTATTTTTAGAGTTTTTCTTACACGGGAAATCCAAACCGAATCCCGCTAAAACTTTGGAAAAGGTCAAGGTTTAGCGAGGGGAAAAAGAAAAAGAAAAGGTAACGCCCGAATTTTGGCGAGTAAAGAAAAGAAAAAATTCAACTGCAAAATTCGGGGCGTTACAAACCTATCCCCTTTAAAAGAATCTCGCCCTCGAGATTCAGGGCTGGCTAGCAAAGAGCTCTGGGTACTTGGCCATCAAATCATCTTCACGCTCCCAGGTTGCTTCTTCCTCAGAGTGGTGACTCCATCTGACTTTGCACATCCTGATGGTCTTCCTTCGGGTGACTCTATCTGCAACCTCAAGGATCTGAGCTGGCTTCTCGACATAGGTCAAGTCCTCCTGGACTTCCAGACCTTCCACTGGCAACTGCTCTTCTGGCACGCGCAAGCACTTCTTCAACTGAGACACATGAAAGACATCATGCACAGCTGACAAATTCTCTGGCAGACTGAGCTGATAAGCCACTTCTCCACGCTTTGAGAGGATTTGGTACGGACCAATGTAGCGGGGTGCTAGCTTGCCTTTGATTCCGAACCTTCTGACTCCTCTGATCGGTGACACTTTCAGATAGACAAAGTCTCCGACTTCAAAACTCAGCTCTCTTCTTCTTGTGTCTGCATAGCTTCGCTGCCTCGATTGCGCTATCTTCAGATTCTCTCGGACCATCTTGATGTTCTCTTTAGCTTCAAGCAGAATGTCTGGCCCAAACACTTGCTTCTCTCCAGGCTGATCCCATTGCAGCGGAGTTCTGCAACTCCTTCCATAGAGCGCTTGAAATGGTGACATCTTCAAACTGGCCTGATAACTGTTGTTATAGGAAAACTCTGCATAGGGCAATCGCTTATCCCATCCGGACTGATCTTGCAACGCACAGGCTCTCAACATGTCTTCAAGAATTTGATTGGTCCTTTCAGTCTGGCCATCTGTCTGCGGATGATAAGCTGAACTGAAATTCAGATGCGTGCCCAAAGCTTCATGCAACTGCTGCCAGAAATGCGAGGTGAACTGCGTTCCTCTGTCTGACACTATCTTCTTTGGCACACCATGAAGACAAACGATCCGAGACATATACAGTTCTGCCAATACTGCACTGTTGTAGGTGGTCTTGACTGGTATGAAGTGGGCTGACTTGGTCAAGCGGTCCACTACTACCCAATGGAATCGTAGCCGGCTCGAGTGCGAGGCAATCCGACTATGAAATCCATACCGATCTCATCCCATTTCCACTGAGGGATCTGCAACGGTTGCAACAATCCAGCAGGTCTCTGGTGTTCTGCCTTAATTCTTCGGCAACTATCGCACTTAGCCACATGCTCTGCGATTTCCCTCTTCATTCCGTACCACCAGAATTTCTTCTTCAGATCCTGATACATCTTCTCACTGCCAGGGTGAATCGAATAAGCTGTCTCATGAGCTTCCTTGAGAATCAACTCCCGAATGGACTAGACATTGGGAACACACAAGCGGTCTTTGAACCATATCACGCCTTCTGCATCTTCTCGAAAATCTTTGCCTCTGCCATCTATAATCAGCCGCCGGATCTCACTGATCTTCTATTCTGGGCAAGGGATACTTGTTCTTGATCGTGACTTCATTCAAAGCTCGATAATCGATACACATCCTCTTGGTGCCATCTTTCTTCTCCACAAACAGGACAGGGGCGGCCCAAGGCGAAGTGCTTGGCCGGATGTAACCTTTCTCTGACAGCTCATCAATCTGCTTCTTAAGCTCAACCAACTCTGCTCCAGATATTCTGTAAGCTCTCTTAAAGATAGGGGCGGTTCCAGGAAGGAGCTCTATGGCAAACTCAACTTTCCGCTCTGGTGGCATACCCAGTAAATCCTTTGGAAACACATCTGGGAATTCAGACACAACCTTGATACTCTCAATTGGGTCTGCTTCACTGCTATCGACAGCCATCTGATAACAACTTCCTTTCTTCGGCTCAAGCGGGACTAACTCGGTCACCACTTCCTCTCCTAGTGGGGACACCAACTTGATTGTCCTTTTATCACAACTGATAACTGCCTGATACTTATCTAGCCAATTCATCCCTAGGATGACATCTATTCCCTGAGTACCCATTACTATAAGGTTAGCGGGAAACGCTATCCCCCTTATTTCCACACTTACATTCAAACATATGCTATCAGCTCGAATTCTACCACCAGCTGAGTCAATTTGAATGGGGGTTGACATGGTAGTAATTGGAAGATTATGTGCTTCTACCCATGATGCAGTAATAAAAGAATGCGTTGCTCCAGTATCAAATAACACTTCTGCAATATGGGAATCGACTGGGAACATACCTACTGTCATGCCGGGGGTCTCCTGAACTGCTTCAGCCTCCAAGTGATTCAATCTTCCGTGATTATAGCGCTGCTGAGGGCGGTTGCCTGATCCAGGCTGGGACACATTCTGCTTTGCTGGGGCATTGGGGCCTGACTGCTGCTGGGCTGCCTTCTTCGGACATTGCATCACCCAATGGCCTTGCTCTCCACAGTGGAAACATGCTCTGTTTCCAACCTGAGCTAGTGCTGCCTGACTGTTCTGCTGGCTTGCTGGGGCAGGAAGACGAGGTGTCTGCTGATTCTGCCTCTGAAACTGGCCTCCTGATTGATTGCTCTGACGGTTCTGGTACTGATGCTGAGGATACTGCCTTTGGAACTGCTGATACTGCTGACGCTGCTGATGCTGCTGATGCTGCTGAGGTGGACGCTGGTTCTGCCTGAACTGCTGAGGTTGATTGCCTGAGAAATGAGGGCGGCTGCTGCTTCCAGGCTGGGGTCCACTGATCTTGCGCTTACGATCTTCCATCTCCTTACGCTTCCTTTCTGTCATGATTGCTCTGTCAATCAGGTGCTGGAATGTCGGGAAGGTATGATTCATCAGTTGGTACTGAAGAGGGTCAACCAAGCCTCTCAAGAAACGGTATTGTCGCTTGGCGTCGGTGTTGACATCTTCAGGAGCATAGCGAGACAACTGCAGAAACCTGTCTCGATACTCACTGACGGACGATGACCCTTGCTTAAGGGCCAGGAACTCCTCCTTCTTCACTGTCATCAGACCTGCAGGCACATGGTACTGACGAAAGCTACCTCTGAATTCTTCCCAGGTGATGGCGTCGGGGTCGGCATGGGTGGCGAGGTAAGACTCCCACCATGATTGGGCTGCTCCTCTCAATAGACGGGGACCATACAAGACTTTCTCCCTGTCATCACACTGAGCGGTATGCATCTCTCGCTCCACAGTGCGCAGCCAATCTTCAGCATCCATGGGGTCAGAAGAGTGAGCAAACGTTGGGGGATGACCTCTCATGAATTCAGCACGCTTGTCTCTAGGCATCTAAGGCTGGGGTGGAGCCTGCTGCTGCTGCTGCTGCTGCTGAATGGCGGCCAGAGTCTGACCGATGGCCTGAACTGCCTGAGTCTGCATCAGAAACATCTGCTCGATCGACATCGGGGGCGGGGGGCGGCAGGTGCTGCTGCTGAGGCACCTCATCCTGCGGGGCGGCTTGCTCCTGCTGAGCACGCCTTCCTCCTCTGCGCCTGTTCTCTGACATCTGCAGAACGCAACCACACATCAGAACTGATCTGGCAAATCTTGCAGCATAAGAAAAGAGTATAGAATTCTCCAACAGCACTGAACAGATGAGCATCTTCACTGATCTCCAACACAGACCACACAGCTTCTCAGATAAAGAGGAAAGTAGAATAAAAGGTTTCCCAACTATATAACTAACTCCATTAACATAATAGATAAACCAAAATGCAGGGGATACCCACACTCTGGTGACAATCATTACAAAGATCCAACCAAACATAGTTCATCATGACAAACATAAATGCACAGGATATAGCAAACTACCCTGTCTAACTAAGACTAACTAAGACTGAGACTAACGCTAAGACTGAAGCTTGTATGTATATATATTTCGTATTAATTACAAGATCCAACTCTAACGATCTATGGTTCTAGATTTATCTTGGTCTTGCAGTCGGGATTGCCATAAGACTGGTGTCCACGCCGAGGTGAGCGGTACGGGTGCTGAGTCCCAACGGGAGCGGGGGAACCATCATCCAAGTGACGACGCTCCGCGCGCTCAGCCCGCAGCAGGGCGATCTCAGCACGAGCCCTACTCAGCTCGTCTAATGCATGGTCCAGCTCCGTGTTTAGCACGGCGGCTAGGTTGACTGTGCTGCTCAACCTAGGATTGTCCTCACCAGCAGGTGAAACAATCACGCCTCCTGTGCTGCCAGATGGACGGCGGGGGTAATACTTCAGGTCGAGACCGTCAGCTACCCCACCGAGAACCGAGCAGTAGTGCGAAAGCGCACGCCGTGCAGCATCCTGCATGGCTGCCTCAGCTGAGTCCCGCTCAGAGATAGAATAGTGCTCTGACCAAGCCTCCGCGCCCTGGAGACTGTTCTCCGGACGGCGCACCAAGCAGGTCGCCTCCCAGCGGTCCGGGTAGACCCCGCGACTATGCTGGTAGACCACACAGCGATACTCGATGGACCAAGTACGCCGGTCAAGTGCCCTACGTAGCAGGGTGTCGAGCGCGTCGTGGAAGTGACACCCGTGAGCAGCGTCGCGAGTGATGGGTCGAGCAACCCATCCTTCCGGCTCATGGTTAGAGAGGTCGAGGTCGTGGCTCGAGCTATCGTCGCCACCTCCGTCGTCTGGGTCTCCTCCAGCAGCTACTCCAGAGGCTGGAGCGCCCAGTGGTGGTGCAGGGGGCGCCTCCAGGGGAAGCACAGGGGAGCAGCTCCTCACAGACTCTATCTCCTGCTGGAGCGAGAAGGAAGAGCCCTGCTGCTCCTGACGTCGACGTTCCTGCTCCTCATGCAGGCGGTGGTGCAGTCTCTCCAAGTGGCTGGACTGTCCGGCCACGGGACGGCGAAGCGGACGCTCAGCAAGGCGGGAGGGTAAGAAGGGGATGACGGACTTTCGTGCAGTGTGTCTAAGACGAGCCATCTACAAAAGACATCGCAAGCAAAAGAGTGAGAACAGAATTAATATGACCAGCAAATAATGAATCATAAATAAATGAAGGATTAGAATAAAACATAATTTTCAGCAAGGTATAATATATAGTAGAACATAGGTTTGGTCGGTATGACCAACTTTTGAAGGGATATCAAAGTCAAGGCAGGGACAGAGGTCTATAATCCTTAGAACGACCATTCTACTCTAGGTTAGCGGTCCTACAGTCAGCACGGCTTTGATACCACTTATGTCACACCCGGTTTTAGAAGGCAAACCGAATGCGAACCATGTACGTGCCAGGATCAGTTATTCACGTACACAGCAGTTACATAACATGGACATCATCACACAGTGCTCAAATAGTATTAAAAGGGGAGATAATAGTCGATTACATCATACGTCTGAGACGTCCATATAGTTCTTACAATAAATCAAAGTGCGGAAAAGAAACGTAGATAACACGGCCTTCACAGGCAGCCGACTGGGGGTTGCCGCTAACCCACGCCTAGAACTCGTCGTAGTCTTGGAACTCCTGGAAGTCTCCTTCCACAGCTTCATCTTCTCCTGAGCAGTGGTTGCAATGCTGACAACCTGGGGGGGGATTGGTGTGTAGAGCAAGGGTGAGTACACATCAACATACTCAGCAAGCATCCCGTTTGGCTGTAGTGGACTAGCTTTATGTGGGGATAAGTCAAGCAGTTGCTTTTAGTTAGTCAGGTTATTACTTACTAGTAGAGAGCCAGGTTTTAACATTAACCCAAGTTATTAGCCCAATGTATCCTTTCCAAACGGAAAGAATACCACTTACCAATACCATAATCATAATCAGAACCATCAATCTCATTGGCACCTGTACCAAAATATCTCTGATCAAGTATCACTAATCTCTGGAGCTCCCTTGGCCGCTCATAACCGTGAGCACGGCTGATATATCAGTTTCATAACACTCTGCAGAGGTTGCGCACTTTACCCACAAGCCGTGATTCCCTCTTGCCTCGGGCTGATCAAACCCTTAAACACTACCAAGGTGAATAGGCAGGGTCTCACTACGTAGCCTTTACAAAGATTCCCCGGGGCTGTAGCCACCCGTTAGGTTTCCTAAATGTACCGCACTCCTCCCCAAGGGACAAATCAACCTTGGCAGAGCGAGCCGCATACACCGAGCCCCATTGACGGCACAACGGCTAAGCGAACTACACCCCGGTTCCTCCAATTATTCAGCTAAGGGCGTCCCATTCCACCCTCATGGTTGCACTGTTTTCCCGGGCGGTCATCCATTGAACAGGTCCTTACGGAGAGGCACTCGAGAAACCGCTCGAGTCCCCTTAAATGCCACAAGTATGATCATAAATAAGAAGGGGAAAACAGCGTATCACAGATAATCACATCATGTTCATTGATTAGAGTTGAGCAATAGCATCAAACTAAGCAGTAATAATCCGACCCAAATAGGTAAACAAGGACATGGATAACAAAAGCTAGTCAATCCTTAAGTATAAATGTGTAATGCGGGAGGTGAATTAAAGAATGAATAGGACAGAGATAGGTCAAAGGACACTTGCCTCGACCAACCGACTGCTGCTCAGGGGCTTCTCCTGCGAATTCCTCGGGCTCTTCGACCGGATCGTTCTCTATGCGAGCGCAAACATACATACATCCACATATTTAATACAAAAGAACAGTACACCATACAAGGGAACAGGTAAAACGAATATGCATCAAGTATGACATTCGATATCGCATTTGTTATGGTTAGAAAGAAACGGGAAAGATCTCGCAGGGGGTTAAAGTTTATGCACTAATGATCAGTTACAATTGGTTCTTAACAAAAGGATTCTGTTATATATATACTAATGGAAACCTAATTATTTTAGGTTGATCAACATTGCACGAGATAAACAATTAACTACGTGAATCAATAGCATAACGAAATTTTAAATTAAACTTCCTATTTTCCATAGCATAAACAATGATTAGTCTACCTAAAATAAAGTAATTATGATCACAGAAAGTAAATAAAATAAAATAAAAAAATAAAAAAATAGAGGGGGGGGCGGTTGAACCGGCCCTAGGGCGGTTGAACCGGCCCTGGGCTGGGCGGCCGAGCTGGGCGGCCGGGGCGGCCGAACGCGGGAGAGGGCGGCCGAGCCGGCCGGTTGAACCGGCGGCCAGGACCGGCCGAGCTGGCGGCCAAGGCCGGCCGAGCTGGCGGCCAAGGCCGGCCGAGCTGGCGGCCAGGGGCCAGGCGGGCGGGGGGCGCGGCCGGGGGGGCTGGCCGGGGGGCTGGCTGGGCGCGGCCGGGGGCGGCCGTGGCCGGCTGGGGCTGGGGTTGGCCGGGCGGCGCGGCCAGGGCCGGCGCGGCCAGGGGCGGCCGAGCGGCCGGGCGGGGGAAAGAGGAGGGGAGGGGGAAGGAGGGAGGAGGGAGGAGGGGGAGGGGGCTCACCGGCGGGGCCGGCCGACGGCGAGGGGCGGCGGCCGAGCAAGGGGGCGGCGGCGGCGGCCTAGGGCAGGGGGTAGGGCGGCGGTGGGGAGAGAGAGAGGGAGAGAATGAGGGAGAGGGAGAGGGGGTTTTGGGAAAAAAAAAGAAAAGGGGGGGTGGGGGCGGTTGGGCCTTTTTGGGCCCAAGAGGGGGGGCGCGCAGGGGGCTTGGGCCGGCCAAGGGGCGGCTGGGCCGGCCAAGGAGCCCATGGCGCGGGAGAGAGAGAAAGGGGAAGAGGGAGAGAGAAAGAAAGAGAAAGAAAGAGAAAAGATTATTTCCCTGTTTTCAAAATCCGATCTTCCTACATGAATGCATTTGCACCTTCAAAGCAATCAAAAGAAATGCAAGGTTCGGCATGGTGCATCAAACAACATAAAGTATTTTTAGAGTTTTTCTTACAAGGGAAATCCAAACCGAATCCCGCTAAAACTTTGGAAAAGGTCAAGGTTTAGCGAGGGGAAAAAGAAAAAGAAAAGGTAATGCCCGAATTTTGGCGAGTAAAGAAAAGAAAAAATTCAACTGCAAAATTCGGGGCGTTACAACAGGTATCTTCGGAGTCAGGTTGCGGGTATACAAGAGCATGGTTAAGATGAAGCTTGGCTGGGATGGAAAGCGACCACGACGAAGGATAAGACGATCACGAAGCTATGTGCAGAAAAGCTTCGGCATGACGGCAGAAAAGAGGAACCGACTTAAAGATGAAAAGCCAAATTAAACCTCGAAGAGTTGCTATAGAGTTATTGATATATGTAAAGGGCATCAATGTAATTTTACATGGGCTGCGTCCCGTGCCTATAAATAGATGAACAGTACTCTCGTACTGTGCAGGTTGACTGGGCATACACTTTTTGCATCACGTCTGTACCTTTACTTTTCATCAATCTGAAGGTACATTTATAATTTGTCTTTATGAATTTGGTAATAAAAATAAGTTGATGATAATATTCGTATCATTATTCATGTTTCATATATGTGTTCTTTTTTACCATCTATCGATCTTACGAAGGTCTTTTCCTTCGTAATCTTCGTCCAGAATTCATTATATCCGAAAGGGCATAATGTTTATAAGGACGAAGGAATTTAACATTTAACACTTTTTATGTTGCCTTGTTCTTAACTCTTAGCATTTGAGAACAAGTCCCCAACATACATCTAGGACTTGCCAATTCTTGAGAAGATCCATGATGTTCTAGAGTTCCAAGAAACAAAATTCTGTTGCACTATCCACCACCGAGTCCGAGTACATTGCCGCAAGATATTGTTGTGTGCAATTACTCTAGATGAGGCAAACTCTAAGGGACTTTTGCTACAATTTGAGCAAAGTCCCACTCCTATGTGACAATTAGAGTGCTATCCACATGGCAGAGAATTTTGTTGTACATAGTCGCACTAAGCACATAGAAATCTAACACCACTTCCTGAGAAACCACCAACAAAGTGGAGATATCATAATAGACCATATGAGCACCCATTCCCAATTAGCTGATATCTTCACCAATCTATTGGATGAAAAGAGGTTCTATGAGTTGTGGAGTGAACTCAATATCTTAGACTCACGGAACGTGGATTAAAGTGTTGCACACTTGCATATATTCTTATACCTTGATCATGTTATATCTTATATCAATTGCATATTCATGTGTTTATCAAGGTCAGGTTGTAGAAAATCATCTCCAAGTGCTATGGATGCACGCATTTAGGGTGATGATAGTCTACAAGTTGACCTCCTTGAGACTAACAATGTTTTTGGAGTTGATCATGTGTGTAGTCTCAAGGTTTGAAAGGGAAATGGTGAACTGGAGCAAACAGCTTCGCACTAGGTATCAAAGAAGGCTCCAAGTTCACTTGGCTTACATTACTCCTTCCTTAGTTGTTTATTAATTTGGAGTAGTGTATATAAGGCCAAGATAGAGGGCAATGCCTGATCTTCCATGAGTATGATAACTTGATTGGGTGGAGATCTCGACATTGATGATCCAAATCTCCGAGCGAACGGATCCTCGCAATCACTACGCCACTGCTTCGGTGGTTATCACTCCTGACACACAAGTGACCTTGCCACAAAGGCTTATCCCTGCAAGCGTAATCAAGAACACAAGCAAGAATAGGAAGAACGCAATCAAAACTGCATTGATCACGAGGTGGGGTCTCACAAATTGATAACACTGTTCGATGATAGATATCATCTAAGCAAAACCCAAACTCTAATGTGGCGATGGATGCTGTTAAAATAGAGGTTAGGGGCGTGCATAACCCCTGAAGATACCACTAATAGGCTCCAACACGATACACGGTCCAACGACCCAACAAACAGTGTCGCAGCACCAAAACAGAATATGAGCGCTGACTTGTTTCGACGATTACTGTTGACTCTTGATGAATTTTAAGCTCGGACCAGCTGGGTTGGTTAGATAATCTTCTTATATTTTCATCCATATCAAGTATGTCGCAATCGGAGTCAGGATGTGTCCTTGGTGTCCATTTTAGTGCAGACTGGTCATAGAACCCGAGATGGAATCACAGCCGAGTCGGACTTGATCTCCTTCCTGTTGTGGACGCCCATGCTGCTCCTCCTCGACACCTTAGCCTTTCTCAAGTCCTTGATGGTCCTCTCCAAAGTTCCTAATCTTTAAAACAACCATGACACCAAGTGTAAGCTCTAAAACACAATTGATAAGGTTAGAATGAACCTAGAGATTCAGCTTTCGTGCACGTGCTCGTGTTGTCGGTCCATGCATTATTTGTATGGGAGTGATGTCCTCATCATTCTCCCCCACTCGAATTGGATTCATCCTTGACTCAGGCGGTGGCCAAGGGGGTGGCCGAGCAACCCTAGGATGTACAAGGCCTTTAGGCCCAAAAACAGGCGCCACCTATTTCTGGTAGATTCTAGATATCATCTTGCTATGACGATTCTGATCAGCTCCAATCGTATATTTATGTGGAACTATTTGGGTTGGAAAACTTATCTCCTTAGCTCTCCAATGGTATCTAGAACATTGAAAATGGAGTCTGTATGTGGCCTAGGCGTTCGTTTTCATGAGACCCACTCCTGCAATCCGAACTAGATCCGCGAATAAACTTGACTTTGACTCTCCTTGAGCTTGGGACTCCATGATTGATTAGTCCTTGACCATATAGTTGACGTCCATATAATCATCATTCTCCCCTTATTGTTTTTGAGTCATCCTCAACTCAAAGTCGTTGGTGTCTGCAAAAGGTGTTGATGTAGTGCTTGATGTCGTCTAACCTTGCTCCCCTTCTTGAAGTTGACCTATTGTTGTAAAACATACAAAGAATGACAACTGGAACTGGACGTGATATGATTAGATTTAACACAACCATCTAATTGGTCATATTGTTTCATTACAACAGGAGATTTCATATTTGAGCAAATATATACACGATGTATCATATATTCTCCTATCCAATTATATCTTCCAATAACATGATATATATGTTTAGATAAACATGGAAAATCAACACTAAAAGAAAGTTTCTCCTTTAAATTATGTAGATTACATAGAACATCAAATTCAATATAGCCCAAAGTATTCAAAGAAGATAACAATTTGAGCTCATCATGCACACTAGTTATAGGATTGAATGTTCTATTTTTGGCACAATTAATAGGATCAGAAGCAACAACATCAAGTTTGTTCTCTAGTTGTGGCATAGAAATAATAGTATTATCATCACAAAACTCTTCTTTATCACAAGGAACAACAAGACAATCTTCTTGTAATAAAGGCAACTAAGATTTATCTGAAGGTATGATATCAGTAGAATTACTCAAATTATTTATAGTATCGTCCATAGAATCAAATTGTTGTCTCATTAGTGCTTTCACATCAATCCAAGTTTGTGGTTTATCAGATGAAGTTAAGGACACCTACCAAAATAAAACAGAATGAGTCAAAACACTAGTTGCCTTTTTGATCTTTTTCCGTTCACACATAAAATATTTCGCAAAAGACAATCTATCTTAGTTTCCCACTCAATATATTTTTCAGCATCTATACCATCATAGGATGGAAAAGCATGAATAGAATCACCTGCGGAAGAAGTTGTAGGTTGTAGACGAGTCTCCATCATGTCCATCTGTTCAACAAGTCCTAAAACTCTCTTCAACCTTTCAGTGTTCATGTTGAGTGCATCACACATAGCTCTCATCATGTCATGAAGATCTAGATGAAATGTTCCTATCATTGTTAGTACAAAACAGAAACAAAGCAACAAGCAAAAGGTGTGAATCCTACAACTACGCTCAAGGATGGTGGCAGAACACAAGTTATGAAGCATCTTACCCCGCTCTTACAAGGTTCTTACTAGCACTGCAGGTTGCAAATGGTGGCCGGTGTAACAGCCCAATGAGCGTGGGTGTGATTACAAAGTAGTACATGTTCTGCTCGAGAGAAAGGTGGAGATTTGGGAAGGCTCACTAATATATATTTGTGGCACACAAGTCAGTAATAGATAGCAATGCTGAATAAGTGTCCAAAGTACTCATCCTAGCAACTGGCCTATAGAATGTATTAGAACAGTTGGAGTAAGACACAAATGAGATAACAAGGATCTAGGTACAGCAAGGAAACAAGATGGAAATAAGATGAATCATAGAGCTACACAGATCAATGGTGTTCCTGCTTATGCACACATTTTTCTCTTTTTCAGATTTTTTCTTTGTTTTGTGAGGTTTTTTTGTGCACTTGCCTTTTATATTCTCTTTTTTATCACAAAAGTGCCGCAAAGACAAGATAGAACTCAAGAAATTAAAAAATTCTCGTATGTTTGTTATAGATTTTCTGCTCTAACTTCAACAATGTTTGACAAATATAACGACCTCAAACTCAAAACCTCACAAAACTAAATTTGTAAATCTCTTTTTTCTCTTTATTAGATATATGGATCGCCTGTTTTGGATAATGGAAGTGGGAGATAATGATCCCAAAAACAGACTGGTCTGAAATTTTAGGATCCCAAACAGATTTACTTCTAAAGCAGATAACACTTTGATAATGACGTTTTTTAGAAAACTTGTAAATACAAAGTCGTAGATAATTTTCGAAGCTTTCTAGAAAGTACAAGAACATAAAATTCTGATTTTGTATGCGAGATTTATGCTCAAAATACTGAACTATACAGAAACTAATCTGATAATGACAAGATGATGAGATAAAATAGGATCGGTTAGGATCGTTTTTGTAGTTGAGATATGTTTTGGAGATCAATTTTGTAGGATGGCAGCGGATGCAAGGAATCAAACTGATCCAAAAATAAATCTAAACCAGCAACAAGACCTCGACCTAGGACACAAACTCAATATGACAAAATCTGAAACCAAATTATGCAAAGGCTAAGGCAAAGTCTTTAGTTCAGGATACACTAATGGTTTTTAAAGATATGACCTAATGCTAGGACTCTTTTCTCTTTGGCTTTTTTATGCGTTATAGGACGAACAAAATGAATCTAAATGTAGGATTATACCTCATGGGCAACCTGAATCTTGATACCACTTAATAGCGGGCAAGGCCCAGTCTTCCGTGAGGTATGATAACTTGATTGGGTGGAGATCTCGACGTTGATGATCCAAGGCTTTGAGTGAATGGATCCTCACAATCACTACACCACTGCTTGGTTGTTTATCACCCATGACACACGAGTGACCTCGCCATGAAGGCTTATCCCTGCAAGCACAACCAAGAACATAAGCAAGAATAGGAAGAACGCAAACAAAACTGCATTGATCACGATATGGGGTCTCACAAACCGATGAACGATGACACAATTTGATGACAGATATGATCTAAGCAAAACTCAAACTCTAATGTGGCAGTGGTTGCTGTTAAAATAGAGGTTAGGGCCGTGTATAACCCCCAGAGGTACCCCTAATATGCTCCAACACGATACACGCCTAACGGCCCAACAGACGGTGTCGCAGCACCAAAACAGAATCTAAGCTGACTTGTTTCGACGATTCCTGTTGACTCTGGATGAATTTTAAAGTGGGACTAATTGAGTTGGTTAGATAATCTTCTTATCTTTCCAACCATATCAACTTCATCGCAATCAAAGTCCGGATGCATCCTGGGCCTCTATTTTAGTGCAGACTGGTCCTGGAACCCACGAGATGGAATCACAGCCGAGTCGGACTTGATGTACTTTTTGTTGTGGATGCCATTGCTGCTCCTCCTCGACACCTTAGCCTTTCCCAAGTCCTTGATGATCCTCTCCAAAGTTCATAATCTTTGAAACATCCATGACACCAATTGTAAGCTCTAAAAACAAATTTGACAGGTTAGAACAAACCTGAAGATTCAGCTTTCATGCACGTGCTCGTGTTGTCGGTCCATGCATTGTTTGTATGGGAGTGATGTCCTCATCAGACCATACGACTTTCTTTGTTTTGGTGCTTAATGCCAATTGGGGAGAAAGTTTAGTCCAAAGCATAATGGATCAATCACTTACCCAATTTTTTAAAAGGTTTTTGGATTTATTTTCAATTGGTATCTACTGTATTCATCTGTGAAAACCCTCTTAAAAGCTAAGAGGAGAATCATTTGCAAAATCTTTGTAAAGGGGGGGTTCTTGTCTCTTTTGCAAAAAAGGGTTTAAAAGCTTTGATTTTGACTTAAGATTCTAACTTGAGATATTTTGAAGAAAGAAGCTATCAAACTAAGAAAAGAATTTAATTTACAAAATCAAAAGGCTAAGTTGTGCAGAATTGATCCAAACATGCCAAACACTTAAAACCTACTTAGTTGAGCTCAATTTGCATGCTTTTGGCTCATATGAATTAGCAAACTGATTTTTAGTTAGTCACTTTCTTTATGCTTTGGTTGTGTTGGCATAAATCACCAAAAATGGGAAGATTGGAAGGGAAATGGGCAAATAAGCCATTTTCATATTGTTTTGGTTATTAGTGTCCAACACAACACATTGGACTAACTATTGGCTAAGTCTATGAGCACATGTTTAATTCAAAGAAAATTGAGTAAAGGAAAGCACAACTTAGCTCAAGGAGGCCTAGAAGTGCAACATTTAGTAAACAGTAAAACTGTGAGTTTGAACCTCTAAATACGTTGCACTTACCTATTTGAATGTTTATAGCACTTTGGTTTGCTCACTAATGAAGTCTTTTGCAAAAAGTGCATTTTGGCTTGAGTTCGAGTTGAAACAGGAAAATTACAAGGGAGATGAGCTAAAGGTATGGACCTATGACTTAGGCATGTCAAATATACTCCAAATATGTTTGTCTAAGTCATAGAATAACTACCAAGATCAGTCAAATCGAAGTGAATAAGTTATGCTCAAAAGAGATTAACTTAGGATGGTCTGGGCCTCACCAGAGCGTGTTCACAAAGCGCCTAGACTTGGACTTCAGGGGCCTGGTGCTCTGGACCATCTACAGTACCAGTCTGTGGTGCACCGGACCCCCTCCTTACAAACTCACCAGTCTCGGGAATTTTATTTATAAAATTCACCGGACCGTCTATAGGAGTGGTCTAGTGGTGCACCAGATCGTGCAATAACAGCTACTTCGGTGCCTAATGGCCACTTCAACGGGAGGCAGACACATGGAGGTCCGATGCACCAGCCGAGAGCATGATTTCAGTAGCTCTTTAGAGGAAGGTCTAACGACCATATGGACCCTTGTATAAATAGACCCCCATTTCGACCTCCATAGAACACCCAAGCATACCAAGGGCTAATATATCACTCATACGCATTTGAGAGACACATCGAAGCAATCCGAGTGCAAGTTCTAAAGAAATAGTGATATTCTTGTGTTGTGCATTCGTGTTGAGTTATTTGTGGTGTTGTGTTTGCTGCTCTTGTGTGTGTTCTTACTCTCCCTCTTTCTATTCTAGGGTGTAACTCTCATTAAACTGTGTACAACCGCAAGAGACTACAAGTTGTGGAGATCCTTGCAAAGGGAAAGATATAAGGAAGAAACATGTCACTCAAGTTTGATCATTGGATCGCTTAAGAGGGGTTGAGTGCAACCCTTGTTCGTTGGGACACCACAATGTGGAGTAAGCAAGCATTTGAGGCTTGATCGAACCATGGGATAAAATCGCATTGTCTCTTGTGCTTGATTATTGAAAGGGAAATTGGGTCAAACCATTTCCTAAATATAATTTTGGTGGTTGAATGCCCAACACAAATAATTGGACTAACTAGTTTGCTCTAGATTATAAGTTCTACAGGTGCCAAAGGTTTAACACAAACCAATAAAAGTCCAAGAAAGCGTTCAAATAGAAAGGAGCAAAACCAACCGAAGGCTACCCTAGTCTGGCGCACCGGACTATCCGGTGTGCCACCGGACAGTGTCCGGTGCACCACCGGACGGTGTTCGGTGCACCAGGGAGATTTCACTCTGAACTCCTCAGCTTCGGGTTTCTGGAAGAGCCCTCCGCTATAATTCACCGGACTGTCTGGTGTAGCACCGGACTGTCCGGTGTGCCATGCGGGGGAGCAATGGCTAACAGCGCCAATGGTCGTCTGCAAAAGTGAACAGTGCGTGAACACTGCGCGGACAGCGCGCGCAGAAGTCAGAGCAGCGCCAGAAGGCGCACCGGACAGTGAACAGGACCTGTCCGGTGCACCACCGGATTGTCTGGTGGCCCAGTTGTTAGAAGCTCCAACGGTCGAACCCTAACGGTTGGGTGACGTGGCTGGCACACCGGACTGTCCGGTGCGCCCATCGACAGACAGCCTCCCCAACGGCCACTTTGGTGGATCGGGCTATAAATACCCCCCAACCACCACACTTCAAGGCATCCAAGTTTTCAGCCAACACATTCAATACAAGAGCTAGTACATTCAATACATGACACAAATAGATTGAATCAAAGCCTCTCCAAGTCCCAATTCCACTCAAAGCAATTAGTGACTAGAAGAGAGAGTTTTGTCGTGTTCTTTTGAGCTCTTGCGCTTGGATCACTTTTCTTCTTCCCTATTTCTTGTTCCCAAGACATTTGTAATCAAAGCAAGAGACACCAATTGTGTGGTGGTCCTTGTGGGGACTAAGTGTCCCAATTGATTGAGAAGAGAAGCTCACTCGGTCTATGTAACGCCCCGAATTTTGGAGTTGAATTTTTTCTTTTTCCTTCAGTCGCTAAATTTGGGTGTTACCTCTCTTTTCCCATTTCCTTTCGCTAAACCTTACCCATTTCCAAAACTCTATGTCGTGTATTAATATATCCTAGAAGTGGTTTCTTTGGTTGTTGCATCATGCCGATCCACGCATCATTTTTCCCTTGTGAGTATTCGCTTGGTTTCCATAAAGTATGCACTTAGTAGAAGGTTAGAGGAAAATAAATAAAAAAAGGGAAAATAGAAAAGCCCCCCACTCTCTCCCTGGGCCGGCTTCTTGGCGCGGCCCAGCTTCCCTCCCCTCTCTTTCCCCTTTCCCCCTGCGCGCGGCCCGGCCACGGTCTCACGGCCCAGCTTGCCCCCCTCCCCGCCTTGGGCCCCGCTTGGCGGCCCAGCTGCCGCCTGCCCCGCACCCCCCTCGTGGCTCAGACACACCCCCCCTGTGCACGCCACGCCCTGCGCGAGCGGTTGGAGCCACCGCCCTGCAGTGTGGGGCCCACCCGCTAGGCGCCCCCCCCAAAACCACCCTCTCTCTCTCCCTCCCCTAACCCCCACGCACGATCTCCTCTCTCCCCTACCTCGCGTAGCTCCCCTGCTCCCGCCCGGTGAGCTCCCTCCCCCTCTCTTCCCCGCCTTCCCCTCCCCTTCTCTAGCCCGGTGCGGCCTCCCTCCCTCTTCCCCGCGCTCACCCGGCCATGGCGGCTCGCCCTCGGCGCGCTCGTGCCCGCCCGCCCCGGCGCGTCCCCCCTCCCTTGCCCCGGCCATGGCGTGGCCCGGCCTCGGCGGCCCCGGCGCGCTCGCGCCCGCCCGCCCCAGCGCGTCCCCCCTCCCCTGCCTCAACCCCGGCGAGCTCCCCTGGCGCGGCCATGGCGCCCACGCCCGCCCCCGACATCCCGCCCCCATCCCCGCGGCGTGGCTTCCCCGGTGCGGCTACGGAGTGGTGGCGCGGCGCGGCACCCTGCGTGCGCGCTCGCCCCAGGCCTGCCTCGGCGCGGCCTAGCGCGCGGCCTCGCCCAGCGTGGCCCCGGCCTAGACCCTGCCCTGCCCAGCGTGGTGCGCCCACGGCCATGGCGTCTCGCCCCGCCCCTGCGCGGCCTGCCCCGACCATGGCGCGGTCCGGCCTCGGCACGGCGCCCTCGCTCGCGCGCACCCGTCCTCCCCAGCGTGCTCGCCATGGCGCGGCGCGCATCTACCTTGGCCGTGGTGCGCGCCTCGGCCGCTGCCCTTGCGCGGCGTGGCCCCTGCGCAGCGCGGCCCCGGCCCGGCGCGGCTTCGACTCACGAGGCCGTGGTGCCCATGCGTAGCGCGTTGCATGCGCGGCCTTGCGTGCGCGCGAGCTCACGTGGTGCACGCGGTGCTTTGGCACGGCTCGCCGTGCCCGTCTACCCCCCATATATTTTATGCGCGTTGATCGCGTTATTTATATCAATAAATGGAAACTCAATTCAGAAATTGATTACTTTAGTTATTTCATGTAGTTAATCATTGACCTTGTTTAATGTTGACCAATTGAAAATAGTTATAATTCTATTAGTGCATGTGACTAATACTTGTTAGTGTAACTAGGTGGAACTAGATCACGTAATGATTAGTTATGCATCTACCCGTAATACGCTTCGATTATAACTTTAACCACTACGAGACCTTCCTTCTTCTCTTTCTAGCCATGGCGAACGCAATATCGTATGTCATATCTTATGCATATTTGACTTATCTGCTCTCTTGTATGTTGTACTATTTATTTCCTAATTCGAATGGATGGATGTATGTATGTTTGCGCTCGCATAGAGAACAATCTGGTTGAGGAGCTCGAAGAACTCGCAGGAGAAGCCCCTGAGCAGCAGCTGGTTGGTGGAGGCAAGTGTCCCTTGACCTATCTATGTCCTATACAATTCTATAATACACTTTCCGCATTTACACAGTTTATACTTAAGGATTGACTAGCTTTTGTTATCCATGTCCTTGCTTACCTATTTGGGTTGGATTATTATGGTTTAGCTTTATGCTAGTGCTTAACATTAATCAATGAACATGATGAGATTTATCTATGATACGTTGTTTTCCTTCTTATTTATGATGATATACTTGTGGCATTTAAGGGGACTCGAGCGGTGTCGGGGACCATAATTAGGGGTACCCTCAAGGCTCCTAATTCTCAGCTGGTAACCCCCATCAGCACAAAGCTGCAAAGGCCTGATGGGTGCGAATAAGTCAGGGATCAGTCCATTCGAGGGACTCGATCACGCCTCGCCCGAGCCTAGCCTCGGACAAGGGCAGCCGACCCCGGAGGATTTCCGTCTCGCCCAAGGCCCCCCTTCAGCGGCGAACATATTTCCGGCTCGCCCGAGGCCCTGCCTTCGCCAAGAAGCAACCCTGACCAAATCGCCGCACCGACCGACCAAATCGCAGGAGCATTTAATGCAAAGGTGGCCTGACACCTTTATCCTGACGCGCGCCCCCCAGCCGGCAGAGCCGAAGTGACCGCCGTCACTTCGCCGCTCCACTGACCGGCCTGACAGAAGGACAGCGCCGCCTGCGCCATTCCGACTGCGGTGCCACTTGACAGAGTGAGACTCACAGGCAGTCAGGCCCGGCCAAAGACACCATAGGAAGCTCCGCTCCGCCCGACCCAGGGCTCGGACTCGGGCTAAGTCCCGGAAGACGGCGAACTCCGCCCGACCCAGGGCTCGGACTCGGGCTAAGTCCCGGAAGACGACGAACTCCGCCCGATCCAGGGCTCGGACTCGGGCTAAGTCCCGGAAGACGGAGAACTCCGCCCGACCTAGGGCTCGGACTCGGGCTAAGTCCCGGAAGACGGCGAACTCCACTCCGCCCGACCCAGGGCTCGGACTCGGGCTAAGTCCCAGAAGACGACGATCTCCGCCTTGCCCGACCCAGGGCTCGGACTTGGGCTCGGCCCCAGAAGACGACGAACTCCGCTTTGCCCAACCCCAGGGCTCGGACTCCGCCCCAGCACCAGCCGGCGATCTCCGCCTCGCCCGAACCTGGGGCTCGGACCCGACCTCGGCCACGGAAGACAGAGTCGACCTCGGCTTCGGAGGAGCTTCCACATCGCCCAACCTAGGGCGCAGACCAGCCACGTCAACAGGAGGCGCCATCATCACCCTACCCCGAGCTGACTCGGGCCGCAGGGAACAAGACCGGCGTCCCATCTGGCTCGCCCCGCCAGATAGGCAATGATGGCGCCCTGCATACTCTGTGACGACGGCGGCTCTCAGCCCCCTTACGGAAGCAAGAGGACGTCAGCAAGGATTCAACCGCTCCGACAGCTGTCCCTCCGCTAGGCTCCATCGCTCCTCCGACGGCCACGACATCACACCAGCTGGGTGCCAAAATCTCTCCGGCTGCCACAACGGCATGTACTTAGGGCGCTAGCTCTCCTCTGCTAGACACGTAGCACTCTGCTACACCCCCCATTGTACACCTGGATCCTCTCCTTGCGCCTATAAAAGGGAGGACCAGGGCCCTCTTAGAGAGGGTGGGCCGCGCGGGGACGAGGATGAGACATGTGCTCGCTTGAAGACGCTCGCTCCCTCTCCCGCGTGGACGCTTGTAACCCCCTACTGCAAGCGCACCCGACCTGGGCGCGGGACGAACACGAAGGCCACGGGATTCCCACCTCTCTCACGCCGGTCTCCAGCCGCCTCGCTCTCCCCCCTTCGCGCTCGGCCTCACGCTCGACCCATCTGGGCTGGGGCACGCGGCGACATTCACCTCGTCGGCCTAGGGACCCCCCGGTCTCGAAACGCCGACAGTTGGCGCGCCAGGTAGGGGTCTGCTGCGTGTTGACGAACAGCTTCCCATCAAGCTCCAGATGGGCAGTCTCCAGCAACCTCTCCAACCCGGGACGATGCTCCGTTTCGGGAGTCTTGAGTTCATGTCCCTCGACGGCAGCAACGACATGATACTCCTTCCACCGCCGTGCGACAACGACAGTGGCGGCCGACAACCCGCCCGCCGGCGGCGGAATCGTCGACGTCTTCCCCGCATGGTGGAAGAACAACCTTCGAGCTCACCCCGTCCTCTCCCCCGCTGGCGGAGGAGGAGGCGGGGCAACCAAGGCCAAGCAGGAGACAGCGCCTCGTCGGCTGTCGAGCGAGTCGGCGGCCCCAGCGCCCCAATGGGGAGCACACCGGGCGTCGACCTCGCGTTTGAGACGAAGGCGAGCGCCGTCTCCCCGCGACACGCCAATCTCGAGCAAGCGGATGACGCCAGCACGCTCGCGAAAAGCTTGCTGGACGTCACCCTCGTACCTGAGACGACGGTGCAGCCAGTCCCCGACGTGACCTTATCGCCGCCCGTCGACCGAAAGGTACCGACCGATTCCCATCCCACGTCTTTCGGATTCAGCCTCAACCCGCCTAGCGACTTCACTTTGGCGGGCGCTCTCGTAGAGGCAAGTCCAAACCCTCTGGGGTTTCGTATGCGGTCACCTTGGGACCGGCTGACGGACGTCTCGACCTACAGGCCCTCTAGGTCCGAGGAAGATGACGAGCCCAACATTTGTTGGGATTTCTCTGGACTTGGCAACCCCAGTGCCATGCGGGACCTCATGACCGCATGCGACTACTGCCTTTCCGACTGTTCCAACGGTAGTCGTAGCCTCGGCGACGAGGACTGCGGCCCAAGTCGCGAATGCTTCCACGTCGATCTAGGGGGTCCCTCCGAAGGCAACCATCTCGGCATGCCGGAGGACGGTGACCTCCCTAGGCCGGTGCCTCGCGTTGACATCCCACGGGAGCTAGTTGTGGTCCCCGTTCAGGCGGGGGGCCATGACCCACAGCTCGAGCAAATCTGCGGGGTGCAGGCCAGGCTCGACGAGGGAGCAGGAGCGCTTGAGCCGATTCGTCGGGACGTCGGGCAGGCATGGGCGGGCCAATCTCCGGCCGGAGAAATACGTCATCTACCCCAGGGCTTCCAGCACCACATCACCGACGACGTCAGGGTCAGGCCACCACCCGCATCTAGTGGGGTCGGCCAGAACCTGGCAGCAGCAGCAATGCTTCTTCGCGCGATGCCGGAGCCATCAACCACCGAGGGGCAGCGAATCCAGGGAGAGCTCAAGAATCTCCTGGAAGGCGCCGCGGTCCGACGGGCCGAGAGCTCCGCCTCCCGAAGGCAGGGGTACCCCTCGGAACCTCATTCTGCGACTTCCCGATTCATGTGGGAAGCCTCGGTCTACACCGGGCGCACGCGCAACACCGCGCCTGCGGCCCCGGGTCGCCTCGGCAACGAGCACCATCACCGCGACCGTCGGGCCCACCTCGATGAGAGGGTGCGCCGAGGCTACCACCCCAGGCGTGGGGGACGCTACGACAGCGGGGAGGATCGGAGTCCCTCGCCCGAACCACCCGGTCCGCAAGCCTTCAGCCGAGCCATCCGGCGGGCGCCGTTCCCGACCCGGTTCCGACCCCCGGCTACTATCACAAAGTACTCGGGGGAGACGAGACCGGAACTGTGGCTCGCGGACTACCGTCTGGCCTACCAACTGGGTGGAACGGACGATGACAACCTCATCATCCCCAACCTCCCCCTGTTCCTCTCCGACACCGCTCGCGCCTGGTTGGAGCACCTGCCTCCGGGGCAGATCTCCAACTGGGACGACCTAGTCCAAGCTTTCGCCGGCAATTTCCAGGGCACGTACGTGCGCCCCGGGAATTCCTGGGACCTCCGAAGCTACCGACAGCAGCCGGGAGAGTCTCTCCGAGACTACATCCGGCGATTCTCGAAGCAGCGCACCGAGCTGCCCAACATCACCGACTCGGATGTCATCGGCGCGTTCCTCGCTAGCACCACCTGCCGCGACCTGGTGAGCAAGCTGGGGTCGCAAGACCCCCACCAGGGCGAGCGAGCTGATGGACATCGCCACCAAGTTCGCCTCCGGCCAGGAGGCGGTCGAGGCTATCTTCCGAAAGGACAAGCAGCCCCAGGGCCGCCCATCGGAAGATACTCCCGAGGCATCAACTCAGCGCGGCGCCAAGAAGAAGGGCAAGAAGAAGTCGCAAGCGAAACGCGACGCTGCCGACGTGGGACCTTGTCGCCGCCGCCGAGTACAAGAACCCTCGGAAGCCCCCCGGAGGTGCCAACCTTTTCGACAAGATGCTCAAGGAGTCGTGCCCCTATCACCAGGAGCCCGTCAGGCACACCCTTGAGGAGTGCGTCATGCTTCGGCGCCACTTCCATAGGGCCGGGCCACCCGCGGAGGGTGGCAAGGCCCGTGACGACGACAAGAAGGAAGATCACCAGGCAGGAGAGTTCCCCGAGGTCCGCGACTGCTTCATGATCTATGGTGGGCAAGCGGCGAACGCCTCGGCTCGGCACCGCAAGCAAGAGCGCCGGGAGGTCTGCTCGGTGAAGGTGGCGGCGCTAGTCTATCTAGACTGGTCCGACAAGCCCATCACCCTCGACCGAGACGATCACCCCGACCATGTGCCGAGCCCGGGGAAATACCCGCTCGTCGTCGACCCCGTCATCGGCGACGTCAGGCTCACCAAGGTCCTCATGGACGGAGGCAGCAGCCTCAACATCATCTACGCCGAGACCCTCGGGCTCCTGCGTGTCGATCTGTCCTCTGTCCGGGCAGGCGCTGCGCCCTTCCATGGGATCATTCCCGGGAAGCGCGTCCAACCCCTCGGATAGCTCGACCTTCCCGTCTGCTTCGGAACACCCTCCAACTTCCGAAGGGAGACCCTAACGTTCGAGGTGGTCGGGTTCCGAGGAACCTACCACGCGGTACTGGGGAGGCCATGCTACGCGAAGTTCATGGCCGTCCCCAACTACACCTACCTGAAGCTCAAGATGTCGGGCCCCAACGGGGTCATCACCGTCGGCCCCACGTACAAACACGCGTTCGAATGCGACGTGGAGTGCGTGGAGTACGCCGAGGCCCTCGCCGAGTCCGAGGCCCTCATCGCCGACCTGGAGAGCCTCTCTAAGGAGGTGCCAGACGTGAAGCGTCATGCCGGCAACTTTGAACCAGCGGAGACGGTTAAGTCCGTCCCCCTCGACCCCAGCGGCGACGCCTCCAAGCAGATCCGGATCGGCTCCGGGCTCGATCCCAAATAGGAAGCAGTGCTCGTCGACTTTCTCCGCGCGAACGCCGACGTCTTCACGTGGAGTCCCTCGGACATGCCCGGCATACCGAGGGATGTCGCCGAGCACTCGCTGGACATCCGAGCCGGAGCCCGACCCGTCAAGCAGCCACTGCGCCGATTCGACGAGGAGAAGCGCAGAGCCATAGGCGAGGAGATCCACAAGCTAATGGCGCCAGGGTTCATCAAAGAGGTATTCCATCCCGAATGGCTTGCCAACCCTGTGCTTGTGAGAAAGAAAGGGGGGAAATGGCGGATGTGTGTAGACTACACTGGTCTCAACAAAGCATGTTCGAAGGTTCCCTACCCTGTGCCTCACATCGACCAAATCGTGGATTCCACTGCTGGGTGTGAAACCCTGTCTTTCCTTGATGCCTACTCAGGGTATCATCAAATCAGGATGAAAGAGTCCGACCAGCTCGCGACTTCTTTCATCACACCCTTCGGCATGTACTGCTATGTCACCATGCCATTCGGCTTGAGGAATGCGG
The DNA here is from genome assembly GCA_029449295.1 of Zea luxurians. Lineage (NCBI taxonomy): Eukaryota > Viridiplantae > Streptophyta > Magnoliopsida > Poales > Poaceae > Zea > Zea luxurians. The sequence continues at coordinate 14,334,921 of JAOPSE010000014.1, read as the reverse complement.
GCGCGACGTACCAGCGATGCATGAACCATGTGTTCGGTGAACACATTGGCCGCACGATCAAGGCCTACGTCGATGACATCGTAGTCAAGATGAGGAAAGCCTCCGACCTCCTTTCCGACCTTGAAGCGACATTCCGATGTCTCAAGGCGAAAGGCGTCAAGCTCAATCCCGAAAAATGTGTTTTCGGAGTACCCCGAGGCATGCTCTTGGGGTTCATCGTCTTCCGAGCGGGGCATCGAAGCCAACCCGGAGAAAATCGCAGCTATCACCAGCATGGGGCCCATCAAGGACTTGAAAGGCGTACAGAGGGTCATGGGATGCCTCGCGGCTCTGAGCCGCTTCATCTCACGCCTCGGCGAAAGAGGTCTACCTCTGTACCGCCTCTTAAGGAAGGTCGAGTGCTTCACTTGGACCCCTGAGGCCGAGGAAGCCCTCGGGAACCTGAAGGCGCTCCTCACAAAGGCGCCTATCTTGGTGCCCCCAGCTGCCGGAGAAGCCCTCCTGGTCTATGTCGCCGCGACCACTCAGGTGGTTAGCGCCGCGATTGTGGTCGAGAGGCAAGAAGAGGGACATGCATTGCCCGTTCAGAGGCAGTCTACTTCGTCAGCGAGGGTACTGTCCGAAACCAAGATCCGCTACCCACAAGTTCAGAAGCTGCTGTAACGCGGTGATCCTAACGCGGCGGAAGCTGCGACACTACTTCGAGTCTCATCCGGTAACTGTGGTGTCATCCTTCCCCCTGGGGGAGATCATCCAGTGCCGAGAGGCCTCGGGTAGGATTGCAAAGTGGGCGGTGGAAATCATGGGCGAGACAATCTCGTTCGCATCCTCGGAAGGCCATGAAGTCCCAGGTCTTGGCAGACTTCGTAGCTGAATGGGTCGACACCCAGCTACCGACGGCTCCGATCCAACCGGAGCTCTGGACCATGTTCTTCGACGGGTCGCTGATGAAGACAGGAGCCGGCGCAGGCCTACTCTTCATCTCGCCCCTCGGGAAGCACCTACGCTACGTGCTACGCCTCCATTTCCCGGCATCCAACAATGTGGCTGAGTATGAAGCTCTGGTCAACGGGTTGCGGATCGCCATCGAGCTAGGGGTCCGACGCATCGACGCTCGCGGTGACTCACAGCTCGTCATCGACCAAGTCATGAAGAACTCCCACTGCCGCGACCCGAAGATGGAGGCCTACTGCGATGAAGTTCGGCGCCTGGAAGACAAGTTCTACGGGCTCGAGCTCAACCACATCGCTCGGCGCTACAACGAGACTGCGGACGAGCTGGCTAAAATAGCCTCGGGGCGAACGACGGTTCCCCCGGACGTCTTCTCCCGGGATCTCCATCAACCCTCCGTCAAGATCGACGACACGCCCGAGCCCGAGGCACCCTCGGCCCAGTTCGAGGCACCCTCGGCTCGGTCCGAGGCATCCTCGGTTCGGCCCGAGGATGCCCTCGGCCCCCGAGGGCGAGACGCTGCACGTCGGGGGGACGAAGTGGGGTCACGCCTGATCAAAACTGGCAGACCCCGTACCTTACAATATCTCCACCGAGGAGAGCTACCCTCCGACCGAGCCGAAGCTCGGCGGGTGGTGCGGCGCGCCAAGTCGTTCGTCTTGCTGGGAGATGAGAAGGAGCTCTACCACCGCAGCCCCTCAGGCATCCTCCAGCGATGCATCTCCATCGCCGAAGGTCAGGAACTCCTGCGAGAGATACACTCGGGGGCTTGCGGCCATCACGCAGCGCCTCGAGCCCTTGTCGGAAATGCTTTCCGGCAAGGCTTCTACTGGCCGACGGCGGTGGCCGACGCCACTAGAATTGTCCCGCACCTGCGAAGGGTGTCAGTTCTACGCAAGGCAGACCCACCTGCCCGCTCAGGCTCTGCAGACGATACCCATCACCTGGCCTTTTGCTGTGTGGGGTCTGGACCTCGTCGGCCCCTTGCAGAAGGCACCCGGGGGCTACACGCACCTGCTGGTCGCCATCGACAAATTCTCCAAGTGGATCGAGGTCCGACCCCTGAACAGCATCAGGTCCGAGCAGGCGTTGGCGTTCTTCACCAACATCATCCATCGCTTCGGGGTCCCGAACTCCATCATCACCGACAACGGCACCCAGTTCACCGGCAGAAAGTTCCTGGACTTCTGCGAGGACCACCACATCCGGGTGGATTGGGCCGCCGTGGCTCACCCCATGTCAAATGGGCAAGTAGAGCGTGCCAACGGCATGATTCTACAAGGGCTCAAGCCTCGGATCTACAACGACCTCAACAAGTTCGGCAAGCGATGGATGAAGGAACTCCCCTCGGTGGTCTGGAGTCTAAGGACAACGCCAAGCCGAGCCACGGGCTTCACGCCGTTCTTCCTAGTCTACGGGGCCGAGGCCGTCTTGCCCACAGACCTAGAATACGGCTCCCCGAGGGCGAGGGCCTACACCGACCAAAGCAACCAAGCTAGCCGAGAAGACTCGCTGGACCAGCTGGAGGAGGCTCGGGACAAGGCCTTACTACACTCGGCGCGGTACCAGCAGTCCCTGCGACGCTACCACGCTCGAGGGGTCCGGTCCCGAGACCTCCAGGTGGACGACCTGGTGCTTCGGCTGCGACAAGACGCCCGAGGGCGGCACAAGCTCACGCCCCCCTGGGAGGGGCCGTTCGTCATCGCCAAAGTTCTGAAGCCCGGAACGTACAAGCTGGCCAACAGTCAAGGCGAGGTCTACGGCAACGCTTGGAACATCCAACAGCTACGTCGCTTCTACCCTTAAGATGTTTTCAAGTTGTTCATATACCTCGCGCCCAGCAAAAGTTTAGTCGTCAAGGAAGGGTCGGCCTCGCCTCGGCAAAGCCCGACCCTCCCTCGGGGGCTAAAAGGGGGGGAACCCCCTCTGCGTCGAAATTTTCCCGAAAAAAGATCTTTTCTGCCAGAAGGTCTTTCGGGCTGTTTGACTACTTCGAAAGTGGATCCTGAAAACGACGGAGTACACGTAAGCAGCCAAGGCTGACCGAGCCGAGGGACTCCTACGCCTCCGAGATACGGATACCTCACTCGTCACCTTTACACGGGGCGACTCACACTTGGTGAAGCGGTTCAGACAACCAACAGGCGAGTCTTAGTGCTCGAAAATGAGGAAAAAACATGGCTCCGTGCCAAAAATACATACATGTTCAGGCCCCGACAGCCACAATGAACAAAAACACTGGCATTCAAAGTGCCATTACAAACGGAACTCCGGTTCCACCTCCGCAGGTACGAACAACCCACTCAATGGGGGGGCCTGCGGAGCAACAGAAGACCGACGGACGGCTCGTCGTCGCTCGCTCCAGCAGCAGCAACAACGACCCCCTCTACAGGTGGCCAAACTGCAGAGGCGACGGCCTCAGGGCGAACGCTGCTGCAACCCTGCCCTCGCCCACGCCGACGCTCGAGGGGCGAGGACAAGTACAAAGAGCCGGAGGCCCGGAGCGCGGATGGTGGCGGTGATCCCGTCGGCGACGGGGACTTCTCGAGCCGCCTCCGCCTCGGCACCGACGACAGGGGCCGTCAGCCCGCCGGCAGATCCCCACTCGGATCCTCCCGGGCGAGCAGGGCACCGACCTCCCCGTGGAGGCACCATACCGGTGCAAAGGCAGGACCGCCCCAGAACACGAACGCCACCCTAGCAGCGCGCGACATCTTGGGCGGTCCTCCCGTGCACACGGCGCGGCAGCCGCCTTCCGGCGGGAGGGGTCACTGGGGGCCAAGCCGACGAGCCCGACGCGCTAGGGCAGACGACGCCTGCCGTCGACCGGCCCCGCGTTGTCGAAGTCCGACCCGCCCGCAGGGCCGGCAAGCGCCCTCTCCCTCGAACGCCGCAGGAGAGGGTGACCCACGAGTCCACGCGGGAGGTAGAGCTCTGGCTCAGCCCGGCCTCCACCCCAGCCAGGATGATGAACATCCTTGAAGCTGAGGGTGGGACCAAGATCGCAGCCCGGCTTGCTTCTCCCCACCCAGGGGCTGGTGGTCACCGTCTTGGGTGACCACCGGCGGGGGGTACAGCCGGGCCGGATGATGAAAATCCTTGAAGCCGAACGATGGCTAAAAGGTACCCACTCCCACGGAGTTGCGTCCTCCAACGACGAGGCGGAAAGACGGCGGATATCCCCATCCGGGGGCTTGGAAGGCGGAAAGACACGATGCATAAGGGAGCGCGAAGACATGGTCGCCTCCCAAGGGGGTCACCCTCCTTTTAAAGGCGGTTCTCCCTACTTGCGTCCCCAGCCGTCACGGGCTGAGTCTTCTCCAACACACTCCAAGGTCCTCCCCTACAGCGCGGGGGCTGGGTCCCACACGTCATGCAAGCCGGCTCAGAGCAGAAGAGGCCAAACCGCCGTGCGCGGTGCATACAACCGCCCAGCGGTTACAAGCGACTCTCCACTTTTGCCCAGACCAACGGGCGAAAGGGCGGGTAGCCGTGCAGGCGGCATGCAACCGCGCCAAGTGGGCGCGCTTCTCCGACTCCCAACACCCGGCGTGGAGGCCCAGGCCCACGCGTCGTGCAACCGGCGCGTCGAATGCTTCGTGCATGCAACTGCACCGCCGCTTGCGCCACCACCGCGCCTCCTCGACTGCGGAACCAATGCCGCGACTCGAGGCGGCCCAGTGCATGACCCAGCAGCGCCAGCCTGGCGCGACGGTCAATGCGGCCAAGAATGGGCCGGTAGTAATGGCGGTGGCAGGCAGGCAGGAGCAACGGTCACGTCATCAACCAAGCTCCCGTCCCGTCCGGGGGCAGCGAGAGAACCCTCTCTCACGGCGTGAAGACAACGCGCCCGTGATCCGTTCCTCGAACGGCTCGCACACACAACGGCCACCCGCCAACCACTCGCCCCGTCGCATTAACTCCGTGGCGGGACAGGCGGCGCCTCTGGCAGGAGAAGCGGGCGACGCTTCGCCTTCGCCATGATGACCGCGTCAAAAAAGGTACGCCGCGTCGTTCGATTTCGTATCCTTTTCCTTTTTTTCCTCTTTCTCTCTCTTGCAACAGGGACCGGGAAAGGGGGATACCCGAAAAGGATCCTTCCCCGAGAAGGAACCAAGCTCCGAGCCCCCTACTGATCAGAGGTTCGAAGGCTGGCCCCCGGAAGGGTTCGACAGCCGCCTCAGATCGCGTGGGCCCTACACCCACTACTGGTCAGAGGTTCGAAGGCCGGCCCCTCGAAAGGGTTCCACGGCCGCCTCAAGCTACTCGGGCTCCGCGCCCATTACTGATCAGGGGTTCGAAGGCTGGCCCCCGAAGGGTTCACAGCCGCCTCAGACGCCGAGCGAGGGATGACCATGGGTACATTCGATACATAACCAAGGCTCGGGCTGCGCTCCCGAGGTACCCTAGGAAATTTCCGAGACCAGCGGGAACGATCTTTTAACGGAATCCCATCAGAGGGAGGCATCGAGCCCTCGGACCCCGTCGCCAGGGGACCGGGTCCAGATCACCCGCAGGTACTTTTGGGCGTGCCTCTGGGCCCCTAGCCGACCCCTAACGAACAGGGCACGGACGTCCACTCGGATTACCCGCTTGCAGCTCATCGGAGACACCATGTTCGGCGCCCATCGAGGACAACATGGCGCTTTCCCCCCCCCCCCCCTCCTCCTTGCGGAAAGGCGACGCAGGGGCGTATGTAAAAAAGCCGAGTCTGCCCCTGACCGCCCTCTCGCTCTATGCAGAGGCTCGGGGGCTGCTCTCGCAAACCCGGCTCCGGCCGAACCGTTGACAGCGTCAACATACCAGCCTGAGAACTTGGGAGCCGACCGTACACCTGGGCTACGGCTAGCTCGCATGAGGGAACGACCAGACCAGCCGAAGCACTATGCAAGGCATTAAGACCTCGAAGGAGTGAAACCACTCCTCCGAGGCCTCGAGGGCTACACCCGGCGGGTGCGCTCGCGCGCACCCACCGGAACAAAACGCAACCGAGAAAGGCTGGTCCCCTTGCAAAAAAGTGCGACGAAAGCCTCCAAGCGAGTGCAAACACTCCCTTCGAGGCTCAGGGGCTACTGTCGGGGACCATAATTAGGGGTACCCTCAAGGCTCCTAATTCTCAGCTGGTAACCCCCATCAGCACAAAGCTACAAAGGCCTGATGGGTGCGAATAAGTCAGGGATCAGTCCATTCGAGGGACTCGATCACGCCTCGCCCGAGCCTAGCCTCGGACAAGGGCAGCCGACCCCGGAGGATTTCCGTCTCGCCCGAGGCCCCCCTTCAGCGGCGAACATATTTCCGACTCGCCCGAGGCCCTGCCTTCGCCAAGAAGCAACCCTGACCAAATCGCCGCACCGACCGACCAAATCGCAGGAGCATTTAATGCAAAGGTGGCCTGACACCTTTATCCTAACGCGCCCCCAGCCGGCAGAGCCGAAGTGACCGCCGTCACTTCGCCGCTCCACTGACCGGCCTGACAGAAGGAAAGCGCCGCCTGCGCCACTCCGACTGCGGTGCCACTTGACAGAGTGAGACTGACAGGCAGTCAGGCCCGGCCAAAGGCACCATAGGAAGCTCCGCTCCGCCCGACCCAGGGCTCGGACTCGGGCTAAGTCCCGGAAGACGGCGAACTCCGCCCGACCCAGGGCTCGGACTCGGGCTAAGTCCCGGAAGACGGCGAACTCCGCCCGATCCAGGGCTCGGACTCGGGCTAAGTCCCGGAAGACGGCGAACTCCGCCCGACCCAGGGCTCGGACTCGGGCTAAGTCCCGGAAGACGGCGAACTCCACTCCGCCCGACCCAGGGCTCGGACTCGGGCTAAGTCCCAGAAGACGACGATCTCCGCCTCGCCCGACCCAGGGCTCGGACTTGGGCTCGGCCCCAGAAGACGACGAACTCCACTTCGCCCGACCCTAGGGCTCGGACTTTGCCCCAGCACCAGCCGACGATCTCCGCCTCACCCGAACCTGGGGCTCGGACCCGACCTCGGCCACGGAAGACAGACTCGACCTTGGCTTCGGAGGAGCTTCCACATCGCCCAACCTAGGGTGCAGACCAGCCACGTCAACAGGAGGCGCCATCATCACCCTACCCCGAGC